>CP125977.1:482439004-483639004 GCA_030063025.1 Avena longiglumis
GATACCTTAAAGTTCCAGAATATTTTTGTGAGATTCCATAATGTATTAATGAATGTTTTGATTAGAAATTCGTGATATTTTCGCTATAGTTTTCTGCTGAACCTGCTGTACTATACAATTTTTCATGTTTTTTGGTAACTGGGAAAATCTGAATAAATAGGATTTGGTGCGAAACTTCATGTACTATATGTACAAAAATTGGCTAAAATTCCTGATGAGTATAAGGTGACCATAAAAAATCATGAACACCGCTGTAGTTTCGGGACAGATTTTGTCCATTGCTTTTATGATTGTAGGTTCACCCCCCAAACGAATAGTAGTCAATGGAAAACTATTTTGTGGATGGTATGCCACTAAAACAAAACTTCTGAAACATAAACAAAACTATTTTTGGATTGAGTGTTGTTTGTGTTGATTGTGTGTTTGTGTGCTAATTGCTTGCTTCATATAGTTATGGGTAGTATTACTTCTCTAGTCTTTCTATCTATAACTTATCTATGATGTACCAATAGATGCCGCCCCGCCGCCAACCCACTGAGATGGAGCAGATGATAGCAGCGCAGCCACAGCTAGCTCAGGTGATGACACAATTCATGGCTGCGCACAACAACGACGACAACAACAACAACAACAACAACAACAACAACAACAACAACAACAATAACAACAACAACAACAACAACAACAACAACAACAACAACAACAACAACAACAACAACAACAACAACAACAACAACAACAACAACAACAACAACAACAACAATGGGAACAACCATCCCGAGGAGGATGCTCTCACGAGGTTTCTGAAATTGAGGCCAGCTAAGTTCTCTACTGCACCTGAACCTATGATTGCTCTTGACTGGTTGCGCTCGGTGAACAAAGATTTAGTGACTGTTGGATGCACTGATGCTGAGAAGGTTAGATTTGGTGCTCACCTACTGGAGGGACCAGCTGCTTCTGGGTGGGATACTTTTCAGATCACCCACCCGCTGGACACTGTGACTTGGGCCATGTTTGGGGAAGGTTTCAAGACCAACCATGTTTCTTCAGGGGTCCTAAGTCTGAAGAGGAAGGAGTTCTGCAACTTGCGCCAGACCAACTCCACCATGGCTGAATATATAGAGGAGTTCAACAATCTGTCGCGTTATGCCCCTAAGGATGTTGACACCGATGCCAAGAGGAGAGAGAGGTTCCTAGATGGCCTCAGTGATGAGCTCTCGGTACAGCTGTTAGTGGTCTATTGCCCCACTTTCCAAGAACTGATGGACAAGGCCAGAATTCTGGAGGGAAAACACAAGCAAGTGGAAAGACGCAAGAGGAAGAACAACGATCACAACTCGAGATCACACCATAAGCGTACCAACCATGATGGTAATGGGAATTCTGGACATCACAAGCATGGAGGAAATGGACACAACCACAATGTAGGCAAAGGACACAATTCAGGAGGCAACAATGGCCATAACCACCACTATCAGAAGAAGGATATTACCCAAGTGATATGCTTCAAGTGCAACCAGAAGGGACACTATGCTGATAACTGCCCGGAGAAGAAGAGTGAAGCTGGAGCCAAGCCGGATTCACCTCCGAAGGCAACTGTGAACCATGTGAGCATGGGGAAAGCACTCAACAATCCATGCTGTGTGACTATTAAGTTCCCGCTAATTCATGAAACACGCTCGTAATATTTCAATGCTGGTGCATCACATTATTCATATTGAGGCATTCATGGATAAGAATAGTTACATATGGAGTTACTTAGAGGATATATTAAAGGGAACCCACTGGAAATGATTGATAGCTAGCACAAGATTCCGCAATTAAGTGTTAGATGTTGGAGATGCCAAGTTTAGTTTTCTTAAGGGGGTTAGCCTCGAGTACACCACCCCAAACCTTGCTAGCCATTCTGAATCTCGGGACGAGATTCATCTTAAGGGGGTTAGTCTGTCATATCCTAGATTTTAGAAAATTGGGACTAAAAAAATGCATTTGCATGTCATTTTTAAACATTGCATTGCATTCATGAAAATTTTGAAATGCAAAACCCCATTTATAAACCCTATTTCGAATTACTAAAATGCACCTACAAAGGAATATGCAAGGATTTAAAAATCCACCATCTGCAAACTAGTGGAAAAGATACAAAAATATTCCTATGTTAATCCTCTGTTTTTTTGAAAAATTTAAAGACAAAAATCAAATCAATTAGATTAACTAATAAAAAGATATGCATAAAAGAAATTAAAAAAACGCGAGCGAGCAAACAGCCCAACACGAGCCCAGCCTAAGCCTACGTACGCATGCGTACAGCGACAAAGCCGGCCGGCCGTCCGCGCTCTCTCTTCCTTTCCTTATGTTCTTTTTTTCTACCGCTAGGTGGGACCCAACTCGTCATCTTCCAGCTTGAGCGAAAGTTACCAGAGCGCGTACGATATAAGAGCTTATTTCTGACTCGAGAAAACAGCCCGGAAAAATCTCCAATCCGGTTAAATATTTTGCCTTTTTGCCATGAAATTTTAGATATAAATAGCCAATAATATCCTCTTCGAAAACCCCCTAAAATCGACAACAATCGGGCCACCAGGCTGCCCAAATTTCTCATCAGAGTTTCACCGTCGCCGCCACCATTGGACGAGCGCGAGATTGACGTCACAGGCCCTCCCGCGTCTCTCCTTTTACCCCTGTTCTCTTCCCCTTCATGTTCCGCATCTCCCTGACCTCGTCTTCCCCTCGCAGACGCACCACAGCGACCACCCGACCTCGCCGGAGTTCCCCGCCATCCGAAGCTCTTCGTCCGCCCGTCGTCATCGCCCCGGGAAGCTGTAGTCGTCGCCAAGATCGCCATCGACCTCTCCAAGCTCTTCCGCACCCCGTCATCCATCCCTCCGCCACCGAGGGCCGCCGGAGCGCCGTAAACCACCACCATCTGAGCCGCCACCATCGTCCGCCGCCGCCAACTCCGGTGAGCCCAGCTGCTTTGGTTCCCGACCGTATGATCATCGTTGAACGTCCTGGATTAGAACCTGAACTGAAACGGTATCGTCCAATGGATGCGTGCCGCGTGGCGCCTCGTCAACGCTGACCGCCAGTCAGCGTTGACTGTTCAACTGTTGACAAAATTGATTTTAATAAATTGCAGAAAATAGTTGAATCTTGTAAAATTCGTTGAAATTAATCTACTGGGCCAAAAATTCCAAATAAGATACCATTGGATTTAATTTTTCACGTAGAATATTTCTGTGCAATTGTTCCAGACTTTTGCAGCAAGATTTTGCTGTGATTAATTAAATGCTTTAATGGTCTTTTAGGTTAATAAATTTATAGGAAATTATCTGTAACTCCGAAAAATATGAACAATATATCAAATTGAAGCTACTATAATGTAGATTAATAATATCTGGTTGGATCCAGCCTTTGCGGATTATTTACCCCGTAGTGATTTAATTAGTTTTAATGGCTTTAGAAATCATTAAATTCATAGTAAATTATTTGCATATCAGGAAAATATAAATAATATACCGATGGAAAGCTGGTTCCATGTAGATCATGAATATGCAAATGGTTCAGGCAAATACTACAAGGTTTCGCAGCAATTAAATAAATAGATTAATGTCTTATTTAGAGTATTAAAATCATAGTAATACGAGTGTTGCTCAGAAAATTACAATAATATGTCCCTGGAATCACAATTCCGTGGAGATTACATATATAATTTTAGTTTGATTTTTAGGCAACAGAAACTGTATAAATAATTTAAAATCCATTAAACACTATTTAAATCATACAAAAAGATCTGTAACTCCGATTAGGGTGAATCCAACGCCTACTGGTTCGTATTAACATCCTCTATCCAGTAAACCCAAGAAACAAATTTTATTCGACAGTTAGAACAGGCGTTACAATAGAAATATTAAAAACCCTATATTGGCAAGTAATTATTAATAACAAGTACTCCATTGCATTAATTGGTCTCTTGCATGCATCATATACTTCAGTATTGTTTAGAGAACTAAAGTAACAACCATTGTGACTTATTAAATTGTCATGCATGCATTTATTGCATTTGTTTGATCTCTATTTGATATTGTTTATGTTGTATGCAATTGTTTGCTCGATAGATTGCGAGGAGTGCAATGTGTATGATTGCAATGAGTGCTTGAACGACTCCACCAACTATCAAGGCAAGTAGATGCTACTTTGTTCATTTTGTTGTCCTACTATTTTCAATGCATTGTCATGTAATTTGTAGATGCATGTGTAGGAAATTACTATCACTATGCTATGTCCTATTATGTGGCAGGGATTTCTTGTAGATGAGCCACCGTTGGTAGACGTGCTTAGTCATGCTATGATGAACGAGGGCTGGGTTACATCACTGAAAGTTGTTTCTAAATGTGTTGGTTTGAGAAAACTAAAAACAACTTAATCAATGAATCTCCTGGGTGTGATGGGATTGAAAATTTTGGTGGTATCATTGCGAAAAGGCACCCATGTATCAAGAGAAAATGATTGGCTTCTTTATTTTGTAGCTTACGTGTACAACCATGTGCCAATAATGGAACAAGCGGTTGGTTGGACTCAGTAGGTTGTGGTAACTCGAAACCACGTATTCAGAGATGTAGAATTTTGGTAGGTTGGACCGGTGCTTGTCGGGTTTGGGGAGCTACTTCCCGAACGGTCCCTTCTTGGACTTCTCCCTATCATCACCCAATATGAGAGTGGTGGTACGAGTTGGGCTGGCCAAGTCACATGGGTAAAGTGTACTAACCCATGTTGGGTGTATAAACTAATCGATTAGCCGTGTCCCCGGTTATAGACATCTGAGATGCTTGATATTGAGTTCATGACATGTTTCTCGCTTATTCTAATTTCCTAATTTCTTTAATATGGATGGGTTAACTTAATTGGGATCTTTTCAAAGAAAATAAAAATAGTTTATGAAAGTAGGACAAAGGTGTTTGCAAATGCAAGCTAGCTACATCTCCACTTGCCAAATATGCATGTAGATGCTAGGATTATTGTCTCCTTATTTAGCTCTACTTGCCATACATTCCATGTATTGACCCTTTATGGGGCTGCTACGTTTTATGTTGCAGGTTATTATTCCGATTCTGAGTGATCGACTAGGTTGCGATACTCCACTCAACATTTGTTCGCTTGTGGGCAATTGAAGATGGAGTCTACTATATACTTATGCTTCCGTTTGCTATTGAACTATTTGAGCTAGCCTGCATTCTAAGCATTATTGTAATAATTGCCAATTCTGGATCAATTCATTAATTATGATGCACTGTTAAATTGTTTGGTATTCATTTGTACTGTGTGTGCCAGTGAACCGATCCAGGGATTGGCACTATACACATGAACTCAGCCTTATCAGGCGAGGGTGTTACACATAGTTGGTCGAAATTTTAGTCTGTCTTTTTCTCTCAAAACAAGATGTTTCGCTAAGTTTCAGTCTAAAAAGTAATCTACGAAGAAATAGAATTTTTTTGATGTGTACAAAATGGTTAACGACCAACTATATGGCGGGAATAAAAATTCCCGCCGTATAGTTGCGGCCGTATAGTTATGTTACCCATCGACAATTTTTCATCCTAGAGTACAAAAGGTTTTACGACCAACTGTACGGCAGGAACAAAAGTGTCGGCCATATAGTTGTCGCCGTATAATTATAGCCGCCAGACAGAAACCCTAGGAAACGCTAAAATTTTGTTGTTAGACTAACTATATGACCGGAACGCCCTGTTCCCGTTGTATAGTTGCATCTGACCTCTTAAACGCTCGGGGAGGTACCCAAATCATCAAAATCATAATCATTTTTTCTCTTATACCTCCAAACTCTCTAAAAACCTCAAGGGATCTTCACCCCTGCTCGATTTTGTTCGAATTCCTCGCACACAAGTGATCTACGGTATGTTTATCCTCCAATCCTCCAATTACTTTTTGCAAATTCATCTCTGATCTATTGTCATTATCAATCTAAGGTGAGATTTATATTTGAACAATTTCCATGATTATCTGGCCTAGATTAATATTTTAAGGAGATTCTTTAGTGTGATATGATGAGGATTATGCTATGACTATTACTGTTGGATCAAAAAGTTTTATATTTGTCTCTTTTATTATTTTTAGAAGATGAACACGAGGAGCCATACATATGCTTTTTCTGCAGCTAGTTCTTCTCGGGCTACAGCTCAGGAATGCATGGGGATTCGATTCAAGAACGAAGCCCACCGTGATCATTTTCACAGGATCAAAAACTGAGAAGTCAAGGCAACCAAGTGGGCTTGCCCCGTCACTTTGAACCAACTCGGTATTTCTGATGATTTCAATTTACTTTGCAGTAGAGTTGGCCTGCAAACCTTTGTATTTCATGATGCACCAACCTATCGCCGGTTAACCATTGAATTTCTTAGCTCTTTGCAAATCACTATTAAGGCATTGCATGGGGAGGATAATATTTCTTTCCTACTCATGAACAATAATTATTCTCTAACACTTGATGAATGGTGCAATTGTTTTGGTTTACCCACCAATGATCCTAATGCTCTGCGTGCAGATTTTACCAACATGGAACCTTCCCCTGAACTCTATTATAACAGAATGATCCTTACTTCTAGAGTTAGCACAGGGAAGAATATTCAACATCCTGCTATTCGTTATTTGTTCTATGTTATTGCTAACAGCTTGTAGGAGCGTAATGAGTTTACAAGTCTCAACGAGGAGGAAATCTTAGTCCTTGCAAAAGCTGCTTTCAACTATGACAACTTGTCATTTCACTTGGGCACAATACTTGTGCGCTACTTGGAGTACCAATCCCACCAAAGCCAAGGACCAACCACTTGTGGAGGCGTCATCACCATTCTTGCCAATGCATTGGGCATCGACCTAGGTGAGTTACAGCTGGTGCTAGGAGAGCGACGTTTTGGTTACTCTACTTTGAGGGCTTGTTGAATTCTTACTAGGAGAGGTGGTGTTTATTATCTGCATATTGCTGGAGCTAGGCGTATCTACCCTGCTCCTTTGCCTAATTATATTTTCTCTATCGAGGAAGGACGTGTTCTTTATGACTTGCAGGTTGAGCAACACCAACCCGAGGAGGAGATTCTGGAGGAGGATGAGGACCAAGAGGAGGAGCAAGAAGTCCCTCATCAGGAGCATCAGCCACCAAACCGGTTCGCTACATATTAAGATTTCCATGAACTTGGAGGAACTATGGAGGGAATGCACAATCTCGCCCTGAACCTCTGAGAAACAACAAGTAACCTTTCAACTCAATTTATGGACTGGAGTTGCAACTTTTCCCCCCACCATAGTGATTTGAAGGTATTGCAAAAGCCTAAGCTTGGGGAGGTTTTCTATCTATTTTATATTTTGGTTTTCATTTGCTTTATCCTATTTTTGAGGTTATGCTTTTATTTGAGTTTATAAGAACTTGTGTTGGTTTCCCCAACACTTTATCTTAGTTATTTTTTTTAGATTTTAAGCCGAGCTTTGCCGCCAATTTTCTATTCTTTAATTACCCTTCTCAAAAACCACAAAAGATTTCTCCGTTTATCTTTATTTTCCCTCTCTCTTTTTCTTTCTGCCTCGAAGTTCTTGCTGATTTGCATGAGAGTGATTGACTTCGAGTTTCCAAGAAACAAATAAAAAGGGAAGATAGAAGTGGAACCAAACATGAGAGGTATGCCTTATGAGTCCCCACTTTTGAAGTTTGAGAAAACCCATGCTAGTTAGTAGTAATTTTGAGATGTTATATTGGTGTAGTGAGTCTCTATATTGTAGTAAAATTTTGTTTGCATGGGCATTTAAATGGGCACGTTATGTTCCAGCTCTTGTAGTTAACAAAGTCTTGCCTAAAAAATTGCTAAACAATTGAAAGAATAAAAAGTCTCACAAATTGAAGACTTGGGTGTTGTAGTGTTTAGTCTTGAAATATTATTCCTAGAGACACTCAACACCATAGAAAATAATGATTGACCTAATATCTCTCTTTGAAAAGATTTGTTCAATTGAATTAATGTTTAGCAGTTTTTGTGAGCATGCCAAAGTTTGACTTGTAAATCATAAGAATGATATAGCTTTATGCATGTCAAACTTTATGGGATGCCAACAACCCCGCTGGCCTACGAACGATCTTCATGGAGGAAACTCCTAGATTTCGGCTATGAGTTGATTAAACATTTGTAGTAGCAATGCTATAATGGGTAAGACTCTTGGCACTCCCGGGTAGCTGTAACATGATGGAACCACTCCTCTGGCTGATATGAGTAATCATTATGCAAAAGGAACAAAAACTATAGTCATGCCACGAGTGTCCATCTTAGCACGATAAACTAATGAAATTTTTTGGCATGCTCTCAATTACTTAAGGACTGAAATTCTTGAAGGACAATGAATAGAAAAGTAGTGCTTGAAAAGTATTGATTTATTGATGTGGGAGAATTGAGATACTCTAGTATATATGCTTTTCATGACAAACTCTCACACTCTTAATTTTACATGATTACACTTTATTGTTCAAAGTCAAGCCTATGAGTTAATTACTCCCTCCGTTTCGGTTTACAAGTCCTGCACGTAGTTCTATATCGCCAAATTGAGCAACTTAGTATGATGTATATATTACAAAAAATATATCACCGGAAACTTTAGACTTTGTATTTTCCAATGATATAATTTTTATATTATATAATTCAAATTATATAGGTCAAATTGATAACCTAGATATACGTGTAGGACTTGTAAACCAAAACGGAGGGAGTACATGACATGGAATAAAGTTTACTCTTTTTGAATCATCCATGCTTATAATAATTTTGCTGTGCTATAAGGATTCATGAAACCCAAATGATATGCTTGACATTACTCTATCTATGCTAAAGTTTTTCGAATTAATAAAGTGGAGGAAACATGAGACTACCAATCATGAGTAAGATCATCATCTCATTATTTCAGTTTAAATGTTAAGTTCCCTTTTGATTTTGGTCTTCTTGCTCGAGGACGATCAAGTTTAAGCTTGGGGATGTTGATGGATGTGAAATATAGCCATCCACGTCCGCATTTAAACTAGATATTATTCATATATTTGATGAAATATCTCTCTGTTTCCTGCCACTAATGTCTAATGATCAGAGGGGTATGCAATCCTTTCTTTCTATTTTTGCCTGCATAGATAATGACGCATTATGAAGAGAATCACTACATAAATGCCAAAGATACGAGATTTCCAACATGCCAAAGAAACCAGGAGCCGTGAGGAGGAAACTGCAAGTTTAATGACCAACTATACGGCCCTCCACCGTTTAGTTGCGGCCCTATAGTTTTCACCAACCTCCTTAGGTCAAACAGAACAACTTCCGTGAAGGGACCCCTATATAAGGAGTCTTCAGGCGAAGAGAAACTGGACCCCGACTCCACAACATTGCTTCTTTCATCCTCAACTCTCCCTGACGCCATGTCGGAGAAATAGATCTAGATCTAAACCTCTAAACCCTTCTCCACCACCATAGCCATCTTCCACCACTTATAATAGTATATCTCATCTCCAATTGGCGACACTGTAAGACTATTTGTTATCAACTATATGATCTCTATTAAAATGATTATGATTGTCGATTTTATCTCTATGTATGAGTAATTCTCCTTGGACTAAGGGCTTCGGCCTAGCCATGTAGCTTTTGTGCATGTTATTTATCATAGATGGGATCGTGTATTAGTTTGTATGACTTGATAATTGTAGTACCCTCTCTTGCCTCGATCTAAGGACTTTTTAGGTGCCCAAGACCCCGAGGATTGATCCAGTTAAAGGAAGTGTGAGTAACGACTGATCTGCAGGATAGGAACCCTAGTGACAGAAAGGGTAGTACGGTTGTATGTGAGGAACTTACTTGGGATTAACGGTGACATCACTATCCATATCATTAGTTCTCTTTCTTCCATGGATGAGACTAGTAGGTTATTGACATAAGCGGTTGCGGAGGCGATAACATTTATGGATGCACTGTGCACATATAATTATCTCGCTCTAACAATTACATTAGTACTTTATTACTATCTATTATTCCCATCAGATTTTTTGCACAGCTAGTAGTGAAAACCGAAGACCCTAGGCCCTCTCTCCCTCCATCGTCAACAACAACAGCAACAACAAGATCGCAAACTCTTGGTCCAGTGAAAACTCATTAGGAATTCTAAAACTCTCGAAGGTCTATTAAGGTAATCTCACTTTGCTTTCTGCTTCCCGAGGATTCAATAAACCTTGGTCTACTAGGGAAAAAGATCTATACTACATCTGTAATCTGGATCGAAGGTATCAACAATGGGGATCGCAGGCCACACCGACCTGCTCGCCGCTCGCTACCTCCCCCTGATGATGGAGGGAGCGACCTAGCAATGGATCAACACCCTCCCCATGGATAGCATCGACTCGTGGGAGGACATGCGTGAGGCCTTCGTCAGGCACTTCGTCGCCAACGCCGTCTATGCGCCACGCGACCTGAAGAACTTCCGCCATGACGAAGGAAACTACCGTGAAAGCAGAAACTACCGCACGAGCATTGTGACGCGGCGGAAATTTGATCCTGTCGCCGTGCTTAACCAACCGTATGTCTACCACAGCAGAGAGGAGAAACCCACCACTCACACCATCACCGACTGCCACTCCCTAAAAGAGATCGAGAAGGCAATGCGAGAAAGGGAAGGCCCCAACAACAACCCGCCAAGGGACAACGACAATGCCGGCGGGTTCGGCAACGACGTTGGCTCGCTTCACATATTCACTAGGCTCGGCACCAAACGCGATAAGAAGGTGCTCGCCACGCAGTCGCCATGAACACGGAGACTCAAGCCGACATCCCCCTCTTCCTCAACTGGTCTGAGCAGCGCATCACTTGGAGCCGCGAGGACCACGTGCCACGGATCGATTACCTTGGGCGAGTCGCCTTGGTGGTTAAGCCCAAAGTGGCTGACTACTGGCTCCGTAAGACACTGATGGACGGCGGGAGCTCCATCAACATCCTCTACCTAGACACGTTCAGAAGGCTGCAGCTCCCTCAGTCGATGGTCGAATCGACCGTCACCACCTTCCACGACATCGTCCCTGATCGGAAGGCATACCCGATTGGCAAGGTGACGCTACCCTTCACCTTCTGCATTCCCTCCAACTTCCGCACCGAGCGGGTCGTTTTCAAGTTGGTGAACTTCCATAGCCCCTACCACTACGTCCTAGGGTAGGGTTCGCAGCATAGAAAACAAAAAATTCCTACGATGGGAACAACTATGTACCAAGATCTATCTACTAGATACAAACAATGGGCGGATGTATACTCGTAGAGAACATACCCTTGAAGACCGACAAAGCTTAACGAGTTAAACTCATGGTTGATGTAGACGATCTCTTGCCGATCTTAAGATCGAGAGTAAGTCCTTAGCACCGCAATTTAGCAGCGCATCCGTGCTCGCACACACGTCCGAGGCACCGAAAAACCTCCGCCTCCTCGCTCCAGCGATGCAGCGGAAGCACAACTCTTTCTTGCCGAATAGCCACCGGGAACATGTATCTCGCTAGTCCGAGACCATGGGGGATAAATACTAGAGGGGGAGAGAGATCCTTCACGAGGAGGTGTGAGTCAGAAGTGAGGAGGGGTCTCCTTTTATAGGAGAGGGGGGAACCCCAAGGGGGTGGCTGGCGCATGGGGGCTGCCCCCTTGCCCTCCCCTCATTCATGTGGGTGGACACTCCACTCACAGAATCCCTTTCAATTCCCTCCACTCAAATTCCCATTAAATTTCCACCAAATTTAATGCAAACTCTCATTAAATATAACTCCTTTTATTTATTCAGAATTTTGTAAATTAATTTAATGACAAACATTCACATATAACCCCTTGATAGTATTTCATTTCACATGCAAAAACACTTTCTGCAATTTCACCCGAAAACCTGTTTCGGTATCTAGTGAAATAAATTCCTGCGCTTGTTATTCTTTCCGGCATGAAACTTTTGATCCAAATGGATTTCGGTGTCTCTTAAGTGTGTCACCCTACGGTTCGCGAATAATGTGGACATGATCGAGACCCCTCTCCGATCAATAATCAGAAGCGGGATCTGGAGACCCATACTGATTCCTACACATTCAACAATGACTTTCTTGCGATCGTCAGAACCTTTTATGATAGTATCTTAATCCTTTTGTTTCGCGATATATTACATGTCCGAGATTCGATCATCGGTATCTCCATACCTAGTTTGATCTCGTTACCGACATGTACTATTTTATCTTTCCCATGATATAACATTCTAGTGATCAAATCACTTGCTTGCAAGCTAACCAATGTGATATCACCGAGAGGGCCCAAAGCATATCTATCCATCATCGGGATGAACAAATTCCACTCTCGATCCATGGGCCTCAACATAACACTTTAGTAGTACTGAACCCATCTTTATAATCACCCTGTTACGGTGTGACGTTTGATGTTATCAAGATACTCTTTCGGTGTTAGTGATTGACATGATCTCATGGTCTAAGGATTAGGATCACTTCGTATGTTGTTATAGCAATATAAACTCAATGACTTTGATCATAATGCTATACTTCGGATGACTATTCGTCACACCATTACACTAATGTTGTGACCTCGTTATTAACAACATCCAATGTCCATGATCAGGAAACCTTGATCATCTTGTTAATCAACGAGCTAGTTTATGAGAGAGGCATAACTAGGAACTTTCTGTTTGTTTATTAAACACACATGTATTAACATTTCCGTATTAATACAATTATAGCATGCAAAATAAACATCTATCATATACTTGGAATATACATAATAAACACTTTATTATTGCCTCTTAGGGCATATTCCCTTCAGTCTCCCACTTGCACTAGAGATAATAATCTAGTTACATAGTGATGAATCTAACACCCATGGAGTTCTGGTGTTGATCATGTTTTGCTCTAGGGAGAGTTTTAGTCAACAGATCTGCTACATTGAGATCCGTATGTACTTTACAAATCTTTATATCTCCATCCTTGACATGCTCGCAGATGGAGTGAAATTGACGCTTAATATGCTTGGAATTCTTGTGAGACCTTGGTTCTTTGTCATTGGCTATGACACCATTGTTGTCACAATAGATCACCATTGGATCCAACGCGCTCGCAACCACACCTAGTTCGTATATGAACTCCTTCATTCAAACCGCTTCTTGAGCCTCTTTCGAAACAGCAACATATTCGGCCTCCGCTGTTGATCCCGCCACCACAGGTTGTTTGGAACTCCTCCAACTAACCGCTCCGGCATTCATGAGAAATACGTATCCGGATTGAGACTTAAAGTCATCTGGATCGGTGTCAAAGCTTGCGTCGACATAACACTTAGCGACGAGCTCTTCTTCACCTCCGTACACAAGAAACATATCCTTAGTTCTTCGTAAGTACTTAAGGATATTCTTGACCTCTAGCCAGTGTTACAAACCTGGATCCGATTGGTACCTACTAGTCAAACTAATAGCATGTGCCACATCCGATCTTGTACATAGCATGACATACATTATAGAGCCTATGGCTGAAGCATAGGGGACTTTTTCCATTATCTCTCTTTCTTCCGCCGTAGCCGGACTTTGAGTCTTACTCAATGTCTTTCCTTGCAACATAGGTAAGAACCCTTCTTACTTCCGTCCATTTTAAACTTCTTTAAAATCTTATCAAGGTATGTACTTTGCGATAGACCTATTAGGCGCCTGGATCTATCTCTATAGATCTTTATGCCTAATGTGTATGATGCTTCACCTAGGTCCTTCATTGAAAATTTGTTGTTTAGATAACTTTTAACACTGTTTAAAAGATCTATATCATTTCCGATCAATAATATGTCATCCACATATAATATCAGAAATGCCACATTTCTCGCACTCAATTTCTTGTAAATACAAGCCTCTCCATAAGTTTGGACAAATCCAAACTCTTTGATCACCTCATCAAAGCGGAGATTCCAACTCCGTGATGCTTGCTTTAGTCCATAGATGGATCGCTGAAGCTTGCACACCTTGTTAGAATCCTTAGGATCGACAAAACCCTTTGGTTGTATCATATACAACTCTTCTTCAATATTACCATTGAGGAACGCGGTTTTGACATCCATCTGCCATATCTCATAATCGAAATATGCAACAATTGCTAACATTATCCTAACTGACTTTAGCATTGCTATGGGAGAGAATGTCTCATCATAGTCAACTCCTTGAATTTTTCGAAACCCCTTTAAGACAAGTTGAGCTTTATAGACGGTCACATTACCATCAGCATCAGTTTTCTTTTTGAAAATCCATTTATTCTCCACGGCCTTTCGGTCGTGAGGTAAGTCCACCAAGTTCCAAACTTGGTTTTTGTACATGGATTCCATCTCGGATTTCATGGCTTCTAACCATTTGTTGTAATCCAGGATCATCATCGCTTCTTCATACGTCGCAGGGTCATCAATTTCATCAACCATGAAATTCATAACAGGGTTACCATATAGCTAGACCTGTGATTTTTGGTAGTACTCTCTTTTGGAGTTTCATGATCATTATCATTAGTTCCCTCTTCAATCGGTGAAGCCAACTCCGGAACGACTTCCGGGGCTGCGCTACTCGCCATACTTTGAAGAGAAGGTTGAACAACCTATTCGAGTTCTACCTTCCGACTACACACACCTTTCGCGAGAAAATCTTTCTCCGGAAAGGATCCATTCTTGGCAACAAAAACCTTGCCCTCAGATCTATGATAGAAGGAATACCCAATAGTTTCCTTAGGGTATCCTATGAAGAAGCATTTTTCCGCTTTGGGTTCGAGTT
This sequence comes from Avena longiglumis, assembly GCA_030063025.1. Taxonomy (NCBI): domain Eukaryota; kingdom Viridiplantae; phylum Streptophyta; class Magnoliopsida; order Poales; family Poaceae; genus Avena; species Avena longiglumis. Next base: position 482,453,846 of record CP125977.1, read on the forward strand.
TATCCAGTTGAAGTTTCTTCACATAAACATCGCATCCCCAAACTTTAAAAAAATGATAGCTTAGGTTTGATTCCAAACCACAATTCATACGGTGTCTTTTCAACGGATTTAGATGGTGCCCGATTTAAAGTGAATGCAGCATTTTCTAGTGCATAACCCCAAAATGACAGTGGCAAGTCCGTCAGAGACATCATATATCGAACCACATCCAATAAAGTACGATTACGACGTTCCGACACACCATTTTGCTGTGGTGTTCCGGCAGGTGTGAGTTGTGAAACAATTCCACACTCTTTCATATGAGTGCTAACCTCGTAACTTAGATACTCACCTCCACGGTCAACCGTAGAAATTTGATCTTTCTATTATGATGGTTTTCCACTTCATTCTGAAATTCCTTGAACTTTTCAAAGGTTTCAGACTTGTGTTCCATCAAGTAGATATAACCGTATCTACTCAAATCATCCGTGGAAGTAACAAAATAACGATATCCACCTCGCGCCGACAGGCTCATTGGACCACATACATCAGAATGTATGATTTCCAATAAATCTGCCGCCCGTTCCATTGAACCGAAAAATGGTGTTCTAGTCATCTTGCCCATAAGGCATGGCTCACATGTATCAAATGATTCAAAATCAAGTGATTCCAAAAGTCCATCCGAATGGAGCTTCTTCATGCGTTTAATGCCAATATGACCTAGATGGCAGTGCCACATATATGCGGATATATCATCATTAAGTTTAATCCTTTTAGCATCAACATTATGAATATGTGTAACACTATTATCGAGATCCAACATAAATAAACCATTCATCATCGGTGCATGACCATAAAAGATTTCATTCATATAAATAGAACAACCATTGTTCTCGGATTTAAATGAATAACCCGCGCGCGCTGTGCGCCATGGGCCGGCCCATTTACATTCCCGCGTGACCCAGTAGTTTGAATTTAGGTTTATTCTTTTAGTTTCAAATTCAGTTCTGTACCTAGATTCAAAAATCAACCCTGGTCGATTCACTGAACCAAAATGCACGGGACCAATTTTGTTAGAAAGGTACTGGAATGCTTAATCCAAGCCCGTATGATTCAATTCATTTGGAATTGTAGATCCCCTATAGTAAAAATAACAAGGCAGGAGGTTTTCTGCATTCAAACATTTTTCGAAATTCAAGCACAAAAGCTTTTGAGTTGATTCGAACTCTCAAAAATCACATTTAACTAGACCTTTCTGAATATGTAAAAATATCTAGGTTTACTTGCAGAAATAATGAACAAGTAATAAAACAATGCCCCATAGGCATTCCTAGTCACTTATTTAATTAAAATAAAAAGGTTAACCCTTATTAAATTGTGACACCACTTTAAATCACATTCCCAAGTACTGAAATATGTGGTGATGACATGTGTCAACATGATCCAATGTTTTAGTTGGAGAACATTAATTCTTAAGTAGTTTTTAAATGAGTAGAAATTAATTTTCTAAAATAAAAGAAATAAAACTATTTCCTTAATCTTTGTGATGCTTGTGATGATCCTAGATCATCTAGTGAAAACCTTGGTGTGATAAATAGAAGTAGTTAAGTATTGTTTGGTGATTGTGTACCTCGTATTTATTTATAGACGCTAGTACCGACCAAGGATACGAGTAGGAAGGAGAATACTACGAGGAGGAATCTGAGGAGAACTTCAACCACTGCTCTACACAAGGCAAGCCTATACTTGCAACTTTGCAAGCCTCACTATACAAGTTAACTTAGCAAGCTAATCCTTGCAAGTAGACACCCCTTGATACCCAATCCTAGTTTTACTTGCAAACTTAGTATTTTATTTCTTTATCAAAGCTCATTAGTTTAGCTTACTTAGTGAATTGTAGATCTTAGAAAGATTGTTAAAGGTAGCATAAAGAGCATAAAACTTGGCCTAAGTTAGATAAATCTTGATGTCATTCTGAGGCATGAGATTGTACTTAGATAAGATACACTTGTCTCATTAGTGTTTACCCCCACCTATAGATGATAGTGCTAAACATAAAACTTGATCACTTTAGATGGGAATACTTGGTGAAAATGATTATGAAAACCTTAGAATGGTGAGTCATTCAACTGAAATGTTTTGACATGTGTTCTTAAACACCAGATGATTTTGATGATGAAAATGTTAAGGCATGAGCCTTAGCCCTTTATAAAACTAATGGTTGTCTGGATGCGATACCATTCCAATTTTACCGTACCACAATACCCGAAAATTTGGGTAGGGCTTGACCAGAAATTTATGTACCTTCGTATGGGTCCCCTTGCGGCCAAGGTTTGAGCTGAGGCTACCTTGTGAAGATTGTCCACCTGTGCAGTTCCCAAGATGACAGTTGTTCATGGTTGGGAGGCCAAACTCATAGGAGAGGTGCCTATACTATGGCGTGTAATTGAAAGGTTAGAATTGATTATCTGCATACTGAGAATGGTGAATACAGGATTGTTCCTAACGGATGTATCGAATATTGTGGTGAAGTGTACCACCTCTGCAGAGTGTCAAACTATTCGAATAGCCACGTCCGCGGTTATGGACAGTTGGAGTGGCCATACTGTTCCATCATCATATGTTTTCAAAATGACTTATGAAATGAATCGTGATTTTTACTTGACCACAACAGGGTTGTGATATGAATTCAAGTTCCCACTTAGGTGTTATAAAACTCCAACTAGCTTTCTTTGCTTCTGAACTCAGTAGAGATAAATCTGGCTTTTTGCAAAACAACCTAGAGCCTAGTACTTCCTACTCAAAACCACTTCACTTGTTAGTATTAGTTTGCGAGTACTTAAAGAGTACTCATGGCTTTGTCCCTGGCTATTATCGTGGCTAGACTATGAAGAGGACTATCAGGAGGATGGACCGCAGGAAGGTTACGACAACTAGGATCATCTCCCATCGTCAGCATTGCCTGTGACTATGAAGATGGAGCTTCGCCCATGCTACCGTTATCATTACGTTATTCCGCTGCTTGATTTGTATTAAGACTGGATCATGTGATCCTTTATTTGTGTAAGACCTTATGTATGGTTTGTAATGGATGATGTACTGTTATATCCAATCTATTATGTCTCGCAAAAATGGTAATCCTGGGATTGCGATGTATGGCATAACAAGCATATGGGATTAAAAATCCGGGTGTTGACAAGTTGGTATCAGAGCCATCCTGACCATATGAGTGTAGGGAAACGGGTAGGCTACACTAGCACAAATCAAAAATTTCTACCGCGTAAACCAGGAAAACTGTTGTCATAGATCACGGGATTACCACTAGACGCTCGGTTGTCGAACTTGATGTAGTGCGTCAAGGCAGTGTAGATGTACTACGTCTCCTTCTCGTCCTTTTCCCACGAGCAACTCCCCTTGCGCGGCTCGTCCAAGTGCCACAGATGCAGCACCTCCAAGGTATCCACACGTACAAGGTGGAAGCGTCAGACGCCAGACTGCTAGGTCCGCGCATGCAACATAGGCATGAGGGGTGGAGGCTGGGTGGAATAGTCTAACACTGATCATCTCGCCCCACCCTCTCTTATATAGGCGTCCCTAGTGGGCTTCTACATTAGCAGCCCATTAGTAGCCTAAGCCTGGTCTTATTCGGATCTAATCCTCATTAGGCTTCTAGCCCCTTAAGTGTGTGACCCTAAAGGTTCATATACGTATAGACATGACACGAATACACTTATTCTGTCAATAGTTGGTAGAGGTCTCTAGCAAGGCGTGCCAACTCCTAAACGCATACAAAGATCATATCGGACGAACCATCACAAGGTTTAGTATATGTCTTTCCCTTTGCCTCACGATATTTGGTCTAGCTCCAAGCTGACCTCCCTTTCTCGATACTGTGATTCCGAATCCCTTTACTAGGTTAACTCTTAACCTTATGTAGCAAGGCCTTGCATTTCTGGATCCGATCACTCGAGGGCCCCAGAGATATCTCTCTCAAGTAGAGAGGGGCAAATCCCATCTTGATTGGCGTAACATCCAAGCATTTAGGAACTAACGAAGGGTAGATTTAGGAATTTGAAATGTTGCATGCATTCATCTCTGAAAATATGGGTAAATTTTTCGCCAAATAAAAACCTAAAGTGATCAAGGTTTCTTTCATACTTTGAGAATAGGATTAGTCTTGAAGGATGATTGCTATAGACTTTGATATGATCTTTGTGGATTTGTGTGTTTTGGGAAATGAAATTTGAATTTAAAACTTGAGTGTTTGAATTATAATTCAAAAGGATTTTTGAATGATGTTTGAGTATTTGATTTAATTAAGAGTTAACCAATAATAAATCAAACTTTATATAAAGAAAGTAATTAAGAATAAGAATCTCCATTTCATAATTTCATTCAATAAATAAGTTACAAAAATGTAACTTATGAAAATCATCCAAATTTTTTACAATAGTAAATAAATAAAGAATAATATTTCTTTATTGATAATAGTACAATATTTTTTACAAAATAATAAAATAAAGATTACAAAAGGGTAGAACTAAAATTACAAAATAATAAAGAATATTACATATGACTATTCTACAAATAAAGAAGAAAACCTAAACTAAAATCTTGAATTCCCAAGTCTCGTACCTGCAAAACAAACACAAACAAAAATAAAGTTAAGGTTAAAATTATATTGCTCTCAGACTTGTCAGTGAAGTGCACTGATGAAGGTTCATATTGAGTAATATTATAAAAAGGGGCAAGTTTCACCAGCCAAGTAGAAGTAACTAGATGAAAGTAACTTTCAAAATTCTGAACATATCCACATCTGTGCAGCATGCACACAAGCAGCACACACACACCAAACTGCATGGTGTCTGCTGTCAACACCACATAAGCAGCACAACCAAACAGAACTATCAACACAGCCGTGGGAAACCAATCCCCACATCATTCCTTTGCTCTTACACACCAAGCACAGCAGCCAGCAGCTAAACCAAGCACAGCAGCCAGCAGCTAAACCAAGCCAAGCTAGATCAAACCAACCAAAGCCCAGGATCACATCACCAGGATGGTGACATAAGGAGGGGAAGATCAGGTGGATAGCAAGACCAAGGTCAAGCCATCAGGATCAGGAGATGATGGGCTAGATCAAGGAAAAGACAAGAGCTGGAAATACCAGGAGAGCACCAGATCAAGCTACCATAAGATCAAACACTAGCAACCACAACATCAAGTGACAGTGGTGAGTAAATAGACCATCAAATGATCTATCTGTCTAAGATTAGACAAACATACATGATATGACACTTATTTAAACTCTCAGAAAGCACCCAAGTTGGTTGAATCCATCATTGAGGTTTTAAAACTTTAAAATCAAACAACAAAGTACAAGGATCCAACTAAATATCAGAACACCATCATTGATTTAGCTATTAAGCTATATTTCAATTCAAGAATGAATATAGCTAAGATTTAAATTCTAGGCACATCTCTAAGATAAGAGTAGCACCTTAGAATTTAATTTGTTGGATCTATAAAAATGATCAAGCATACCATCAACTTTTTTAAGCTTTGATTCAAGAAACAGTAGCTGGTACCACTACCAGAACCATCCATATGAATAAACTAGATAAAGCTTAATTCCTAAACCTCAGACCAACATCATTGGTCTTAGGGATTTAAGAAAGGAACATTTCTATTTATCTTTAATGCCAAACTCATCTTAAGCTTGCACCAAACCAAATCAGCAAATAGAATCTAATCTTGTGTGCCATACAATGGTGTCACAAGAACAGTTCTACACTAATCAGGTTAAGTATTCAATCTTCACAGATTCAACCAACCAACTACAAATCATTTTCCTGTCATCACAGGAATCATAATTAAGAAAAGCCCTATGTATATCTTCACTGTTTGAAACCATTTGATCTCAAACTACATCTAAAATCTTAAGCCAACAAGTATTAATGCAGTGATTTCATCACACAACCCTCACTATCATTAACCAATTAATGACAGTGGTGAAATAGTAAACCACAAGATTCCCAAGTATTGCTTATAAAGCAACTTGATCATCTGACCACATCAAAATTAATCCATAGAATCATCTGATAAGCCACTAGCACCACCACAGTTCATCTTAAGCAGCAAACCACATCTAACAATCATTTAGCATGCTTAGGGACCATCAACACAAGATCCCATTCATCAGTATATAATCAAAAACAGGGTATAAGCCCTAAACAGAACCAAGAACCCTAATCAGGACCAGACAATCATCAGAGAGGCCACTACCAACATGTAACATGGGAGGACCTAACATATATATATCTCAAGAGGAGAGGAAGCACTCACCAAAGGTCCTCGCTGGAGACTAGAAGAGGAAGCTGTCACATCCCAAAAATTTCCAAATTTTGTAAAGTGAAAAATAAATAAATAAATAAAATAAATAATTGTTGAAATTTAGGGTGAAAAGAAACTTTTTATTTCTAAATGGAAACTTAAAAACCCATCATGAACAAACTTTGAATAAAATGGAATCCAACAAATTTCAATCAAGTGAAATGCATTCATCAAAGAATGAATCTTGAAATTTAAACACTTGGAAAAGTTAAACCAAAACTCTAAAACTCTAATGGAAGAAATCATTTCCAAGATCTCTCAAAGACTATGGATTTGAACCATAATAAAATTGGTAAACTAACATTTATAAATGATCAAGAATGATAAATAAAAATATTATAAAACCATAGAAATTGATTTCACTTAATTTGGAACCATGGATAAAATCTTATGAATTTAAAAAGGTAAAGAAATATATTACAAAAGCTAATAAAGCCCTATCTAAAATCCTTACCAAATTATGATCGAAATAATCCTAAAAGTAATTAAAAGGATAAACAAATATTAAATAAAAATATACAAATTGGAATTGCCAATTTTGGATCTATAAATAAAAAGATATAGATTTTATAAGATAAAGAAAGGAATAAATAAATAAGGAATATTTAAAATCCAAATTAAATCTTGGCCAAATCCATAAGCAAATAAAATAAAGATAATCCAAATAAAAATAAAGGGATGAAGAATAAACAAATAAAAGTATATGGGATTAAACGCTATTCTAATTAAATTTAATAAAGACAAAATCCCTAATAGAAATGATTAATTAAATCATGGGAAAATAATAAATGTAATTTGCCCAAGTGGAATGAAAGTTATTTAATTACCTTAAATTAAATAAATGAAACATTTAAATAAAATTATATGGAATTAAAACCATATTTGATTTTATTGAAATAAAAAAATTGCCCAATTTAAAATGATTAATAAAACATACAGAAATACTTTAAAAAATTCAAAGTAAATTATTTAACACCCCATTTAATAAATAAAACCTATTGAATAAAGTTTGGTGAAAATTAGAATTCAAATAAGCGTTTGGAAATAAATAAAATCTTATTTGAATAAAAGACAGATGCCTTTATAAATAAATTATAAACCATAAAGGAATAAAAGAATTATTCCTAAAATGGTATTTAAAATACATGTTTAACAGCATTAAAATTTACTAAAACTTTGGTAAAGATTTGAATTCAAATGGTGTTTGAATTATTGGATCAAAAATCAAAACAGAAAAATAGAAAAGGAAAAAGAAAAGGATTCAGAAATAAAAAAAGGGAAAGAAACAAACCAACCCATCAGGCCCAGTCCAGCCCATTTCCCAGCCCACCTCTCTCCCCGCGAGCCCCCTTTTCTCACTCGCAATCGCACCCACTCAGACACTGACCGCTGGACCCCACCCTTTCTCTCTCTCTCTAACGCTGACGAAGCGACCCCACGCTGACAGCTCCTCGTCCTCACCCGGTCGAAGACCACGCTGGCCGTTTCTGCCAATGATCAATCCCCGTCAATACGCGTTAATGATGCCAGTAATTCCTTCCTCGACCACGCGTACTAAATCGCCTTCCTCTCCTCTCCATTTCCCCTCTCTCGCTCGCACCAGATCGCCCACAGGCTGCTCCAATTGCTCGCAGCGAGCACCACTGTTCCGACGAGGTCCAGTGCGAATTCCGGCAACGCCTGACCGTACCCTGCCCCCTTGTGCATGCGAGCTCACTATCCAGTACCTTGCGCATCTACCAGTGGCCCCATTTATTCTGCGTGCGCCTTAGAACGTCGCCTTCAAAACCGCCATCTCTCTGCCGACGGCCAGCTCAACTCCGGCGAACCCTAATGGTAAAATCTGACCTTGCCTCTCCCTCTCTGTGATGCTCATGTACTCACCATCATCCTGCGCATCTAACGAACACTTTTCCTCTCCTTCCCGAGCCGTGTAGCCTTACCTTCATCGACGACAGAGCGTGCCCGACGCCGTTGCGAACTCCGGTGAGCAATCCCTGGCGACCCCATGCGCCCTTCGACAAACGGCGACCACCTCGAGAACCGGCACATCACGGCGAGTCTGGTTAGCTATTTATCTCCCCCTCTCGCTTCCTGTAACGTCGACTCCGTCCTCGTCTGACCGCTCCGCCGCCAGCCATCGCCGCCAGCCATCGCCGCCCGTTTTTGGTTTATGCGATATGGGTCGTTAGATCTAGATCCTATGCACACGATAGAATCTTAACCCGAAAGGGTACGTAGCACTCTAAGCCGCACGATCTGTTTTAAATCCAACAGTCCACATTGATTGATCCTGCCGAACCGGTATCAGCGAATCAGAACAAGACACGTGGCATGTAGTTTGATTTAAAAACAGAATTTGACCTATTAGATGTTAGATTTTGTAAATTCCATAACTTTAGATCTACACATCCAAATTTTACAAATTATATATCAATGGAATCAGCAAAAAGTGTACTTTCCAACCATGCACTTTGTTTAATGAATTGCTTCTGTAAAATTAGTTGTTTTTGCAGAAACTTCTGTAGGCATATTTTGTGTATAAAATTTATTCTAAAAATGGTTTTAGGGTAAAATCTTTTGTAAATGGATTGTTTTGAACCTACTGACCATATAAACCAACTTGTAGATTTAAAAGTGCATTTTGTGAAGCTAAAGAATAAATCTTTGAATAAAAGCATTTCTAGTTAAATAAAAATATTGTTTATGTTTTAAAAATGGTTTTTGAGTAAAACCTTTTGAAAATGGTTTGAATTAAACTCTCTGAACCTAAACACCAAGTTTTAGGATTTAAAAATATGTTTGGTGAACCCTAGAAAAATTATTACTTTATTTAAAGGCATTTCCAACAAAATAAAATATTGCTTTGAATAGAAAATGGCTTTTAGAAGAAACCCTTTGCAAATGGAATTTTTTTAAAACATTATGACCATAAACATTAATATTGGTGTTTAAAAACATTTTGGCTAACACCAGAAATTATTCTTTGAATAAAATCAATTCTAGCAAAACAAAAATGATTTCAGTGGCCATTTTCACAAACTTGATATCAAATGGGTTTGCCACATCTATAAGTGACCAATAGGTGTTTTCAAATGTTTATAACCTATTAGAAACCACTTTTCCAAATAAAACAATCTTTGGCATGCTTGCATGCATTGCTTTGTTTTTATTACTCTATGTGATGAATTGCTTGAATGGTAGATTGAATTTGTGCCTTGATTGAATTGTAGTGAAATTTGAAGAGTGTGACTATTGCAAGATCAAGGAGTGAACTTATATTCTCTACCAAAAAGGCAAGTGGTCCTTCATACTTTTGTCCCATTGTTTTCACTATGCATTAGTGATATTTCTAAGTAGGACTTGCATGGAATTTTCTAAGAGATAACTATGCCATGGGAAATCCTAGTAGATGAAACCTTAGTAGAATTTTCCTAAGTTAATATTCCTACTACTATCATGCTTAGCTTATATAGTAGAAAACAAGGGTGGATTATATTCATGCTATGGAATATTTCTAAGTCAAGGACTTGTGTTTTGTTTAATAAAACAACTAAGTGAATGAAACACCTGGGTGGAATGGTTATTGCTTGGTTTGATATTTGTTGAGTGGTTACCAGGGCCCATTTTTCAATGGTTTACCCTGTGTATCTCACTTGTGGAATGCCACCCAGGAACATAGAGATTTGAGATGTAAAATGTTGAGAAGGTTCAAGTGCAACCACTTGGCATCATTGGCTCTGCCTGGATCATATAGGTTGCAATAACTTAGCCAAATGGACAGTTGGTGGTAGGGTATGATAGGTTTGGAACGCGTCCATTCTGGTCTAAGGGAAGGCTTCTGAAAGATCTTGTCTCGATGCATGTCGAGTCTTGTGGGGAAAGTGCACCACCTCTCGAGAGAGTAAAATCTAAGTACTTAGCCGTGTCCCCGACAATGGACAATCTGAGCATCAAGACATGGAAGTTATCAAGAATCTCCTCATCCCAATTTCTAAGTTAAAAACGTGTGGTTGAACAAGGGTTAAAGTATCACCAATGTCTATTGGTTTATGCCTTGGGTGATTTCGACAAACAAAAACTTAGTGTTTTCAAATGATAAGGAAAATATATTTTGAGGAAAGCAAGCCTAAGCTCCACTTAGCGAAATGCATATAGATGATAGTTAGCACTATACTACCATAGTATCACTTGCCAATACAATTCAAATGTATTGACCCTTGTGGTTGTAGCTTATTATGTTGAAGGTTTGTTTGATGTTAGTGAAGTGTGTTGATTAGGATTACAAGTCTACAAGCAACATGATTGCCCGTGGCACTTGTAATGTGATAGCCAAATGAGCTATGTAAGATTTAATGGAATATTTTATTCCTGGTTATAAAGTTGTACTATGACCTTTGTTTCTTGATATTACATCTTTACTGTGGATGCTAGCTATTGATCCAGGGACTAGCATTGTAAACACAGGGATCTCTACCTTATTAAAGGTTGGGACTCTTACATAAGCAGAGGTGGCCGACGACCATGGCGTCACGGGGAGCACCCCCAGGGGCGTTGTGACCCATACAACGCCACAGCAGCGACCATAGACACGTTTGGAGGCGAGGAGAGTCACCACGGCGCACGACAGCAACAGCGGCGCCAGGATCCACACCAACCCCAAACCCTAGGGTTCGGGATGGCATCGATCTGTCGCAGGAGAGCTCCATGTCCAAATCCAGTTGCACGGGAGGGAAGAGCGGAGTTGACAACCTCTTCCTGCACCACGAAGGCGGCCAGGGCGGTCGACAACGGCGAGAATCGCAGGCGGCGACACCACTGACTACGGGGTCGGGGAAGGAGAAGGACAGGGGTGAGCTCGAGAGAGGAGACAGCGAGTGAGTGGGCTGGGTGGGCCGAAAACCCTTCGGGGTGGTTGTTTTGACCATGCCCTACTAGGCCACAAGGACCCAATAAACCCAAAAGGCCAGCCCAATTCATTTAGAATCTATTTTAATAAAAAGGAAAAGACCAAAATGCCCCTGAACTTAATTAAACTCTAGAAAATAAAATAAAAGTCCAAAAGTAATAAATAAAATATTTTTGGATTCACAATAATCCAAACTATCTAAATAAAATAAGATATAAAATTTTAGACATATAAATTTTATTAAGAATTTTGTAATTTATATATTCTTATGGAATTTTACAAAATTATTGAAAGATGATAAAAATAAATAAAAATCACTTTCATTATATATTAATATTGTAGTATTTTAGAAAAATACTAAAAAAATTAATAACAATTTTTGATATTTAAGTAATAATTCTTAAAAGAATTATTAAATCAATAAAAGTCAAAGGAAAGGAAAATAAAATAAAAGAATACAATATTCTATTATAAATATTAAAAATTAATATTTATAAATCCTTTATTATTAAAAAGAATTTTATTAATAATGGGGATAAAGAATATCAAGTTAAATGATGCATTACATTACTTTGCATAATCATTTTTGCTTCTTTAAATATTATCCTTACCGGGCAATAATGATGTTTTTGTAGACATAGAAGCTCAAGGTCCAGGGCAAGCATCAGACTTCACTACCTTGCAATCACAAGGCAAGTTCATCACTTGCTCATGTACTTTTAAGAGTCTTGATCAAAGTATTTGCAAATTGTGTGTTATCATCTAAACTATAGAAAAAGAAAACATTACTTTCCTCAAGATACTAAATCTTAGATATCATCCTAAGTGATGATGTGATGGAGCAATAGAACTTAGAGTTCTACTTGCACTAATGATGAACAATTAGGAATTAATAACCCATGACATCAGTGATTCTAGCACCGTATATTACGCGTTAACCATGAGATTTGGAATGGGACGGAGAAGTCAGTTGTATCCTTTTCCTCTTTTATGGAGGCAAGACGACCTTAACGTGACGTTGTGATTCCTTGTGTGGATCCAACATATGGGTGGGCACCCTTACGCCCCACACTTTTGGTGTCTATATTATCTATGAATGGTGTTTAGGGAGATAGTCCATGTAAATGGTACTAATCCGGGCATCACTAGGTCATAGAGTCTTCGGGAACTCATCAGGGTTTTAGCCAGCCCGAAAGGGGGCTTAACGAAGGTGAGCCAGCCTGAAGGATCATGCAGACATGTGAGGTCGCTAAGAGGGCAGTGATTGGCTTGGACCAACTACTGGGCCCAACATCATGGAATTGTGGATGGAAAAGTATGCCCGGTTGTGCAACAAGGAGTTGATCTCTCATGGGAAAAGTAACGCACCTCTACAGAGTGTAAGAATTGTAACTTGTTACTCCCTGTTCCGAGAAGGAGCTACGGACGCGGCAGGAAAGGAACTCCATGAAAGTTCTGGTCAACCTGTGAAGGTTGGTGGTCATAGATTTTCATAATAAAATCAACCATTGAAGAAAGATTTACAAAATTGCATAATACCAACGACTGATAGTCCGAGGTGGTAGATAGAGCATCAAACTTCCTACCTTGCATATAATGAATTTGCTGAGTAACGCTGTTACTCATCCTTTCCTTTGAATCCTTGCTTAGACTCTGAGAATCCCGAAGATACTCCAATGTATGCATCCGAGAGTCAAGAGGAGGTCTTCTATGAAGAGCCCAACTTGTATGGATCCGTAGAAGGGGAGGACTACGACATCGTCTACGGAGGAGAGTTCCAGGAGTCCGAATAATTACTATAGTTCTAGTAACCACTTGAGCCGAGCATCATGAACAATATATAGCTATAAGTTGCTAAGCTCAATTTGGAGTTTAAGTTTAAAATTTGAAACTTCCGCTGAAACACTTATATTTTGGTTTTTAAGTTGAATCTTTTGGAAGTCTTGAACTTCCGGTATGGTAACAATAATAACATGTGTATGTTTGTAATATGGACCCGCAATGTTTCTGTTGTACCACTCTGAGGGATGTGATATTTACGGAACGGTGTTCTGTGGATGTCATGTCAACGACTATAGTGTACTACACATGAAGTGGTATGCTGGGTCACCGCAATTGGCCATGCCCTGCAGCATGCTTTAGGACATACCCGAAAGCTACCTTTATGACTAACCAGTTACGGAGTAGTGGTTGATAGCCCCCAAGTATGTCGATCCACATCTCAAGTACATGCGACAATCTCAAGTATAAGGACAAAATGTACACGATGTGTAGAGAGAGCTGCAAGTATAATTGCCAGTCTCAAGTTGGGTCAGTCCAACCCCATGTTCATAACATGTGTCCACATCATTGGTTTGACATATCCATGTCTATGACTTGTGAAACATAGTCATCAGCCAATCGATGTGCTATTCTAATATTCATGTGTGTCCTCACATGAACTCCGACTAGGAACAACTATTAAATAACCATACAAGTAAAGAGTTTCACAAACAATTCACATAATTGCCAATCAATACAAGTTGCCTGATATGGATATTCAAGGAACATTACAATAACTCATGGATACATATGAAATATAATCATCTCTATGATTGCCTCTAGGGAATATTTCCTTCAGTCTCCCACTTGCACTAGAGTCAATCTAAAATGTATCTAATACCAATTGCTCTTGTGTGCGCTTCATGTGTGGGTTGCAGGAGAGGCTTAGTCAAGGTATCAGCAACATTTGAGTTTGTATGTATTTTGCATATCATGACACTACCATCCTTAACGAACTCACGAATCTGATGGTAACGCATGCGAATATGTTTGTTCTTCTAGTGCTGTCTAGGTTCCTTGGCTTGTGCAATAGCACCATTGTTGTCACAATAAACGTCCAAGGGATTGGACGCGCCCTGAACCACACTGAGAGCAATCAGGAAATTCCTAATCCAACCAGCTTCCTTTACAGCCTTCGAGGCAGCAATATATTCATCTTCTGTTGAAGAGGAGGTCACCGTATCTTGCTTGGAACTTTTCTAGATCACAGCACCACCATTCATGACAAACACATAACCTGATTGCGATTTTGAATCATTTGAGTCATCAAGGTAACTCTCATCTGTGTAACCCTTTACACCGAGTTCATCCTCACCTCCATAAACTAGGAACACATCCTTAGTCCTTTTCAAGTACTTAAGGATGTTCTTTACCGCTGTCCAGTGACCTTCACCTGGATCAGCCTGGTATCTGATCATCACACTTAGAGCATAGGAAACATCTGGGCGAGTACATATCATTGCATACATGATGGATCCAATAGCCTAAGCATATGGAATCCTACTCATGCTCTCACGCTCATCAATAGTCGAAGTGAAGGGAATATGCCCTGAGAGGCAATAATAAAATGTTTATTATGTGTATTCCAAGTATATGATAGATGTTTATTTTGCATGCTATAATTGTATTAATACGGAAACGTTAATACATGTGTGTTTAATAAACAAACAGAAAGTTCCTAGTTATGCCTCTCTCATAAACTAATTCGTTGATTAACAAGATGATCACGGTTTCCTGATCATAGACATTGGATGTTGTTAATAACGAGATCACAACATTAGTGTAATGGTGTGATGAATATTCATCCGAAGTATAGCATTACGATCAAAGTCATTGAGTTTATATTGCTATAAACAAACTACGAAGTAGTCCTAATCCTTAGACCATGAGATCATGCGAATCACTAACACCGGAAGAGTTTCTTGTTGACATCAAACGTCACTCCGTAACTGGGTGATTATAAAGATGGCTTCAAAGCTACTAAAGTGTTATGTTGAGAATCATGGATCAAGAGTGGAATTTTTTCATCCCGATGACGGATAGATATGCTCTGGGCCCTCTCGGTGATATCACATTGGTTAGCTTGCAAGCAAGTGATTTGATCACTAGAATGTTATATCACGGGAACGAGAAAAGAGTGCATGTCAGTAACGAGATCAAAATAGGTATGGAGATACCGATGATCGAATCTCGGACATGTAATATATCGTGAAACAAAGGGATTAAGATATAAGCGTAAAAGGTTCCGACGATCACAGGAAAATTCATCGTTGAATGTGTGGGAGTCAGTATGGATCTCCAGGTCCCGCTACTGATTATTGATCGGAGAAGGGTCTCGATCATGTCCGCATTATTCGCGAACCATAGGGTGACACACTTAAGGGACACTGGCATCCAGTTGGAGCAAATGTTTCATGCCGAAAGAATAAACAAGCGCAGGAATTTATTTCACTAGATACCGAAACAGGTTTTCGGGTGAAATTGCATAAAGTGGTTATGCATGTGAAATGGAATTCTAGCAAGGGGTTATTTGTGAATGTTTGTCATTAAAGTAATTTACAAAATTCTGAATAAAATAAAAGAGTTTTATTTAATGATAGTTTGCATTAAATTTGGTGGAAATTTAATGGGAATTTGAGTGGACTTTTGAGTGGAGGGAATTTAAAGGACATTTTGTGAGTGGAGTGTCCACCCACATGAATGAAGGAGGGGAGGGTCAGCCCCCATGGCCGGCGGCCACCCCCTTGGGTGCCCCCCTCCTCCTATAAAAGGAGCCCCCTCCTCACTTGTCTCTCACACCTCCTCATGAAGGATCTCTCTCCCCCTCTAGAATTTATCCCCATGGTCTCGGACTAGCGAGATACATGTTCCCGGTGGCTATTTGGCAAGAAAGGGTTGTGCTTCCGCTGCATCGCTGGAGCGAGGAGGCGGAGGTTGCCCGGTGTCTTGTACGTGTGTGCGAGCACGGATGCGCTGCTGCTTTGCGGCGCTAGGACTTCCTCTCAATCTTGAGATCGGCAAGAGATCATCTACATCAACCACGAGTTGAACTCGTTAAGCTTTATCGGTCTTCAAGGGTATGTTCTCTATGGATATACATCCACCTGTTGTTTGTATCTAGTAGATAGATCTTGGTACATAGTTCCCATCGTAGGAAATTTTTTGTTTTCTATGCTGCGAACCCTACAGTGGTATCAGAGCCGGATCTATTCGTAGATACTTTACACGGGTAGTACACATATGAGTATGTGGGCGATGATGATCATGTTGTTGCTCCTTTGTTGTAATTTTGGATATTGGTGGCATAGTGGGATGAAGCGGCCTGGACAAACTTTACATGTCGTCGCACATGAGACCTGTTCCACGCTTGACATGCAACTAGTTTGCATAAGTGGCTAGCGGGTGTCTGTCTCTCCTACTCTAGTCAATATCTATTTTGCAACGAATTTTCAACAATTTGGTTATCCTCGTTGTGGTTCATGGTCGTAGGTAAGAACGGTTCTATCTCGAAAGCCCCAAGCCACGTAAAACTTGCAATGGATAAATTAGAGGCGTCTAGTTTAGATTGTTGTTGGGCTAGTGTTATGATATGGTGATGTTGTAAGTAGAAGTATGAGATGATACTCTTACAACATACATAACGTGTAATCTCCATAGACCTTGGACTTACACATATAGGTATGATAGTGATCATACCACGGTGCACATGATAGAGATCATATGCGGGAACCATATCATTTCACTAATAAACATCTGATGTTTGATAGCATCTTATATTGCTTGTTTAGCGCTTTGTTAGCATAATAAGATGATCCCTCTTTTAAATATCAAGATAAGAATGTGTTCTTCCTTTAGTATGCACCGACTATGTTTTCGTCGCTCCAAGACATCACGTGATGATCTTTTTGGATCCACGACCATATTTCGGGTGTAAAACAGTTACACACGCGAATACTAAGGTTCTAACTTGGCGAGCCTAGCATGTACAGACATGGCCTCGGAACACGGACCGAAAGGTTAAGCATGAGTCATATAGTTGATATGATGCCCATTTGATGCTCGCCTTTGAAGCTACACCGACTCACGTGATGATCGGACTTGGTGTAGTGGATTTGGTTCATGTAATAACCAAAAAGGCACGAGGGGTGTCGTTTTTGAGTGGGAGTTCATTCGTAATATGGATTAGTTGAACTCAATCTATCTTACACTTAGTCTAAACTTTACAAATTCTGTTGTAGATGGCACCACCTGCTTTTAATTTCAATGTGTTCATGGAGAAAGAGAAACTTGCAACGAACGGTAGCAACTTTACCGAATGGGCCATGAATTTGAGGATTCTCCTCTCTGCTGCACAAAAGCAATATGTGCTAGAAGAGACGTTAGGCCCCCCACCTTTAGATGATGCCCCTGACGAGGAGAAGAATGTCTATCAGACTCGTCAGGAGGACCACAACTTAGTTCATTGCGGCATATTGTATGGGCTAGATCCGGAACTTCGAAAGCGTTTCGAAAATGGCAATGCTTTTGATACAATGGGTGAGTTGAAAATGATTTTCGACACACATGCTGCTGTAGAGAGCTACAACGCTTGTAAAAGTTCTTTAGTCTGCATGATGGAAGAGCACAGATTAGTGAGCATGTACTCAAGATGTCGGTTTACGCCGATAAGCTTGTGTCCTTGGGAATATCGATTCCCATTGACTTAGGCATCCATCGTGTTCTGCAGTCTCTGTCACCTAGCTATAAGAGCTTCGTGATGAACTATAATATGCAAGGCATGAAGAAGTCTCTCCCCGAGCTTCATCAATGCTTAAAACCGCAGTGGAGATCAAAAGGAACATCAAGTGTTGATGATCAATAGGAACACTGGTTTCAAGAAAGACAAGAAGGGAAAGCGGAGGAAGTAAAGGCGGCAAGCCTGCTGTTGCGTGAAAAGAAACCCCGAGTTGGACCTAAGTCCGATACCGAGTGCTACTATTGTAAGGGGACTCACATCGAAGCGCAATCGCCCCAAGTATTTGGCATAAGAAAGCCGAAGGCAAACAAAGGTATATATGATATACATGTTATTGATGTGTACTTGACTAGTGCTCGCAGAGCACCGGGTATTTGATACCGTTGATTGCTAATAATTGTAACTCGAATCAGGGGCTACGGAACAAGTGACCGCTAGCAAGGGGTGAGGTCAAGATGCGTGTCGGCAATGGATCAAGCGTTGATGTGATCGCCGTCAGAACACTGCCTCTCCACTTGCCGTCGGGATTATTTATAAACTTGAATAATTGTTATCTGGTGCCTGCACTAAGCATGAACATTGTATCTAGATCGTGTTTGATGCGAAGTGGTTATTCATTTAAATCCGAGAACAATGGTTGTTCCATTTATATGAATGAAATCTTTTATGGTCATGCATCGATGATGAATGGTTTATTTCTTTTGGATCTCGATAATAATGTTACACATATTCATAATGTTGATGCTAAAAGGATTAAACTAAATGATGATATGTCCGCATATATGTGGCACTGCCGTCTAGGTCATATTGGCGTTAAACGCATGAAGAAGCTCCATTCGGATGGACTTTTGGAATCACTTGATTATGAATCATTTGATACATGTGAGCCATGCCTTATGGGCAAGATGACTAGAACGCCGCTTTCGGTTCAATGGAACGGCGATGATTTATTGGAAATCATACATTCGATGTATGTGGTCCAATGAGTGTGTCATGCCGAGATGGATATCTTTATTTTGTTACTTTCACGGATGATTTGAGTAGATATGGTTATATCTACTTGATGAAACACAAGTCTGAAACCTTTGAAAAGTTCAAGGAATTTCAGAATGAAGTGGAAAATCATCGTAATAGAAAGATCAAATTTCTACGGTCCGACCGTGGAGGTGAGTATCTAAGTTACGAGTTTAGCACTCACATGAAAGAGTGTGGAATTGTTTCACAACTCACACTGCCGAACACCACAAATGAAATGGTGTGTCGGAACGTCGTAATCGTACTTTATTAGATATGGTTCGATCTATGATGTCTCTGACGGACTTGCAGTTGTCATTTTGGGGCTATGCACTAGAAACTGCTGCATTCACTTTAAATCGGGCGCCATCTAAATCCGTTGAAAAGACACCGTATGAATTGTGGTTTGGAAACAAACCTAAGCTGTCATTTCTTAAAGTTTGGGGATGCGATGTTTATGTGAAGAAACTTCAACCGGATAAACTCGAACCCAAAGCGGAAAAATGCGTCTTCATTGGATACCCTAAGGAAACTATTGGGTATTCCTTCTATCACAGATCCGAGGGCAAAGTTTTTGTTGCCAAGAATGGATCCTTTCTAGAGAAAGAGTTTCTCGCGAAAGGTGTGAGTAGTCGGAAGGTAGAACTTGAAGAGGTTATTGAACCTTCTCTTAAAAGTATGGCGAGTAGCACAGCACCAGAAGTTGTTTCGGAGTTGGCTCCACCTGTTGAAGAGGGAACTAATGATAATGATCATGAAACTCCGAAAGAGAGTACTACCGAACCTCGCAGGTCAAGCAGGACGCGTGCAGCTCCCGAGCTGTACGGAAATCCTGTCATGAATTTCATGGTTGATGAAAATGATGACCCTGCGACATATGAAGAAGCGATGATGAGCCCGGATTCCAACAAATGGTTAGAATCCATGAAATTCGAGATGGAATCCATGTATGAAAATCAAGTTTGGAACTTGGTGGACTTACCTCACGACCGAAAGGCTGTGGAGAACAAATGGATTTTCAAAAGGAAAACTGATGCTGATGGTAATGTAACCGTCTATAAATCTCGACTTGTCGCAAAGGGGTTTCGACAAATTCAAGGAGTTGACTACGATGAGACATTCTCTCCAGTAGCGATGCTAAAGTCAGTTAGGATTATGTTAGCAATTGCTGCATATTTCGATTATGAGATATGGCAGATGGATGTCAAAGCCGCGTTTCTCAATGATAATATTGAAGAAGAGTTGTATATGATACAACCAAAGGGTTTTGTCGATCCTAAGGATGCTAACAAGGTGTGCAAGCTTCAGCGATCCATCTATGGATTGAAGCAAGCATCACGAAGTTGGAATCTCCGCTTTGATGAGGTGATTAAAGTGTTTGGATTTTTCCAAACTTATGGAGAAGCTTGTATTTACAAGAAAGTGAGTGGGAGCAATGTGGCATTTCTGATATTATATGTGGATGACATATTATTGATCGGAAATGATATAGATCTTTTAAACAGTGTTAAAATTTATCTAACAAGAAATTTTCAATGAAGGACCTAGGTGAAGCGTCATACATATTAGGCATAAAGATCTATAGAGATAGATCTAGGCGCCTAATAGGGCTATCGCAAAGTACATACCTTGATAAGATTTTAAAGAAGTTTAAAATGGACGATAGTAAGAAGGGGTTCTTACCTATGACACAAGGCACGACATTGAGTAAGACTCAAAGTCCGTCTTCGGCGGAAGAAAGAGAGATAATGGACAAGGTCCCATATGCTTCAGCCATAGGCTCTATAATGTATGCCATGCTATGTACAAGACCGGATGTGGCACATGCTATTAGTTTGACTAGTAGGTACCAATCGGATCCAGGTTCAGAACACTGGAAAGCGGTCAAGAATATACTTAAGTACTTGCGAAGAACTAAGGATATGTTTCTTGTATACGGAGGTGAAGAAGAGCTCGTCGCTAAGTGTTATGTCGACGCTATCTTTGACACCGATCCGGATGACTCTAAGTCTCAATCCGGATACGTATTTCTCATGAATGGCGGAGCGGTTAGTTGGAGGAGCTCCAAAAACCTGTGGTGGCGGGATCAACAACGGAGGCCGAATATGTTGTTGCTTCAGAAGCGGCTCAGGAAGCATTTTGGATGAAGGAGTTCATATCCTAACTAGGTGTGGTTGCAAACGCGTTGGACCCAATGGTGATATATTGTGACAACAATGGTGCCATTTCCAATGCCAAAGAGCCAAGGTCTCACAAGCATTCCAAGCATATTAACCGCCGGTTTCACTCCATCCGCGAGCATGTCAAGGATGGAGATATAAAGATTTGTGAAGTACATACGGATCTCAATGTAGCAGATCCGTTGACTAAAACTCTCCCTAGAGCAAAACATGATCTACACCAGAACTCCATGGGTGTTAGATACATCACAATGTAACTAGATTATTGTCTCTAGTGCAAGTGGGAGACTGAAGGGAATATGCCCTGAGAGGCAATAATAAAATGTTTATTATGTGTATTCCAAGTATATGATAGATGTTTATTTTGCATGCTATAATTGTATTAATATGGAAACGTTAATACATGTGTGTTTAATAAACAAACAGAAAGTTCCTAGTTATGCCTCTCTCATAAACTAGTTTGTTGATTAACAAGATGATCACGGTTTCCTGATCATAGACATTGGATGTTGTTAATAACGAGATCACAACATTAGTGTAATGGTGTGATGAACATTCATCCGAAGTATAGCATTACGATCAAAGTCATTGAGTTTATATTGCTATAAACAACTACGAAGTAGTCCTAATCCTTAGACCATGAGATCATGCCAATCACTAACACCGGAAGAGTTTCTTGTTGACATCAAACGTCACTCCATAACTGGGTGATTATAAAGATGGCTTCAAAGCTACTAAAGTGTTATGTTGAGAATCATGGATCAAGAGTGGAATTTGTTCATCCCGATGAAGGATAGATATGATCTGGGCCCTCTCGGTGATATCACATTGGTTAGCTTGCAAGCAAGTGATTTGATCACTAGAATGTTATATCACGGGAACGAGAAAAGAGTGCATGTCAGTAACGAGATCAAAATAGGTATGGAGATACCGATGATCGAATCTCGGACATGTAATATATCGTGAAACAAAGGGATTAAGATATAAGCGTAAAAGGTTCCGACGATCACAGGAAAAGTCATCGTTGAATGTGTGGGAGTCAGTATGGATCTCCGTGTCCGCTCGATTATTGATCGGAGAAGGGTCTCGATCATGTCCGCATTATTCGCGAACCGTAGGGTGACACACTTAAGGGACACGGCATCCGGTTGGAGCAAATGTTTCATCTTTGAAAAGAATAAACAAGCGCAGGAATTTATTTCACTAGATACCGAAACAGGTTTTCGGGTGAAATTGCATAAAGTGGTTATGCATGTGAAATGGAATTCTAGCAAGTGGTTATTTGTGAATGTTTGTCATTAAAGTAATTGACAAAATTATGAATAAAATAAAAGAGTTTTATTTAATGAGAGTTTGCATTAAATTTGGTGGAAATTTAATGGGAATTTGAGTGGACTTTTGAGTGGAGGGAATTTAAAGGACATTTTGTGAGTGGAGTGTCCACCCACATGAATGAAGGAGGGGAGGGGGCAGCCCCCATGGCCGGCGGCCACCCCCTTGGGTGCCCCCTCCTCCTATAAAAGAAGCCCCCCTCCTCACTTGTCTCTCACACCTCCACGTGAAGGATCTCTCTCCCCCTCTAGAATTTATCCCCATGGTCTCGGACTAGAGAGATACATGTTCCCGGTGGCTATTTGGCAAGAAAGGGTTGTGCTTCCGCTGCATCGCTGGAGCGAGGAGGCGGAGGTTGCCCGGTGTCTTGTACGTGTGTGCGAGCATGGATGCGCTGCTGCTTTTTGGCGCTAGGACTTCCTCTCGATCTTGAGATCGGCAAGAGATCGTCTACATCAACCACGAGTTGAACTCGTTAAGCTTTGTCGGTATTCAAGGGTATGTTCTCTATGGATATACATACGCCCGTTGTTTGTATCTAGTAGATAGATCTTGGTACATAGTTCCCATCGTAGGAAAATTTTTGTTTTCTATGCTGCGAACCCTACACGAAGGACATTGAGTCTTGCTGAGTTTAATGTCGTGAGACATGGGCAAGAACCCCTTCCTAGCCTCTTCCATGCTGAACCGTTTCAACACTTTGTCAATGTATGTACTCTGGCTTAATCCAATTAGCATCCTTGATCTATTTCTATAGATCTTGATGCCCAGAATATATGCCGCTTCTCCTAAGTCCTTCATCGAAAAACTATTTTTCAATGAGGTCTTAACAGACTCGAGTATAGGAATGTCATTTCCAATCAGCAATATGTCATCTACATATAAGATTAGAAATACAAGTGCTCTCCCACTTTCCTTCTTGTCAACACAAGGTTCTTGTTCGTTTTTGATGAAGCCAAACTCCTTTACAACTTCATCAAATCGAATGTTCCAACTCCGAGATGCTTGCTTCAGCCCATAAATGGACTTTAGAAGTTTGCATACCTTTCTAGCATTGTTTGGATCGACAAAACCTTCGGTCTGCATAATATACACGTCCTCAGTTAGGATTCCATTTAGGGAAGCCGTATTGACATCTATCTGCCATATTTCATAATCAAAATGTGCAGAAATGGCTAGAATTATCCGTATAGATTTAAGCATCGCTACGGGTGAGAATGTCTCGTCGTAGTCAACTCCTTGAACTTGTTGAAAACCTTTTGCAACAAGTCAAGCTTTATGGATGTGAACATTTCCATCCATATCAATCTTCTTCTTATAGATCCATTTGCACTCGATGGCTTTAAAACCATTAGGCAGGTCAACCAAGTTCCAAACTTGATTGTCTCCCATGGACTCTATCTCGGATCTCATGGCGATCATCCATTTCTCAAAGTCTGGGTCCACCATCGCTTCTGCATAGGTCGCAGGCTCATCATTGTCTAACAATAATAATTCCCGTGCTTCATGGAGCCTCGCCGACCTTCGTGGTTGTGGTGCTTCTATTGCCACGGGTTCCTCAACTTGTTCTGCTACAATAGCATCACTCGTATAATCATGCCATACTGGCTCATCTTGAACTTCTTCAAGTCGCACCGACCTTCCACTCGTTCCCTTTGTGAGAAACTCTTTCTCTAGGAAAACACTGCTACAAGCAACAAACACTTTGCCCTCTTCTTGGTTGTAGAAGTAATACCCTAAGGTTTCCCTCGGATATCCCACGAAAATGCACTTATCCGATTTGGGTGTTAGCTTGTCCGACTGAAGTCGCTTGACAAATGCATCACAACCCCAAAACTTTAGAAAAGACAAACTTGGATTCTTTCCAGTCCACATCTCATATGGTGTCTCAACTACGTATTTATATGGTACCCTGTTAAGTGTGAAAGCTGTTGTTTCTAGAGCGTAACACCAAAATGATAATGGTAAATCCGACAGGCTCATCATCGATCGAACCATGTCCAACAAAGTTCGATTGCGCCGTTCAGAGACCCCGTTTCTTTGAGGCATTCCGGGCGGCATGAGCCGTGGAACAATTCCGTAACTCTTAAGATGATTGCTAAATTTGTGACTCAGATATTCACCTCCACGATCAGATCGCAAGGCCTTTATTTTCTTGCCATGTTGATTCTCTACCTCACTCTGAAACTCCTTGAACCTTTTAAAAGTTTCAGACTTATGCTTCATTAAGTAGACATAACCATATCTATTGAAATCATCAGTGAAAGTAATTAAGTAGTGATATCCTCCTCTAGCCGTCATTCTCATTGGTCCACATACATCAGTATGTATGAGTTCCAAAAAGTCTGTCGCTCTCTCAGGTAAATCCGAAAAAGGCGTCTTGGTCATCTTTCCAAGTAAACAAGCTTGACATGTCTCGTATGACTCAAAATCAAACGAAGTTAGAAGACCATCACCATGGAGCTTCATCATGCGCTTTTCACTTATATGCCCCAAACGACAATGCCATAAATAGGTAGGACTCAAATCATTAGGCCGAAACCTTTTAGCACTAACATTGTAAACAGATGCATCATCAAGATTTAAAATAAATAACCCATTCACAATGGGAGCATTAGCCATAAACATATCATTCTTTGAGATTACACAACCATTGTTCATATTCGCAAATGAATATCCATCCCTCATCAAACATGAAGGTGATAAAATGTTTCGACCCATACTTGGAATGTAATAACAATTATTCAACTCCATAATAAATCCTGACGGAAGGTGAAGTTGCATGACGCCGACGAACAATGCAGCAACCCTTGCTTTATTTCCGACGCGAAAATCCACTTCGCCTTTCTGCACTTCTCTAGTCCTTATTAGCCCCTGCATTGAATTTCAAATATGAGCAATCGATCCGGTATCAAATACCCACGAGTTAACATAGGAATCAGCGGGAAGAATGTCCACAACATTTACAACAAGTGTACCTGAGTGGGAAGTACTCTTACTTCCACTCTTCTTCAAAGAAGCCTGGTACTTGCTGCAGTTTCTATTCCAGTGGCCATGTTCATGACAAAAGAAGCACTCAGTGTCTTCTACAGGTCCAGCCTTTTGCTTGGGTGCAGACTTAGGAATCGTATCCTTAGCCTTGCCCTTCTTCTTCCAAGAAGTACCCTTTTCTTAAAGCTAGGCTTGTTCTGCACAACCATCACATGGCTATGCCCTTCACACTTCTTCATGTCACTTTCTGCTGTTTTTAGCATCCCACATAACTCATTAAGGCCCTTCTCCACCCCATGCATATGGTAGTTTGAAATGAACTTTCCATAGCTAGATGGAAGAGATGCCAAAATGAAGTCAGTAGCCAACTCTTGGCCTAGTGGAAAACCAAGCTTTTCCAAAGTATGACTGTATCCAACCATTTTGATCAGATGGGGGCCTACACCTGCTCCCTCTGCCATCTTGCATTCCACAAAGGACTTGGCGACATTGTACCTCTTAGTCCTGGCCTGAGTCTGGAACATGTCCCTAAGAGCAACGATCATATCGTACGCTTCCTAATCCTCAAACTTCTTTTGAAGTTCAGGTTCCATGCATGCAAGCATAAGACAGCTAACCTCAAGAGAATCATCACATGCTCTCTTGTAGGCATTCTTGAGGACAGCAGATGCATTATCAATAGGTTCATCGGGGATTGGGGTATCCAGAACCATTTCCTTTTTATCATACCTGAGAACAATTCTCAGGTTACGGACCCAGTCTGAATAGTTTGTTCCATTTAGTTTATCTTTGTCAAGAATCGAATGCAAAGAAAAAGGTGATGCAGTGTTCGGTGCCATTGATCTACAACAGAAAACATGCAAAATACTAAGCCATGTAACCATGAAAGATTAAAACATATTAAACAATTTAATAGAATATACACCCACTTAAATCAATATCCCTCTATTGATACTAAGTGATTCAAGATCCACAATTAACAAGTCGACTAGTGAGCTTTAGCATCACTGCTAGAAGACAAGGTAAATCGGTAAGCAACACTTGCTAATCATATCACATATGACTCTTGTTGTTGGGTGACATCTCTATGTCAAAAATAGGAGCCCAACCTTTATGCCCCAAGTTCCTTAACTATTAAGATGACCTTGTCAAGCTCACCAACCCTTATGCGTGTAGGTATCCGATACAAACCCATCCAGCCAAGGAAAACCGCGGCACCGTAATTTCATAGGACCACCAACGATTGTACGGGGCATAGGATGGTGCAAGGTTTGGTTGGGAGGGCAGGGTTTAACTTAAACTTTTTGAGGGATCGCTCTACTTCTATCATCTAAGCATGCATAGTAGTAAAACGCATAAGAATAGCATTCACATAGATGTGACACAGTATGGCCCATTTTCTCATGGTGATCTCATGCCATAGAACTGTCCACCACGATGATCTCCATCTTCATGTTCCATGTGAGCCATCCTCCAAGTGATGAGTCCTCCAAGAACTAATACAAGCTATTATTCCTAACAGCTAGTAATCAAAATTACATAGTATTGGGATCATCAAAAGTTGGCACGCAGGCCATTACAATAAATGACAACACATATGGCTCCAGCCGTGTTGCCCTACCCACGACACACAGGTCATGATAATTTTTATACATGCATCATGTACATATATGGGCCATACTGATCACTACATCCTGCAAAAATAAGTTATGCATAGAATCGCATTCTATCGGATCATGTGACATCACAACACCTAGTTACCTTAATGAGATACAAAAGGGGCTACGATTAAGGGGGGTCTCCCCCAGCGGGGTTCGAAGGGGCAGCGCCCTCGCGGACACTATGAAAAATGAGAGATCGAATCTACACATTTTTCTTTAAGGATTTTGATCGGCAAATCAAATTTGCCATAAACCGACTATTGTTCCGATCTGATCAAACTCCTTTGATCATGAGATCTAGGTTCCGATTCGATCAATCATATTGATCTTCGCGTGATTCAATAGGATTTATGTGTCACTGTCTACCCCGATGGCGGAAACCGACCGTTAGGGGTAAGTCGTTCGACAACCTCAGAATCACGATCACAGAAAGCAAGATCATAGATCAATCATGAACCACCGCAATACAAATGATCACATCATTCATATCAATCTGCATATCACCATATGCAAACATCCTGAACCTATAACTGAACAGCATCGGCTCTGATACCACTGTAGGGAAACGGGTAGGCTACACTAGCACAAATCAAAATTTTCTACCGCGTAAACCAGGAAAACTGTTGTCATAGATCACGGGATTACCACTAGACGCGCGGTTGTCGAACTTGATGAAGTGCGTCAAGGCAGTGTAGATGTACTACGTCTCCTTCTCGTCCTTGTCCCATGAGCAACTCCCCTTGCGCGGCTCGTCCAAGTGCCACAGATGCAGCACCTCCAAGGTATCCACACGTACAAGGTGGAAGCGTCAGACGCCAGACTGCTAGGTCCGCGCATGCAACATAGGCATGAGGGGTGGAGGCTGGGTGGAATAGTCTAACCCTGATCATCTCGCCCCACCCTCTCTTATATAGGCGTCCCTAGTGGGCTTCTACATTACCAGCCCATTAGTATCCTAAGCTTGGTCTAATTCGGATCTAATCCTCATTAGGCTTCCAGCCCCTTAAGGGTGTGACCCTAAAGGTTCATATACGTATAGACATGACACGAATACACTTATTTTGTCAATAGTTGGTAGCGGCCTCTAGCAAGACGTTCCAACTCCTAAACGCATACAAAGATCATATCGGACAAACCATCACAATGTTTAGTACATGTCTTTCCCTTTGCCTCACGATATTTGATCTAGCTCCAAGCTGACCTCCCTTTCTCGATACTGTGATTCGGAATCCCTTTACTAGGTTAACTCTTAATCTTATGTACCACGACCATGCATTTATGGATCCGATCACTCGAGGGGCCTAGAGATATCTCTCTCAAGTAGAGAGGGGCAAATCCCATCTTGATTGACCATGCCCTGCAGCATGCTTCAGGACAAACCCGGAAGCTACCTTTATGACTACCCAGTTACAGAGTAGTGGTTGATAGCCCCAAAGTAGGTCGATCCACATCTCAAGTACATGCGACAATCTCAGGTCTAAGGACAAAACGTACACGGTGTGTAGAGAGAGCTGCAAGTCTAATTGCCAGTCTCAAGTTGGGTCAGTCCAACCCATGTTCATAACATGTGTCCACATCATTAGTTTGACATCTCCATGTCTATGACTTGCGAAACATAGTCATCAACCAATCGATGTGCTAGTCTAATATTCACGTGTGTCCTCACATGAACTCCAACTAGGGACAACTATTAAATAACCATACAAGTAAAGAGTTTCACAAACAATTCACATAATTTCCAATCAATACAAGTTGCCTGATATGGACATTCAAGGAACATTACAATAACTCATGGATACATATGAAATATAATCATCTATATGATTGCCTCTAGGGCATATTTCCTTAAAGGAGACCCTGGTTAGAATGGACGCTTGAATCAAAAACTTAGTTTCAAAACCAATGAAGTGAGTATTTATGAAAACTTATTCTCATTCTTATCACTTATATTCTTTCATTAAAATTCATGTTCCTCAAAAATTCTTGCAAACTTACATAAAATTTGACACACTTGATCACTCTACTAACTTACTCATCCTACATTCTTATAGATGGACGTGAAGTATAGCAAGTTTTATCAGTTGGGGAATGGAGGAGACCTCATCTTTGAGCGTGACTTGGACCAACTGTTGGAAATTCTGGAGCGTCCACACCCCGAGTTCTTCGGAGCTCAGCTCAACGATCAGGAAGGAGAGGAGTTGCAATGGCTAGTTGTTGCAAGTCTTCGAGGAAATATTGAAGCCCCCACCTCAGAGGTAATTCAGTTCACCTTGAGAGAGAACAACTGGCTCGATGGACGTGCCAGGGCCATGCAGGAAGCTCTTGTCCGTCTATGTGGACAGAGTATCAATCAGATCAAGGGTACCCGTTTTTAGTTCTATCCAAGGCATGATGTTATGGGACAACCACTGGAGGCCCCGTATCACCATGAGCCGAAGACTCAATTGGACCACCTCAGCTTCATGATGTATGACCAGCAGAAGGAGTTGGACAATGCCCTCTCCTACGTCAACCACAAGTACGCCATCGCCGCCAAGAAGGATCAGACCATTGCCATGCTAGTGAAGGATCGCCGGTCTCGTCTACGTCAGCTCGACAAGAAGGAGCGTATCATTGCAAGTCTCCGCCACAGGATCACCGAGTTGGAGGAGACTGTCCACGAGCGAGACATGCAGCTAGAGGAGAGGGACAATGCAGGAGAAGACCTTCATGGAGACCCCTACTCCTATCTTAGTGACGATGATGACTTTCTAGAGGATCAGGCCATGGACTTCTTCACCGATGAGGATGACTTCGCCTTCACTGATGATGATGATGAGGAGGATGATGAGGATGATGAGGACACCGACTCCGAGGAGTAGTAGCACTTGAGCACTAGCGTTAGTGAGTTGTATCCGCTCCCATTGTATCGTAGTTTCCCAGAATGGTTCTTCAAACCATTTGCTTTCCTTTGTTGTGGTGTGTGTTTGTATCGTGTGTAGGGGTTCATAGCATGGAAAACAAAAAAATTCTACCGCATGCACACAAACAAGCCAAGATCTATCTACTAGATTGTAGCAACGAGTCGATAAAAGCACAAACCCTTGAAGATTCCAAAGCGGTTAACGAGAGCAGATTCTCGTGGGTGATGTATTCGTACACTTGCCGATCTGAAGACCGTGTAGAAGATCCTTCCGGTGCTGTGTTCCGGCAGCGCTTCCGCAGTCGGTCACACGTTCGATACTCGATGAAGACCTTCCTCTCCCTTGTTCCAGCAGGCAGCGGAGGTTGTAGTTCTCCCCTCGTGACTCCGGCAGCACGACGGCGTGGTGTCGGAAGTAGAGGGAAGATCCTGCCGGGCTTCGCCTAAGCCGGTGCGAGTTATGGTGGATCTGGGGTTTTCCGGTGATCTAGGGTTTAGAAGGCTGGGAGGAGGAGGAGGTGTTGGTGGCGGCTAGAGCGGCGGCGACGAACCGGCGGCCGCGCAAGGCGGCGGCGGTGCCTGGCGGCGGCGCCGGTGGAGAGGGGCTAGGGCTTGGTTGTTTGGGGCAGCCCTCCCCTTCTATTTATGAGAGGGGGAGCAGCCTTGGGAGGGGTGGGTTTGAATCCAAACTCAAACCTAAGTTGGATTGAGAGAAGGACTTGTTTCTTCTTCCACTAGGAAACCATTGTTCCAGTTTGACTTTTCAAACTTCCCGTTTGACTTTCAATTTAGAGATTTAATTCTCTCTTGCAAATGCTCACACCAAGTGACCTAGGATATGATCCAACCATTCCACTTACCCATGACACATTCATGGACCATTCTCCTTCTAGACCGGTGAACCTTCTAGACCCTTCTAGAACCTCTCCGATGAAAACATCGAAATCTTTCCCGAACTCCGGAATTGGACTTTCCTTATATGAATCTTATTCTTCGGACCATTCCGGATCTCCTCGTGATATCCCGGATCCCATCCGAGACTCCGAACAACATTCGGTATCTCTACTGACATTCCATATCTACTAAACAACATCGAATCCTTAAGTGGGTCTCCCTACGGTTCGTGAATTATGCGGACATGACTGAGACACTTCTCCGATCAATAACCAATAGAGGAATCTGGAAATTCGTATGGCTCCCACATATTTCTACGATTACTTTGCGATCGAATGAACCACTTACATATGATACCAATTTCCTTTTGTCTCACGATAGTTTACTTATCTGAGGTTTTAATCGTCGGTATCTTGGCATACCTAGTTCAACCTCGTTACTGATAAGTACTCTTTTCTCGTTCACGTGATATGTGATCCCTTGTGAGACAGTCACATGCTTGCAAGCTAATTGGATGACATTCCACCGAGAGGTCCCAGAGTATATCTATCTGTCATATGGATGGACAAATCCCACTCTTGATCCATGTGCCTCAACACATACTTTCCGAACACTCAATTCCACCTTTATAGCCACCCAGTTACAATGTGGTGTTTGATGTCATCAAAGCATCCTTCCGGTGATGGTGATTAGCATGATATCATTGTCAAAGGAATTAGGTTACTATGTATTAGAAAGCTTATAGCAAACGAACTATTGAAATGACTTGATCTTAATGCTACGCTTATCTATAGGAGTATGTCCATCATACCATTCTCCTAATGATATGATATTGTTGTTAACAACATCTCAATGTTCATGATCGGGAAAACACGATCATCTATTAACCAACAAGCTAGTATTACAAAGAGGCTTTACTAGGGACTCTAATTTAGTTTACAAATCACACAAGTTTTAATGTTTCCGGTTAATACTGTTATAGCATGAATGTAAACATTTATCATAAACACAAAGATATAATAATAACCACTTTTATTATTGCCTCTAGGACATATCTCCAATAGCCTCCCACTTGCACTAGAGTCAACTAATCTAGATTACATGGTAATATACCGAACACCCATGGCGGTTTGGTGTTGGTCATGTTTTGCCCTCGGGAGAGGTTTAGTCAACGGATCCGCCACATTCAGATCTGTGTGTAGTTTGCAAATATTTATGTCACCATCTTGGACATTCTCTCGAATAGCGTGAAAACGTAGCTTGATGTGCTTCATCTTCTTGTGTGACCTTGGTTCTTGCGCATTGGCTATGGCGCCCATGTTATCATAGTAGATAGACATTGGGTCCAGCGCACTTGGAACCACACCGATCTCTGTAATGAACTCCTTCATCCATATCGCCTCTTGTGAAGCCTCCGAAGCAGCTATGTATTCCGATTCAGTTGAAGATCTCGCCACAACGCTTTTCTTTGCACTCCTCCAGCTAACTACTTCATCATTCAAAGTAAATACGTATCCAGATTGAGATTTAGAATCATCCGGATCGGTGTTCCAACTAGCATCGATGTAACCATTAACAACGAGTTGTTCATCACCTCCATAAGAAAGAACCATATCCTTAGTTCTTCTCAAGTACTTAAGGATGTTTTTGACCGATGTCCAATGATCCACTCCTGGATCACTTTGATATCTACTAGTCAAACTAGCATCATATGCAATGTCGGGTCTAGTACATAGCATGGCATACATAAGAGATCCTATGGCTGAGGCATAGGGAGTCTTACTCATCCTTTCTCTATCTTCTGTCGTTGCAGGACTTTGAGTTTTACTCAAGGCCGTATTGGGAAACATTGGCAAGAACCCTTTCTTGCTATCTTCCATTCCAAACCTCTTTAAAACTTTGTCCAAATATGTACTCTGTGACAATGATATTAGGCGTCTCGATCTATCTCTATAAATCTTTATGCCTAATATGTAAGCTACTTCGCTAAGATCTTTCATTGAAAAACTATTATTCAAATAATCCTTGACACTATTAAGAAGTCTACATCATTCCCAATCAACAATATGTCATCTACATATAGTATTAAGAATTCTACAGAGCTCCCACTCTCTTTTTTGTAATTTCAAGCTTCTCCATAAGTTTGTATAAAACCAAAGCTTTGATTACCTTATCAAAATGTTGATTCCAACTTCGGGATGCTTGCTTCAATCCATATATGGACCGTTGAAGTTTGCATACCTTGTTAGCATCTTTAGGATCGACAAAACCTTTGGGTTGCATCATATACAACTCTTCATCAATGTCTCCATTGAGGAATATTGTTTTGATATCCATCTGCCATATCTCATAATCATAATATGCAGAAATTGCTAACATAATCCTCAGAGACTTTATCTTCGCTACTGGTGAGAAAGTCTCATCGTAGTCAACTCCTTGAATTTATCGAAACCCTTTTGCGACAAGTCGAGATTTATAGACAGTAACATTACCATCAGCATATGTTTTCTTCTTGAAAATCCATTTGTTCTCGACAGCCTTCCGGCCATCCGTAAGTCCACCAAAGTCCATACTTGGTTTTCGTACATGGATCCAATCTCATATTTCATGGCTTTTTGCCATTTATTGGAATCTGGGCTAATCATTGCTTCCTCATATGTCGCAGGGTCATCGGTGTTGTCCACCAACATGACACTCATAACAGGATCGTACCAATCAAGAGTGGTACGAGTTCTTGTTGACCTGCGAGGTTCCGTAGTAACTTCAACCGAAGTTTCATGATCAACATCATTAGCTTCCTCTCTTATTGGTGTAGGCGCCACAGGAACTACTTCCGGTGATGCGCTACTCGCAAGTTTGAGAGAAGGTTCAACAACCTCGTCGAGTTCTACTTTCCATCCAGTCACTTCTTTCGAGAGAAACTCATTCTCTAGACAGGATCCATTCTTGGCAACGAAGATTTTGCCCTCGGATCTATGATAGAAGGTATACCCAATAGTTTCCTTTGTGTATCATATGAAGACGTATTTTTCTGCTTTGGATTCAATCTTGTATGGCTGTAACATCCCAAAAATACAACACTTGGATCATCAAACTCTAATCATTAAAATTATGGTTAACAAAAACTTTTCTAAATAAAATTATGGAAGCATGCATGTGAGTATGCATTTCATTTTGAATTCTTTTGAACCACCTTGTTTGTGTGTTCCATTGCTTGTAAATGGATGCTTAGGTGAAATAAACATCATCTAAACATTCCCCACACTTTTCCTAAAGACAAGTAAATCAAAACAAATAAAATAAGGGAATGGTCATTTTGACCAATTTAACTCCCATGCCTACTTTGGCTGTCTCAAACTTTCAGAACCTAACAGAAACTTTTCTGGATCTATGCACCCCTTGATTGTACTCATAACAAAGTATCAAGGCCCACCTTGTGATCATCCAGAAACTTTCAAATGCATAGTTTAAATGACAATTCAAAATTGAATCTATATCATATGGGAAGATCCCACTTTTTCAAAAACCACTCAAACAAGCTCAACTTTCAAAACCCAAGCATCTGCAGACACAACAGCATCAACCTAGCACACCCACCAAAAATCTTTTCAAAATTCAAAACTTGAATTCTTGCGGCCATTTCATCAAACACCTTGCAGACACAAATCATCAAAATCCTAAACACTATAGTGAGCAGTGATTGAAGCCTAACTTGTTCTCTCTCTAGCTCACAACCATCTCAGTAGATCATCTAGCAAGTTAAACCAAGCACTAGCCTCACTGTAAGCTGGGCAATGACATCAATGGTGAACAGCCGAAGCTAACCATGCCACCCCAGTGGAGACAGCAAGCTAGGAGAAGATTTAGTCGTGCCAACCTTGTCTAGGAGGCAGCCCACCATCCATCGCCACTCCCTGTCCCATCCACGAGCGTTGCCAAACCCTGGACCACACGCACGGACCGCGCCCAGCTCGCCAGCAACCGTGCCGAGCATGCGCCAGAGCGCCACGTTCGACCGACACCCACAGACCGCGAGGCCGCCCTCGCCGCGTGCATACTCGATCACCACCGACCCAGGAGACCGCCAGACATCCCCGTTCGTCGCCCCATTCCGCATAGCCACCGCTCGCCGTCAAAGACGCCGCCTCTGCCGCGCAGAGCATCGCGCGTTCCAGACCAAACCGCACCGCCCCTACTCGCGCATTAAAGCCGTAGAGCATCGCCAGGAGACCACCAAGCGATCGCCACCGCCGGCCATGCCTCTAGCAGCCCGTCGCCATGTCGCCACCATCACCTGTCCATCCCGTTCGGTCTCGTCGTCGAGCCTATAAAAGGAGGACTCCCCCGCTCGAATTCTTCACACCATTCCACTCCTCTCTCACCCAGAACCACCCCACCTCAGTCCCGAAGCAAGGCGAACAGCGCATCGCCGGAATTGCGCCAGAGCAGGCCGCCTCTGGAGAAGAAGGGCGTCGTCGATTTTGTACACCCCAGGAGCTCCCGCGACCACCCCTGAGTTCGCCGTCGTCGACTTCGTCGTTCGGCCGCCTCGCCGACCCTCACCTGCACCCCGGTGAGCCCCCAACGACCCCCACTGGTCGCGCTAGGTTTCTGTCTCGCCGGCGTTGTCCAACGTCGACGATGACCCTCAGTCGTTGGATTAGATCCAGATCGAACGCACCACATCGCCCCATACCGCTTCGCACCCCCTCATCTTACTGATGCGTGGGGACAGACACTTAAACAACCCGCGGAAGCGCTGCGCTTAGCAGGCCGGCCCAGTATTGCTTCCCGCGCAGCCCAGTTATTTGAAATAAAGCTTTTCCATTTTATTTCAAACACACTTCTGTACCCAGTTTCAAAAATCAACCTAGGTCGACTCAGTGCACCAAATTAAATGAAACCAATTTTGTTAGAAAGGACTAGGAATGCTAAATCCAAGCCCGTTGGATTCAAGTCATTTGGATCTATAGATCATCCTTGGTAAAAATAACAAGGCAGAAGCTTTTCTGCATTCAAACATTTTTCAAAGTTAAACCACAATAGCCTTTGAGTTGATTCCAACTCTCAAAAATCACATTTAACTATACCTTTTAGAATATATAAAAATATATAGGTTTATTTACAGAAATAATGTTCAAGTAATAAAAGAATGCCACATAGGCATTTATAGACACATTATTTAATTAAAATAAAAGGGTAAAACCTTATTAAATTGTGACACCACTTTAAATCACATTCCCATGTACTAAAATGTGTGGTGATGACATGTGTCAACATGATCCCATGTTTGGTTTGGAGAATATTAAATCTTAAGTAGTTTTTCAATAAGTAGAAATTACTTTTCTAAAAATAAAAGGGTTTTAAACCAAACCTTAATCTTGTAATGTTAGTGATGATGCTAGATCATCTATAGGACCCTTTTGTGTGATGATTGCAAGTAGTTAAGTATTGTTTGGTGATTGTGTACATCGTATTTATTTATAGACGCTAGTACCGACCAAGGATACGAGGAGGAAGGAGGATTCTACGAAGAAGAAGCCGAGGAGAACTTCAACCACTGCTCTGCAAAAGGCAAGCCAATACTTGCAAGCTATTAACTTAGCAAGCTTATACTGATATTCTGCAAGCCCATACTTGCAAGCCAAACACTACTAGTTGACATATGCAAGCTAATACGTGCTTGCTACCATGCCAACTATATGCCTTAAGCATATGTGATCATACCCACTTGATAACCCAATCCTAGTTTCATTTGCAAGCTTCTACTTTATTTCTTTATCAAAGCCTTAACTTAGAGTTGACTCAAGTGACTTATAGATCCTAGAAATATATATTTGATGGTTGCATAAAGAGCATAAAATTTGGCCTAAGTTAGAAACCTTGATATCATCCTAAGATATAAGGTTGTACTTAGTTGAAACTCCACTAGTTTACCACCCCTCATTAGTTCTACCCCCACGTGTAGATGCTAGTTCTAAGCATAAAACTTGATCAACTTTAGATGGGAATACTTGGTGAAAATGGTTATGAAAACCTTAGAATGATGGATCATTCTACTGAGATGTTTTGACATGTGTTTCCGAACACCAGATGATTTTGGTGATGAAAATGTTAAGGCATGAGCCTTAGACCTTTATAAAACTGATGGTTGTCTGGATGCGATACCATTCCAATTTTATCATACAACCACAATACCCGAAGATTGGGTAGGGCTTGACTGGAAGTTTATATACCTTAGTATTAGTTCCCTCACGGCCAAGGTCTGAGCTGAGGCTACCTTGTGAAGATTGTCCACCTGTGCAGTACCCAAGATGACAGTTGGTCATGGTTGGGAGGCCAAACTCACAGGAGAGGTGCTTATACTAGGGCGTGTAATTGAAAGGTTAGGATTGATTATCCACATACTGAGTATGGTGAATTCAGGATTTGTTCCTAACAGATGTATCGAATGTTGTGGTGAAAGTGTACAATCTCTGCAGAGTGTCAAACTATTCGAATAGCCGCGTCCGCGGTTCTGGACAGTTGGAGTGGCCATACTGTTCCCCCGTCAGATGTTTTCAAAATGACTTGTGAAATGCATTGAGACTTTGACTTAACCACAACCGAGTGGTGACATGAGTTACAAGATCCCACTTAGGAGTTATAAAATTGTGACTAGCTTCTCTGTTTTCTGAACGAGTAGAGATAAATCTGGCTTTTTGCAAAACAACCCTAGAGCCTAGTGTCCTATTATCAAAAACCACCTTCACTTGTTAGTATTAGTTTGCGAGTACTTAAAGAGTACTCATGGCTTTGTCCCTGGCTATTCACGTGGCCAGACTATGAAGAGGAATACCTGGAAGATGGATCCCAGGAAGGTTACGACAACTAGGATCATCTCCCATCGTCGACATTACTGTGACCCGAAGATGGAGCTTCGCCACGCTATTATTACGAATTCATTGCTTGAAGTTGTATTAAGAACTGGATCATGAGATAACTATTTGTGTAAGACCTTATATATGGTTTGTAATGGATGATGTCTTGTGGTATCCAATTTTGTTATGTCTCATAAAATGGTAATCCAGGATTGCGATGTATGGCATAACGGGATTAAAATCCGGGTGTTGACAAGTTGGTATCAGAGCCATCCTGACCATAGGAGACCCTAGTTAGACTGGACGTTTGAATCAAAAACTTAGTTTCAAAACCAAAGGAAGCAAATATTTACAAAAACTTATTCTCCTTATCTCTCTGATTCTTTCATAAAAATTCATGTTCCTCAAAAAAACTCTTGCAAAATACATAAAATTTTGACACACTTGATCACTCTACTAACTTACTCATCCTATATTCTGATAGATGGACGTGAAGTACAGCAAGTTTTATCAGTTGGGGAATGGAGGAGACCTTATCTTTGAGAGGGATTTGGACCAGCTTTCGGAACTTCTGGAGCGTCCATACCCCGAGTTCTTCGGAGCTCAGCTCAATGATCAAGGAGGAGAAGATCTGCAGTGGCTAATTGTTGCAAGTCTCCGAGGAAAGATTGAACCTCCCACTGCTGAGGGAATTCAGTTTACCTTAAGAGAAAACAACTGGCTCGATGGACTTGCTAGGGCCATGCAGGAAGCTCTATCTCGTCTGTGTGGGCAGAGTACCAACCAGATCAAGGGAACCCGCTTTGAGTTCTGCCAAGGCGTGATGCAAATGGACAACCACTGGAAGCCCCATACCACCCCGAGCTGAAGACTCAATTGGACCACCTTAGCTTCATGATGTACGATCGTCAGCAGGAGTTGGATAATTGCCATGACTACTCCAACCACAAGTCTGCCATCATCAAGACGAAGGACCAAACCATCGCCATGGTAGCGAAGGATCACAAGTCTCGCCGCCGTCACTCGACAAGAAGGAGCGCATCATTGCCCGTCTCCGCCACCGCATCTCATCTTTGGAAGAGACCATCCACGAGAGAGACATGCAGTTGGAGGAAAGGGAGAATGCAGGAGAAGATCTTCGTGGAGACCCCTACTCCTATCTCAGCGATGATGATGATTTCTGTACGATCAGGCTATGGACTTCTTCATCGATGAGGATGATTTCGCCTTCATCGATGATGATGAAGATGATGAAGCCACAGATTCCGAGGAGTAGTAGCACTTGAGCACTAGCGTAGTGAGTAGTATTCGGTCCCACTGTATCGTAGTTTTCAGAATGGTTCTTAAAACCATCTGTTTTTCCCTGTTGTGGTGTGTGTTGTATCGTGTGAATGAATGAATGAAAAGCAAGTTGCTAGAAAATCTGTGTCAAACTTTAAAAACTTTTCAAAGTCCCCGAAACCTTATAAATTTCCCTCTTTTCTCATGATCTATCTAAATCTTCAGATGCCACGCGGAGGAAGTGGTTCATCCCCGGACCTGATGTTGCAGATCCTGCAAAGGTTGACTTCTGACCGCGAAGCTGAAAGAGCGGAACGTCAAGCCAACCTAGCCACTCTGCAACAGATAGCTCATCTAGCCCACAACAACCAAGGCCACGGAAATCAAGATAATCATGGATCTAAGCTCAAGAATTTCCATAATACCAACCCGCCTATTTTCACTAAGTCAGAAGAGCCCCTAGACGCCGATGATTGGCTGCAAACCATGGAAAATAACCTAGAAGTCGCCGGAGTGGAAGCCAACGAGAAAGTTCTTTTTGCCACCCACTATCTAGCTGGAGATGTCAGGGCATGGTGGAATAGTGTTCGTGCAATGACCGGAGGACAGATGATGACCTGGGAGGAATTCAAGGTCAAGTTCAGCAGAACCCATGTGCCACCGGGTTTGATCAAGAGGATGAGAGATGAGTTCATAGAACTGAAGCAAGGAAGGATGACTGTAGTGGAATACCGTGACAAAATTTTGTCATTAGCTAGGTATGCCCCGGATGAGATTGACACCGAAGACAAGAAGAAAGAGAAATTCCTGAATGGTCTGCATGATGAGATGCAGACAGTGTTAGTCAATATCCCCTTTGCAGATATTGAAGCCCTTGTCGACTATGCTATCCAGATGGAAGGAAAGATCAACCAAGACAATGAGAACCGCAAGCGTCGTATGATGCATCAGCCAGGAACCCATCAGATCCCAAAGTATCGCCCTAACCCATCTCCAGGATTTGCCCCAAGAACCAACAGACCCCCGATGAACCGTCCCACCTATCCCAACCGTGGAAACCCTAGACCCGGAGGGAACCCCAACAACCCCGGCAACTCTAGCAATTTCAACCGTGCCCCACCCAAGTTCAACACCAACAATGCTGCCACCAACACCAACACTGCCCCGAGGAATGGAAGCAATGTTGTGCCTGTAGCGGCAAAGGACAAGTTGCAAGTGACTTGTTATGACTGTGGAAATAAGGGTCACTACTCCAACGAGTGCCCCAACAAGAAGACTGCCGCAGCACCCAATGCCAATGCCCCATCTCAGCAGCAGCGTCGTGTTCAGTCCGGAAGAAGGTTTGCCCCAGGGAATTCACTCAACCGCAATGGCTGTCTTTTTCTCATGCATGTTGAAGAAGCTCAGGAAGCGCCAGACGTCGTGCTGGGTATGTTTTCTATTAATTCAGTACTTGCAAGGGTGTTGTTTGATTCTGGTGCATCGCATTCATTTGTCACCGAAGAATTTGCATGCACTAGTAAAATTCAACCAACCAAATTGAAGCATGTAATGATTGTTCAAATTCCTGGATCAACCACCAAGGCTAGGCAAATTTGCAAAGCCGTCCCTATCCGAATCGATGGCATAGATTTTTATGCTAATCTGATAGTACTCGGAACTAAATTTTTGGAAGTAGTACTAGGAATGGATTGGATGTCCAAACATAAAGGATTGGTTGACTGTGCCAAGAAAGCCATCACCATGACCAGTACAGCCGAAATATCAGTCAAGCATATATCTGAAACCTTACCTCATCAATTCAAGTGCAATAAGAGTATATCCCAACCTACCATTGACCAAGTCTGGATAGTCTGTGAATACCCCGATGTATTTCCAGATGTTTTTGTTGGAATTATGCCCTAGAGGCAATAATAAAGTTGTTATTATTATAATTCTTGTTCATGATAAAGTTTATATTCCATGCTAGAATTGTATTAAGCGGAAACATTAATGCTTGTGTGGTTTGTGAACAACACCGTGTCCCTGGTACGCCTCTAAGGACTAGCTCATTGATCAATGATGGTTAAGGTTTCCTAACCATAGACATGAGTTGTCAATTGATAATGAGATCATATCATTGGGAGAATGATATGATGGACAGACCCAAACTAAGCGAAGCAATTAGATCGTTTCATCGTGTTCATCTTTGCGAAGCTTTTCCTATGTCAAATATTGTATTCCTTAGACCATGAGATAATGCAACTCCCTGGTACCGGAAGAAAGCTTTGAGGTCATCAAACGTCATCCTATGAGAGGGTGATCATAAAGGTGTCTCTCAGGTGATCAGAAAGTATCTGTTGGGTTGTATGTATCGAGATGGAATTTGTCCCTCCGAGGTCGGAGAGATATACTTCGGGCCCACTTGGTAATCGATATCAACACCGCTTGCAAGCATGTGGTTAAGGAGTTAATCACAAAGTGATATCGGATTACGGAACGAGTAAAGTACTTGCTGTGAACAAGATTGAACTAGGTATGACGGTATCAACGATCGAATCTCGGGCAAGTAAAATATCGCGAGACGAAGGGAATATATATATGGGATTGATTGAATCCTGGCATCGTGGTTCATCCGATATGATTATCGATGAATGTGTGGGAGTCAATATGGGTGCCTGACCCGCTGATTATTGATAGAAGATCATGTCTGCATATTCTCGAACCCGCAGGGTCACACACTTAACGTGTCTTGACGCTAGGATAGATTGGATAATTGGTTTATGAATTTTTGTTCGGAGTCTCGGATGGGATCCGGGATATCACGAGAGGTTCCGGAATGGTCCGAAGAATAAGATTCATATAAGGCAGTGCAGTTTTTGGAGTTCGGAATTGTTCCGGGTTAATCGGTATTGTACCGGAAGCTTCTAGAACCTTCCGGAAGGGGACCAACGTGGCCCCACCTTCCGGGAGGGGGCATGGGCCTATGAGGGAGTGTCCTGGCCGCATTGGGCCAGGGGCACAAGGCCCCATAGGGCCCAGCCGATTCTAGAGAGATTTGACTCGTTTAAATCTCGGGATAGAATTTCTAGATAAGGGAGAGTTTAAATCGTTTAAATCTAGAGATAGGATTTCTAGATAAGGGAGAGTTTAAATTGTTTAAACTAGAGATAGGCTTGGAGGAGGGGCAAGGGCTGGCCGCCCCCCCCCTCTATATATAGAGGGGTGGTGCGCCCCCTCTCCCCACACACACACACACCTTCCTCCAAGCCCTAGCAGCCTTGCTACCTTCCTCTCCCCCTCCCGACTGTTTGTAGGCGAAGATCTGCAGCAGAAATTCTCCACCATATACACCACGCCGTCGTGTTGTAGATCCAATCTATCTCTCCACCATACTCGCTGGTCCGAGGAAGGAGGAGACGCCGAGTCTGTGCACGTGTGCATCTCACGGAGGCACCGCCACTTGTGGTGCTAGATCGGATCGGATCGAGGAGGAGAAGCGAGTACGACTACATCACCCACGCTCCGACGAACGCTCATTGCGAATCTTCAAGGGTATGAAGATCTAATCCAATCTCTCTCGTTGATTGCATCTCCTAGATTAGATCTTGGCTTTCCCTCTGTTCGCATCCGTAGAAAATTTTGATTTACTATGCCGCGAAACCCTTCAGTGGTATCATAGCTAGATCTATGCGTAGATGTGTTTCACGAGTAGAACGCAACATGGTTGTTGCGGGCGTTGATGTTTTCTGTTGCAAGCCTCTTGTTTGTGTTCTTCTTATGACGCGGGATAGTGAGATTGAAGCGGTCCAGGCCAACCTTACGCGACGTCGTCATGAGACCGCTCGCACTTGACGTGTGGCTTGTACCACACATGCGGGTGGTGGATGTCAGTTTCTCTCACTATAGTTGTCATGGGATTAACACGGAAGTTTGGCAACCATAATATCACCGTTGTGGCTTTCCGTAGTAAGAATCGTTCTTAGCATCTACTCCCATAAGCCACGTAAAACATGCAACAACAAAGTAGAGGCGTCTAACTTGTTTTTGCAGGAGTGTTTCGTGATATGGTATGGCCCAAGATGTGATGTGTATATTGTATGCGATGATCATGTTTTGTAATGTTTCACGACTTGCATGTCGATGAGTACACAACCGCAGGAGCCATATGGTTGTCTTTATAATTGTGTATGACCCATGAGTCAACTTCTTATACGCCATGTAATAGCTTTACTTTATCGCTAAGTAGTTAGCAATAGTTGTAGTTGCTATTCGTGGTGGAGGCAATCATGGTGGAGTGATGGAGATCATGCCGAACGCACAAGATGGAGATCATTGCGCGAGGATTGGCTATACCATGTCACATAAAGTTATATGCATGTGATGTTTATCCTTTATGTATCTTATTATGCTTAGATCGCGACGGTAGCATTATAAGATGATTCCTCACTTAAAGATCAAGATAAAACGGTGTTCTCCCAAGTATGCACCGCTATGAAAGTTCGTCGTGTCCAAGCATCACGTGATGATCGGGTGCTATAGACTCTCGCTCACATACAACGGGTGCAAGCCGCTTTTGCACACGGAAATACTTGGGTCTAACTTGACGAGCCTAGCATGTACGCATATGGCCTCGAACACAAGAACCGAAAGGTTAAGCATGAGTCATATGAATGATATGATCGACACTTCGTTGTCCACCATTGAAACCACATCTCTTCTCGTGATGATCGGATTAGGTGTGGTGAATTTGGATCGTGTTCACTAAACAACTTGAGGGATGTTGAATTTAGTGGGAGTCCATCTAGTAATTTGATTAAGTTGAACTATTTATCATGAACATAGTCTAAATTGTACTTGCAGATACTGTAGATCACATGGCCAAGTCCAACTTCAACTTCAACGTATTTGCTGAGATAGAAAAGCTTAGAAACAATGGGTCTAACTTCACCAAATGGTTCCGCATTCTGAGAATCATTCTCGCTGGCGGACAAAAGGACTATGTCCTTGAGAAAGCGCTAGGTGACGCCCCTGCTGTAGATGCGCCGGTTGATGAAAAAGCTGTTTATCAGTCGCGCAAGGATGATTATGATTTGATTAAGAACGCCATGTTGTTTGCTATGGAACCGGAGCTTCAAAATCGTTTTGAAACCTATCCCGGGCCCTTTGAGATTCTCGAGGAGCTGAAAACCATGTTTCAGACTCAAGCCCGTTCTGAGAGATATGAGATCTCTGAGAAGTTCTTTAACTGCAAGATGGAGGAAGGGAGTTCCGTTAGTGAGCACGCCATAAAGATGTCGGGCTACACTCAACGCCTTGAGCAACTGGAATGCACGATTCCAGAGGAGCTCAAGATTGACAGGTTCTCGCAATCACTCCTCCCAGCTACAAAAGTTTTGTAGTGACTCATAATCGATTGGTTCCATCGATACGATCACCGAGCTCTTAGCAAAGTCAAGGCTCGGAAGTGGACATCAAGAAGGATAATCA
This sequence comes from Avena longiglumis, assembly GCA_030063025.1. Lineage (NCBI taxonomy): Eukaryota > Viridiplantae > Streptophyta > Magnoliopsida > Poales > Poaceae > Avena > Avena longiglumis. The sequence continues at coordinate 482,498,267 of CP125977.1, forward strand.
TGTGTTGATGGTCAACAAGCCCTCCTTTAAGAAAGGTAAGGAGCAAAGAAGCCCTTCAAGAAGGGCGGCAAGCGCAATGCCCTCGCCGAGAAGAAGCTCGTGTCTGGTCCTAAGCCGACACCGAGTGCTTCTATTGCAAGGACAGGTCCTTGAAGCGCAATCGTCAAGTACTTAGCGGACAAGAAGGCTGGCACCATCAAAGGTATATTTGATATACATGTTATTGATGTTTTCCTTACTAGCCCTCGTTGTAGTGCCCGGGTATTTGATACCGTTCTTGCTAATATTTGTAACTCAAACAGAGCTACGGAATAGACGGCGCTTAAGGGATGAGGTGACGATCGCGTTGGCAACGGATCAAGAGTTGATGTGATGGCCGTCGACGCTCTCCTTAGTTTTACCTTCGGGATTAGTTTTAAACCTTAATAAATGTTATTATGTGCTGCGTTGAGCATGAACATTATTTCCGGATCATGTTTATTGCAAGACGGTTATTCATTTAAATAGGAGAATAATGGTTGTTCTATTTATATGAGTAACATATTTTATGGTCATGCACCTCTTGTGAATGGTTTATTTCTTCTAAATCTCGAAAGGGATGAAACACACATCCATAACATTGAGGCTAAGAGATGCAAAGTAGATAGTGATAATACTACTTATTTGTGGCAATCGTCGTCTAGGTCATATTGGTGTAAAGCGATGAAGAAACTCCATTCGATGGACTTTGGAGTCTCTTGATTTTGAATCATTTGACACATGCGAACCATGCCTCATGGGCAAGATGATCAAAACCCCGTTCTCGGTATGATGGAGCGAGCAACGAACTTGTTGGAAATCATACATACCGATGTATGCGGACCGATGAGTGTTTGACGCGATGGATATCGCTATTTTCTCACTTTCACCGATGACTTAAGTAGATATGGGTATATCTATTTAATGAAACATAAATCTGAAATGTTTGAAAAGTTCAAAGAATTTTAATGAAGTGGAGAACCATCGTAATGTAAAGATTAAGTTTCTATGATCCGATCGTGGAGGTGAATATTTGAGTTATGATTTTCTCACGCATCTTAAAGCAAGTGGAATCGTTTCACAACTCACGCCACCCGGAACACCACAGCACAATGGTTTGTCTGAACGCGGAATCGAACCCTATTAGGTATGGTCCGATCAATGATGTCTTACTGATTTGCCGTTATCATTTTGGGGTTATGCATTAGAAACCGCTGCATTCACTTTAAATAGGGCTCCATCTAAACCGTTGAGACGACACCGTATGAACTGTGGTTTGGTGCTAAACCTAAGTTGTCGTTTCTTAAAGTTTGGGGATGCGGCTTACGCCAAGAAGTTGATGCCGACAAGCTCGAACCCAAAGCGGAGAAATGCGTCTTCATAGGATACCCTAAGGAAACTATTGGGTATACCTTCTATCACGTAACCGAAGGCAAAGTGTTTGTCGCAAGAACGGTTCCTTTCTTGAGAAGGAGTTTCTCGAAAGAAGTGAGTGGGAGGAAAGTAGAGCTAGACGAGGTTATTGAACCTTCTCTTGAATTGGAGAGTAGCGCAGACCTGAAATTGTTCCGGTCACCGCACCAACAATAGAGGAAGCTAATGACAAGGATCATGAAGCTTTGGACGATGTCGCATCGAACGTCGCAGGTCGACAAGGTCGCTGCCCTCCCGAGTGGTACGGCAACCTGTCTTGACCGTCTTGTTGGTAGAAGACATGAACCTCTGAACTATGAGGAAGCAATGATGAGCCCAGACTGAGAAATGGCCGAAGCCATGAACCGAATTGGGATCCATGAGCGAAAACCAAGTATGGACTTTGGTGGATCCTCCTAGCGACCGAAAGGCCGTTGAGTGTAAATGGATATTCAAGAAGAAAACGGACGCGGATGGTAATGTTACCGTCTATAAAGCACGGCTTGTCGCAAAAGGTTTTCGACAAGTTCAAGGTGTTGACTATGATGAGACTTTCTCTCGTAGCGATGTTTAAGTCCATTCGGATTTTATTAGCAATTGCTGCATTTCATGATTATGAAATATGGCGATGGATGTCGACCGCTTTCCTTAATGGCAACATTGATGAAGAGTTGTATATGATGCAACCCGAAGGTTTTGTCGATCCTAAGGATGCTAGTAAAGTATGCAAACTTCAGCGTTCCATTTATGGACTGAAGCAAGCATCTCGGAGTTGGAACCTTTGTTTTGATCAAGTGATCAAGAGCTTTGGATTTGTTCCAAATTGCTACGAAGCTTGCATCTACAAGAAAGTGAGTGGGAGCTCGGTGACGCTTACGCATCGTATGTGGATGACATATTGATTATCGGAAATGACATCAACATGCTTAACGATGTGAAGAGTTATTTGAACAAGTGTTTTTCAATGAAATACCTAGGTGAAGCTGCTTATATATTGGGCATCAAAATCTATAGAGATAGACAAAGACGCCCGATAGCTTTAAGCCAGAGTACATAACTAGACAAAGTTCAAAAGGTTCGTAATGGATAAGGCAAAGAAAGGTTCAAAGGCCTATGTTGTCGGGTAAGATAGTGAGCAAGGCTCAGTGTCCAGCTATGGTAAATGATAGGGAAGCTATGAGCAAAGTGCCTTATGCCTCAGCCATAGGTTCCATCATGTATGCCATGCTGTGTACTAGACCGGATGTGTCCAATGCTCTTAGTTTGACGAGCAGATATCAAAGTGATCCAGGAGTGGAACACTGGACAGCCGTGAAGAACATCCTAAAGTACCTAAATAGAACTAAAGAAATGTTCTTAGTCTATGGGGGTGATGAACAGCTTGTCGTAAAAGGTTACGTCGATGCTAGTTTCGACACCGACAAGGATGATTCTAAATCTTAGACAGGATACGTTTATATTTTGAATGGAGGAGCTGTGAGCTGGAGAAGCTGCAAGCAAAGCGTGATCGCGGGATCTACAGTAGAAGCGGAATACATGGCTGCTGCAGAAGCGTCAAGTGAAGGAGTTTGGATCAGAAACTTCATCACTGAGCTTGGCATGGTTCCAAGTGCATTGGACCCACTGGAGATATTGTGTGACAACACCGGCGCAATAGCACTCGCTAAGGAACCAAGATATCATCCAAAGACCAAGCATATCAACTGAAGTTTCATATAATCCGAGATTATATAGCGATGGAGATCTCAAGATTAGCAAAGTACATACAGATCCGAATGTCGCAGATCCATTGACTAAACCTCTTCCACGTGTAAAACATGATCAACACCTCGATTGCCATGGGTGTGAGATTGTTGCCAAATGTAAACTAGATTATTGACTCTAGTGCAAGTGGGAGATCTGGAATTATGCCCTAGAGGCAATAATAAAGCTGTTATTATTATAATTCTTGTTCATGATAAAGTTTATATTCCATGCTAGAATTGTATTAAGCGGAAACATTAATACTTGTGTGGTTTGTGAACAACACCGTGTCCCTGGTACGCCTCTAAGGACTAGCTCATTGATCAATGATGGTTAAGGTTTCCTAACCATAGACATGAGTTGTCAATTGATAATGAGATCATATCATTGGGAGAATGATATGATGGATGCACAAACTAAGCGAAGCAATTAGATCGTTCATCGTGTTCATCTTTGCGAAGCTTTTCCTATGTCAAATATTGTATTCCTTAGACCATGAGATAATGCACCTCCCCGGTACCGGAAGAAAGCTTTGAGGTCATCAAACGTCATCCTATGAGAGGGTGATCATAAAGGTGTCTCTCAGGTGATCGGAAAGTATCTGTTGGGTTGTATGTATCGAGATGGAATTTGTCCTCCCAGTCGGAGAGATATACTTGGGCCCACTCGTAATCGATATCAACACCTCTTGCAAGCATGTGGTTAAGGAGTTAATCACAAAGTGATATCGGATTACGGAACGAGTAAAGTACTTGCCGTGAACGAGATTGAACTAGGTATGACGCATCGACGATCGAATCTCGCAAGTAAAATATCGCGAGACGAAGGGAATATATATATGGGATTGATTGAATCCTGGCATCGTGGTTCATCCGATATGATTATCGATGAATGTGGGAGTCAATATGGGTGCCTGCACTCCGTTGATTATTGATAGAAGATCATGTCGCATATTCTCGAACCGCAGGTCACACACTTAACGTGTCTTGACGCTAGGATAGATTGGATAATTGGTTTATGAATTTTTGTTCGAGCCTCGGATGGGATCCGGGATATCACGAGAGGTTCCGGAATGGTCCGAGAATAAGATTCATATAAGGCAGTTTTGGAGTTCGAATTGTTCCAAGTTAATCGGTATTGTACCGAAGCTTTAGAACCTTCCGAAGGGGACCAACGTGGCCCCACCTTCCGGGAGGGGCATGGGCCTATGAGGGAGTGTCCGGCCGCATTGGTCCAGGGCACAAGGCCCCATAGGGCCCAGCCGATTCAAGAGAGATTTGACTCGTTTAAATCTCGGATAGAATTTCTAGATAAGGAGAGTTTAAATCGTTTAAACTAGAGATAGGATTTCTAGATAAGGGAGAGTTTAAATTGTTTAAACTAGAGATAGGCTTGGAGGAGGGCAAGGGCTGGCCGCCCCTCTATATATAGAGGGTGGTGCGCCTCCCCCACACACACACACCTTCCTCCAAGCCCTAGCGCCTTGCTACCTTCCTCTCCCTCCCGATCGCTTGTAGGCGAAGCCTGCAGCAGAAATTCTCCACCATATACACCACGCCGTCGTGTTGTAGATCCAATCTATCTCTCCACCATACTCGCTAGTCCGAGGAAGGAGGAGACGCCGAGGTGCTGCACGTGCATCTCACGGAGGCACCGCCACTTGTGGTGCTAGATCGGATCGGATCGCGAGGAGGAGAAGCGAGTACGACTACATCACCCACGCCCGACGAACGTTCACCGTGCGAATCTTCAAGGGTATGAAGATCTAATCCAATCTCTCTCGTTGATTGCATCTCCTAGATTAGATCTTGGCTTTCCCTCTGTTCGCATCCGTAGAAAATTTTGATTTACTATGCCGCGAAACCCTTCAGTTTTGCCCGGTATGCCCCTAGATCGGGATATCGATTTTATCATCGAACTAATCCCCGGAACAGGACCCATAGCCCAGAGACAGAACCCATCGGAGCTAGAAGAACTGAAGAAGCAATTGGATGCCATGCTGGAAATCGGATTGATTCAACCAAGTGCGTCACCATGGAGATCACCTGTCTTGTTTGTGGACAATAAAGATGGAGGTAACCGTTTGTGTACGGATTATCGGAAGCTGAATGATGTCACCATCAAGAACAAGTACCCCTTGCCCAAGATAGAAGATTTGTTTGATCAGTTGACCGGTGCCAAAGTGTTTTCTAAGATTGATCTTAGAACTGGTTATCATCAACTCAAGATTCGTGCAGAGGATATCCAAAGACTGTCTTTACCACCAGATATGGATTATACGAGTATATTGTCATGTCTTTTGGATTAACCAATGCCCCCGCTTATTTCATGAACCTCACGAATAAGATTTTTATGGACTTCCTGGATAAGTTTGTCGTTGTTTTCATCGATGACATTCTGATTTAATCCAAATCAGAAGACGAACATGAGCTACACCTAAGGACCATTCTTGGAACCCTTAGAGAGCATCAGTTGTATGCCAAGTTTAGAAAATGTGAATTCTGGTTACAGGAGGTAGGATTCCTCGGTCACATTGTATCAGCCGGAGGAATTGTCGTTGACCCTGCCAACGTAAAAGATGTAGAAGATTGGCAAGCCCCAACCACTCAAACCCAAGTTCGTCCATTTCTCGGATTGGCGGGATATTAACGCAAGTTCGTAGAAGGATTCTTGAGTATCGCCAGACCTATGACCCAATTACTGAAGAAGGACAAGAAGTTTGAATGGACTGACAAATGTGAAGCGAGTTTTCAAGAACTCAAGAGGAGATTGATTTCAACCCCAATCTTGATCATGCCGGATATCACGAAGCCCTTCGATGTGTATTGTGAAGCCTCCAAGATCGGTCTCGGATGTGTGCTAATGCAAGAAGGAAAAGTTATATCTTATCTATCTCGACAATTGAAGCAACATGGGCAAAATTACCCAACCCATGACCTCGAACTCGCAGCCGTAGTTCTAGCCCTGAAGACATGGAGACATTACCTGATGGGAAATCGTTGTGAGATTTATATGGATCACAAGAGTCTGAAGTATATATTCACTCAGAAGGAGCTGAATATGAGACAGAGGAGATGGATTGAGATAATCAAGGATTACGATCTGGCCATTCACTATCACCCTGGTAAAGCCAACGTAGTATCGGATGCCCTTAGCAGATTGCCCTGCCGCTTGAACTCCATGATTTTGAAGGAGCAACCAAGCTTGCACAAAGAGATGGAAGATTTCCGAATGGAATTAGTGAGCAAAGGATTTTTGGTTAGTATAGAACTTCAGCCCACTTTGATCAGCCAGATCAAAGAGGTGCAGAAAGGAAATGCTAGTATCGACGGAATCAAGCGTCGTATCGGTATAGGCAAAGTACCCGGATTCACCAAAGACGAAGAAGGAGTTCTGTGGTACAAAGGACGCCTTTGTGTACCAGCAGATTCTGAGTTGAAAGAAGTTATTCTGAAGGAAGCTCATTATACTCTTTATTCTATCCACCCCGGAGGAACGAAGATGTATCAAGATTTGAAGGAGCAATTTTGGTGGCATAAGATGAAGAGAGAAATCGGAAGCTATATCGCCAAGTGTGATATATGTCAGCGAGTCAAGGCAGGACATCAAAGACCCGCTGGATTGTTGCAACCCTTGAAGATTCCGGAATGGAAATGGGATTCCGTTGGAATGGACTTTATCACTGGACTGCCTACTTCTAGTAGGGGAAATGACTCTATCTGGGTCATAGTGGACCGATTGTCCAAAGTCGCCCATTTCTTGCCCGTCAAGACCACATATCAGAGTTCGAAACTAGCGGAGTTATACATCGCTAGAATAGTTAGTTTGCATGGAGTCCCTAAGAACATTGTATCGGATCGAGGAACGCAGTTTACCTCGAGATTCTGGAAGAAAGTTCAAGAAGGTTTAGGAACCCGCCTAGATTTCAGTACCGCGTATCACCCTCAAACCGATGGACAAACGGAGCGAGTAAATAAAATACTTGGAGATATGCTGAGAGACTGTGTGTTAGAATATGGATCCAAGTGGGAAGACTGTCTGCCGTTTGCAGAATTTTCATACAATAACAGTTATCAAGCTAGTTTGCAAATGGCCCCATTTTAATTCATGTATGGAAGAATGTGTCGCACCCCTTTGAACTGGTCGGAAGTAGGAGAGAGTCAGATTTTCGGACCCAACATCCTACGAGAAGCAGAATAGAAGGTTCACAAGATTCGTGAGCACCTCAAGACCGCCCAATCCAGACAGAAGAGTTACGCCGACAAGATACGTCGATACCTCGCCTTCAACATAGGAGATTTTGTTTATCTGAAAGTGTCACCATTGAAGGGAATGCAGCATTTCCAACTCAAAGGAAAGTTAGCCCCCAGATATATCGGACCTTTAAAGATTCTGAACCATCGAGGAGAAGTATCGTATCAATTGGAACTACCCGAAGAGATGTCAGCAGTGCACAATGTGTTCCATATCTCGTTACTTCGCAAGTGTCTCGAAGTTCCAGAGAAGACGGAAGTGTTCAAGAATATCGATCACCGGACCATAAAGATCAACGATGACCTGACCTATCCTGAAGTACCCATCCGTATTTTGGAAGAAGCCTTCAGAACTACCCGAACCCGAAGCATCAAGTTTGTCAAGATTCAGTGGAGCAACCACACAGAAGAGGAAGCTACCTGGGAACGCGAAGATCACATCAGGACGGAGTTTCCCGATCTCTTCAAAACCTAGGTAATCTTTTTCGTCCTTTTTCAAATATCGGGACGAGATTTTGTTTAAGGGGGGCAGGTTTGTAACATCCCAAAAATACAACACTTCGATCATCAAACTCTAATCATTAAAATTAGGGTTAACAAAAACTTTTCTAAATAAAATTATGGAAGCATGCATGTGAGTATGCATTTCATTTTGAATTCTTTTGAACCACCTTGTTTGTGTGTTCCATTGCTTGTAAATGGATTCTTAGGTGAAATAAACATCATCTAAACATTTCCCACACTTTTCCTAAAGACAAGTAAATCAAAACAAATAAAATAAGGGAATGATCATTTTGACCAATTTAACTCCCATGCCTACTTTGGCTGTCTCAAACTTTCAGAACCTAACAGAAACTTTTCTGGATCTTTGCACCCCTTGATTGTACTCATAACAAAGTATCAAGGCCCACCTTGTGATCATCCAGAAACTTTCAAATGCATAGTTTAAATGACAATTCAAAATTGGATCTATATCATATGGGAAGATCCCACTTTTTCAAAAACCACTCAAACAAGCTCAACCTTCAAAACCCAAGCATCTGCAGACTCACCAGCATCAACCTAGCACACCCACCAAAAATCTTTTCAAAATTCAAAATTTGAATTCTTGCGGCCATTTCATAAAACACCTTGCAGACACAAATCATCAAAATCCTAAACACTGTAGTGAGAAGTGATTGAAGCCTAACTTGTTCCCTCTCTATCTCACAACCATCTCAGTAGATCATCTAGCAAGTTAAACCAAGCACTAGCCTCACGTAAGTCTGGCGGGACATCAATGGTGAATGAAAGCTAACCATGCCACCCCCTTGTAGACAGCAAGCTAGGAGAAGATTTAGCCATGCCAACCTTGTCTAGCAGGCAGCCCACCGTCCAGCGCCACTCCCTGTCCCAGCCGCAAGCGTTGACAAACCCTGGACCACACGCACGGACCGCTCCCAGCTCGCCAGCAACCGTGCCGAGCATGCGCCAGAGCGCCACGTTCGACCGACGCCCACAGACCGCGCGCCGCCCTCGCCGTGTGCATACTCGATCACCACCGACCCAGGAGACCGCCAGACATCCACGTTCGCCGCCTCATGCCGCACAGCCACCGCTTGACATCGAAGACGCCGCCTCTGCCGCGCAGAGCATCGCGTGTTCCAGACCAAACCGCACCGCCCCTACTCGCGCATTAAAGTCGTAGAGAATCGCCAGGAGACCACCAAGCGATCGCCAACGCCGGCCATGCCTCTAGCAGCCCGTAGCCATGTCGCCACCGTTGCCTGCCCATCCCGTTCGGTCTCGTCGTCGAGCCTATAAAAGGAGGACTCTCCCGCTCGAATTCTTCACACCATTCCACTCCTCTCTCACCCAGAACCACCCCACCTCAGTCCCGAAGCAAGGCGAGCAGCGCATCGCCGGAATTGCGCCAGAGCAGGCCGCCTCTGGAGAAGAAGGGCGCCGTCAATTTCGTCCACCCCAGGAGCTGCCGCGACCACCCCTGAGTTCGCCGTCGACGACTTCGTTGTTCGCCCGCCTCGCCGACCCTCGCCTGCACCCCGGTGAGCCCGCAACGAACCCCACTGTCCGCGCTAGGTTTCTGTCTCGTCGGCGTTGCCCAACGTTGACGATGACCCTCAGCCGTTGGATTAGAACCAGATCGAACGCACCACATCGCCCCATACCGCTTCACACCCCCTCGTCTCACTGACGCGTGGGGACAGCCACTTAAACAGCCCGCGGAAGCGCTGCGCTTAGCAGGCCGGCCTAGTATCGCTTCCCGCGCAGCCTAGTTATTTGAATTAAACCTTTTCCATTTTATTTCAAACACACTTTTGTACCCAGTTTCAAAAATTAACCCAGGTCGACTCAGTGCACCAAATTGAATGAAACCAATTTTGTTAGAAAGGTCTGGGAATGCTGAATCCAAGCCTGTTGGATTCAAGTCATTTGGAACTGTAGATCATCCTTGGTAAAAATAACAAGGCAGAAGCTTTTCTGCATTCAAACATTTTTCAAAGTTAAACCACGGTAGTTGATTCCAACTCTCAAAAATCACATTTAACTATACCTTTCAGAATATATAAAAATATATAGGTTTACTTACAGAAATAATGTTCAAGTAATAAAAGAATGCCACATAGGCATTTCTAGACACATTATTTAATTAAAATAAAAGGGTAAAACCTTATTAAATTGTGACACCACTTTAAATCACATTCCCATGTACTAAAATGTGTGGTGATGACATGTGTCAACATGATCCCATGTTTGGTTTGGAGAATATTAAATCTTAAGTAGTTTTTCAATAAGTAGAAATTACTTTTCTAAAAATAAAAGGGTTTTAAACCAAACCTTAATCTTGTAATGTTAGTGATGATGTTAGATCATCTATAGGACCCTTTTGTGTGATTATTGCAAGTAGTTAAGTATTGTTTGGTGATTGTGTACATCATATTTATTTATAGACGCTAGTACCGACCAAGGATACGAGGAGGAAGGAGGATTCTACGAAGAAGAAGCCAAGGAGAACTTCAACCACTGCTCTGCACAAGGCAAGCCAATACTTGCAAGCTATTAACTTAGCAAGCTTATACTGATATTGTGCAAGCCCATACTTGCAAGCCTAACACTACTAGTTGACCTATGCAAGCTAATACGTGCTTGCTACCATGCCAACTATATGCCTTAAGCATATGTGATCATACCCACTTGATAACCCAATCCTAGTTTTATTTGCAAGCTTCTACTTTATTTCTTAATCAAAGCCTTAACTTAGAGTTGACTCAAGTGACTTATAGATCCTAGAAAGATATATTTGATGGTTGCATAAAGAGCATAAAATTTGGCCTCAGTTAGAAACCTTGATATCATCCTAAGATATAAGGTTGTACTTAGTTAAAACTCCACTAGTTTACCACCCCTCATTAGTGCTACCCCCACGTGTAGATGCTAGTGCTAAGCATAAAACTTGATCAACTTTAGATGGGAATACTTTGTGAAAATGGTTATGAAAACCTTAGAATGATGTATCATTCTACTGAGATGTTTTGACATGTGTTTCCGAACACCAGATGATTTTGGCGATGAAAATGTTTAGGCATGAGCCTTAACCCTTTATAAAACTGATGGTTGTCTGGATGTGATACCATTCCAATTTTATCGTACAACCACAATACCCGAAGATTGGGTAGGGCTTGACTGGAAGTTTATATACCTTAGTATTAGTTCCCTCACGGCCAAGGTCTGAGCTGAGGCTACCTTGTGAAGATTGTCCACCTGTGAAGTACCCAAGATGACATTTGGTCATGGTTGGGAGGCCAAACTCACAGGAGAGGTGCTTATACTAGGGCGTGTAATTGAAAGGTTAGGATTGATTATCCGCATACTGAGTATGGTGAATTCAGGATTTGTTCCTGACGGATGTATCGAATGTTGTGGTGAAAGTGTACAATCTCTGTAGAGTGTCAAACTATTCAATAGTCAGTCATGATTATGGAGTGGCCATACTGTTCCCCCGTCAGATGTTTTCAAAATGACTTGTGAAATGCATTGAGACTTTGACTTAACCACAACCGAGTGGTGACATGAGTTACAAGATCCCACTTAGGAGTTATAAAATTGTGACTAGCTTCTCTATTTTCTGAACGAGTAGAGATAAATCTGGCTTTTTGCAAAACAACCCTAGAGCATAGTGTCCTATTATCAAAAACCACCTTCACTTGTTAGTATTAGTTTGCGAGTACTTAGAGAGTACTCATGGCTTTGTACATGGCTATTCCCGTGGCCAGACTATGAAGAGGAATACCTGGAAGATGGATCCCAGGAAGGTTACGACAACTAGGATCATCTCCCATCGTCAGCATTGCCTGTGACCCCGAAGATGGAGCTTCGCTTACGCTACCGTTATTATTAATTCACGCTTGAAGTTGTATTAAGAACTGGATCATGAGATCCCTATTTGTGTAAGACCTTATATATGGTTTGTAATGGATGATGTACTGTGGTATCCAATTCTGTTATGTCTCGCAAAAATGGTAATCCTGGGATTGCGATGTATGGCATAACAGGCATGGGATTAAAAATCCGGGTGTTGACACTGGTTGTAACTTCTTCACATAAGCTTCGCAACCCAAAACTTTAACGAACGACAATTTAGGTTTATTCCCAAACCACAATTCATACGGTGTCATTTCAACGGATTTAGATGGTGTCCTATTTAAAGTGAATGCGGCTGTTTCTAATGCATAACCCCAAAACGATAGCGGTAAATCTGTAAGTGACATCATAGAACGAACCATATCTAAGAGAGTTCGATTACGACATTCGGACACACCATTACGTTGTGGTGTTCCCGGTGGTGTCAATTGTGAAAGTATTCCGCATTTCTTCAAATGCTCTCCAAACTCGTAACTTAGATATTTACCTCCACGATCAGATCGTAGAAATTTAATCGTCTTGTTACGTTGATTCTCTACCTCACTTTGAAATTCCTTAAACTTCTCAAAATTTTCGGACTTATGTTTCATGAAATAGATATACCCATATCTACTTCAAGTCATCCGTGAAGGTAAGAACATAACGATAACCACCGCACGATGCCACACTCATTGGGCCGCATACATCGGTATGTATGATTTCCAATAAGTCCGTAGCTCGCTCCATCATACCAGAAAATGGAGTCTTAGTCATTTTACCCATCAGACATGCTTCGCATCTTTCAAGTGATTCAAGAAGTCCATCGGAATTGAGTTAATTCATACGCTTCACTCAAATATGACCAAGACAACAGTGCCACATATAGGTCGAGTTATCGCTCAATTTCAAACGTTTAGCTTCAATGTTATTAATGTGTGTATTTCCACAATCGAGATTCAATAAGAATAGACCATCTATCAAAGGTGCATGTGCATAAAACATATTACTCATATAAATCGAACAACCATTATTCTCGGACTTAAACAAGTAACCGTCTCGCAATAAATATGATCAATATATAATGTTCATGCTCAACGCAGGAACCAAATAACAATTATTTAAGTATAAAACTAATCCCGATGGTAGATGAAGAGGTAGCGTGCCGACCGCGATCACATCAACCTTTGATCCATTTCCAACGCGCATCGTCACCATGTTCTTCGCTAGCTTCCGTTTATTCTGCAGCACCTGTTTTGAGTTACAAATATGAGCAACTGAACCAGTATCAAATACCCAGGTGCTACTACGAGTACTAGTGAGATACACATCAATAACATGTATATCGGATATACCTTTATTCTTGATGTTGCCCTTCTTCAAATCCGCCAAGTACTTAGGACAATTCCGCTTCCAGTGACCTTCTCCCTTGCAGTAAAAGCACTCAGTATCAGGATTAGGCCCAGCCTTGGTCTTCTTCGCCGGCGCGGTAACTTTCTTACCGCCCTTCTTGAAGTTTCCCTTTTTCTTAGGCTTGCCTTACTTCTTTAATTTGGTGGTATTATTGACCAACAACACTTGGTGCTCTTTCTTGATCTCCACTTCTGCAGACTTTAACATGGAGAAGAGTTCGGGCAACGAGTTGTCCATGTTTTGCATATTGTAGTTCATCACAAAGTTCTTGTAACTTGGTGGTAGTGATTGGAGGACACGGTGAATCCCCAAAGCATTAGGAATCACTATACCTAAGCTTTGAATCTTGCTTGCATGCCCAGACATCTTAAGCACGTGCTCACTGATGGAGCTTCCCTCTTCCATCTTGCAGTTAAAGAACTTTTCAGAAGCCTCATAACTCTCAACTGCCGCGTGAGCCTCAAATATCATTTTGAGTTCACGGACAATATCATGTGGGTCATGGTTCTCAAACCTTTTCTGAAGCTCCGATTCCAAACCATACAAGATAACACACTGAACTGTGGAGTACTGATTCTTCCGAGCGAGGAAAACATTCTTTACCTCATCGGTAGGATTAGCTGCAGGCGGGTCACCCAGCGGTGCATCTAGCACACAGGCAAATTACCAGCATTGAGGACAATCCTCAAATTGCAAAACCAATCCGTGAAGTTGCTTCCATTGTTTTTCAACTTTTCTTTCTCTAGGAACACATTAAAATTGATGGTAGGGGCCGCCATTGATCTACAACATATTTGCAATAGTTTAGACTAAGTTTATGACAAATTGAGTTCTAATTAATAGTTAAATTAATCTAGGTGAACTCCCACTCAAAACAATATCCCTCACATTTCTTTAGTGATCACACGAACCAAATCCACCACATCAAAACCGATCATCACGAGAGTTGATATAGCTTCAATGGCGAACAATCAACATGTTCATCATATCTACTATATGACTCATGCTTTACCTTTCGGTGATCCGTGTTCTGAGACCATGTCTGTACATGCTAGGCTCATCAAGATCAAACCTTAGCTTCCGCATGAGAAAATATGGCTTGCTCACGTTGTATACACTCGCAGAATCTAACACACCCGATCATCACGTGGTGCTTCGAAACAACGAGCTTTAGCAACGGTGCTTACTAAGGATGAACACTTGATGACTTGAAATTTTGTGCTTGAGGGATCATATTATAATGCTACCGTCGCGAACTAAGCAATACAAGATGCATAAAAGGATTAACATCACATGCAATTCATAATATGTGATATGATATGGCCTTTATTCTTGTGCTTCCGATCTCCATCTTCAAGCACGAACGTGATCTCCATCATCACCGGTATGGCGTCAAGGTCAATGGCGTCGCTTCATGGTTGTCGTCCACCAGCATCAACTATTACAACTACTTTGAATAGACATGCAGGTCTTAACGGAATTAAAAGACAACCATATGGCTCCTACCGGTTGCCGACTTACAATAAGGAACATTGCATACATCATATATAATCACAACCATGGCCATATCACATCACATCACACCCTGCAAAACAAAGTTAGACGCCTCTAATTTTCTTTGCATATTTTACGTGGTTTGGGGCTTTCAATAAGTGTCGTTCTTACTTACGAACAAGAACCACAACGTTGATGTTTGAACTATCAAGTGCCCATTGTAAATTGAATCTATACTATGATGGGAGAGACAGACACCCGCAAAGCCACTTATGCAATACAAGTTGCATGTTAAGAGTGGAGCAAGTCTCATGAACGATGTCATGTAAGGTTAGCCCGGGACTCTTCATTCCATCATACCGCAAGATGCAAAGTACACAGAAAGCAATTGATAATAAAAGCATCACCGCCCACAATGACCATTGTGTTCTACTCGTGCAAGATATCTACATATAGACACGGCTCTGATACCACTGTAGGGGTTCGTAGCATGGAAAACAAAAAATTTCTACCACATGCACACAAACAAGCCAAGATCTATCTACTAGATTGTAGCAACGAGTCGATAGAAGCACTCACCCTCGAAGATTCCAAAGCGCTTAACGAGAGCAGATTCTCGTGGGTGATGTAGTCGTACACTTGTCAATCTCAAGAACGTGTAGACGATCCTTCCGGCTCTGCGTTCCGGCAGTGCTTCCGCAGTCGATCACACGTTCGGTACTCGATGAAGACCTTCCTCTCCCTTGTTCCAGCAGGCAGCAGAGGTTGTAGTTCTCCCCTCGTGACTCCGGCAGCACGACGACGTGGTGTTGAAAGTAGAGGGAAGATCCCGCAGGGCTTCACCTAAGCCGGTGCGAGTTATGGTGGATCTAGGGTTTAGAAGACCGGGAGGAGGAGGAGGTGTCGGCGGCGGCGACGAACTGGCGGCGGTGCAAGGCAGCGGCGGCGCGGCAGCGGCGCGGGTGGAGAGGGGCTAGGGCTTGGTTATTTGGGGCAGCCCTCCCCTTCTATTTATGAGAGGGGGTAGCCTTGGGAGGGGTGGGTTTGAATCCAAACCCAAACCCAAGTTGGATTGAGAGAAGGACTTGTTTCTTCTTCCACTAGGAAACCATTGTTCCAGTTTGACTTTTCAAACTTCCCGTTTGACTTTCAATTTAGAGATTTAATTCTCTCTTGCAAATGCTCACACCAAGTGACCTAGGATATGATCCAATCATTCCACTTACCCATGACACATTCATGGACCATTCTCCTTCCGGACTGGTGAACCTTCTAGACCCTTCTAGAACCTCTCCGATGAAAACATCGGAATCTTTCCCGAACTCCGGAATCGGACTTTCCTTATATGAATCTTATTCTCCGGACCATTCTGGATCTCCTCGTGATATCCCGGATACCATCCGAGACTCCGAACAACATTCGGTATCCCTACTGACATTCCATATCTACTAAACAACATCGAATCCTTAAGTGGGTCTCCCTACGGTTCGTGAATTATGCGGACATGACTGAGACACTTCTCCGATCAATAACCAATAGAGGAATCTGGAAATTCGTATGGCTCCCACATATTTCTACGATTACTTTGCGATCGAATGAACCACTTACATATGATACCAATTTCCTTTTGTCTCACGATAGTTTACTTATTTGAGGTTTTGATCATCGGTATCTCTGCATACCTAGTTCAACCTCGTTACTGATAAGTACTCTTTTCTCGCTCCTATGATATGTGATCCCTTGTGAGCCAGTCACATGCTTGCAAGCTAATTGGATGACATTCCACCGAGAGGTCCCAGAGTATATTTATCTGTCATATGGATGGACAAATCCCACTCTTGATCCATGTGCCTCAACACATACTTTCCGAACACTCAATGCCACCTTTATAGCCACCCAGTTATGGTGTGGTATTTGATGTCATCAAAGCATCCTTCCGGTGATGGTGATTAGCATGATCTCATGGTCTAAGGAATTAGGTTACTATGTATTAGAAAGCTTATAGCAAACGAACTATTGAAATGACTTGATCTTAATGCTACCCTTATCTATAGGAGTATGTCCATCATACCATTCTCCTAATGATATGATGTTGTTGTTAACAACATCTCAATGTTCATGATCGGGAAACCACGATCATCTATTAACCAACAAGCTAGTATT
Source organism: Avena longiglumis (assembly GCA_030063025.1). NCBI lineage: Eukaryota > Viridiplantae > Streptophyta > Magnoliopsida > Poales > Poaceae > Avena > Avena longiglumis. Next base: position 482,515,162 of record CP125977.1, read on the forward strand.
ACAAAGAGGCTTTACTAGGGGCTCTAATTTAGTTTACAAATCACACAAGTATTAATGTTTCCGGTTAATACTGTTATAGCATGAATGTAAACATTTATCATAATCACAAAGATATAATAATAACCACTTTTATTATTGCCTCTAGGGCATATCTCCAACATCGTGTGTTATGAATGAAAAGCAAGTTGCTAGAAAAATCGGAGTCAAACTTTGAAAACTTTTCAAACACCAAAACCCTTGTAACATCCCTAAAATCATGATTTCAAAGATTGCATATCATTCATGCATGAATATAGAATTGAGATCAATTTCAAAACTCATTTCAGAAAAACAGAAGCACATAGTGCTATCATTTTACGTGAGCAAACTTAAATCAAATGGCCATCCCCATTTGAGAGTTTGAATGTTTAAACCTAGATTGTTTGTCTCCCTTGTTGAATGGATTGAGTGTGGATTTTGAACCAAGCTTTACAAAATGGAAATGGTTTCAAAAACCATTTTTCAAACATTTGCAAATCAAGTGCAAAGTCCCTGTTAATTGGTTTCTCCAAAGATGACCAAGCCTTTTCAAAGTGACCCCATGGTTTTATGCCTAGAATTGAGACTGTTGCACACTGCAAAAATCCCAAATAGATTTGAATTCAAATGGAGTTTGAATTCATTTGAAAACCATTCCTGAAAATCAAATTGGAAATAGAAAAGGAGAAGAGAATTAGAAAAAGGTCGGCGCCAGGATTTTGGCCCAGCAACAGACACGGCCCAGCTAGCCCACCCGGCCTCCCTCTCTCTCTCTCGCACGCGCAAACACACCCACGCGGTCGCTGACACCCGGACCCCACTTTCTCTCTGCGTGTTTCGCTGACGAGCGGGCCCTCTCCACTTCAGCGTCGTCTTCCCCAAATCCCGCGCACGAACTCCGCCGCTGCCCATTGCTGCCTTGATTCCGCAAGGTAAATTTCATTGATTCAGTAAGCGTTTCTTGTCGAGACTCTGGCTATATAATCCCCACTCTCTCGCGACCATTTCCCCTCAAACAATTCCTCCTTCACGCCACCAGGCTGCCCACAACTCGTTCGACGCCGCCGCTGTTCCGACGACCGCGCCGACGAATTCTGGTGAGCTCCGTGTTCCCCTCTGTCCCTGACTCGTACTATCAAGCTCAGCAAGTCCTTGCGCACCTACTGACACTCCCCATTTGTCCTCGCATGATCCCTAGCTTCGGCAATGACTTCGACAGGGCGCCACCGTTCTCTGCACGAACTCCGGCGACCTCTCCCCGTAAGTACCAGCCGCCCCTTGCCCTCTGCCTGATACGCCTAGAACCCCCGTCGCCTTGCGCATCTAACGGTGCCTTTCTTTTGACTTAGCGCGACGTGGAACCTCTCCAACATCGACAACTGATCGTACCTAACGCATTCGCGAACTCCGGCAAGGAATCTCCGACGACCCCGTGCGCCCCTTCCCAAGCCATCGCCACCTTGAGCATCAGCAGCTTCCTGCGGTTCTGGTAAGCCTCTTCCCCCACTTCCGCGCGACCTAGAACGCCAGCGCCGCCGCTGACAGACGCGCTGCCGCCAGTCGCCGCCGCCAGTGCCGCTCAGTTTTGGTCAAACGAATTGTAGCCATCAGATCCAGATCCAGCGCATAGGATTAATCCACTTATCGAATCGTTATGTTTAGATCTGAGCCGTGCGCGTTAGTTAGATCCTACGGCTCGCGAGCGTGATCCGGAGCGGCACGCCAAGAAGAATATGACGCGTGGCTAGGGTTCGATTCAAAAACAGTTTTGAAATCAGATTTAGATCCAAAATTGAAATGGCTATAACTTTTGATTCCCACGTTATATTTTTGCAAATTTTATATCGTTGGAATCAGGGAGTCAAGCCCTTTCTGTTTATGCAATGTGTTTAGTGAAAAGTTTCTGTTAAAATGACTTTTTATGCAGAAACTTGTTTAGGACTTTTTTGAGTATAGAATTTGTTTAATAATTTGTTTTAGTGCTAAATAAGTTTGGTTTAGCAAGTTTTTGACTTAGTTATGATTCAGTATTGTGCACTTGCTTGGTGGAGTTTAAAAGTCATCACTTAGCATTTTTGCATGCATGCATATATTTATGTTTGTATATGAATTGTGTGTAATTTTGTGCTACCAATTTTGTGTAGATTTTGGTGCTAGTGATTGTGATTGTGAAGAGTTCTACTCTCCCCATTACCAAGGCAAGTGGTACTTCATGAATATTTCCATCCCTATATTTTATACAAGCATTAGAAATATTTTGCTAAGTCTTGCATATTACTATTTTTTGCCAAATGCCATGTTGGGAAATCCTATGTAGATATAGAATTGCTAAGAAATTCCTAAGTTAAGTTACCATGCCATGCTTAGTCTAGCTAGTAGTAAACAAGGGTTGGTAAAGTATATACATGCTATGATAAAAATATTTCTAAGTCTTTTGACTTATGTTTTTCTTAATAAAACAACTAAGTTAATGAATCTCCTGGGTGGAATGGGACTTGAATGGTGGTTTTTGGTTGAGTGGTTACACAAGTCCCATGGACATGGTTTACCTTGTGTATCTCACTTGTGGTATGCCACCCAGGCACAAAGGGATTTTAGAGGCCAAGTGTTGAGAAGCTTATAGTGCAGCCACTTGGCAATATGGGCTCTGCCTGGATCACATAAGTTGCTAGAACTTAGTCATTTGGACAGTTGGTGGTAGTGGGATGATAGGTTGGAACGCGTCCATTTGTCTAAGGGAAGGCTTCTGAAAGGTCCTGTCTTGGGAAACCAAGTCTGGTGGGGAAAGTGCACAACCTCTGCAAATGGAAAATCTAAGTACTTAGACAAGTCCATGGCAATGGACAACTTGAGCATCAAGACATGGAAGCTATCAAGAATCTCATCACTCCAATTTCTAAGTAAAAATTTGTGGGTGAACAAGGGTAAAGGACCCCAATGTCTATTGGTGGTTTCTTGGGAAAAGTTTTTGACAAAGAAAAACTTAGAGATTTCAACTAATAGGAAAAATCTATTTTGAGCAAAGCAAGCCAAGCTACACTTAGCCAAAATGCATATAGTAATATAGTCCACTTAAAATTTACTAAGGTATCACTTGCCAATACTATTCCAAAGTATTGACCCACTGTGGCTGTAACTTGTGATGTTGCAGGTTACTCCGATGATGATTAGGTGTCATGAGTCTACACTCAACATGCTTGCCTGTGGCACATGAAGATGAAGAATTATGTTTATTTACTTATTCCAAACTCTTGTATTAGGCCTATGGCCTTGAGTTGTAAAAGACTATGTTTTATCTCTGGAATGGATGTAATAAATGACCTTTGTATATGTGTACTTCATCTTAAATTGTGGATGCTAGCAATGATCCAGGGACTAGCATTGCAATCACAGGGATCCTTTTCCTTTTCAAAGGAGGGATCTTACATATGGTATGAGAGCACTGTGTTGCCTGTAGGATTATGACCCTAGGATTGGAAACCACTAAGGAAAATTTTCAACTACTTCTACACTTGTCTATTCTTCTCGTAAACTTTTCTAATCTTCTCTTTCTCATCTCTATTTGTAGATGAACTCCATCAACGAAGCCGTAAAGAAAGGACCACTCATGACCATGACCTTGGAGTGTGAGACTGAGTTTCCCAAAATTCTCAAGGACCTCATGGTGGCAATGGAAATACATGGCTCAACTGTGTACAAAGGCTTTCCAGTGAAGGATGAAGGAGTTGAGTACTGGTGGGTGCAACTTCACTTGTATAAAAACAAGGAAGACAACCACAAAGAAACAGGATTCTGCATGTACACCAACACTATGGTGCACACCACATTCTTTGAGTCAGCAAGAGAAGCAGCTTGGAGGACTATCAAAGAACTTAGTGCTAGAATCAAGTGTAGAATGCTCAACCTCCAAAGAGACTTAGAGAAAGAGAAGGAACATACCCAAGAGTTGGAAGCCACCAACCAAACCTTAAGAGGAGATATTATAGACTTAGTGATGGAATCATGTGAGCAAGATAGGCTAATTGCCTCTAGGAACATTGTGTTAGCCAACAGATCCAGTGAGATAGGATTGTGAACGTACTTCGTTAGTTGGACCACCACCTATCACCTTATTTTCCAAAATGATACCTTAAATAAGTTTGGACCTTGGTTGATGTAATGGATTCATGTATGCATGACTTGTGTGATTTTGTGTTCCAAGGATATGTATGTGATGTTTGTCTTTGTTTTATCTTAAATTGTGTTGTTCTAACTTTTTATCTTATAAATAGATGCCTATTACCATCAGCACTGTTGAGGAGTTCCAGGTTACCCATTTTGGTCCTCGTATCGTTGAGCTTACCACTTTGATCAATCTCCCTCTTCCCACCATCATGGTGCATCCACTCACCAAGATCGAGAGGAAGGACCTCTGGGGCTTCAAGGTGAACCAGCCCGGACGCCAGATAGAGCCTACTACGGAGGCCATCGTCTTCAAGATTATGCACGATGACAGGGAGAGAGGCATGGAGGTAGTTATGCAGGACCTGATAGGACGTCTGCTAGGTCGACACTCCCGACAGGTTAGAGGCACCCACTTCCACGTCTTCGGAAGGCGTGATGAGGATGGAGAGTCCATCGACTTCGAGGACGACTCGAGGGACGCCGCAGAGCTGATACGTCTGTATCTCCAGGACTTAGAGTCTCTCATTAGGCACGTGGACACGGACAGGACCAATGTCATGCTCAAGAATGACGAAGCTCAGTGCAGCGAGAAGGACAAGCTTTTCGCACAGCAGGACGAGATAGTCAAGGAAATAGAGGCGAAGTTCGAGACCCAGGACAGGAAGTTCAAGAGTCAGGAGAAACGTGTCCAGGATAGGAACAAGAAGATCCGGGACATGACTGAGGAACTGCAGTCCAAGGACTTCGAGCTAGAGCAGCAGCAGACGGTGATTGAGAGGCTTCATTCCCAGAAGAGGGCTCTCAAGGCCAAGATTGAGTCCTTGACCACTACCATTGAGGAGAACAAGACCGCGATGGAGAACACAGGTCTTACCTTTGTCGAGGAGGAGATTGATGCTGATGAGTAGATTTGACTACTCGTTTATCTTTTATTATCGTACTTGTTATTTGAGAACTTGTTATTGGACCATCCGACATGTGGATGGCTTGCCACTTGTGTGTTTTACTTTATGAACTTGTTATCTTGTTGTTGAACTTTTTGTCTTCTGTTGCATGCTTGTTTTTGCTTATGTAATGTAATATGCATGAAAGCATCTATGGGTATCTCATTCTTATCTCTATTTGAACAAACCACAGATGCCTCCCCGTCGCGCAAACCCCAACCCCAACAACAACAACAACATCACATCAGAAATGCAACAAATGATGACTGCTCAAACATAGCTCATGCAGATGATGACAACATTCATTCAGAACCAAAACAACAACAACAACAACCCCAATAACAACAACAATAACAACAATAACAACAACCCTCCGGGCTTTGATATGCTTACCCGATTCTTGAGGTTGAGGCCAACTAAGTTTTCGGGGACGACTGATCCCATGGTGGCCAATGATTGGCTATGTTCTGTAAACAAGGACTTAGTAACCGTGGGCTGCACGGATGCTGAAAAGGTCAGATTTGCAGCACATCTGCTGGAAGGGCCAGCCGCCACTTGGTGGGACAACTTCCAAATCACCACTCCTATAGATGAGGTGACTTGGGCTATCTTTGAGGATGGATTTCGCACTGCTCATATCTCATCAGGAATAATGAGCCTGAAAAAGAAAGAGTTCCACAATCTGAAGCAGCACCACCGCAGCGTGGCTGAATACATTGAAGAGTTCAACAATCTGGCGCGTTATGCACCAGATGAGGTTGACACAGATGCCAAGAGAAAGGAAAAATTTCTGGAAGGCTTGAATGATGAGCTGAATCTGCAGCTGGCTGTGGCATATGTTCCCACTTATCAGTCGCTCTGTGACAAGGCTGCTATATTGGATTATAAAATGAAGCAAGTCGAGAGTAGAAAGAGAAAGCACTCTGACAAGCACAGCTCGGGATCGTCTCACAAACGATCTCACTATGATGATAGCGGAAGCTCAGGATCCCACAAGCATGGGAAATTCAACAAGCACCACAACCACAACCGTCATGACAACAAGCATCACCGCAGTCATGACAATGACAAGTACAAGAACCACAAGAGTGGACATAAGAGCCACCACAGTGGAAATGGAAGTGGAAGTCAGCCTGCTAGGAGAGACATCAGTCAGGTTGAATGCTTCAAATGCAAGAAGATGGGACACTATGCAAATGAGTGCCCCGAAAAGAAAGTTGAAGGACCTGTCAATCCCAATCCTTTCCAGAAAGGACAGGTGAACCACATCAATGTGGAGGAGGTCTATGAGGAGCCTGATGTTGTTGCTGGTAAGTTCAGACTCAATTCCATTCAAGCATTTGTACTCTTTGATACTGGTGCATCTCATTCATTCATATCAAGAGCATTTGTTGAAAGAAATGAACTACCGGTTGAAACTATTGGGTGTCCTATAAAAGTAAGTTCTCCTGGTGGAGAAATGATAGTGAATTCAGGATGCCATGATCTAGTCATAGAATTTGGGAAGTATAAGTTTCCCGTTAACTTGATAATACTAAACTCCCAAGGATTGGATGTCATTCTGGGAATGGACTGGATGACTAAGTACAAAGGAGTGATAGATTGTGCCAGCCACACTGTCTCACTCACAACTCCAGAAAATAAAAGGATCAGATTCAAGACCAGCTTTGAAACAAAAAGGAGTATGCTTAATTCTCTTAAGGGGGTTAGCATGGACAGTGTGCCAATCATGAGTGAGTATCCGGATGTGTTTCCGGAAGAATTGCCGGGAATGCCACCAGATAGAGATGTGGAGTTTCTGATAGATTTGGTACCAGGGTCTGGACCAATAGCAAACAGACCACATAAAATGTCAGTTGATGAACTGAAAGAGCTCAAGAAGCAACTAGGAGAACATTTGCAGAAAGGATTTATTCAACCCAGTTCTTCATCTTGGGGAGCCCCAGTCTTATTTGTGGAGAAGAAAGACAGAAGTCAAAGGTTATGCATAGATTACCGTTCACTCAACGAGGTAACTATCAAGAACAAATATCCTCTGCCTAGAATCAATGACTTGTTTGATCAGCTAGAAGGAGCATGTGTGTTCTCAAAGATTGATCTCTGGTTAGGCTATTTTCAACTCAAGATAAGAGAACAAGACATACCTAAAACAACATTCACTACAAGGTATGGATTGTATGAGTATACCGTAATGCCTTTTGGCTTAACCAATGCTCCAGCATACTTCATGAATATGATGAACAAGGTGTTCATGGAATTTCTTGACAAGTTTGTTGTCGTTTTCATCGATGACATCTTAGTCTACTCCAAGAGCAAAGAAGAACATGAAGGACACTTGCGTTTGATACTTGAGAAGTTACGGGAGCATAAACTTTATGCCAAATTCAGCAAGTGTGAGTTCTGGTTGGAGGAAGTTGGTTTTCTTGGTCATGTTATGACAAAGGATGGTGTAGCAGTTGATCCTGCTAAGGTTTCAGCTGTGACTGAATGGGAATCTCCCAAGTCCGTGAAAGAAGTTCGTAGTTTCCTTGGCTTAGCAGGTTACTACAGAAGGTTCATCAAAAATTTCTCAAAGGTTGCTAAGCCATTGACTGGATTGTTAAAGAAGGACAAGAAGTTTTCTTGGTCTGAAGGTTGTGAAGTCAGCTTTCAGGAGTTGAAGAAGAGACTTGTGACAGCACCAGTCTTGTGTCTGCCAGACTTGGAAAAGGATTTCCAAGTATATTGTGATGCATCTCACCAAGGTTTGGGTGCAGTACTTATGCAAGACGGTAAAGTTGTAGCGTATGCCTCGAGACAACTCAGAACTCATGAAGTGAACTATCCCACTCATGATTTAGAGTTGGCCTCTGTCGTCCATGCACTCAAAACATGGAGGCACTACCTTTTGGGAAAGCGTTGTGAAGTGTTCACTGATCACAAGAGTTTGAAGTATATCTTCACCCAGAAGGAAATTAATATGAGACAAAGAAGATGGCTAGAGCTTATCAATGACTATGACTTAAGTTTGCAATATCACCCCGGTAAAGCAAATGTTGTAGCATATGCTCTAAGTCGTAAGGTATTTGTGAATGGCCTTACCAAAGGAGAATTGCCGGATGATTTGTGTACCCAATTCAGAAAACTCAGATTGGAGATTGTGCCTGAAGGACATCTCATGTCTTTAGATGTTCAATCCACTTTGTTGGACAAGATCCGAGAAGCTCAGAAGACTGATAAGGAAATTGAAGAGATTAAGGAAAATATTGGCCAGGGGAAAGCTAAAAATTTCCATAAAGACGAACAGGGTACTTTATGGCATGGGAAACGTATATGTGTTCCACAAGATCCGGTGTTGCGGAAACTGATTTTGCAGGAAGCACACAACTCTCCGTATTCTATTCACCCGGGTAACACCAAAATGTACATGGACATGAAAGAAAGATTTTGGTGGAATAATCTCAAGAGGGACATCGCCGAACATATTGCTTTGTGTGATGTGTGTAGTAGAGTAAAAGCGGAGCATCAGAAACTAGCAGGTTTGCTTCAACCACTACCTATTCCTGATTGGAAGTGGGACAAGATTGGTATGGATTTCATTACTGGACTACCAAGGACCAGGTCAGGATATGATTCCATATGGGTAGTAGTGGATCGCCTAACTAAAGTGGCTCATTTCATACCCGTGAAGACAACTTATACAAGTGCCAAGTTAGCCAAAATCTACATGAGTAGAATTGTATGTCTACATGGTGTGCCCAAGAGTATTGTGTCTGATAGGGGAACTCAATTCACTTCCCACTTTTGGAGACAGCTACATGAGTCATTGGGAACGAAGTTGGAATTCAGTACCGCTTTCCACCCTCAAACAGATGGACAAACAGAAAGAACAAATCAAATCCTTGAAGATATGTTGAGAGAATGTGCCCTAGACTATGGAGCCAGTTGGGATGAAAGTCTGCCTTACGCAGAGTTTTCTTATAATAACAGCTATCAAGCCAGCATTGAGATGGCACCGTTTGAGTTTCTCTACGGAAGAAAGTGGACCACCCCATTATTATGGAATGTTGTGGGAGAAAGAAGTTTATTCGGGCCAGATCTTATCAAAGAAGCCGAAGAGAAGGTCAAATTGGTTAAGGACGGGTTGAAGATAGCACAGTCCCGACAGAAAAGCTACGCAGATCCTAAGCGTAGAGAGGTCACCTACGAAGTGGGTGATAGAGCCTATCTTAGAGTATCACCACTTCGTGGAGTGAAAAGATTCGGGGTAAAAGGAAAATTGGCACCAAGATATGTTGGGCCATTCAAGATTTTGAGTCGCAAAGGAGAAGTTGCCTATGAAATAGAACTGCCAGAATCTCTGTCAGCTGTCCATAATGTGTTTCATGTGTGTCAACTTAAGAAATGTCACCCAAAAATGGAAGAAACTTCTTTGAAGGATACTATACCTTTGGAGGAGGTTCAACTAGAAAGTGATCTCACTTATGAAGAGAAACCTATCAAGATTCTTGAGACTGCAGAAAGAGTCACAAGGACAAAGACTATCAAGTTTTGCAAAGTGCAGTGGAATCATCATTCCAAAGAGGAAGCAACATGGGAAAGAGAAGATGATCTTCGGAAATACCACCCTCACCTATTTGCTAGCCAATCCGAATCTCGGGGGCGAGATTCACCTTAAGGGGGTTAGATTTGTAACATCCCTAAAATCATGATTTCAAAGATTGCATATCATTCATGCATGCATATAGAATTGAGATCAATTTCAAAACTCATTTCAGAAAAACAGAAGCACATAGTGTTATCATTTTATGTGAGCAAACTTAAATCAAATGGCCATCCCCATTTGAGAGTTTGAATGTTTAAACCTATATTGTTTGTCTCCCTTGTTGAATGGATTGAGTGTGGATTTTGAACCAAGCTTTACAAAATGGAAATGGTTTCAAAAACCATTTTTCAAACATTTGCAAATCAAGTGCAAAGTCCCTGTTAATTGGTTTCTCCAAAGATGACCAAGCCTTTTCAAAGTGACCCCATGGTTTTATGCCTAGAATTGAGACTATTGCACACTGCAAAAATCCCAAATAGATTTGAATTCAAATGGAGTTTGAATTCATTTGAAAACCATTCCTGAAAATCAAATTGGAAAAAAAAAGAGAAGAGAATTAGAAAAAGGCCGGCGCCAGGATTTTGTCCCAGCAACAGACACGGCCCAGCTAGCCCACCCGGCCTCCCTCTCTCTCTCTCTCTCGCACGCGCAAACGCACCCACGCGGTCGCTGACACCCGGACCCCACTTTCTCTCTGCGCGTTTCGCTGACGAGCGGGCCCTCTCCACGTCAGCGTCGTCTTCCCCAAATCCCGCGCACGAACTCCGCCGCTGCCCGTTGCTGCCTTGATTCCGCGAGGTAAATTGCATTGATTCAGTAAGCGTTTCTTGTCGAGCCTCTGGCTATATAATCCCCACTCTCTCGCGACCATTTCCCCTCAAACAATTCCTCCTTCATGCCACCAGGCTGCCCACAACTCGCTCGACGCCGCCGCTGTTCCGACGACTGCCCGTGGTCAGGTGAGTCCGTGTTCCCCTCATCACGACTCATACTATCAAGCTCAGCAAGTCCTTGCGCACCTACTGACACTCCCCATTTGTCCTCGCATGATCCCTAGCTTCGGCAACGACTTCGATAGGGCGCCACCGTTCTCTACACGAACTCCGGCGACCTCTCCCCGTAAGTACTAGCCGCCCCTTGCCCTCTGCCTGATACGCCTAGAACCCCCGTCGTCTTGTGCATGTAACGATGCCTTTCTTTTGACTTAGCGCGACGTGGAACCTCGCCAACATCGACAACTGACCGTACCTGACGCGTTCGCGAAGGAATCTCCGACGACCCCGTGCGCCCCTTCCCAAGCCATCGCCACCTTGAGCATCAGCAGCTTCCTGCGGTTCTGGTAAGCCTCTTCCCCCACTTCCGCGCGACCTAGAACGCCATTGCCGACAGATGCCGCCGCCAAATACCGCTCGGTTTGGTCAAACGAATTGTAGCCGTCAGATCCAGATCCGGCGCATAGGATTAGTCCACTTATCGAATCGTTATGTTTAGATCTGAGCCGTGCACGTTAGTTAGATCCTACGGCTCGCGAGAGTGATCCGGAGCAAAGCGGTACGCGCCAGTAAGAATATGACGCGTGGCTAGGGTTCGATTCAAAAAACAGTTTTGAAATCAGATTTAGATCCAAAATTGAAATGGCTATAACTTTTGATTCCCACGTTAGATTTTTGCAAATTTTATATCGTTGGAATTAGGGAGTCAAGACCTTTCTGTTTATGCAATGTGTTTAGTGAAAAGTTTCTGTTAAAATGACTTTTTATGCAGAAACTTGTTTAGGACTATTTTGAGTATAGAATTTGTTTAATAATTTGTTTTAGTGCTAAATAAGTTTGGTTTAGCAAGTTTTTGACTTAGTTATGATTCAGTATTGTGCACTTGCTTGGTGTAGTTTAAAAGTCATCACTTAGCATTTTTGCATGCATGCATATATTTATGTTTGTATATGAATTGTGTGTAATTTTGTGCTACCAATTTTGTGTAGATTTTGGTGCTAGTGATTGTGATTGTGAAGAGTGCTACTCTCCCCATTACCAAGGCAAGTGGTACTTCATGAATATTTCCATCCCTATATTTTATACAAGCATTAGAAATATTTTGCTAATTCTTGCATGTTACTATTTTTTGCCAAATGCCATGTTGGGAAATCCTATGTAGATATAGAATTGCTAAGAAATTCCTATGTTAAGTTACCATGCCATGCTTAGTCTAGCTAGTAGTAAACAAGGGTTGGTAAAGTATATACATGCTATGATAAAAATATTTCTAAGTCTTTTGACTTATGTTTTTCTTAATAAAACAACTAAGTTAATGAATCTCCTTGGTGGAATGGGACTTGAATGGTGGTTTTTTGTTGAGTGGTTACACAAGGCCCATGGACATGGTTTACCTTGTGTATCTCACTTGTGGTATGCCACCCAGGCACAAAGGGATTTTAGAGGCCAAGTATTGAGAAGCTTATAGTGCAGCCACTTGGAAATATGGGCTCTGCCTGGATCACATAAGTTGCTAGAACTTAGTCATTTGGACAGTTGGTGGTAGTGGTATGATAGGTTGGAACGCGTCCATTTGGCTAAGGGAAGGCTTCTGAAAGGTCCTGTCTTGGGAAACCAAGTCTGGTGGGGAAAGTGCACAACCTCTGCAGATGGAAAATCTAAATACTTAGCCAAGTCCATGGCAATGGACAACTTGAGCATCAAGACATGGAAGCTATCAAGAATCTCATCACTCCAATTTCTAAGTAAAAATTTGTGGGTGAACAAGGGTAAAGGACCCCAATGTCTATTGGTGGTTTCTTGGGAAAAGTTTTTGACAAAGAAAAACTTAGAGATTTCAACTAATAGGAAAAATCTATTTTGAGCAAAGCAAGCCAAGCTACACTTAGCCAAAATGCATATAGTAATATAGTCCACTTAAAATTTACTAAGGTATCACTTGCCAATACTATTCCAAAGTATTGACCCACTGTGGCTGTAACTTGTGATGTTGCAGGTTACTCCGATGATGATTAGGTGTCATGAGTCTACACTCAACATGCTTGCCTGTGGCACATGAAGATGAAGACTTATGTTTATTTACTTATTCCAAACTCTTGTATTAGGCCTATGGCCTTGAGTTGTAAAAGACTATGTTTTATCTCTGGAATGGATGTAATAAATGACCTTTGTATCTGTGTACTTCATCTTAAACTATGGATGCTAGCAATGATCCAGGGACTAGAATTGCAATCACAGGGATCCTTTTCCTTTTCAAAGGAGGGATCTTACAACCCTGAACCTTAGAAATTTTCCTCTTTTCTCATGATCTACCTCAATCTTCAGATGCCTCGCGGAGGAAGTAGTTCATCCCCGGACCCAATGTTGCAAATCTTGCAAATGTTGGTTTCGGACCGCGAAGCTGAAAGAGCCGAACGTCAAGACAACCTAGCCATCCTTTAGCACATAGCTCAGATGGCCAACAGCAATCAAGGAAATGGAAATCAGGACAACCATGGGTCCAAGCTCAAGAATTTCCAGAACACCAATCCACCCATTTTCACTAAGTCTGAAGAGACCCTAGATGCAGATGATTGGCTGCAAACCATGGAGAACAACCTAGAAGTTGCAGGAGTGGAAGCTAGCGAGAAGGTACTGTTCGCTACCCACTACCTCGCCGGAGATGCAAGGGCATGGTGGAACAGCATTCGTGCCATGAATGGAGGTCACATGATGACTTGGGAAGAATTCAAAATCAAGTTCAGTAGAACCCATGTGCCACTGGGTTTGATCAAGAGGATGAGAGATGAATTCAGGGAACTGAAGCAAGGAAGGATGACCGTAGTGGAGTACCATGACAATTTTTTGTCATTGGCTAGGTATGAACCGGATGAGATTGACACTGAAGCCAAGAAGAAGGAGAGATTCTTGAATGGTCTGCATGATGAGATGTAGACAATATTGGTCAATATCCCATTTGCTGATACTAAAGCCTTAGTGGATTCTACCATTCAGATGGAAGGCAAGATCAACCAAGCCAATGAGAACCACAAGCGTCGCATGATGCATCAACCGGGAACCCACCATACCCCAAAGTACCGCCCCAACCCATCTCCAGGATTTGCCCCAAGAACCAACAGACCCCCGATGAACCGTCCAACCTATCCCAACCGTGGAGGAGGAAACCCAAGGCCCGGAGGAAATCACAACAACCCCGGGAACCCCAGCAATTTCAACTGTGCCCCGCCCAAGTTCAAAAACAACAATGTCGCCACCAACACCAACACTGACCCAAGGACTAGAAGTAATGTTGTGCCTGTTGCAGCAAAGGACAAGTCTCAGGTGACTTGTTATGAATGTGGAACCAAGGGTCACTATTCCAATGAGTGCCCCAAGAAGATTGTTGCAGCGCCCAATGCAAATACCCTAGCTCAGCAGCAGCGTCGTGTTTAGCCTGGAAGAAGGTTTGCCCCGGGGAATTCGCTCAACCGCAATGGCCGTCTCTTTCTCATGCATGCTGAAGAAGCCCAAGAAGCGCTAGATGTCGTCCTGGGTATGTTTTCTGTTAACTCAGTACTTGCAAGGGTGTTGTTTGATTCTAGAGCATCGCACTCGTTTGTTACTGAAGAATTTGCATGCACTAGTAATATTCAACCCACCAAATTGAAGCATGTTATGATAGTTCAAATACCTGGTTCAACCACCAAAGCTAGACAAATTTGCAAGGTCGTACCTATCTGAATCCATGGCATAGATTTTTATGCTAATCTAATGTACTCGGAACTAAAGGTTTGGAAGTAGTACTAGGAATGGATTGGATGTTGAAACATAAAGGATTAATCGACTATGCCAAGAAGGTCATAACCATGACCAGCACAGCCGGAATATCAGTAGAACATGTATCTGAAACCCTGCCCCGTCAATTCAAGTGCAACAAGAGTATAGCCCAGTCAACCATTGACCAAGTCAGAATAGTCTGTGAATACCCCGACGTATTTCCAGATGTTTTGCCCGGTATGCCCCTAGATCGGGATATCGAGTTTATCATCAAACTAATCCCTAGAACCGGACCCATAGCTCAAAGACCGTATAGTATGAACCCATCTGAACTAGTGGAGCTGAAGAAGAAACTGGATGCTATGCTGGAGATAGGATTGATCCAACCAAGTGCGTCACCATGGAGATCACCTATCTTGTTTGTGGACAAGAAAGGTGGAGGTAAACGTTTGTGTACGGATTATCGGAAGTTGAATGATGTCACCATCAAGAACAAGTACCCACTACCAAAGATAGAAGACATGTTTGACCAGTTGGCCGGTGCCAAAGTGTTTTCTAAGATTGATCTTAGAACGGGTTATCATCAACTCAAGATTCACGCAGAGGATATTCCAAATACTGCCTTTACCACCGTATATGGATTATACGAGTATATTGTCATGTCTTTTGGATTAACCAATGCCCCCGCTTATTTCATGAACCTCATGAATAAGATTTTTATGGACTCGTTGTTTTCATCGATGACATTCTGATCTATTCCAAATCAGAAGAAGAACATGAGCTACACCTAAGGACCATCCTAGGAACCCTTAGGGAGCATCAGTTGTATGCCAAGTTTAGCAAATAAGAATTCTGGTTACATGAGGTAGGATTCCTTATACATATCGTATCAGTTGAAAGAATTGTCGTTGACCCTACAAAGGTGAAGGATGTTGAAGATTGGCAAGTCCCAACCACTCAAACCCAAGTTCGTGCATTTCTCGGTTGGCGGGTTATAATCGCAAGTTCATAGAAGGATTCTCAAGTATCGCAAGACCCATGACCCAATTGCTGAAGAAGGACAAGAAGTTTGAATAGATGCACAAGTGTGAAACGAGTTTTCAAGAACTCAAGAGGAGATTGATTTCAGCCCCAATCTTGATCATGCCGGATATCACGAAGCCCTTTGATGTGTATTGTGACGCATCCAAGATTGGTCTCGGATGTGTGTTAATGCAAGAAGGCAAAGTTATATCTTATCTATCCTGACAACTGAAGCAGCATGAACAGAACTATCCTACCCATGACCTTGAACTAGCAGCCGTAGTTCTAGCCCTGAAAACATGGAGGCATTACCTAATGGGAAACCATTGTGAGATTTATTCGGATCACAAGAGCCTGAAGTATATATTCACTCAGAAGGAGCTGAATATGAGGCAGAGGATATGGATAGAGCTAATCAAGGACTATTATCTGGACATTCACTATCAGCCCGGTAAAGCCAATGTGGTAGCAAATACCCTTAGTAGATTGCTGTGTCGTTTGAACTCTATGATTCTAAAGGAGTAACCAAGTTTGCACAAGGAGATGGAAGATTTCATAATGGAGTTAGTAAGTGAAGGATTTTTGGCTAGCATAGAACTTCAACCCACTTTGATCAGTCAGATCAAGTAGGCGTAGAAAGGAAATGCTAGTATCGACGGAATCAAATGTTGCATCGGTACAAGCAAGGTACCCAGATTCACCGAGGACGATTAAGGAGTTTTGTGGTACAAAGGGCATCTCTGTGTACCAGCAGATTCAGAGTTGAAGGAAACTATTTTGAAAGAGGCCCATGATACTCTTTATTCTATCCACCCCGGAGGAACAAAGATGTATCAATATTTGAAGGAACAATTTTGGTGGCATAAGATGGATAGAGAAATCGGAAGCTATATAGCCAAGTGTGATATTTGTTAGAGAGTCAAGGCGGGACATTAGAGACCCACAGGACTGTTGCAACCCTTACAGATTCCAGAATGGAAATGGGATTCAGTTGGAATGGACTTTATCACCGGATTTCCTACTTCTAGTAGGGGAAATGACTCTATTTGGGTCATAGTTGATAGATTGTCCAAGATAGTCCATTTCCTCCCAGTCAAGACCATACCAGAGCTCGAAGCTAGCGGAGTTATACATCGCTAGAATCATCAGTTTGCACGGAGTCCCCAAGAACATTGTGTTAGATCGAGGCACTCAGTTTACCTCGAGATTTTGGAAGAAAGTTCAGGAAGGATTAGGAAACCGACTGGATTTCAGCACAGCATATCACCCTCAGAACGATGGACAAACTGAGCGAGTAAACCAAATACTTGAAGATATGTTGAGAGCCTGTGTGCTAGAGTATGGATCTAAATGGGAAGACTGTCTGCCTTTTGCAAAATTTTCTTACAACAATAGTTATCAAGCTAGTTTGCAAATGGCCCCATTTCAATTCATGTATGGAAGAAAGTGCCGTACCCCTTTAAATTGGTCGGAAGTAGGAGAGAGTCAGATTTTTAGACCCGACATCCTACGAGAAGCAGAAGAGAAAGTTCACAAGATCCGTAAGCACCTCAAGACCGCCCAGTCAAGATAGAAGAGTTATGCCGACAAGAGACGTCGAGACCTCGCTTTCAATATCGGATATTTTGTGTATCTCAAAGTGTCGCCTTTGAAAGGAATGCAGCGTTTCCAGCTCAAAGGAAAGTTAGCCCCCAGATATATCGGACCTTTCAAGATTTTGAATCATCGAGGAGAAGTATCGTATCAACTGGAACTACCAGAGGAGATGTCAGTAGTGCATAATGTGTTCCATATATCGTTGCTTCGCAAATGCCTTGAAGTCCCGGAGAATACTGAAGTTTTCAAGAACATTGATAACCGCACCATAGAGTTCAATGATGACCTGACGTATCCTGGAGTACCCATCCGTATTTTGGAGGAAGCTTTCAAAACCACCAGGACCCGAAGCATCAAGTTTCTCAAGATTCAGTGGAGTAACCACACGGAAGAAGAAGCTAGCTGGGAGCGAGAAGACCATATCAAGACGGAGTTTCCTGATCTCTTTAAATCCTAGTTTTCTTTTTCTTCTTTCTCAAATCTCGGGACGAGATTTTGTTTAAGGAGGGAAGGTTTGTAACATCCCAAAAATATTGAACATGATTATCAATTTCCAATCACCAAATTTAGGGTTAACAAAAACTTTTGGTAATTAAATCATATGAATGCATGTGTGTATGTGATGATTGTATGAATGCATGAATGGACTTGTGTGATTGTTATAAATAGCAAGGAATGGTTTAAAGATGAAAACAACATCATCTAAAACATTTCCAAGCAGAAACAAATCAAGAGAAAATAAAAAACAAATAAAACAAGCAAATGGTCATTTTTGCCAATCTTGCTCACTAGGCCACTTTGAGTGTTTCTAGTCCAAGATTGAAAACAGAAACAATTCCATTTCTTTTCACCCCTTGCTATACCAAGTAAAAGTGAACCCAAGCCCACATTTCAAACTTACAGAAACAATTGGCAACTTGATTCAAATGACATTTCAAAATTGAATCTTTAAAATATGTGAAGATCACCCATTTTCAAAAACCAACAAAATCAATTCACCTTGACCTTTCCAACTAACCATAGACTACCTAGTATGTAACTAGTACACCCACCAAGTTTGAACCAAAAATTCAAATTTGAATATCTTTCGGCCATTTCATCAAACACCTTGCAAACATAAATCAAACAAACATCAAACACTATTGTGAGCAGTGATTTGGCCTAACTTATTCCCTCTCTAGCTCACAACAAACATTTAGTAGATCATATAGCTTAGTTAGCAAGCTCTAGCACCACTGTGAGCTTGCCATTGCCAACAATGGTGAGCAGGCCAAGCCTCACCTTGCCACCCCACTGTCGACAGCAAGCTAGGAGCAGCACCACGCCTAGCAACCTTGTATGGGACACTGACCACCGTCCACCGCCACCCCTTGTCCAATGCCAATGAGCAGCAAGCCATTGGACCACCCTAGAATCGCCGCGCCCTATACCTCTGCGCCATGCCGAGAGCGCGCCAGAGAGCCACCCTCGACACTCACCCACAGACCGCGCGCCGCCACCGCCGCGTGCAAGCGTGATCACCACCACCCCAGCAACCCCGCAGACACGCCCGTTCGTGGCAGCGCGACCAGGAGAACCCGTGCGCCATAAAACTTCCCGTCGGACCCGCCCAGAGCACCGCAGCATTCCGACTGTCTCGCACCGTCCCACTCCGTGTAACCATGCCGTTGACCTTCTCCAGGGAGCACATCACCGCCCTATCGTCGCCCATGCCTTTAGCTCGTTGTGCAGACAACACCGACGAGATTGACCGACACCCTTCGGTCCCCTTCTGGCACTATAAATAGAGGCCACCCCCGCTCGATTTCTTCACACCAACACACTCCCCTCTCTCTCAGAACCGCCCCCACTCATCCCCGGAGCAAGGCGAGCAGCAGGTCACCAGAATTTGGTCGTAGTCTGCCGTGGAGGAGGAAGAAAGGAGCCAGCGATTGGAGCCGCCCAAGGAGAAGCCGTCGGTACCAGGAGGTTCGCTGTCATTGAATTCGTCGTTCGCCCCCATCGCCGACCCTCGCCTGAGCCCCGGTGAGCCCCCATAGACCCCCACTGGCCTCCCTAGGGTTCTGTCTCACCGGCGCTGCCCAACGGAGACGATAGGTCACAGCCGTTGGATTAGATTTTGATCATGCGGTCTAGATCACCCCGTACCGCTTTGCACCCCCTGTCTCAATGACTGGTGGGGTCATCCACTTAAACTCACCGGCGCGCGCTGTGCGCCGTGGGCCAGCCCATTTACATTCCCGCGTGATTTAAATTTAGGTTTATTCTTTTAGTTTCAAACTCAGTTCTTTACCTAGATTCAAAAATCAACCCAGGTCGATTCACAGAACCAAAATGCATGAGACCAATTTTGTTAGAAAGGTACTGGAATGCTTAATCCAAGCCCGTTTTATTCAATTCATTTGGAATTGTAGATCCCCTATAGTAAAAATAACAAGGCATAAGCTTTTATGCATTCAAACATTTTTCGAAATTCAACCACGAAAGCTTTTGAGTTGATTCCAACTCTCAAAAATCACATGTAACTAGACCTTCCTGAATATATATAAATATCTAGGTTTACTTGCAGAAATAATGAACAAGTAATAAAAGAATGCCCCATTGACGAGGTTTAATCTCGTCAATGCCCATTGTTATGGACTTGGGTTTTGGAGAAGATGGGGATGCTGGAGATCGTGGCACGGTTAACAGACAAGCAACCAGGGGACACGAGATTTACCCAGGTTTAGGCCCCCGGAGGGAAAACCCTACTCCTGCTTGTCTGCTCTTTGATTACGGCGGAACCGATGGTTACAGGGTGCGCAGATTCGATCTGGCATGGATGCGTGTGCGAAAGTATGAGTCGAGCTATCTAGGGCGTGCCCTCCTGGCCTTTATATAGACTTAGGCAGGTCCCGGGCGTAGTCCTAGTCGGTTACAAGTTCTAGGGTTTTACCCCTTTGAATTTCCTATCTCCTCTAGTCTTGCTCTCCAAGGATCCGAAGACGTCATGGGCCTTGGCCACCCGAAAATCTTCATGGGCCAGCGATGTCTGCTGTGGGCCTTCCTTGGCTGGACCAGTATCTTTGAAGTTACGCACGTGAGGGTATAACCATGTCAAGAGCCCCGGTGATCGGTCAATCGTAGATTCGGCTGAGGACTCTTCCATCCTTCGGGAGCAGCTATATGTTAATAGTATATGTGTGTAGGGATTGTTGATGCGTGTGCCTGACTCACCCGACGGATCAGGGTCAGTTAACTGTCTTAGGACGAAACAACACGATCTTCTTTAGGTTCGGGTCCCTTAACCCGGGCCTGGAACATATGCTGGCGTAATTCAACTCAGGTCGCGGAGGACTTATAGGAGTGGAATTCCAGTGATTTTAATTGGTGTACCCAACGCGTCCGTCGGGATTTTTCATCGTACCTGCTGGTACGGATTCATACTAGCAGAGAGCAGTAAGGTGCGTTGCCAGGCCATCAGATGATATCCGTAGGTCTTATCTTTGCGTCGCAGACGCAGCATCCGAACATTCAACACCTCGGAGGTGCTTCGGGTGGCCAAGGAAATTGTCACTCACTTAGCGTTTTGTTGGGGCAGAGTTGCCAAAAAAGTTTTTGCATGCGGATCCGGAAGATCGCAGTCGAAGATTTCATAGGGTGCGCGACCAACGCTCCCTATGGGAGCAGCCCCCAAGTGTCTGTTCGAGTCGTAGACTCGAACGGAGACTTTTAGTTCAAGCATTGTTTCAATCATTAGGTCCGCAGGACTCGAAACTTTTCGGATGTTTAAATCCATCCTCCCTATGGGAGTAGCCCCCGAGTCCGTAGTGGAGTCGTAGACTCGACGTAGGACTCAGAGAAGTAATTTTGTCCTCATTTGTCTGTCGGGTGCGCGGCTAGCGCTCCTGATAGGAGTAGCCCCCAAGTATTTAGTCGAATCGTAGATTCGAGTGAGTACTCGTAGATGTGGAGCCAAAGTGGTGCTAGTATAGCTTTTGATGACGTCAGTGCTTACGATCGATGACCTCAAGCGTCTGCTACGCCAGAGATGACTTGACTGGACGAAGCGTGGGTCCCACTTGCTGACTTTGAATTGACCGGTCACGCGCGGCGTGGAGATGATTACGGCGTCTCCTCGATTTCCGCACGTAGTGGATGGCGTGGTATCGACGGTTCGTTTTGGTGCTGACACGTGTACGGCCAGATCTACCGTTGGTGTTAGGTCTTCTCGATGGATGGCCAGCGTGCGTCGTCTTCGCTGTTATAATCCCTGGTGAAATCGTGGTTTGTTTTTCACCGCAGCGATTCATCTATTCACTGCCTCCTCGTTCTTGAGTTGTTCTTGCTGCGCGCTGAGAGTTTCCTCCACATTTCCTTTGTCTTTCTTCGTTGGCAACGCCACCACCACCGTAGCGCCATGGGGAAAACAAAGAAGTCCTCATCTGCGGTTGGGACCAGCGCCGCCGGAGGCAAGAAGGGCACTGCCACTGCTCGCGTCACCGATGGTGGCTGACGGCGATCAGAAACGCGGGAGAGTGATCTCCGCAAACTGCGCGAGTGGAGCCTGATCCCGCAAGACACGACGGCCGTGAGACTCCCCGGCAATGAGATAATACCACGTCCCCTATCTGGGTACCGGGTTATGTTTGTTGCCTTCGTGATTCGCGAGTTTTCTTTTCCGGTCCATGACTTCCTCCGTGGACTGCTCTTTTTCTATGGGGTGCAACTCCATCATCTGTCTCCCAACTCCCTTCTCCACATTGCGTGTTTTATCACGCTTTGCGAGTGTTGGCTTGGCATTGAGCCGCACTTTGGCCTCTTCCGGAAGCTTTATTCCATGAAGAGGCAGTCTGGTTCGGATGGTGTGTATCCCATTGGGGGTTTCATCATCTCCCTCAGTCCCAATGTGCAATTCTTTTCCTTTTCCATGTCCGAATCTGTCCAGTACTGGCGGAGGAAATGGTTTTACATCCGTGACTCCGTACTGCCTGGGCAAGATTTTGGTCTCGTTCCTTTTGACCCCTCCCAATTGATTGAGAATAAAAGATCCTGGAAAAACCAAATCTTAGACGGTGAGGTGGCGGAGATAGAGGCCTGCACGTCGGTGTAGGATCTCCAACCGATTCTCGAGAAGGAGGTGAACGGTGTCGACATCATCCGGACGTTTCTTGAGCGTCGGGTGCAGCCTCTCCAAGCGAGGGCGCACCCGATGTTTCTTTACTCTGGGCGCCGTGATCCGACGAGGGTTTCAAGTGAGAAAATCTCCGAGGTGGAACTTGACAAGGCTCTTCGCGCGCTGTTGAAGTTCAAGGCCGACGAAGAAATCCCGGGGAAGTCGCTGACTCCTCCCTTTTCTTCGACGTTGGTTGTACCGAAGGTGTAGATTTGCGCACGTAGTGCTCCCCTTTTGTTTTTGTCAGCTGTATACTTTTTCCTTTGTTTGCTAACAAAGTTCCTTTTCCTTTTGCAGAGCTTCAAAGTGCCGGGCATGGCACCACCGTTGCCCGAAAGGTATCCGAATGCCCCGGATAATGAAGTGGTGGATTCCGTGTCCGAGCTACCGTCAGCGCGATCCCCAGCGGAGGATGCCGACGAATCGAGTGAGGACCATTCGCGCAAGCGATCACGGAGCTCTAGCGAGTCGTCAGATGCCTCGACTCCTCCGACTCCCAGAAATCCTCTGGGCCTTGAGCATCATGATGATGTTCATGGGGGTTCTTCCTCTCCCCTTCCTGCCATTCCTGTGCGGGCTGTTGCTCCGCACCCGCTAGTAAAGCGGAAGAAGGAAGAAAAGAAGGAGGAGAAGAAGGAAGAGAAGAAGGAAGAGAAGAGGGCCCGAAGGGCTTCTCCTATCTTCGACCTGAGCGCGTTGGGCTCGTAAGTTTTCTTGTTGCCATTGTTGTCCTTTGTTCCCTTGTTATTTTTGCGTCTGCGTTGATTGGTTTGTATGCAGGCAATCCTCCGACGGCTCTAGTGATGTTGCGCGGGAGATGATGGGGGAGTCGAACATTGCGTCGCCTCCTCCTCAGACTGTGGCGACTTCGGGTGACGCTGCTCCAGTTCCTCCTGTGCAGGAGAGGCTGGTGGTTGCGCCTCAGAATTTCGCAGGCGGGCCTGCGGGTTCGCCTTCGGAGCACGTAAGTTTTTCTGCTTTATGTTACGGGAGCCCGGTGTCTTCGATATCTTGATGTTGTTTTTGCTTCCTTGTGTTGGGCATAGCCCCCAAGTCCTGTTCTTACTGCTATTGCCTTTTTGCTGCAGCCTTTTGTTCAAGAAGCCAAACGGCTTGTGGAGGAACGCCTGGCGCTGGAGGCGAAACTACGGCAGCTTCAAGGTATTCGTCTGCCTTGTAGTACTTCTCTTGTTTTATCCTGGTCCTGTTCTTTGACACTTGCTTGTTGTAAATGCAGAGGAGCATAACGACTCTCTCCGTGAGGTCGACGCTCTAAAGAAGAGCCTTGGCCAATCGGAGCAGAAGGCCGAAGCCGCCGCTGGTGCGAAAGAGCGCCTTGAGCTGGAGCTAACGAAGGCAGCCGAAGCGAAGGAGCGTCTGCAGCAGGAGGCTGCAGATCATGAGGAGCAGCTGGCCACCGTTGCTGCTGCTCGTGAAAGAGGGGTGGCAGATAAGCTCATGGCTGCTGCCAAGGCCATTTCGGGTGAGTACTAGCTTTTGGACTTGTTTCTTTTTCTACGGATCTTCTTTTTATGCTGCCTTTCTTCATGTTTTTCTTCTTTTTTGTCTCAGATGACGCAGGCATCGAGTTCGACCGCGGTGCTCTAGAGCACGGGAGTGCTCTAGATGATGCCACTGTAGCGGTCGAATATCGTTGTAGCACCGTCGTCAACTCCCTTGCCAAGGCGAAAGAGGTCCTTGGTCTCTTCTACCAGGAGCTCTTCCCGAAGGGCGCATCCCTTGAAGATGTGGATGCCCTGGCAGAGGCTCTGTCACCAAGCGCAGCGCATAAGCGCAAGCGTATGGGCATCGGCGTCCGTCGGGCGATGGCCATGGCGGCTGGGCGGAGCTGGACCTGCCCAGACATTTCTCGGATGCCGACGGCTGCAGATGGATCCGAGGTAGCCTTCCGCCTACTCCGCTGCGCAGACGATATGGGCCCAAGCTCATTGACTTGTCCGAGCACGCATTGCGGCAAAGAGGCGAGGCCAAAGCTAGGCAGCAGTTACGAGGCGACTCGGGTCCTCCGCCTTAGGCATAGTAGATGTAGGGTAGTTTGTAGTCTACTTTTGTTGTAAATATCTTTTGTAGTACCATCCTTGTGCCACGTAGTGGCCTTATATATTTTAATGAATTCCTCCGAGTTGTGCTCTATCCTTGGCTGAATGTCTGTGTGCCTTCTTTTTTCTGCTGCTATAGGTTCCTTCGGGTGCTAACCCAGTTGACACTTCATCCGAAAGGCCCTTGCGACCATCATTGGATGATTCCTCGCAGCTCGCTTTTCTTCGAGATCGTGGGCGCAACTTGGAGAGAGATTTGCTTGGGTCACGCGGTCGCGCCGACGTTTGGAAATCCAAGGCAGACCGTGGTGCAGACAGAGAGGAGTATTTGATGGCGGAGCTGGGTCGGCTGTCCGAGCAGCTTCAATGTAAGTTGATCCTTCTTTCGGGCTGTAGCTCAGTTCTTCGGGTGATCCTGCTGGCCTTATTCTTGTTTTGTGTAGTTGTCGCAGGTGTCAATCTTGCTCCGAGGGAAGAAAAGGAGCGTATCGCTGTTCGAGTCAATTGCTTGACTCAACAGGACATGGAGGCCGGTGGCTTCTTCTGGATGGATCGTGATCGCGCCATGGTTCTGGCGACGGTGTAGGATCGTGTCTACCAGGTTTCGCGGGTGCTCCGCCAGGTGCAGACATCACTTTCCTCGGTGCTGCACGTCATGTTTCCGTTGGATGTCGTGCCAATGACCCTTGCAGGTCTTCTGACGAAGTTTCGGAGTGCCAGCAATGTCAAGGAGCTGGTGCGGCAGCAGCTCGTCGCAGGGGTGAAGGCTGCCTTGTCTCTTGTGAGGGTGCACCACCCTGACGTAGATTTGGCTGCTGTGGCGACTGGGCCACCTCCTCGACCAGATGGTGGCGAGTGGAACATGCGTCCGCATTACCAGATTGTAGATTTGTTTGAGCAGCGTGCTCAGGTTATTCTTCAGAATAGGTAGGACCTGAAAATAAACAGATAGATGTAAAATTTGTATATTGCGGCTGGGCGTTTTTGTGCCCTTTGTTGTAAAGGTTTGCTTGTTTGTGAGCACGCAGTGCTTTGATTGAGTACGTGCCCTTTTCGTTTGCCTGACGTGGTCAGCTACTCGGGTGTACACGTTTGGTCCTCAGTCGATGAAATCGTGAGGTGGGGGGAGCCCCCGAGTGCGTATGTAGCATGTAGTAAAGTTGCAGAAAATAGTCAACCGAAGGTTGGGGGCGAGGCACTTAGCTTTATTTATATCGTAATGGAGGAGGTACATGGTTCGGCTGAGTAGCCTTGGCTGAAAGCCTTATTGAAAGTAAAAAAAGGGGGTAGGTTGCTATGGGTAGAATCGTCGTAGGTGCGAGACGTTCCATGGGTTGGAGTATGCTACTCCAGACTCCACGTGCTTGAGGCGATAGGCGCCACCTGGGATGACTTCGGTGATGACATAGGGTCCTTCCCATGGTGAATCGAGTTTGTTCGGTCGCTTTTGCTTGAGTCACAAGACGGGGTCTCCTTCGACAAAGGACCTTGGGCATAGCCGGCGGCTGTGATAGTTGCGGAGACTCTGCTGGTACACCGCTGATCGAGCGGCTGCTATATCCCGCACTTCATCGAGTGTGTCGACGGCGTCTTCGAGTGCAGCCGTGGATTCGGCTTCGCTGTAAGCGACGACTCGTGGAGCCTGGTGGCGTACTTCGGCTGGTAGTACGGCCTTAGCTCCGTGCACCATGAAGAACGGTGTGTAGCCGGTGGAGCTGTTTGGCGTAGTTCGTAAGCTCCACAGGACAGACGGTAGCTCTTTCGTCCAGTTTCCAGCTTTGTGCTCGAGTGAGCTCATGAGGCGCTTCTTGATACCGGCGCCAATTAGGCCGTTGGCCTTTTCCACTTGCCCGTTTGTTTTCGGGTGTGCCACTGAGGCATACATGATGTTGATCCCGAGGCCTTCGCAGAAGTCCTGGAATTCTTCGGAGATAAAGTTCGATCCGTTGTCGGTGATAATGCTGTGCGGTACGCCAAACCTGTAGACAATGGATTCGAAGAACTTGACAGCGGTTTTGCCCTTCTGGTTGGTGACTGGCATGGCCTCGATCCACTTGGTGAATTTGTCGACTGCGACCAGGAGGAAGATGTGTCCCCCTTTCGAGGACTTTGGCAGTTTGCCGATCATGTCGAGGCCCCATTGAGCAAAAGGCCAAGCTATGGGTATGGGTCGAAGTTCAGACCCAGGTGCGTGCGGTTTGTCGGCGAACCGTTGGCATCCGTTGCATCTTCGGACGATGTCCTTCGCGTCGCTCATGGCCGTTGGCCAGTAGAATCCTGCTCGTAGAGCTTTGGCGACAAGGGAGCGGCTGCCTGCGTGGTGGCCGCAGATGCCCTCATGGATGTCTTGGAGTATGGCCTTGCCGTCGTTGATGGTGACGCACCGTTGTAGTACACCCGTAATGTTGCGTTTGTACAGCTCGCCGTTGATGATGGTGAAGGATTTTGACCAACGAGATACGCGTCGGGCATCTGTCGGGCTGTCTGGCAATTCTCCGTTTATCAGGAACTAGAGGTATGGACGTGTCCAGGTTTCTTCGACTGCCATGACCTGCATTAGGTTGACCATGGCAACTTCGGTATCCAACTTTTCGAGTCCTTCATGACCTTCGGGTAGCGTAGCCCCCGAGTGTTCTGCTTCTTCGGGTGATCCCTTGGGGAATTTCCTCTTGATGGATGGCACATAGATCTGTTCGAGGAACACACCTGGTGGTACCTTTGCACAAGTGGAGCCGATGTTGGCGAGTCTATCGGCCTCCTCGTTGCTTTCTCTTCCAACGTGCTGAAGTTCACAGCCGTCGAATTCTCCTTCGAGTGCGTTGTAGAGCGTGCGGTACGCGATCATGTTCTCGGCGTGTGCGTCACACTCATTCATCGTCTGCTGGACGACGAGGTTGGAGTCACCGTAGATGACCAGGCGCGTTGCGCCTCATATTTTTGCCATCTTCATGCCATAGATGAGGGCTTCGTATTTGGCTTCATTGTTGGAGGCTCTAAATTTCATCCGAAGAACGTACTTCATTTTGTCACCTTGCGGGGAGGTCAGTATGACCCCTACCTCTGCTCCGGCTTCGCGCTTGGAGCCATCGAAGTGCATTGTCCAGGACTGCGACATGTCTGGGGTGTCTGGTAGCTGCAGCTCCATCCAGTGCACCAGGAAGTCCGGGAGGACTTGAGATTTTATTGCGTGTCGCTTCTTGTAGACGATGTCCAAGGGTGATAGTTCGATGCCCCATAGGGCCACGCGTCCTGTGGCCTCTGGGTTATTCAGGATGATGTTCAGGGGTGCCTCGTTGACGACCATCACCTGATGCTCCTGGAAGTAGTGGCTCAGTCGTCGAGCCGTCATGAACACGCCGTAGGCTAGCTCGTAGTCGGGTACCGCTGTTTTGTTGGAGTGAGAACCTCACGAGGTAGTAAATTGGGCGTTGGACCACTGTGGGTCTTCGGGTCGTTCGACCACGAGTATCTTGGTCGACCACTGGTGTGGCTGCTATGTACAAGAAATAGGCTCGCGCTTTTTGGCGTGACCAAATGGGCGAGGTGGAGAGGAGCCGCTTGAGGCTTTCAACGCGTCGTTGGCTTCTGGTGTCCACTGAACTTGTCTTCCTGCGCAGAATGGTAAAATGGTAGGGCCTTCTCGCCCATGCGGCTGATGAACCTGCTTAGTGCCGCTACTCGCCCTGCGAGCTGCTGAACGCCCTTGAGGTTTTTCGGCTTCTCCATTGTCATGATAGATTTGATTTTCTTTGGGTTCGGTTCGATTCCTCGTTGAGAGATGAAGTACCCGAGCAGCTGACCCGAGGGGACGCCGACGGTGCACTTTTCTGGATTGAGCTTGATCCTGTAGCGATCAAGGTTGTCGAACGTCTCGCGGAGATCGTCGGTAAGTGTTCTTGCCTCCTTGGTTTTTATGACTATGTCGTCGACATAGAATTGGACGTTGCGACCGATCTGGTCGTTGAGGCAGGCCTGCATGCATCGCTGGTATGTGGCACCCGCGTTCTTTAGCCCGAAGGGCATTGTGTTGTAGCAGTATACTCCGAACGATGTGACGAACGCCGTTTTCTCTTGATCTTCGACCTTGAATCGAATCTGGTTATAGCCTGAATAGGCGTCGAGGAAGGAGAGCTTCTCACAACCTGCAGTCGAATCGATGATCTGGTCGATCCGAGGAAGAAGGAAGTGGTCCTTTGGGCAGTGTTTATTTAGTGACGTGAAGTCCACGCACAAACGCAGGATGTCCGTGTCCTTCTTCGGGACCATCACCGTGTTTGCCAGCCACTCGCTTTCCTTGATTTCCCGGATGAAGTCTGCTGCGAGTAATCTGTTGATCTCCTTGCCGATAGCTTCGCGTGGCTCAACGGCTCTTGGATGGACTGCTGACCGCTTGGTGTCCGGAAGACATTGAGTGCGTGCTCGGCGACCTCGAACTCTGGCATGTCCGCAGGACACCAGGCGAAGATTTCCCAGTGCTCACGGAGGAATTCGACGAGCGCGCCTTCCTATGCGGTGCTGAGGTCGTTGGCGATCAGCGCCGTCTTGGAGGCATCCGTCGGATGGACCTGCACTTTCTTGGTGTTGATGGTGGAGTCGGCGACATGTCGTGCGTTTGCCAGGATCGGGTAGCCCATTGTCCGTCACCTCGCGAGCCTTACAAGCTCGCCTTGCATGCCGAAGACGGGAGATTTTGTTGAAATCCGCCGCATTGGTCCGATCGGTGAAGCTCCGTGGATCGTGATGATGCCCCTTGGTCCCGCATCTTGAGTAGTAGGTATCGTGGTGTGGGACGCCGTGAACCTTGCGAATGCTACACGTCCAGATGGCATGGTATTGCGACGCCGACCACCACTTCAATTCTAGGCGCCCGCCGAAAGTTGTCCGGCTCAAGATGACGCCGAGCCCTATTTTGCCCAGGGGAAGATGCCTTCCACAGGACAATGTCGTGGAACATTGTGTCGATTGTTCCAGCTGCATTGCGGGATCCGCATAGCTGCTAGAGTGCTTGCGAACATTAGGTTGATGCCGCCGTCCATGAAGACGCGACTCATCTCGGCCTCCGATCTGCGCCAAAGACACGGCAAGATGACTGGGCGAGGGATCCGCAAGGGTGATCCGCCGAGTGAATGTGATGCAGACGATCCGCCGAGGTACGTGGATTGCAGCGGAGTTGCCACGCCAAGTTGATTTGTCGGGTGATTTTCTTCTACACCCTATTTGTGGGGCGTCCCTTCTGTATCATATTGAGTGCTCCTTTTGGTGGAGGGTATGCGACCCCGGCGTTGTTTTGCGCTGGTGCGACTGGTTGATTTGGGCCTCCAATAGGCGGTGGTGGAGGAGCTCCATGTGCTATTTCACTGGCGCAGTGCTCAACGCAGGGATTGGAGCTTGTTGCCTCATTCGCACCATGCCTTCGCCGAAGTTCGAACTCGCGAGTCCTTGAGCATGTGGCTAGCTTTTTTTGCCATCTTGTTTGTCGATGTAGAAGTGGATGGTGCATGGACCCGAAAGTTTGTCGAATGCCGAGGGTCCGTTGTCGCGTCGCGCGCTGCAGATCGTTGGTCGTCCGTTGTCACGGAAGTTTCCGCTGCGGTATCCTCCGCGGCCGTTGTCGTTACGGCGTTCACGTAGCCGGCTGCGACCATGTCGGGTCCGCGGTCCTCGTGACACGCGATCTCCTCTTGCTTGGCGTTCGCGTCTTCGCCGTAGTCGCCCTCTTCATCCGATTGCGCCATTGGATGCAATCTTCGCCGCCCAATCACATGTATTTCCATGAGCTGGTCGAGTGTCTTGGGCTTTACACATCCAAGTTTCTCCTTGAAGTTCTGGCGCTGACGCCGCCCTGAAGACGCCGATGGCCCGCTTCGGAGATGTGTGCCGGAGTTCTTGGTTGTAGACAGCGTAGTATGTACGCGAATAGATTCACCCGTTCTCGAGTGCGCTCGCAATTCTTCGATTGAGGCGGCCTCTTGCTGGTGCCTTTGAAGTTTCGGATGAAGCTGTAAGCTCCTCCATTCGGATGGATCCGATGATAGGTCGCTAAGCTGCACCAGCCGCCGCCGTACCATCTGAAGGCATTGCATGGAGGTTTCTTTGTTGCCGCCGTGAAGCTTGACGGATGACGATGATGGTCACCGAGCCAGACTTTGGATCTTGCGTGCGTTGAACTGGAGTATCCGGCGAAGCTTGAAGTTGCGTGGCATCTGTGTTCGCCGAACGGATCTCGAAAGCATCGAGCCCGCAGAGTTCTCCTTCTTCTTCATCCATCTCGATTCAGACGAGCATGCGCGTTTAGCGTGCTTTATCGATCTTGCCGTGTAAGCTTGTCTCTAGCGTCGTAGTCGCTTTTATGGTGGTGAGAGCTCTTCTTCCTTCGAGGAAGATCGTGCTCCTCTTCCTCTTCGGATGAGGGTGGGACTCGGTCGCGCTGGCGAGCTTTCTTCTTGGTTCCGCAGAGCGCGTCTTCGTGGGCGCAGCTCGATTAGTCCTAGTCCGTGAGTGCGGACCTATGCATGGCCCTTTTCGGGTCCCTCCGGAGGTGGGTGAGCCGCGAGATACGCAGGGCTGCCATGATCATAGCTTGTGGCCTTCGGATGGTGTTGCCGCCGTCCATATCCATGAACGATGTGGAGAGTTCGGTCACGCCACGCCGCCTTGGGGTCCATGTTTTCCACCCGAGAGCGGTGCTTGTTTCCCTGGTTTCCGTTTGTGCTAGAGCCGGGTCCCATGGCGGAGAGCGCAGCTCGTCGCGCACTGGACTCAGAGGCTTCTTGCTTGCGTTTGTCGAGCGTCTCCTGCATCTTCACTTGCTTCTTGTGCTCCTCGATGAGGAGGTAGTGGTATGCCCTCAGCAGATCACGTGGGGAGTCCAGAGGTAGGACTATTTCGCCTGCGACGGCGCGGAGTGCTTCGACCCATCCTTCTTTTCTAAGTTGGATGAGGTGGCCACTATTTTCCCCGTTGGGTGGGGGGACCGACTTCTTCCGTTCCCACCGTTTTCGTCGTTCGCCCTGCGGGTTGGGCGGGTTAGGCGCTTCGTCGGTTTGATGATCGCGCGCATGATAGCGCCCGCAGATTCGCTATTGCTGCCGCAGCTTTCGGATCCGGAACCATAGGTCCCTTCATCCGAAGGTGGATCGCACAGATCGGAGTTGCAGCTGCTGCTGCTGTAAAACTCATCTGTCAATGGTGAAGTGCGTAGCACGGGATGTGGAGCCCATGAAGCGGGCCTGATTAATGGCACGGGCACCCGCTCAGGGAGGCGGAGGGTGCCGGTTTGTCCCACCTAGAAGCAGAAGCTCCCGAACAAAATTTCGAGTCCGTCGCCTACGGGCTCGAAATCCTTCATGGTAGCCGGCGAGTGGGCGGTGAAGTCAAAAGCGCCGAAGAGGAGGTGATTCTCCGTCGCCGCGGAGTTGTAGATCGATCAGGTCGGAACCGTCACGACCGCACAAACATCAGCCCCGATTCCCACAGACGGCGCCAATTGACAAGGTTTAATCTCGTCAATGCCCATTGTTATGGACTTGGGTTTTGGAGAAGATGGGGATGCTGGAGATCGTGGCACGGTTAACAGACAAGCAACCAGGGGACACGAGATTTACCTGTGTTCGTGCCCGGAGGGAAAACCCTACTCCTGCTTGTCTGCTCTTTGATTACGGCGGAACCGAAGGTTATAGGGTGCGCAGATTCGATCTGGCGTGGATGCGTGTGCGAAAGTATGAGTCGAGCTATCTAGGGCGTGCCCTCCTGGCCTTTATATAGACTTAGGCAGGTCCCGGGCGTAGTCCTAGTCGGTTACAAGTTCTAGGGTTTTACCCCTTTGAATTTCCTATCTCCTCTAGTCTTGCTCTCCAAGGATCCGAAGACGTCATGGGCCTTGGCCACCCGAAAATCTTCATGGGCTAGCGTATGTCTGCTGTGGGCCTTCCTTGGGCTGGACCAGGTATGCTGAAGTTACGTACCCGTAGGGTATAACCATGTCACCCATAGGCATTCCTAGTCACTTATTTAATAAAAATAAAAAGTTTAAACCTTATTAAATTGTGACACCACTTTAAATCACATTCCCAAGTACTGAAATATGTGGTGATGACATGTGTCAACATGATCCCATGTTTTAGTTGGAGAACATTAAATCTTAAGTAGTTTTTCAATGAGTAGAAATTTCTTGTCTAAAATAAAAGAAATAAAACTATTGCCTTAATTTTTGTGATGCTTGTGATGATCCTAGATCATCTAGTGAAAATCTTGGTGTGATAAATATAAGTAGTTAAGTATTGTTTGGTGATTGTGTACCTCGTATTTATTTATAGACGCTAGTACCAACCAAGGATACGAGGAGGAAGGAGAATACTATGAGGAAGAAGCCGAGGAGAACTTCAACCACTGATTTGCACAAGGCAAGCCTATACTTGCAACTTTGCAAGCCTCACTATACAAGTTAACTTAGCAAGCTAATCCTTGCAAGCTTACACCCCTTGATACCCAATCCTAGTTTTACTTGCAAACTTAGTATTTTATTTCTTTATCAAAGCTCATTAGTTTAGCTTACTTAGTGAATTGTAGATCTTAGAAAGATTGTTAAAGGTAGCATAAAGTGCATAAAACTTGGCCTAAGTTAGATAAATCTTGATGTCATCCTGAGGCATGAGATTAAATTTAGATAAGATACACTTGCTTACCATCCTTCATTAGTGTCTACCCCCACCTGTAGATGCTAGCGCTAAACATAAAACTTGATCACTTTAGATGGGAATACTTGGTGAAACTGATATGAAAACCTTAGAATGGTGAGTCATTCTACTGAAATGTTTTGACATGTGTTCTTGAACACCAGATGATTTTGATGATGAAAATGTGAAGGCATGAGCCTTAGACCTTCATAAAACTGATAGTTGTCTGGATGCGATACCATTCCAATTTTACCGTACAACCACAATACCCAAAAAATTTGGGTAGGGCTTGACCGGAAATTTATATACCTTAGTATGGGTCCCCTTGCGGCCAAGGTTTGAGCTGAGGCTACCTTGTGAAGATTGTCCACCTGTGCAGTTCCTAAGATGACAGTTGGTCATGGTTGGGAGGCCAAACTCATAGGAGAGGTGCCTATACTAGGGCGTGTAATTGAAAGGTTAGGATTGATTATCCGCATACTAAGTATGGTGAATTCAGGATTGTTCCTGACGGATGTATCGAATGTTGTGGTGAAAGTGTACCACCTCTGCAGAGTGTCAAACTACTCGAATAGCTGCGTCCGCGGTTATGGATAGTTGGAGCGACCATACTGTTCCGTCGTCAGATGTTTGCAAAATGACTTATGAAATGAATTGTGATTTTTACTTGACCACAACAGGGTTGTGATATGAATTCAAGTTCCCACTTAGGTGTTATAAAACTCCAACTAGCTTTCTTTGCTTTTGAACTCAGTAGAGATAAATCTGGTTTTTTTCAAAACAACCTAGAGCCTAGTACTTCCTACTCAAAACCACTTCACTTGTTAGTATTAGTTTGCGAGTACTTAAAGAGTACTCATGGATTTGTTCCTAACTATTCCCGTGGCCATACTATGAAGAGGACTATCAGGAGGATGGAGCGCAGGAAGGTTACGGCAACTAGGATCATCTCCCATCGTCAGCATTTCCTGTGACTATGAAGATGGAGCTTCGCCCACGCTATCGTTATCATTACGTTATTCCGCTGCTTGATTTGTATTGAGACTAGATCATGATATCCTTTATTTGTGTAAGACCTTATGTATGGTTTGTAATGGATCATGTACTGTGATATCCAATCTGTTATGTCTCGCAAAAATGGTAATCCTAGGGTTGTGATGTATGGCATAACAGGCATCTGGGATTAAAAATCCGGGTGTTGATAGGGGCGAACCTGGGTAAACCCCTGTGTCTTTGCCCTCGTCTCGCTCCGCAGATGGCTGACCGCTCTTTCCCCAAATCCTACTACTCGCTACCCCTTGTAGCATCTGTCGTGGCCATTCCCACGACAATGCTCACAAGTTGTAATCCTTTTACTATATCAAAATGGGCTCTAAAAATGCAGAAACTGTAAAATAACGTAAAAGTAATGGGCCCGACCCACAGGCGTGCTAAGTAACAGTAATTTTCCAAAACAGTAACATGCCGAAACAGTAACCGGCCAAAACAGTAACAAGCCGAAACAGAAAACGACCAAAATAGTAATAGGTCGAAAACAGTAACCGACCAAAACAGTAACATGTCGAAACAGTAATAGCCTGGGAATAGTAATGGACCAAAACAGTAAAAGGTCCAGAAACTTAAATGGCCAAAAACAGTAGCAGGCCAGGCCAGAAAAAGGCCAGAGTCGTAGAAGGACAGAACAATAACAAGCCGGATTGCACCATGCAGGAACAGTAACATAAAGAGAAACCTAGGCCAAAATAGTAACATGCCAGAATATACGCTGGAAGTTTATGAGCCTGGATAGTAACGGATCTAAAAGTTTATGGGTCGCTGCAGATTACATAAATGGACATGTTTCAAATGGTGCAAAACTGTACAGTAACGGGCCAGAATGGTCACGTCCCAAAGCGGATTGGCCAAACGGCCCTAGTTCAAACAGTACAGGGCAAACAGTAATGGGCCCGGCAGTAAACATGCCTTAAAGGTGGGCCAATTTCAAACAGTGTAGGTCGAAACAGTAACGAGTTCGAAAGTTTATGGGACTTCACATGCAGCACTAACTGACCCATTTGTACCAGTGCAAGACAAAAGAGTAACATACCATGATACTATTGGGCTCTCTTAATGGACCAGCCCACTTAATAATTATCAGGCCTTGGCTGGGCCTGGCTTCTACCACGGTTTCATTGACAGTTAACAACACTTACTGGCCATTAACATCGTTCTCCATGTGGCAGTTTGCATGACGTCGGTGGTCAACGGGATTGGCGAACAGATCTATGACGGAATGACTTTTTGTGACCGAAGGATGCAATCCGCCATGGTCGAAAAAAACCGTGGTAGACTCATATGTGACGGGCCTTCTACCACGAAGGGCATCCGTCGTAGAAGGCTTTTTAACCACGAAAATCATCCGTTATAAAAGGATATTTTTCTTGTAGTATATCTTTGTAATTATTAGTCATTAGTGGCAAGGATTGGGAGTTTTTGGTAATTTCTTGACTAAAAACAATGTTTAAACGCGATGGAAGATGACAAATATTGGAGCCATCAACACCCCTTTTGTTTAGCAGGTTTGAGTTCGACGTCGTTAGCAGAGTTACCCTTTTGACTTGGCCTGGGCAGGGTTATAGACATCATTGGTTATTATTCAGGGCTCTTATACTCATTTGCTTTTTTATCCGTACTTAGATGTTGTATCATTTTCAAGGTGATTTAGATCTTTGTACTATATGTTTATATCCTTGACTCACTGAGTCGTTGTATATATATGTTATATGAGTTTCATCGAGGACAATTGTATAATGACATTACTTTATTTTTGATCCGCACGAAAGTGTTTTGTGGGCATCTTTAAATCATTTCTATACGGGTTTTCAAAAAATAAAAATCATGAAGCATCATGAGCATCATTGCATTTTAATCCCATAAAAAAATGTATTTCTCCCAAGACCCAATAACCCTGAAAATTGAACTTACCACCTTAAAAACAACACAAGACTATGTGAATATTCCATATTTAAATTGTGCAAAAATATTCCTAAATGGTATATAATGACAAAAATCGTTTTTACAGTCATGGAAATTCTTTTGAGCCCTTTTGGAGTCCAAATTCAAAAGATATGAATTAAACAAGAATATGAATAAATAAAATGCAATAATAACCATGTAAGCCAAAGTGAACACTTCTAAATCTTGATAATTTAATTTTAAACACTTTTTATATCTGAACATTTTAAACTTTTGAACTTTTTAAATCTAAGCATTTTTATTTTTATATGTCTAAACATTTATAAAATTTGAACACTATTGAATTTGAAAAAAAGAATTTGAACATTTTTAAAGTCTGGACAATTTTTACATTGAAATCTTTTCAAATTCGAACATTTTTAGAAATTTGAATAATTGTCACATCTGAACATTTTAAAATTGAACGCTTTTTAAAATTTGAACATTTTTTGAAAAGCTACATTTATTTTTGTTTATTTTCTGGCATTTTTATCTTAATAAGTCTATCTAGGTTTTGTTGTTTTTATGGGCATTTAACGGATGAAATACACACGACCATGCGCACGGAACGTGAAATTCGGAACAGGAGCGTGAAATGGCGAGGTGTTATGCGCGTGAAATGGGCTGGCACTAGCGGCGCGGAGGGGTACGCGTACATGCGCAAGCCAACGCTGGAGCGTTGTATTGGGGTACATTGGGAGAAGGGGGGAATCCATTCTACTCGGCCCTCCCTAGTCGCTAGTTGGGCCCATAGTGTTGGAACACCCCTGCCGACTGACCGGTCCCGGGGCTGTTCCACGTGGAAGAAGAAGACTAGGAGAAGGCACACACAGTACAAGTAGATGAAACAGGGAACTTTTATTGATATCTTTCTCGGTAACTCACGTACAAAGGTTGTTCCTCTATTTATAGACAAAAGGTGGGATACGATACCCACATGGGCCAACCCTAGCCTGGTAGAGGCCACACCGAATGGGCCTCTACCGGCCCGGTTTCCCAACACTCCCCCTGGGTATCTTATCTGTATAACCATGGCTTAAAACTCCGAAAAACCCAGTGGAAAAATATGGAGAAATGCACACGGTATACTTCTTGATATGTTGCACGAATTGCCTCATTAAAAACCTCATGTGAGAAACTTCATAAAAACTCACTAAGGGAAAAAAGAGTACAATTCACTTAACTATAAAGTTAAGTACTCAATCATCGGGATCAAGATTTCAGCGATGAGTTTGTGAAGATTCTCCCCCTGAACCTTGCATCTCCCTAAGTCTCATCATGCCGATCCCTCTGACACATCTCTCGAAAGAAGACGCTGGCAATGATTTAGTGAACAAATCAGCGAGATTTTCACACGACTTAGTATGCAAGACTTTCACTTCGTTCATCTTTTGCAACTCATGTGCATAGAAGAACTTGGGGTTTATATGCTTTGTGAGATTGCTCTTCACGTAACCCGTGCGGACTTGTGCAACACAAGCGGCATTATCTTCATAGATAATTGTTGGGGTTTGTACAGTGTT
Organism: Avena longiglumis; assembly: GCA_030063025.1. Classification (NCBI taxonomy): domain Eukaryota; kingdom Viridiplantae; phylum Streptophyta; class Magnoliopsida; order Poales; family Poaceae; genus Avena; species Avena longiglumis. The sequence continues at coordinate 482,552,647 of CP125977.1, forward strand.
CATCCACATGACATCTGGATGTGATCGACTACGCCGAAGCCATACACATTCTCGTGATGCTTCATATAATGCTATGATTTCCGAGTGGTTCGTCAAGTCGACACAAGAGTTTGCTTAGACGATTTCCGTGAAATAGCTGTTCCACCACAAAGGAAAACATATCCGGTCTGCGACTTGGATGTATCGGGTCCGAAGGTACCTAGCATCTGCAGCCTACAACAGATAGGTCTTGGTTCTTTGGTAAAACAAGCCAAGGTCCTTTGTCCCTTGTATGTACCTAAAGATGTCTTTAACGCCTTTCCAATGCCTCTTGGTAGGCTCAGAATCAGACCTTGCAAGCAAATTGACGAATGCAATATCCGGCCGTGTACAATTTATGCGAGGTACATAAGTGCGCCTAATCAAGTAGGGGAATTCTGGTCCCGCATTTCCTCCCCTCTTCTTTAGGCCTGAACGGGTCCTTGTCTTGTCGCAAAGATCTTCCGACCATCGGGTCTTAGAAGGATATGCCTTTTCAAACCCAAATCGCTCCAACACCTTCCGGGTCTAGGCCGATCGTGAACTAGAATCCCAGGGAATGCTCAAGTTGCGCATCGAGGCGTAACTTGGTTTTGCCTAAGTCTTTCATCTCAATTCGACATCGTAGGAACTCGCTTCCTCAATATCGTCAGTGTACCGATTATATTCAAATCGTCCACGACACCGAGATAATACGTAAACCATCCCGGATCTCCGTATAAAAACACATGGGCAATCTTCATTGCTCGCGTAGCCCTTCTCATGAAGGAAATCGCTAAACGATTATACCACATCCTACCGACGCTTTTAGTCCATACAAGGACTTCTTAAGTCGAACATCGATAAGCTCCTGTTTGCTCTATCCTGGTTCGACAGGATACCTTCCGTACTTTCATGTATATGTCCGAATCCAAGTTACCATATAGGTAAGCGGTGACAACATCCATTAGTTTCATTTTTAAGTCCATGTTTACCGCCATTGAGATCAAGTATCTAAAGGTAATTCCATCCATGATCGGGGAGTAAGTTTCCTCAAAGTCGACACACGGTCGCCGAGTGAAACCTTGAGCAACGAGCCTTGCTTTGTACCTACTACTTCATTATTCTCGCTTTCTTTCGAACAAAACCCACTTATGGCCAACGGGCGAATGTGGGAGGAGTTAGACAAACAGGTCCAAATACCTCTCTTTTGTTTAACGATAATAATTCAGCAGTAATTGCCTTCTCGCCAATCTTTCCAACCCGACCTTTTCTTGCAATCGAGCGTGTTAGGCCTGTGGTCAAGATCTATGATTGAGGCAATTTTCTTGGCAAAATTAACGTCGACATTTGCCATGGTTTCGGTTGTATGACTCACCGAATTAACATAGTTAATGGCCATTTCGTCATGGAGTGCATCAGCACATCCTCTTGCTCCACCGGATTTCCCAATCCAGAGCTAGGTCCTTAGCTTTCCCGCGATGTGTGCACACAACTTCACTGGGTATTTCCGATATAGGAAAGTTCAAGTCCGAATTTCGCACCGAAATATCCATACTGTGCTGTGTCTCAACTGCTCCCTCAACAGGGTAGTCTATAATAAATCTCTTATCCTTTTTCTTGGGCCCCCGGTACTTGGGAGAGAAACTGAATCCGTCCTCTTAGGCCTTGGAGCAGAGGGTATACCATCATTTTCTTTGGTATTTCAACCCTTTCCGGCATTGCGGCGCATGCACATGCGACTTTGTTACAGTCTTTAAATCACTAAAATGATCGGGCAGTTGATTCGCTAGGGAGTGCAAATCTAGCATCTTTTGGACTTCTATTAGTCTCAACAAGCGCTGGTCATGAGCGTGGATCCCGTGGCTTTCCACGTGATTTCTCGACTTTTGTCATCCAGGTTGATTACCTCCCCCAAAGTCGGGAAAAGATCCTCAAAAATGCAACAAGAACGGGCCGTGTGACAACACTGTCAAGGGGTCCAAGAACCTGATTATGGACAGCCTCATAACCAACGTATATCCCGACTTACGGAGCGGTCCCATAGCTGATCGGGGTGGTGGTATAGGTACATACATATGCAGCCGAACCCACGAGGTGGGAAATTTTCGATGCCGACCCTTGCGCAAGTTGGATGGGAGAGTGGATGTTCTAGGCCGATGGTCGAAAGTTGATGAGATTAGCGGCGTGTAACACCGCGTGTCCCCAACATGTAGTTGGTAAATTACAACCATGAAGGAGTGGTCGGGCAATGAATTTAATCCTTTTAATCAATACCTCATGAGTCCATTTTGAGTGTGGACATGCGGTACGGAGTGCTCAAGTTTGATTCCAGTTGCCATGCAATAATCATCGAATGCCTTTGAAGTAAATTCTCCGGCATTGTCCATTCGAATAGACTTTAAACGATAATCAGGGAATTTATTCCTTATTTGTATGATCCGGGAGATCAACTTTGCAAAAGCATGGTTCCGTTGACGCAGCAAACATTGGACCATTTAGAGGAAGCATCGATGAGCACCATGAAGTACCGAAACGGCCCGAGAGGGGCTGAATTGGACCACATATATCCTTGAATGCGTTCCAAGAACACGGGAGTTCATCCTTCACCTTTAGGGGGACGGTTTAATGATCAATTTCCGTAGCGCATGCGAGCACACGAAATCATCGGATTCGGGAAATTTTCACATTAACATTATGACCGCTCGAGTTGTTAATTATGTTTCTCATCATCCTAAGACCGGGTGGCCTAACCTATCATGCCAAAGGCGTAATAGTTCGGAGCTTCTAAAGAGTCTTAAGGGTAGTGTAAATAGGTGGTGCTACTATCTTAGTGTAGTACAGCCCAAGAGCTAATGAAGGAGTCTTTCGACAACATGTTTACCATTTTCGTCGCTTGGTAATGAGTAGGAACTCCTTTCCATGCTCATCATCATCGGTTTCGACATGGAAACCATTTGCGCGATGTCTCTAAAACTTAAGAGAGTACGAGTCGACTCGGATACAACAAAGCCTCTTCAATGATCGAGTTGTTTTGTTTGGGAGTATGATAGTTGCTCTTCCGAGCCAACCACATTCGGACCGCACCGCGATCGTCATTATGTTACCGTGGTTTTTGGTAATTGACTCAAAATACTTTGTTTCTCTCAAGATGGTATTGGTGGTGCCGCTATCGCCAAGGCACGCTTTCCTCCATTTGGGCGCCACACGCGTTCTAAAATATAGTGCCTAATTAATATAATGGAGCGAGGAAGATGCTACATCAAGTAAGTAAAACATGAAGCATTTCGAACATCACATAATCAAATAATGGAATAAATGAATAAATGTCATCCAATCGCCAGAAACAAATAAATGTTATGCTCTCATAGAGCTTACAACCATATCGAGTAATTGTATCTCGATTATTGAAAAAGGAATCATCATAACAAAATGGAGCTCGTGGATTCGCGAGGAAATCACCAAGCTCACCCAAGATCTCAAGGTCGGGGGGGCTCTGCCGCCATCATCATGGACAAGGCCTGGCCGAGGTGGCGGGGGCACAACGTGCTCAACCTCCATGGGCACAGGGCGTCCGTGGGGACCGCCAAGGGTGCCGCCACTTGTGCACGCCCCGCGCCACTATGTGCGTGACGTTGCACAGCGCCTCTCCGCGCCAGTGGTGCCTCAACTCGACAAGATGCGCCTCGCGCTTCTTGTTGGCCTTGAACGCCGACGACGTGTTTAGGGGCCAAACACCGCCCGAGAAGTGAGTCTTGGAGCCACGGAAGCGATCCCTGGCCTCGCCCCTTGCCCACCTTGCGTTGCTTGGCCGGGTTGGGGTGTTGGGTCCTTCTTGCCCTTCTTGCCTCTCTTCTTGTGGATGGGCTTGCGCACCTTGTAGGCACCAGATTGGCCTCATGACTTGGGCCCCCTGCGAAGGGTTGCGGAGAAGTTCTTTTTCGAACATTATCCTGCGCCGCCACCGGAGCATCAATAAGCCGCATATTCCGTGAATCCTTCTGGCGAAAGTTTCGCGAGGATCGGATGTTGTCCGGATGGAATGTGGAGAGGGTTTGTCTATCTTCTGGCGATCGGTGGTACGGTCCCACATAGTCAAGAATAGTACAACCGTGCAACTGGAGTTGTACTCTCCCACCGCCTTGAAGTCCGCAAACCTCGGGACGATCCAATCGCCTCATTGTGGCTGAATGGTGTACTTCAGAGAACCGCTTGTTGAGAGCGGTCCAAAGGGCGAAGCACTCAATCTCGCCATGTACTCATTCTTGAGAGTCTCACACATGTGATGGCGGAGGAAGTCACGGGTTTTGGCGTTATCCGCCGGATGGTTTTGCTGGGGCCGGGTCCCCACAATCAACGATCCTTGATGCATCGGCCCTCAAGGACGATCTCAACGTCCGAGGCCCAAGTCGTAGTTAAGCCCATCCAGGTCAACTCCGGGAACTCGCGGCTGACGATTCCGGTCATCTGCAATTTATGCAAAGAGTATAAGATTACAGCAGGTAATCGGTTGCATAAATGCGATAATCGATACAATAATTCAAATATGGCGGCGTTCCAAAATTCAATTTAAAAACGGTGCAAGCTAACTATGAGATACAAAGTATTAAAGACATGCGGTAATTAATAACTATAGTAAAACATAGTTCAAAAGCTTGTGCAAAAACGGACGGAAAACAGAGCCAAAAACGGTCCAACAGCCCAGCAAACGCGTGTGGACAGGGCGTCAACCCCCTTTTTTTTTTGATTACCGCCTGGGCCGAAAAGGGCCTAACTGGGCCGGCCCACCCAGACTGTCCCAACCCGCTAGTAGGGGAGACGGAGCAAGTGCTCCCGACTGAGCGGGGGGCGGCGGCAGAAAGCCACGCCGACGGGCGGGAGAGGCGGTCGAGGAGGGGTGGCTGACGGCCAGCAGGCGCAGCAGCCATGAAAGCACGCGCAACAATGCGCAAGCGGCGGCACGACGCTAAGCAGCCAGCGGCGCTAAGACGCAGCGAAGAACGGCTCGCGGCAAGCGGCTGGCGGTCGTGGCGGCGCTGGGCCGTGTGAAGCGCAGCAAGGGCGGGTATGGCAGGCTGGCTGCTCCAAAGACGCGCGGCTCAGCCTGGGCCAGCTGCTGCGGCGCTGGCGGCCCAGCAGCACGCAGCAGGCCGAGAGCCGCTGCGTCGGCGTGCCAGCCGGTGAGAGGCGGCGCCGGGCGCGAGGCGCGTGGGCGGAAGGCGCGGGCGCAGCGCAGCGGCGATGTGGCACGGCGGCAGCGGCAGGCTGGCGAAGCGAAGTGGCAGCCGGGCGCGGCGGGCACGCTTACGCGGCGGTAAGCATGTCAGCGGCGCAATTTTCCAGCCAGCAATGAAGGCGCTTAGCCGCCAGCGGCAATGATGGCGGTGGTCTGACCAATGAGGCTGCAGCCTGCGTGTGGCCAGCGAGGCGCATGCAATCGCGGACGGCGAGCTGGTCCTTCTCAGCAGCCATGGCGTGAGTACGTATGGTTGCACAGAGTTTAGGAAAAAAACTTATAAATCGATCTGATCTACTGAATAAAACGACTAAGATCAGTCCGATCTACTAAAAAAAATTAGGTCGGCACAACAGGTGCACTATTACAGTCAACAAGTTCCTGATTTGGGAGTGATTAAATCGACATTGGTCGGCGACAGCAGGTCAGCTCGACTCCCGGAAAGGAAAATCCGTACCCCAGATGGGATCTGATCTAAGATCTGAACGCAAATCTTGAAAGGAAAACGCGAGACGAATCCATTTTTGCGGTCAGATTTGTGTTACCTTCAACGAAAGCCTGCGTGATGCAGGCTCGACGGTGGCTTGACGGAGGCTCGGAGAGACACGCGTCTTGAACGTGTTGGAACACCCCCGCCGATCGACCGTCCCGGGCTGTTCCACGGAAGAAGAAGACTAGAGAAGGCACACAGTACAAGTAGATGAAAACGGGAACTTTATTGATATCTTTCTCGAACTCACGCATGAGGTTGTTCTCTATTTATAGGCAAAGGTGGGATACGACACGCCATCCCGCCTACAGAGGCCACACTGAATGGGCCTCTACCGGCCCGGATGGGACACACACTTGAAAAAACCGGATACGTCCTTATGTTTTCCGGATGCGAAAACGTGTACACGTCGGATACTCCTGAGAAGAACAGCAATTCCGTACGGAGTCGGTCTCCTGCTCCTTCACATAGGGCACCGCCGGGGAGGAGGGAGGAAGCCCTCGCCGTCCTTCCACTGCCGGCCGCGGAAGCCAAAGGGAGAACCCGTTTCCCGCATCAGCAGATCGTCGCCGACTCTGCCGTCGACCCCCAAACCGTCCGGCGCCCTCCAGATCTCTCAATCCATCGTCCAGGCCGGCGAGGCGAGTGGGGAATAAGAGGAGCCGCCGGATCCTCCACTGGTTTGCCCTCCGCTCTACATTCCTCTGTTTTACTCAGAGAATGATGCTAAGCACTTCGTTTCATCAATTAAAGATGTCATTTGTACTATGCATCCTGGATCCCTAGTAAGCTCATGGTTGCGTACGAAAACACATTCAGACTTATCCAGAAAAAAATGGCTTACACATACTACTACTACTTCGCTCGACTGAACCATCTTAACTAATGCCCCCACTATGCTCTTGTTTTTCTAACATCACCATTTTTTTAATTATTTTCAGCAATAAAATCGAATGGGCAACTATCTGACAAGCACAATATCGGCAGAGGAGCATCATGTCCATGTTAGACCAGCAAGGAGACTGACAGGCGAAAAGGGAAGACCTATTGTTAGGATCGAAGACCTTCCTGAGGTATATATATGGGTGAAGAAATCGCCTTGTGATTTCCTGAACTAATAGGTGACATGTGTTTTTTGTTGTCTCTCTCTCAAGGATGTGCTGTGTACAATTCTATCGAAATTACCCGCAAGAGAGGTCGTGCGGTCCAGCGTCTTGTCGAGCGAGTGGAGATCCGTGTGGAGGACCTGCACCAAGCTGAGCTTCAATGGCGCCAATGCGTGTAGTGGCCGTGGCGGTGCGAAATCGGAACAAGGCACCCAGGTGTTCATCGACCGTGTCAACACGGTTCTGCGGAGGCACCGTGGCAGGGCTGTCGACCAGTTTGAGATTAAGTTTATATTCGAGAGCAAGCTCGCTGACCATCTCGATAACTGGATCAGGTTTGCGATGACAGCCCACACGAAGAATCTAGCTTTTGATCTGGCACCATCATCCAATTTCCTCAAGCACGGGGATCATTATAGGTTCCCGTTTGAACTTCTTGACAGGGAAGGTGCGTCCTGCCTGCAGTGTCTTCAGCTTTGCTTTGTGTCTTTCAGACCACCTCCTGCCCAGTTCGTAGGTTTCCCAAACCTACGAAAGCTTGCTCTCCATGTACTCAACACCACAAGGCAGGATCTCGACAATATCTTGGGCAGTTGCTGTAAACTTGAGTGGCTGAGCATAGTGAGATGCCATGTGAAGGATGAACTGAAGGTGACTCGCCCATTGTCCCACCTGCATTACCTGAGAGTCATGCACTGTGACATAACCAAGATAGACTTCCATGCTGCCAAGCTCTCCACCTTTGTTTATAAAGGATCATTCATACCTGTTGTCCTCCGTCATGCTTCGAAACTTGAGAAGGCGAAAATTTGGTTTTACGATACAACTTTTCAGCACGCTCTCGCGTCACTTCTCGATGGACTTCCAGATGTACGAAACCTGACATTGCAGTTATCATTTCAACGACTAGAGGTATTTTACTGGAACACTATTGAAATTATGATTTAGTTTGTGTAACGTCATTTTGCAATGACCTTTGCTATTTTATCTTTCAGAACAGATGGGTGTTAAACAGCCCTCGCATGTTTTCTCAGCTCCGGCATGTGCAGATACTACTTATCGCATCTGATGAAGACGCTGACAAAATTCTGTACTTAGTTTCATTTCTGAGGGCTGCTCCCTACATTGAAAAGCTTGAAGTACATGTGAGTAGCATTCTCGATTGGCTCTTTTTATCACCTATTATTTTCAACCTTAGCATATATTAACTTGTATTTTATTCCAATTACTGTAGTAATCTTTGGCGTTGTTATTTGCAGTTTCTTTGCCTTCCTACTTTGTGGTTTGCAAATGATGGGCCTTTGAGAGAAGAAATACCCGCGAATGAATACAAATACGTGAATCTGAAGAATGTACGTGTTACAGGATTCAGAGGAGCAAGAGGCCAAGTTGAATTCCTTGTGCATGTTGTAGAAAATGCCCCTGCGATACAGGTGGTGACTGTAGATACAACTCAAAGACTAACTGACGCTTATGATCCAGATGAAGCAACCCCAACACTAGATAGCGCGGCCCTTGATTTGGTTAGAGGTCCTCTCCTTAAGAGACTCCCATCGCATGCAAAGCTTTCACTTGTTTAAGGGTGTGTTTGGTTCAGCTATAGATTCCTAAAAATCAGCTGTGAGAAATCTGCTGCGAAAAATCTGCTGTGAACTGACAGCTGTGAGAAAGCTAGAAGCTGTTTGGTTGGAACAACTGTGAACTGTGGATCCGATACGAGCATCTCTAGCAGTACTAAATAGCAAACCGCAAACGTCTGAGTTCGGGGCGCTGAATCCGCGATTGCCCGCTTCGCGGGCGGCGGCGCCGAGCAGTCCCCGTAAAAGTCCATGAAATCGCGCAGGACCACCGAGGCGCCATCGCTCTCATCGGAGTTGTCGCTCTCTCCTGGCTTGAGCTCGACGGAGACGGGGGTGTGGCCGTGACGAGTCCGCCTCCGAGGCGGTTCCCCTGTACCTCGCGAGGGCGTAGGGAAGGAGCGACGCCAGCATGTGTGCCGAATTCACCCACCGGAGCGCGGCGCGCTTCTTGGCGCCGACGGAGCGGCTGCGGGCGATCTCCTCGGTTTTGAGGAGCTGGCCGCGCGAGCCGATGCGACGCTTCCTAGACGAGGCGTCGGGACGCATGGCGGCGAGGCGGAGCATTTGGTGGCGGTGGTGAGCTGGATTTAACGGCTGGAGAGTTGCCGGCGCCGACTGAGAGGGATAGGGTTTCGCTCGGGTCGCTTTTACGGGCACTGCTAGAGATTTTCTAAAAAATGTCTGTAATTGAACCAAGACCCTGAGATATTATTTATGAGCTAATCATCATAGGACAACGATTTGCACACAGATAGACATACGCATAACCATTTTGTGAAGAATTTTTAATTATTTTTGTTAAAAGTGAGGTCATAAGATTTTGGGAAGGAGATGTGAATGGAGAGGAATGGAGACCAATAAATTCAGGAAACGAGTTTGATCTCCGGCGGCGTCCGACGGCGTTCCTGGAGGCAGCAGCTCCACAAACCGAGCTATGGAGGCAGCAACGGGCAAGAGGTTGATGTTTGCATTGGTGTCAGGGTTGACCATCTGGCTGAGTCGGCAGGGGAATAGGAGCGGCTGGGTGGGGGAGATTGATTTCCGGCCGGAGCGCCTCCGTAGGCAGCGGGAATAGACCATCAAGGAACCTATAGCCTGAGCTGTTCGCTTCGTCTGCGAGTCATGAGGAAAAAGAAAGACATACGAGAGGAGAGAAGATGGATCGGAGGAGAGAAAAAAGAGAAACCAACCGGTCACTTTCACTTCCCAATGGCATGGTGGGTAATTTCCCTTTTCTTTGCCCAACCCAACGCAGTGAAATCAGGAGTCAACCCAGATTTTGGTTTGCACTAGGAGAAATCTTGTGCGTTACAGGAATCACGGTCCGACTTTTTGCCTTTGGTTGGGATTCTAGATTTTTAAACGTGAATCTGGTCTTGGAAGTTAAACCAAACACATTTTGAGCTCTGTAGAAACAACATGTGTAGTACATTAAACCTGATTTAAAGGCCATGTAAATTTGGTTGGGATTCTAGATTTTGTGCGTTACAGGCATGGAGAGGTACCTGTGTACATTTGAACTCTGTAGAAACAACATGTGTAGTACATTAAACCTGATTTAAAGGCCATGTAAATTTGTATGTTTTGCCATATATTGAATTAAACGCGGCATCCCCCATCCCATGATTTAAATCATCAGCATTTTGAGCTTTCTTGCCGTCAGATTGGCACTAGATACCATCTTAGCCCATGGGCGCTTGAGCGTTGTGGCCGTGGCCCCACCAAGCGACGCCCTCTTTGTAACCAGCCTGTTGAGGACAATGCTCTCCACTCCCTCTCTCTTCCGCGCCACTCATGACCTGAGCACTGGAGGTCTGCAGCGTCCGGTGCTCTGGCTGCAAGGAGATCCATCTCTCATGCCATGCCCCCTTTACCCTGGCGTCCTCAGGGTGCATCACCCCAAGGCTTGCAAAGGTAACTCACTCGATCTTATTACCGTTTATGGTAGTTATAGTAGCCTGCGAATGTACCATGGATTAGACTGGTGGAATTGCAGTGCAGACTACAATTTTAAGACGGACTGATGTCGTCTTGATCCCGTTCTCTACAAAACAATCTGCTCACTGATGAGTAGTTTGCCTTTTCTTATCTGTACTTGGGACTTTCCATTTTGGTATATTAATAAAAGAAAAGCACACCGTAGGGGCTTCCCCTACGGTCATGCTCTTCAAAAAAAAAGATGAGTAGTTTGCCCCAAATAATTTAATTTTGTACTCATCTTGTGTTGGGTGGTGATAACTGCCTGCTTTCATGTCTGACAGCTCTGGAGTGCAGTACGCTGCTGCATGGGAGTTGGAATCACCTGAATAAATGAACAATGTTCTTCTAGCAATCATAAGGTGTTAAGTACACGTACATTTCAGGGTCTACATATATGAAGGAGAATGCAATTCACAATAATGATTTCCGATCAATATGCATCTTTGCAGGGAAGAGGCGGAGGAAACCTTTAGGTTTCAGCAAACAAGTTGTAATTCTCTGGTTTCTTCTTCGACAGGGGCGGGGGTGTAGAAGCATATGCCTCTCGGGGGTGGATTATCCTAGAGGTGAGCGCTTTTTGTCTGTGTTAACTTTAGTTACCATACAACAAACAGTAATACATTATGCCATTTGGTTCCGTTTGTTTTTCTACATACTGCACAATAGGTCTCTAACTTTAAGGTAGCTGCTTGTCTTTAGTTTTCTCTGGAGCTTCAAGTTCCATCTCTATATATAGTATTTCTGTGTTTTTCCTTGTGCTGTTTTATTTGAATAGCTTCCCTTAAGTATGCAGGTTTAGCACATTTTCTAATATTCTGCTCATTTTGATCCAGTCAAATTAACCCAGCGATTTGAGGCTCTCATGCATGTCAGCAGCAGTCTGGTGAGCAGCTGAGCATGAAGTACGCAATAGAGGATATCCATCTGATCCTGGAATCGATTACAATAACTAACTAAACATATCTTTGTGTCAAGTTCTCAGTACTATTATCTCAAGGACACTACTTCAGCTAAATGTTTGATCCTCTCTCTACCATACCAATCTCACATGGCGCCACCCCTTCTTCTCCCCTTCAGGGGCGCCCCCTCCCGCTCCTTCTCATGGCTTCCCCTTCCTCTTGCTGTGTGGCTCTTCCTTCTTCGCTTAATCCCTACAACACCACTGTCTCAAATCGTAATCATTTCTTTCCTTTTGCAGGTTGCTTCGAGTTGTGAAAAGAGATCTGCAGTAAAAGGTACCGTGAATAAATCTGATGTGCTTTTTGTGATGAATTTTGTGTGTCCAGATGCAACTGAAGTGCTACAACGTGCTCTGTTTTTTACTGTGAAACTGATGGTCTCTTGTGTAGACCAAAGTGTTCCTAAGTACTGTGAGATACATCATTAGCTTACGTGAAATCTGTCTGTGTAGCAAGTACTTTCTGATTGACGAGAAACCTACAGTATAGCAAGTTGCTCAAACTTTTGCTCTAGCTGTCAGCAAACAAATCACACCTGCACCCATTAACTAGACACTGTGCTTATCAATTGGTGGTAATATAAATGCTAGTTTTCCATTCGTGGGTTTCTTTATTTTCTGATATTTCCCCATAAGGAAAAGTTGCTAGTCATCACTGCCTAAATGTGTTGGTTACTATTTTTTTCATTGGCTGATTTCCCTTTTTACGAGAGGATTTTGTTGTTATTTATTTTTTCCATGCATTTTATTTGTTTTGTCCATATATATTATTATAGGGTACTGGCGTTGCCAGTGCAGAGTATGATGGTGGAGACAGGAGACTAGCTAGCTGTTGGAGTAGGGTTTCTAAGCTTTGGTCATTTATTTATGTCTATGTTAGCTGTGAGTGACATGATATGTGTAGCTTTGAAAAAAAATGAAGATTTACTTGTGTTTGGCATATCAAACTCTGCTGCCTGCTCATGCAGATAATTTTAGTGATGAGAAAGTCTGTTTGGATGGCAGCCGGGTGCTGCCGAACCAATATTTTGGCGTTGACCCTGGGCGTGGGCGTCCGTTTGGATTGATGCCAAAATTTCGGATTGGTGCCAATTTTTTTGGCTGCAAGTTCACTTTTCTTCCGCCAACGACTTGTCGAACAAGCGGCAGCAAAAACCTGAGCCAAATAATTGGCGCGCCCAGCTTTGGTAGGGCGAGCGTTGGTGCAATCCAAACAGTGTTAGGTACCCGATGACTCTCTTGATTAACAACGACAAGCGGTAACAATATTTGGTTACAACCGATCAATTGAGATAGAATTGGTAGCTATCCTATTACAAGGAGACAAACTCCTTCCGCCGTCGTTTCACCGATGATCTCGAGGATGGATCTGACCTTGTCCTTCCTTGCCTTAAGAAGAGAGCTCGACGTTGGTCACCACTAGACCCAGTCTGGGCCAACGTGTCGTCTGTTGGGCTGGATCAGACGAATGGCCCGCTCTTGCCTCCTAGCAACTCCCGTGTCCATGTCGATGTCCAGCATAGCAGGTAGGATCCTGACATCCCCTCCTCCTTGAGTATCGGCTTGAACCTCAAGCCGGTGCCGCTGGAAAGCGTTGTTGGAGTTCAAGCTTGTCTTCCTAGGTAATGTCGTTGACGCCAGAATTGGACCATTGTACTTGCACTTGCTCGCGTCGTACCGTGGGTGCACGCTTCCAACGTTGTGCCAGAATCTTCATAGGAATAGCTAGGACGTCAGTAGGAATTGGAAGAGTAGAGGAAGCTGTTGTACCTGGGATTAGAGTCTTCCGTAGTTGCGACACATGGAAACTAGGGTGTATCCTGGAGTCTGCTGGCAACTGCACCTCAAGTGTCGTGATATTTATGCTACGACTAATTTTGTAAGGGCCAAAGTACTTAAAAGCCAGCTTGTGTTTGGCTCTGCGAGCAACCGATGATTGAACATAGGGTTGGAGCTTAATGAAGACTGAATCACCTGGAACAAATGTTCTGACAGTTCTATTCTTGTCAGCTTGCCGTTTCATCTGTTGCTTAGCATAGTGCAGGTTGTGTTGAAGAAGTTTTTGCATCAGCTGGCGCTCCTCAAGCCACTCTTTCACAGATGGTATAGGGCAAGTAGATGCTGCCTCAATGCCCCAATGGCGCGGCTCATGACCATATAGAGCGACAAACGATGAGGTTTGCAAGGATGGGTGTGGACTTGTGTTGTACCAGAACTCGGCGAGGGAAAGTGTTGTCTGGCTGATGGTGCCTTGAAAGCTTAACGATTGTCTACGCATAGCCTGTTGGGAATCCCAAGAGTAAGGTTTGAAGCAGCAAGCAGCAAGTTTTCTCTCAGTTGAGACCGAGGTTATCGAATCAGAAGGGGGAAGGAAACGTCATACAGGTGTTGCAAGCAACGCGGAGACCTGCACAACACAAACTTAAGACTTTGCCCCAATGAACTGTGAGGTTATCAAGCTCACCGGTTTGCTGTAACAAAGGATTAAACATATGGTGTGGAAGATAATGGTTTGCAGCAAGTAAACAAGTAACAGTGGAAGATGTATCAATGGTAAAGATTGGACCGGGGTCCATAGTTCACTAGAGGTGCTCTCCTTAGATAAACAACATGGCATGAAGGGTAAACAAATTACAGCAGGGCAACTGACAGGAACTGGGCAAGGCATAACAATGCAATTACTAGTCAAAGATCCTATGAGTTTCGATTGGGCAATACAACAAGATACATAGACCGCCATCCAACTACATCTATGACTATAAGTCCACCTTCAGGTTATCATCCGAACCCCCTCCAGTATTAAGTTGCAAGCAACAAACAACTGCTTTAAGCAAAGTGTGTAAGGTAAACAGTCCACATGTTCCATGAACAAGAGACTGTTGTTTTCTTCCTAGTAGCAACAACACATCTACAATCGAAGAGATTATTGTCACTTCCCCTGAAAACTAGAGGCATGAACCCACTATCGAGCATAAATACCCCCTCTTGGAGTCACTAGCAACTACTTGGCCAAGATAGCTACTAACAACGGAGAGCATGGAAGATCACAAACAACACAGACATGATAGAATCATAAAGACAAAACCATTAATCAAACCAACATAATAATCTCAATATCCACCGGATCCCCGCAAACACAACATGCATGATTACAAATAGATTAGATCTTGATCATGAACGGAGCTCACAAGATCTAGACATGAAAGCACAAAGGAGGAGATACAACCATCTAGCTACTATATGGACCCATAGTCCAAGGTGGAACTACTCACGCATCATACCGGAGAGAAGGCCTCCGGAATGATCTCCCCTCCGACAAGGTGCCGGGAAGAACTTCAGATCCCCTCAATCTAGGGACGATAGTGGCGGCGGCTACAGACGGTTTCGTGGATATTTGATCGGGTGCTTAGGGTTTCTGCATCGGGGGCTTATTATAGGCGAAGGGGGAGACCGAGGCGGCGGCCAGGGGCACCTAACCCTAGCCAGGTGCGGGGCGGGGCCTAACCGCGCCTGTGGTGGTTCTGTCCCCTCTGGCCGGCCCCTCCGGCTCTCCTCTGGACTTCTTGTTCCCCACGGAAAGTTATTGATTTTGACGTTTGTCCCGTCCAATTCCGAAAATAGTTCTTTACTATTTTTTCTGAAACCAAAAACTGCAGAAAACATACATCTGGCACTGTTGCAACTTGTTAATAGGTTAGTACCAGAAAACATGTAAAAAGCACCTCAAAGTGTAGACAAGCAAAGCAAAGTAGATACAAAACAAGCATGGAGCATCAAAAATTATAGATACGTTTCCAACGTATCAACATCCCCAAGCTTAACTCCTGCTCGTCCTCGAGTAGGTAAGTGATAAAAGAATAATTTTTGAGGTGACATGCACCCTCAAAATAAAGATCCAACCTTGCAAGCATTGAAAGATGGGATCAAAGAACTCTAACACGTGCATGAAAGATGGAGTTCTAACAATAGAACATAGTAACTATGCATGCAACATGACAAGCTACAAACAAAGATCATGAATAACATGCATTGAAAAATGTTTGTCTGTTTCACATACAAAAACATGGCATAGTGGCAATAAGCTTGTCCCTCATAGAGTAGCAAATAGATGCATAGGACACCTGCAAAGTTCACAAGGGTGACTAGAAACAAGTAGCATAAGAACAAGTAATATCACAATATGCATCAATTTATAAGCTTTGAAACACTGCACACAGAATGAAAACTATGCTCTCTTAATGGTGCCTAAAGGTAGAAGGTGGAGACTCAATAATAGTGGAAGAAAGGCCCTTTTTTTTAAAGGAAGCAGTGATTACAAGTTTCAAAAAGAGCTTCCAAAAATTATGGTACTTGTTAGCTTTCAGCCCTCATTGCCCCTATCATAAGCATCTTGAAGTGATTAAGGTTAAAGTGGCAAAGCTGGAGTATATGCTTGACGAAGTATAAGTTGGCAATCTCATGTCCCTTGAATACGAGGGCCACACCTCATGCATACTCAACTTTGGGTCCAGGTAAGTTCTTGTCACTGTAAGTATTTGCATATCATTGAGAACCGCCAACGGGGTACCCCTTGCACATGGTACAGGAGGTTTCCCATAACCAAAATGACAAGGCAAGCAAACAATGACCATCTTAGCAATATTTTTATTTACCATGTGCATAGCTTTTTATTGAGGATGCTTCATAGATAGCTCATTATGGTGATGCTGCAAGTTTCCACCATGATTAGGCATGGCTTAGGCTAGCGTCCCAGGCGTCTCTCTAACACGGGATACAAACTCCATGGACTTACAAGTTCCCTCTTTATTTCACACCGGTGACATCCATAGACAAAAGAACATGATATCAACTGAGTATAAAGTACAAGTGCAATGTTGAAAACGTTCCCTGTGACAGCATGGTTTTGCTAATTCCAACTTATAAGTGCAAGCATATACAACAAAGTTGTCGCAATGGTTCAAGTTTATTAGGGACAAAGAATAAAGTGTGCCATCAAGTTCGTGAGGGCTTTAATCACTAAGTTTTCACATAACAAAATAGTTTTTAATTGGAAGATAGTTGAAAACAAGAATATACTTGGAATGGTGTAACACACCATGCATAGGAGTTTATAGTGGACACTTTGGAATAACTTGGTTTCTTGGGAGTTGGAAGCATGAGTAGAACTTACTCATACAAGTGGAGGCTAGCAAAAGACTGGGAGCAACCAACTAAGAGAGCAATAATGACCATAATCATGCAGTGCAATAAAACATACTAATCAAAGCAAAGAGTGGTACTACAAGTGAAGGACTAAATGATCATAGAGGCTAATTGTGACTTGTCATAGTCATAACATGGTGTGAGCATGTGCCAAGTCAACCCAAGCAAAACATCAAAGGAGAATATCACAATACTATGCTTTTGCATGCTAAAACAACGCATAATTTCTTCAAAGCACACTAAGCAATCCCAATTGTTTGGAAGAATACATGCTACAGCAATAATCACTAAGCATAAAGTCAAAACAACACCTAGCATGTCATGCTAAAGTCTAAGTCACAGTCAATGCAATCTCCTCTTGCACTTCAAGCAAAAACTTACTACTCCTTTCTAACACCAAGCAAACTTATTTGCAAAACAACACAGCGAGAACGGGGGTCCAAACTACTCAAGAAAACTAAACAAACTAAGCAAATCAAACGAAAACTAAGACGCTCCAAGAACAACACAACTGTGCATGAAACAATAAAAACGAAGTGTCTAGACAGACCTGAGCTTTTTATTGATGAAGAAGGGGATGCCTTGAGCATCCCCAAGCTTTGACGCTTGTACCTCTTGGATATTTCTTGGGGTGACACCATGGTGGCATCCCTAAGCTTGAGCTTTTGTCCATTCTTCATCTCATTGCATCATTCTCTCTTTACACCTGAATTTTTTCCTTCACACAATCTTCATTAGCAATATTAGCTTACAAAAGATATTAGACCCTTGGAAAAGCTTTGAAACAGAAAGGCTTTTCACTAAAAACACAAGCTACCGTAGTAACTCCTTCAAAAAGCTCAATTTACCTAAAGAGAACTCAAAAAGGAATCAATAAGAAGCAAATGCAAATAATGGCAGAAATTTGTCAAAACAGACCAGCAGGCAGAAACCGATTTTTTCGAACATCTTTTGTTGCTAAAATAAAAAAGTCTTGAACTTACGTAAGTTAGCTAACATACTGGGGGATTTATTCGTAAATTTTGAGCTTAATACGAGTTACAGAGACTCATGATTTTTTTGGTGGAGGACAGAAATCTGTTTCGGGACAGCAACTTACCAAATCTTACTTCCCTCTCATTGGAGGTCATTCTTGGCACAAAAAGCAAAAAAAAAGGATAAGAAGAGGTCATTACAGAAGTAATAACTTCCAAGACTCAAGGAAACTCTTGGTTTATCTCCCAACAAGTACTTTTCTTTAACGCCTTTAAGATAGGCACAAGAAGCAAGAAGAATCAAGTATTTTCAAATGAAGAAGCATTAACATCAAATCTTGCTTTCAAAGGAGGAGCAAAAAGCAACTTCTCTCTCCTCATAGGGTAGTGTTCAATACCTTTCTTGAATGGAAAATGATATTTAATGGTGCCTTCTTTCATATCAATGATAGCACCAACTGTTCTAAGAAAAGGTCTGCCCAAAGTAATAGGACAAGAAGCATTGTATTCAACATCAAAAACATAGAAATCAACAGGGACATAATCATTGTTAACCATAATGAGAACATCATTAACACTCCCATGAGTTTCTTCTTAGCATTATCATTGAGTGGGACATCCAAATAACAATCTTATAATGGTGGTAAATCAAGCATTTCATAAATCTTTCTAGGCATAATAGAGACACTAGAACCAAGATCACATGAAGCTTTGAGATCAAAGTCATTCACTTGCATATTAATAATGGGTTCCCAACTATCTTCTACTTTCCTAGAAATAGAAGCTTTGTGTTTTAGCTTCTCTTCCTTAATCTTAACAAGAGCATCTGTAATGTGTTTGGTGAAAGCAACATGCATATCACTAGCACAGGACTTCTAGCAAGCTTTTGCAAGAACATAATCACTTCAGAAATATTGTAACCATCAATATCAAAATCAAACTTAGCATCACTAGTAGTAGGTTCAATAGGCTTAGGCATAGTAGGAGGAATAGGGGCTACTTGTGGTTTAGTGGTGATGGTGCACACACTATTGTTTCTATCAATTTCATCTTCCCTTTCCCACTTAGCATGAAGTTGAGCTAACAACCTAACATTTTCATCAATAGTAACTTGTATGGCATGAGCAGTAGCAAAGGTGTTTTCCATAGTTTCTGGTTTAGCAGCCATTTTATTAACCAAGGAAGTTTGAGCTTCAGACAAAGAGGATATATTTTTCTCAACAGTTAAAAGCTTTTCCTCTATAGTCTTATCGAAAGTGGTTTGTTTACTAATAAAGTCCTTGAGCATGACTTCAAGTTCAGAGGGGGCACTTCTAGCATTATCGTAAGAGCTTCCATAGGAGTTGCCATTATTAGGAGGATAGGGCCTATAATTGTTGTTGCTACCAAAATTGTTCCTATAGGCATTGTTGTTGAAATTGTTGTTTCTAATGAAGTTCACATCAACTTGCTCTTCTTGAGCAACCAAAGAGGCTAAGGGAACACTATTAGGATCTAGAGGAGTTTTCCCATTAACAAGCATAGCCATAATAACATCAATCTTTTCACTCAAAGAGGAAGTTTCCTCAACATAATTTACCTTCTTACCATTTGGAGCTCTCTCAACATGCCATTCAGAGTAGTTAACCATCATATTATCAAGGAGCCTTGT
Organism: Avena longiglumis; assembly: GCA_030063025.1. Lineage (NCBI taxonomy): Eukaryota > Viridiplantae > Streptophyta > Magnoliopsida > Poales > Poaceae > Avena > Avena longiglumis. The sequence goes on from CP125977.1 coordinate 482,571,821, forward strand.
TGCAGTACCCAAAGTGAGGCCCATGAAGGTACCTCCAGCAGCAGAATCCAATAGGTTTCTTGAGGAGAAGTTCAAACCTGCATAAAAAGTCTGGATAATCATCCAAGCAGTGAGTTCATGAGTAGGGAAATTTTTAACCAAAGATTTCATTTTTTTCCCAAGAAGGAGCAACATGTTCACTATCAAGCTGTTTAAATTTCATAATATCACTTCTCATAGATATAATTTTAGCAGGAGGATAGTACTTTCCAATAAAAGCATCTTTGCACTTAGTCCAAGAATCAATACTATTTTTGGGCAAATAAAGAAACCATTCTTTAGCTTTTCCCCTCAAGGAGAAAGGAAAAAACTTGAGCTTAATAATATCTCCATCTACATCCTTATACTTTTGCATCTCACAAAGTTCAACAAAGCTATTGAGATGGGCGGGATCATCGATCAAGCACTGTAAAATTGCTCTCTCATCACAAGATTCAACAAAGCAGGCTTAATTTCATAAAAGGTAGCATCAGGAGCAGGTGGAGCAATAGGAGTGCTTAGGAAATCATTGTTGTTGGTGCTAGTGAAGTCACACAACTTGGTGTTCTCAGCAGAGTTCATTTTAGCAAAGGTGGGCAAGCCAAAAACAGCAGCAGCACCAAGAGCAGGAACTATTTTTTGTGTGTTTTTGAGTAAAGCAAGCAAACCAAATTAGACTATTTTTTTGGGTTTTAAAAAAAAGGCAAACAAAACCAAGCAAAATGAAAAAAGCAAACTAAAAATAAAGTAAAGAGAAAGGAAGTGAAGGACTCCCCTTGTGAAGACGTCCTTAGCCTCCCCGGCAACGGCGCCAGAAAAACTTGTTGGCTGGCTGATGGCGCCTTGAAAAGCTTAACGATTGCCTGCGCATAGCCTGTTGGGAACCCCAAGAGAATGGTTTGAAGCAGCAAGCAGCAAGTTTTCCCTCAGTTGAGACCGAGGTTATTGAACCAGAAGGAGGAAGGAAACATCACACAGGTGTTGCAAGCAACGCAGAGACCTGTATAACACAAACTCAAGACTTTGCCCCAACGAACAGTGAGGTTATCAAGATCACCGGTTTGCTGTAACAAAGGATTAAACGTATGGTGTGAAAGGTAATGGTTTGCAGCAAGTAAACAAGTAACAGTGGAAGATGTATCAATGGTAAAGATTGGACCGGGGTCCATAGTTCACTAGAGGTGCTCTCCTTAGATAAACAACATGGCATGAAGGGTAAACAAATTACAGCAGGGCAATTGACAGGAATTGAGCAAGGCATAACAATGCAATTACTAGTCAGAAAGATCCTATGAGATTCGATTGGGCAATACAACAAGATACATAGACCGCCACCCAACTACATCTATGACTAGAAGTCCACCTTCAGGTTATCATCCGAACCCCCTCCAGTATTAAGTTGCAAGCAACAGACAACTGCTTTAAGCAAAGTGTGTAAGGTAAACACTCCACATGTTCCATGAACAAGAGACTGTTGTTTTGTCCCTAGTAGCAACAACATATCTACAACCGAAGAGAATATTGTCACTTCCCCTAGAAACTAGAGGCATGAACCCATTATTGAGCATAAATACCCCCTCTTGGGGTCACTAGTAACTACTTGGCCAAGATAGCTACTAACAACGGAGAGCATGCAAGATCACAAACAACACATACATGATAGAATCATAAAGACAAAACCATTAATCAAACCAACATAATAATCTCAATATCCATCGAATCCCCACAAACACAACATGCATGATTACAAATAGATTAGATCTTGATCATGAACGGAGCTCACAGGATCTATACATGAAAGAACAAAGGAGGATATACAACCATCTAGCTACTACATGGACCCATAGTCCAAGGTGGAACTACTCACGCATCATACCGGAGAGAAGGCCTCCGGGATGATCTCCCCTCCGGCAGGGTGTCGGGAAGAACTTCAGATCCCCCGATCTAGGGACGATAGAGGCAGCGGCTACAGACGGTTTCGTGGATATTTGATCGGGTGCTTAGGGTTTCTTCATCGGGGGCTTCTTATAGGCGAGGCGGCGGGCGCCTAACCCTAGCCAGTGCGTGGGGCCCAACGCGCTGGGTGGTCTGCCCCTCTGGCCCCTCCGGCTCTCCTCTGGACTTCTTGTTCCCCCCGCGCCTGGCTAGGGTTAGGCGCCCCTGGCCCCCGCCTCCGGCTCTCCTCTGGACTTCTTGTTCCCCACGGAAAGTTATTGACTTTGACGTTTGTCCCGTACAATTCCGAGAATATTTCTTTACTAACTTTTTTGAAACCAAAAACAGCAGAAAACAGGCATCTGGCACTGTTGCAACTTGTTAATAGGTTATGTAGCACCCCGGGTAAAACCACTACTAGAAAATTGTTGTTGTTATACCTTGTGCATCATCATGACATCATCATGCATCTTTTTGTCTAAAACTATTTTACTAAAATCCCTATTTCATTTTCTACAAATGTCCCTCTCTTTATTCAAATGCGAAACCTCGGTCTTTTCTGGATCTTGTATTTATCTAAAACTATATTTCAATGTTTTGTTTTATAAAAATAATAAAATATTTTTACTGGGGAGGCAGACAACCGGCCAGGCCCAATGGACCGACCGGACTCCACCTACAACCCATCAAATAAACCCTAAACCTAAACCAACCCCAACCACCCAAACCCTAGATACCCCATCCCTCTTCACCCCACACGCCGATGCCACCACCCACCTCTATGTGCTCTCTTGCGTCCCACGCCTTCCCCCTAACCCTAGCTTGAGTCGCTGTTGTATATATATATATATTCTGCGGGTTCCATCGTGGACTATTGTGTAATGATATTACTTCGTTTTCCACCCGCACGAAAGTGCCTGGTGGGCACCTTTGAATCGTTTCCCGGGTTTGGCGGGAATCGCTGAAACTTGCATAGGGCCGATCCGAGGGTGTTACAGAGTGGTATCAGAGCTCAGCAGTTGCGATACCCCATGGGTCTAGCCTGTAGGATAACCTAGCTAACGAACGTGGTAGAGTGTCAAAACTATTTTGGAAAATCGGTTGGATAGGTTTGATTAGGTCTGCTTTTACTTCTTACCCCTCTGCTATTCTCCTCTTATCTCGACGTGTTTTGAATCTGCTCTCTTATCTTTTCTTCGAGTCCAGGATTTCTCGTGGTTGGGTTTCCGTCGTACCTTTAGGGTTTCGCTTCTATCCTCTTGTAACGGTGCTTCGACATCTCGTCTTCATGCTATCTGAGGAATCATCTTGTGTTGTACTTCACTAAAAAAAATCTTTGTATCCTCCGGTGTTCCCAAGACGACAATGACTTCATCTACATCAGATCTGATGAGAATCGCCATCCCTCCTTTGTTTCCAAACCTCGCTTGTCGAGATCTTCAGTCTGAATTCTGAGAGTTGGTTGCATAAGTCTTCTATTCATGTACAGAGTAATGCTTTGAGTGCGGGATGGAGTCGCGACCATACCACTACTCTTATCATTCGCTTTTGACACTGAATGGTGGATCGATGCAATTCTTACTCCTACAGAATTTAGAGATGGCCTTATCTTTTTATAACTTTACCTTCGTTTGTTGTTTATCCGGAGTGTTCTCTCGACAGACGAGAGCAACGACCCCTTGTTGGTGGTGTCACCGATTTCAAGACGGAGAAAGAACCCTTGCTAGTGGTGTCACGGGGATCTACACAAAGCGAGAAGTTTCAGACCGTCGGCCTTATTCCCGTACCATGAGGTGGATCTCGTGAGCGAGATCCATTATTAGTGGTGTCGAATTGTAGCATCCCGGGTAAAACCACTACTAGAAAATCGTTGTTGTTATACCTTGTGCATCATCATGACATCATCATGCATCTTTTTGTCTAAAATTATTTTAATAAAAGCCCTATTTCATTTACTACAAATGTCCCTCTCTTTATTCAAATGCGAAACCTCGGTCTTTTCTGGATCTTGTATTTATCTAAAACTATATTTCAAAATGTTTTCTTTTATAAAAATAATAAAATATTTTTACTGGGGAGGCAGTCGGCCAGGCCCAATGGACCGACCGGAGTTCACCTACAACCCAGCAAATAAACACTAAACCTAAACCAACCCCAACCACCCAAACCCTAGATACACCATCCCTCTTCACCCCACACGCCGCCGCCACCACCCACCTCTCTGTGCCCTCTTGCGTCCCACCCCTTCCCCCTAACCCTAGCTTGAGTCGCTGTTGTATATATATATTCTGTGGGTTCCATCGTGGACTATTTTGTAATGATATTACTTCATTTTCCACCCGCATGAAAGTGCCTGGTGGGCACCTTTGAATCGTTTCTATGCGGGTTTGGCGGGAATCGCTGAAACTTGCATAGGGCCGATCCGAGGGTGTTACAGGTTAGTACCAGAAAACATGTAAAAAGCACCTCAAAGTGTACACAAGCAAAGAAAAATAGATACAAAACAAGCATGGAGCATCAAAAATTATAGATACGTTTCCAACGTATCAAAGAGAAACTGACTCCATCTATTAGGGTAGGCATGGGCAAAACAGCGTAAATTGGTTTCCAAGCATTGATTTACCCGTTCAGATTGGCCGTCGGTTTCTGGGTGGTATGCGGAGCTCATGCGTAATTCACTTCCCACTCTTGTGAACACTTCTTTCCAGAATTTGCTTGTAAAGATCAGGTCACGGTCTGATATCATGACCTTGGGAAGGCCGTGGAGCTTGAACACATTATCTATGTAGGCGGAGGCTACTTTGGCTGCTAAAAAAGGATGGTGCAATGGGATGAAATGAGCATAACGAGTGAACTTATCGACCACCACCATTATGCAGTTTGTAGAGACAGAATTGGTGAGGCCTTCGATAAAGTCCATTGTAACCATCTCCCAGGCTCCATCAGGTGTGGGAAGGGGTTGAAGGAGTCCAGGGTATTTGACTCGTTCAGGTTTTGATTGCTGGAATATCAGACATGACTTCACAAATTCTTTGATGTGATTCTTCATCTTGGGCCATGCAAAGAGACGTCTGGTATGCTTGTAGGTCACAGGAAATCCGGAGTGGCCACCAATTGCACTCGAATTGAAAGCAGCCAAAATATTTTGTTGTAGTTCTACTGATCCTCCCAACCAAATTCTGTTGCTAAAATAGAGGATACCTTGTTGAAGATAAAACCGATTCTTAGTGTCAGAGGCGAGCTATAATTTATAAATCCATTCAGAGGCATGTGGATTAGTTGCATAACTAGCTCTGACATCATCAAGCCAAGCTGGATGACACTCGGTAATTGCAGTTATAGTAACAGTTGGTTCATGTTGACGACGAGACAGTGTGTCAGCAGCTCAGTTTTCCACTCCTTTGCGATAATAGAGTTTGTACTGGAGGCCAAGAAGTTTGGTAAATGCCTTGTGTTGCAAATTCGTGGTGAGACGTTGATCCTCCAGATGTACCAAACTCTTTTTGGTCTGTGCGAATAATGAATTCCTTATTCTGCAGATACGGGCGCCATTGTTCAATCGCCATGAGCACCGCTAGGCATTCCTTCTCATAAGTTGAAAGCCCCCTATTATTCAAACCGAGAGGTTTTCTCATGTATTCAATAGGGTGACCATCCTGCTGCAAGACTGCACCCACACCAGTGTCACAAGCATCTATATCAATTGTGAACATTTTGTTGAAATCAGGTAGCTAGAGCACCGGTGCTTCAATAAGTTTTTGCTTCAGAAGCTGGAAAGTTGTTTCAGTCTCGCTTGTCCAAACAAAAGGTATACTTTTCTTGAGCAGATTAAAGAGAGGACGAGCAATAATGCCGAAGTGTTGCACGAATTTTTTGGTAATAACCTGCGAGCCCCAAGAAACTGCGGGACAGGCCAGGTCGCCACCTTGCTAATCTTTTGTGGATCTGAAGAAACCCCTTGAGAATTTATCACATGCCCAAGATAAGCAATTTGTTGCTGCCCAAACAAACATTTGGCTAATTTTACTTGCCAATTGTCATGGAGGAGTAATTCTAGCAGTGATTTCAGATGCTTCTTGAAAGGATACATATGTCGCCTAGAGGGGGGTGAATAGGCGATTAAAACTTTTCCTAGAGTGGCTCAACAAAGGCGGAATAAAACTAACATTTACTTTGTCAAGCACACAACCTAAAAAAATCTAGGGTTCACCTATGTGCACCAAAAACTTATGCTAAGCAAGACAAACAACTATGTGATAGCAAGATATATACTTCAAGCACGAAGGCTATCACAAAGTAAAGTGCATAAGTAAGAGCACGGGTATAGAGATAACCGAGGCACGCGGGGACGACGATATTTTACCGAGTTCCTCCCAACATGGAGTACGTCTCGTTTGGAGAGGGGGTGGTATCTAACCACCTACGCCACAAAAGGCCTCCCTTATTCTCCGGTGAATCTCACCCCAACGGGATCGATCCACGCTTCCACTATCGGTGCACTTGTCGGTGGCAACCAGAATCTCTCACAAGGTTGGGGCACTTCCCCACAACTTAATTGGAGGCTCCCAACAAACGCCACAAGGTTGGGGCACTTCTCCACAACTTAATTGGAGGCTCCCAACAAACGCCACCAAGGCCTCAACCTGCAACACAACAAACCATCTAGGGTTCCAAGAACCCAAGAGTAAAAAGCTTCTCAACTTCCACTCACCAAATCCTCCGGGGAGAACTCAAACCGATGCATCGAATGCAAATGGCAAGAACACCACAAAGATGCTCGAATCCCTCACTCTCAAGTTCCAACAAAGCTACTAAATCTATTGGGGGAGCAAGCGAGGAGGAATCAAAGAGGAACACAAAATCCCCCAAAATCTAGATCCTAAGGATACACTCACAAAGAGATGTTTTGGTTTGGTCAAAATGTGGATCTAGATCTCCTCTCTCTTCCACTCAAATATGGGCAAGAATCATTGGAGGGATTGAGAGATAGCAAGCTTTGGAAGGTAAACAATGGAGGGGAAAACTTGCAAGAATAGTTGGGGAACCATTGGGGAAGAAGGCCCCTTAAATAGGTCCCCCCAAAATCCAACCGTTGAAGCCCAAAAACGCGAATCCCGGTACTACCGGACTTTTCCCCGGTACTACCGGACATTCCCTGGGGATCCCAGGACGCCAAATGCACCTTATTCAGTACCAACCGGTACTAAGGGGCGGTACTACCGGACCCTGTTCCTGTACTACCGGTCACCCCTGAACGAAAACGGCCATAACTTTTGCATCCGGACTCCGATTTTGATGATATTGGGCTCGTTTCGAAGTGGAAAACAAGCTCTACAAGATCATGCAAAGAAACATCATAGTCCAGCAAGGGAGGATAGATCCAAATGACGAAAGTTTTAACCTCTCTCAAAAAGACGAACCGATAAAACCTCCAACATAAAAAACGTAATAGAAAATGCATATGAAATCCGTTTTCGATGAACTAGAGCTTGTCATGGAGATTAACACAAGCTCTAAATACTCACATGAGTAAGAACCAAATAATGTAAGGTTTTACCTATCTCTAAAATACAAACCGGTAAAAGCTCCAAGATCAAAATGCAATTAGATATAAAAGGGAAATCCGATTTTGATGAACAAGAGCTTGTTATGAACATTACCACAAGCTCTATATCCTCACATGGACAAGACCAAATAACAACCAAATACGATGATGCAAGTATGCAAAGGTTTGAGCTATCTCCGAACGATGTGACTGCGTTACTCATTCGAGAGCCCCTCTTGATAGCACGACTATCTATCCTAAACCCGGTCTCCCACTAACAACATGAGACTGGCAAACGGGAAAACCTATCAAGATTATACATTTTCCTTGAGCATTCCACTTGAGCTCAATGTATACGAACTTGACCTTCTCAAGATGGAACACCTTTCTTGATTTCTCATCATCGATCCATGATCACCGGGGATGGCAAGCATCAAACATGAGATCTTCTATAGATGGCGCATTTTGAGCTTGCACAACACATCTTCTTCTCATTTCATCTATCTTGAAGACAACACATGCTCCAAGCAATGCCAATGGACAATTCCTACAAGTACAACTTAATACACACATTAGTCCATAAAGATTGTCATTAATTACCAAAACCACACATGGGGGCCCACATGTTCTTTCACTGCTGATCTGTAAGAGTCTGGCTGTAGACGAGGATGTCGTCGAAGAAAACAACCACACACTTGAGGAGGAGAGGCTGCAGGGTAGCATTCATGGCGCCAAGGAAGGTTGCTAGGGCGCCTGCAAGACCAAAGGGCATAACCTTGTATTCCCAATGACCGTAGTGAGTTTGGAATGCAGTTTTGAACTCTTCCCCCTCGGCAAGTCTGATTTGATGGTATCCAGCACGCAGATCCATTTTGGAGAACCATTTTGCACCGGCAAGCTCATCGATGATGGGCACTGGGTACTTACCACAGTCATGGAGTTCAGTGCCCTATAATCAACACACAACCGCTAGGTACCGTCTTTTTTTTTGACAAGAATGGCCGGAGACGAGAAGTGGTTGGTATTGTGTTGAATGACCCCTGACTCCAGAAGTTCAGTCACTTGTCGCTCGATCTCTGATTTTAGCTCAGGCTTGTGTCTGTAGGCACGCATGTTCACTAGTTGTGCTCCAGGCATCAGGGGAATGCGGTGGTCACAAGCACGCCTAGGTGGCAGAGAAGTTGGTGCTGCAAATACATCTTCAGATTTTTTCAATTACAGCTTGTATATCTGTGGGAACAATTTCTTCAACTTGAAGTTCGCCATCTAGAGCATAAACATGAATTAAATGTGCCGCAGAACCTTGGCGACAAATGTTAGACAATTTTGTAACTGATATTGCTGAACACTGAGTGTTACCCTGATGATGGTCTTGCAGATGTATCACCCCCTGTGATTGTTGAATCTTTAGTGCTTTAGTGACCCAATAAATGTTTGGATTATGGTCTTCGAGCCAGTCCATGCCCAAGATGGCGTCAAAAGAACCTAGAGGCAGAATCTTCATGTCAGTGAAGAAATGGTGATCATTAGCAACCCACTCACACTTAGGAATATATGAGTAACAATTGTGTTGCGTCCCATCTGCCACATTGACTTTGCAGGGTTGAGAAAGAAGTTGAACTCCAGTCAAGGTGGACGCAAGCTGCTGATTGATGAATGAAGTGGAGCTACCTGAATCCACGAGTATCAATATTTTTTTGTCCTCGATGAATGCCTGCAACTGGATCACACCCACACCTGGTATATTAGCTGAAGATCCAGTAAGAGCATGCGCTGATATTGAGCAGGCCATTTCAGTATCTACAAAGAGCTGTTCATCAGTTTCCGTGTCTGCTAATTCTTTAGGTAAAAATAAAACCAGTAATTCTTCCACTATATGGAACTGTACAGTGGGTGGACACACATGCTCTTTGTTCCAACGCTCACCACACTTGTAGCAGTACTTTTGCACGCCAGTAAGCACGCAGAGCTGTAATACGTTCGTCAACTGTTGCACGAGCAGCTTCCAGTCCCGGCTGATCATCACACCTGGAAGGTGGACGAGAGGGACCACCGTGTTGTGGAGTAGGCAAACCTTTTGCTGGAACTCGAATGTATCTATTCTCAGTTTGGCGAGGTGTAGATACAGATTCTCATTCAGAAACCTCTTCTTGAAGAAGTGCCAGAGAGCAAGCTATGTCCAAATCGACAGGTCTCTGAATCATGACCACTGCTCGGATATCCGGTCGCAAGCCCTCCAAAAAATGTGTGAAAAAGTAAAATGGATGAGTATCTTCAGAGTATGACATTAAATGGTTTACTAGAACATCAAAACGTTCAATGTAATCTGATACTGTTGTCAGTTGCTTTATAGCATAGAATTGACGGATAAGAAGTTGGTGCCTATCGCGACCAAAATGGGTGCAAAGTAAGGAAGTAAACGAGACCCAATCTAAGCCAGCTAAATGTTGGGCCACACAGAGATAAAACAAAACTTTTTTCTCTAATCGTGGAGATCCCAAGATCTAGCTGAGATCCACGAGGTTTACCACTAGACACGCGGTTGCGGATTATTGATGTAGAGCGTTAGTTGATGCAGTGCAGTCCCTGTGATCTCGATCCAATCGACGGTCGTCCAAGCGCTGATGGTACAACGCCTCTGCTGGTGTCCACACGGACAAGGAGGAACGCCGACGGTGAACTGCTAGGTTCAGTATGGCGGCAGGACTGCTGTCGAGATAGGGTTTCCAACAGATGGAATGACCTTACCGATCAACCCTCCTGGGTTTAGGGAGTAAATGGTGGGATCCACTTACTCGTGGCCCATTCACTAAAGCCCATATAACATTATTCACCGTGAGTCCGACTCACTGATTCAGTCTAAAACCGGCTCGGGTCTAACCCAACCAGATTTCCGGTTCAGATCCAATCCGAACTTGCTCCCGCTCTTAAGTGTGTGACCCCGCAGTCTCATGGCTACTTGGACACGATTAGAGTTCGACTCTCAATCGATCAGTCGGTAGCGGCTCCTAGCAGAACGTGCCGACTCCGAAGTACCAAAGAGTCATGACAACTTGCCTTTACAATGCGACTTATGTTCGAGTCCCTTTTGCCTCACGATATACCTTGTCAGACTATAGGTGAATAATTGTTATCCCCTAAATAGTCCGACTCTCTTCTCGATCCGAGATAAGTGATTCATCCTACTAACTCTTAGTCGATCGCCTCGGTTAACACTTAACCGAGTCGTGCATGGCCATGCTTTCCAAATCATATCATCCGAGAGGGCCCAGATAATATCTCTCCAAGTGGAGGGGCAAAATCCCATCTTGGTTATTCACATCACGCAGCTTGATTCTAGGTCGACCCGAACTCTGCCTTTATAACTTCCAGTTACGGATCAGCGTTTGATAGAACCTAAGTCCATGATCCTCAACTTGGACTGTGTAACAACCTCAGGTCTAAGGATTACATTGTTTCAAATATACAAATGACAACTTGTTCGTTGTACCTCAATATGGGTCAATCCGACTTGCTAAACTCTTTAGCCGAATCTGTGTAAGTCGGAATAGCATCTCCATGCCCATGACAAGTGGACCGAGTTATCAAGCCGACTTTCACATTGGTCTAAGTTGTGTGTCCAGCATAACCTCGATGACCAAGGATATTTAGTACAAACAATATGAATGTATAGTTCCACAACCGAATCACATATTCAATGATATACATCAGATGCTCATACAAGGACAACTTAATCACTTTATGAATACAATGGAAAATATCATCATACATGATTGCCTATAGGGCATATTCCCAACACTAAACGCTTATGAACTGCCTGTAACCAGATACCCGTAGCTCCTTTGAAATGCAAAGTGGACATGGTACCCAATAAGACTCGTGTGTCACAAAAATACGGAAATACTGTTATGCTAGTTTCTTCCATAAATTTGGATTCTCGCCAGTAAACCGAGGAAAGTGCATAGATGGTGCGGTGGATCCCATGGCAGTCATCAATTGATTGGTACTTCCTCCGATCCATATTACTTTTCATAGAAATGGATGTATCTAGACATGTTTTAGTATTAGATACATCCGTTTTAGCGTCAAGTAATATGGATAGGAGGGAGTAATTAAATTTGGGCCAGCTAGCGGAACCGAGCACGGGAATTGCAGTGAATTCATACCCGTGACCGGGAGTTCCGAGGGTGAAACTATGTTCACCGGCGAAAAACCCCTGAAATTGGATGCCTCGTCGTGGCCATCTTTCCCGTGGAACACCCCTTCATGTGATGGCGGGGAAGATGCGGCAAGATGGGTTGCCGCCGTTCCACCATCGCTCACCGCTGGAGCAGCATGAGTACGTTGGAGGTTCGCCACCGGCCCACCGCTACCTGGAGCGTGGCCATGCGCGCCTCCATCTCCAGCTGCCACTCTGCTAGATCGCGTAGCTGCGACGTCTGCGCCGTGATCTGCTGCGACATGCCTTGCTGGGTCGCAAGGATCGCATCGGTGCGGGTGTTGATGTTGAGCTCCATCCGGTCCAGTTACTCACGTAGTGATGGATCCATCGATTCCCGGAGTCGTCGTCGATCCTCGGTTCGCCTGCGAGTTTCCAGCCTGCTCGGAGAAGAATCGGTGGAATATGTGGTGGACTGGATCGAAACTGGCAAATCTGATACCAGATGTTAGGTGCCCGATGACTCTTGATTAACAGCGACAACAAGTGACAATATTTGGTTACAACCGAGCAATTGAGGTAGCATTGGTAGCTATCCTATTACAAGAAGACAAACTCCTTCCGCCGCCGTTTCGTCGATGATCCGAGGATGGATCTGACCTTGTCCTTCCTTGCCTTAAGAAGAGAGATCGACGTTAGTCACCACTAGACCAATGTGTCGGCTGTTGGGATGGATCAGGCGAATGGGCCGCTCTCGCCTCCTAGCAACTCCCGTGTCCATGTCGGTGCCCAATATAGCAGGTAGGACCCTGACAAACAGCCCCCTAGACTTGCAAGAGTATTCTCTCGGACATACTGTCTTAAGGTTATGTACAATGCTAGAGAGATCATGTACTCCCTCTGTTCCGCGTGGATAACTAGGTTGCTAATTTGAATAATAAAATATAAATAATATAGCATAAAAATTATACCATTAGAAACTTGAGAGGTTATATTTTTTAATGATATAAATTTTGTGATATATAAGTTTTATTTATATAGGTATGCGCGTAGAACCTATAATCCAAAACATAGGGAGTATTGATAAGTTATATAATGCATTATCCCTTAATGTCATCTCTACCAATTAATTAGAATTGTCTATTTTTAGTAAGAAATTGATTTGCTAAGAAAAGACTTATGGTATAACCAAAAAATTAGCCTTCTCTTATTTTTAAAAGATCATCTCTTAGCTAAGGAGAGACAATGTCATCTTTCTTATTTCTCTCTCATTCAACTAAGCAAATATCCAATGTGGCGGTCATAAGGAAGGCTGATGTCATTGTATTGTATGTGCCCTAAGAGCAAACCAACAGATGTTACAAATTTTGGCGCCGTAAAACCTTGTTGCAGCGTGTTAGATTTTTTTTAGCGCGTGAGAGAGACAACACCCCAGCGGAAGCACTAAAATATAGCGCGCGAAAAGCAGCCCTCCACTAGACGCTCTAAAATACAGCCCCAAAAACACTTTTTTCGCATATGTACATCAAAAGAAGATCAAACAGGACAAAACAAATAGACTAAAACACATTTAATTAGGACAGAAACACATGCGGTGTGCCTAATCTCTTCTAGGAATGAATTGAGCTGGAACATGTGCACACGCCACCGCCGAAGCAGGCCACTGACGGGATTGATTCCTTGACGAGCTCCTCCTACGGCCAACGGGAGCGACACGCGGGTGTCTCGATACGTCCCGACGAGGGCCACACGCGGGCGTCCCCGACGAGGGCTGCCTCCAACAGGAGGGGAGCGGCAGCGGGCAACGGGCGATGGACGGGCGATGAGGAACAAATACAGAAGTCGGACGGGCGACGAGGGCCAAGAGAGAGCGGGCGGCGTACGGGGGCTCCTCTGGGCGGCTCGCTCCGCCCAATCCTTGTCCACGGTGACCTCGCCTAATCCTCGTCCACGTCGTTCGCCCCGAGATCAACTCCATGCTGCTTCGCATCACAGTTCCGCAACGGCCTCCACGTAGGCGATTCCGGCGAGTGGCGGTCGGGCTTGATAACGAGCAGCGGGCGATGAAGGGATTCCGCGGTCGGTGATGGTTCAGATAAGCAGAGCTCGTTGGAAACACAGGAGGAAGGTACGATGACCACAGTAACATGTTTCTCTCAGTTAAGAGTAAAAAAATAACTTTAAGGTGTTGCTAACAACTTGAAACCTGCACAACACAATCCATAATATTTTGCCCCAACTTACAATGAGGTTGTCAATCTCACCGGTTTGCTAAAAAAAAGGATTAAATATATAGTGTGGAAGATAGTAATTGCTTATACAAAGTAATGATAAACCATAGATGGTATATCAATGATAAAGAATAGACTGTGATCCACAGTTCACTTAGAGGTATTCTTAGAGCCGTCTCTAGAAATTGAAGGCCCCTGTGCAAAACTTAAAAGAGCGCCCTAAATTTTGTAAACTAAAGCATATTTTACTTATAGCAATTTCAATATCTTCTATTTTTATTTATAATAGTTAGAAATATATTAAACAATAATTGCAACATCTTATTAAGCTTTGAAGTATATCTAGAATACATGATGTAAGATAATACTAAGATTGAATTAAAACATTTCTTGGCTTTTAGAATTATCAATATATCTAGTACTTCCTCCGTCTATAAATAACTGACTTGGATTTGTCTAAATTCAAATATATCTAGCCGCATTTTATTATATAGATATATTCAAATCTACACAAACTCAAGTCAGTTATTTCTAAATAGAGGGAGTAGATCAAATAATAAAAGTATTTAAGAAGACCAATAGACAAAACCTGCCTCAGGATCGCGTAGTTGAGGCCTAAGTGAGAAACTTCAATCAACGATGCCGTCGGTGGTCTAGGCGACGTGAGCGGGGGAATTAGATCGATGAACGGACCTATCATCTTGATCGGATCAGATCTGTTTTCGTCTTATATCAGAAAGACTAGGAGAAGATCGGGAATCCGGGATATGTATATATACGATACAATGTCATTTAATTGAATCGTTCCAGACTAGCTATTGGGCTAGAGTAGTCGAAGAATTGGGACATGGCCCAGCCTTTTAACGAGAGTTTACCGAATTGTTTGAGAAACGTCCTACTACAGACTTGGGCTGCACCGGGAATTGGGGGCCCTAAGAATATGGGGGCCCTGTGCGATCGCCCAGCTTGCATGGGCCCCTGGACGGGACTGGGTGTTCTTCATAAGATAGATAGCATGTTGGGTGGACAAATTATAGCGGAGCAATTGACAGATTGAGAAGGAATAACAATGCATATACTAGACATCTTGACTCCTATGATTTGATTGGGCATTACAACATAATACATAGACCGTATCCAACTGCATCTATGACTAATAATCCACCTTTAGGTTATCATCCGAACCCCTTCCAGTATTAAGTTGCAAGCAATGAATAATTGCATTAAGCAAAGTGTGTAAAGTAAACAATACAATTGCCCCATGGACAAAGAATTGTTGTTTTCTCCCGAGTAGCAACAACATATATACAAGCTTAAAAGTTTCTGTCACTCTTCCAGATTACTAGAGGCATGAACCCACTATCGAGCATAAATACTCCCCCTTGGAGTTACAAGCATCTACTTGGCCAAGGTATCTACTAGCAACGGAGAGCATGCAAGATCATAAATAACATAGACATGATAGAATCAATAATCAATCTGACATAGTATCTCAATATCAATCGAATCCCCGCAAACACAATATGTATGATTACAAATAGATGATCTTGATCATGAACAAAGCTCACAAGATCTAAATATGATAGCACAAAGGAGGAGAAATAACCATCTATATACTGTATGGACCCATAGTCCAAGGGTGAACTACCCATGCATCACTCCGGAGGCTGGCATGGTGATGAACAAGTCCTCCGGGACGATCTACCCCCTCCGGCAGGGTGCTGGGAAGAGCTTCGGATCCCCCGATCTAGGGACGATGGTGGCGGCGGCTACGGACTGTTTCGTGGAGATCTGATTGGGTGTTTAGGGTTTCTGCATCAGGGTGCTTTTATAGACGAAGGGGCAAGGTCGGTGGGCGACCGAGGGGCCCACACCACCTGGTGGCGCCCCTGGCCGTGCCACCGTAGAGTGTGGCCGCCTCGTGGCCCTACTCCGGCTGCCCTTTTGACTCAATATTTGCTCCGGTAAAATATTAACTTTGACTTTTGTTCCGTCCAATTCCGAGAATATTTCCTTACTAGATTTTCTGAAACCAAAAACAGCAGAAAACATGCAACTAGCACTGCGGCATCTTGTCAATAGGTTAGTTCCACAAAATGTATAAAAATACCTCAAAGTGTAGACAAACCATAATAACGTTCATACAAAACAAGCATAGACCATAAAAAATTATAGATACGTTTACGACGTATCAGTCGGCAGAGCGATTCTGGTGGTTGGCGGACCGATTCCAGCAAGATTCCTTGTCGGTGGCGGCCAGGGAGAAGCCCTAGACGGATCCAATTCATGCGGGTGAAAGTTCCGCTCGGCAGTTGGGCTCCCGCGCGTGACTTGATTTTGCAGCGCGCTCGCAGGAGCATCAAATTTGCAGCCTCCGATGCTGCTTTTTCCCGCACACTCTATACTTTTTACGCGCGCTCTAGTTTAGGGCATCTGTTGAATAGCGCTACTTTTGTCCTTCCGTGTGCTAAATCAACGGTTATTATAGAGCATGATATTTTTAGCGCGTTCATTGGAGTTGCTCTAATTCTTTGGCTGTACCTTCACTTTCATCCCAGTTCTTTAAAATTACACGTCTAAGTCCTAAATCTTTCATATGTAATTCACGCGAGGTCCAAAATAGGTCTGACCAGTGTTGATGGGTGCCACCTCGATTTTCTTGGCCTCCTTGATACTTGTTGGCAATGTGTTCCCCTTAGGAAGACGATCACGCCAGAATACCATGTTATCATTGATGTTCACGGTGGTCCATTTGTGTTCCGCCTTCATCTCTAGAGCCTTGAGCGTTACACTCAGGCATGTATCCTCGGGCTGACACCCAGGATACAATGGAGTCATCCGGTCTATCTCCATTTGTGCCAGCTTGGCTTTCTCTCTGGCTACAGCTTTGGCGTTGCTCGTCTCCTTGAGAAACAGTTCTTGAACATGAGGGTCCCACAACGCCGAAGTTAGCAACGTCTGGGTGTTCGCGTCTTCTCCTTCTTCATGATGGTCATGCCCGTCGACATCTCCTTCTTCATCATGATGATCATGCCCGCTGGTATATTCTTCATCATGATGACCATGCCCGTCGGGAGACTCTTCGTCTTCTCACCCGCCCACGTCTTCATGATGACCACCACCATTTGCTGATGTCTCCTCATAAAAGTTTCGCATGAAACCGCGCCTGAGCAGGTGATCCTCCAATTGTCTAGAATTAGGGTCGATCCAGTGCTGGAGTTTGCATGTTCGACATGGACATCTTATCTGGGTCTTGTTGTTCCGAATCATGTTTGCCTTCGCGTCTTTCTTATACCTAGTAACTCGACCTTCGCTCATCCTGACGACCATGGTTGCCTGTATAGAGCCAAAGAGAGAGTAGGTTAATTAGAAACCACATCTTATGCACACACACATGCATGGTCGCTAGAAAAATTCTGCATGACCTTTCCTAAAATTAGGACATATGGGTGGTGCAAAAATTTGCCGAAATGGAAATGAATCAACATTTCGGCAAACATCCATGCACCACACCGGGGGTAGATAAGCAACAACAAGAAACTTCTTCCCATGCAAACATTCATGGACCACACAAGCTTCATCTACAAACATCATCTTGGCACCATCGCACACCACCCGCGCGACAAGCTTCACCTACAAAACATGCATATTCATGGCCAATTACTCACCTAGTAGATTCAATACTGAGTCGAGACCACGATGTGAGAGAGTGTGGATAATAGATCTATGGAGAGATATTGGTAGACAAATAGAGATGTGGAGGAGAAAAGTAAGTGTGTTTTAGATCTACAAGTTGGAGAAGGGCTTTTCCTAACCAATCTATCAATTATAGTAGGTTTAAATATAACAAAATGGAGAAAATTATGGACACAATAGAGTGAGAGAGAGGAGGAAGACGGGTTGGGAGGAGGGGAAAGAAGGATGTGAAATAGGTGGTGGTAGGTAGAGGGTTGCAAAACAGTCACCTTTATGCAGATCTGGACATAGAGTTCTGTTACGCATATGGTTGATATGCGCCACATAAGTGTGATCTTCTCACAGAAGCTTGGTCATAGGGTGGTGAAAGGGCATTTATTGTCATAATCACTTTTGGTGTTCGTTGACAACAAGTAGATCATTTTACAGTTTGTTATTGTCCACAGGTTGGTATTATCATAGATAAATAGCACCCTTACTCTTGGGAAAAGACCACATTCATATGTCACTGTACTGGAAACTCCAGACCGGAGTCTCCGGTCTGCCAAGACCGGAGTCTCCAGTGTGGTCTGGAGTTTTGCGGTTCAGTCTCCGGTGGTGCCTCCCAGGATCTGGCTGGGACACTCTGACTAGGGGTCCGGAGGCTGCACCAGAGCTTACTCCGGAGTCTCCGGACTTTGTCCAGTCCGGAGTCTCCGGTGCTGAAAGACCGGAGTCTCCGGTGTTGCAGGGGCAGGTTTGCCCTGGGTCAGTCAGAAGGGCAGTCCGGAGGCTAGTCCGGAGATTGGCCGGAGTCTCCGGTGTAGACCGGAGTCTCCGGTCTACACACCAGAGTCTCCGGTATGACTTTTCTACAACGGTCAGAAAACGGTTCGTGGAGGGGGCTGCCTATAAAAAGGGACCCTTATCTTCTTCCTCCAGTTGCTCGAGCTGCTCAAGAACACCAACTCCATTAGAGCCACCAACTCCACAAGATCTCTTCATCCAACCATCCAAAGTCATTGATCTTTGGAGAATCGAAGGAGGAGGCCTTGATTTACATCTTCACCAAGATAGATCTTCATTTCCCCCTCATTCACTTGAGGGCCCCCAAGCTCTAGTGTTTCATTGGAAACCCTAACTTTGATTTGGTTCTTACAATCTTGTCTTTGATTTGTCTTGACAGCTTTCTTGTATTTGGGAGCCTCCAATTCAGTTGTGGATGCGTGCCCCAAACTTGTTGTAAAGGTGCCGGCTTCCACCTCGAAGGTTGCCGATATAGTGGAAGGTGAATCGAGCCTATTGGGGTGAGGTTCATCGGAGAACAAGGGAGGCCTCTCGTGGCGTTGGTGGTTTGAAACCACCCCCTCTCCAAACGTAGACGTACTTCCCCTCAAAAGGAAGGAACTACGGGAAACAAATCCTTGTGTCTCCGCGTCCACTCCTTTGGTTACTTCTATCCTTTACCGCACTTTACTTACTTGTTCTTGCTTAGTGTTTTGCTAGTTTGTGCATGGTTGACATATAGGTAAATTCACCATAGTTGCATATTCTAGAGAATTTACCTTTCTTGTCAAACCCTAACTTGAGAAATAATAAAATTTGAAGTAGCACCTATTCACCCCCCTATAGGTGCCCATACGATCCTTTCAATTGGTATCAGAGCCTCGGCTCTTTATTCGGGCTTTACCGCCTAAGAGAATATGGGTAGCCACGAAGGGGATGGTGATGGTGAGCCCACCACGGTGACCATGGAAGATCTCAAAAACTTGGAAACAAGATTGAGCTCTTCCTTGGTCAACGAAGTCAAGAAGATGCTAGAGCAACTTCTTAAAGACAAAGAAGGCTCATCACCCCCATCTCCTCAAGAGGATCAACCATCCATTTTACCTAAGGGGAATACATCAGTATCCCCCGAGGGTACGATGGTGGGGGGTAAACCAGACAATGCTAATTCCTCCACACAACTTGATGGGGGAAAGGGTGAACACCGTGATACTTGGTACTCTCCTGATCCTCCCATCCCACACCCTCATGTGTACAATAGGGGTGACCCACCTAAGCTAGAAGAGTCGGCTACTTTTGCTCAATGGCAATCACTAATGAGAACTCATGTGCGCAGCTCTTGCATTGAACTATGGAACATCATCGAGCATGGACTCTTTATTGGGGATCCAAACAACTTGACAAGAAGAGAGATTGTCAATAGTCAACTCAATGCCACTGCTTTTCATATGATTCAACAAGGTTTGGGGACAAAGGATTATCCACACATTGAGCACTTTAGCATTGCCAAGGGAGCTTGGGATGCTCTCACTGTGTTGTTTGTTGGAAATGAGAGTATGAGGAGGAACCGATATGATGCTCTAAGAAATGAAGCTGAAGGCTTCTACATGAAAGAAGGTGAAGATCATGAAGACATGTATCGAAGGCTCAAGACCACTGCCACCGCTTTTAGAAATGTGGGTGCCTCACATGTGGATGATGCATGGATAAAAAGGAAATATGTGAGTTCACTCATGCCTTTTGAGCCCACCGACTTGAAGAGCCTACAAGGAAGACACAACTACCATCTCATGACCTTAAATGAAGTTATGCAAGAGATGGCCGCTTTCAAGGTTGCCGCCAAGAATGCCAAAGATGCCCGTGCTCATGCCCTTGGTATGAGCAATGTTGTCAATGTTTCTTTGAAGGCCAAAGTTGTGGACCTTGGGGATGAAGATGATAGTGATGAAGGGCTTTCCATGGACCACCCCGATGAAGTCAAAATTGCTCATAGTCAATATATGGCTTTCTATGCAAAGAACTTTTGGAAGAACCCCGCCAAGGCCAAGATGGAAATGCAACGGAGAAGCAATCCAAATGGGAAAAGAGAGAATACCACTAGGTTGAGAACTTGCTTCAATTTTGGTGATCGCTATCACTTTGTGGCAAGCTGCCCCTATGAGAAGAGAGAAGATCATGGTGGTAAGCTTGTGTTGAAGAAGACTCTCAAGACACCTTACAAGAAACCTTTCATCAAAAAGAATCCCGTCAACAAGAAGTCGGGAGAAATTGTCTTGATCACTCATGAAGAATACTCCTCCGACAATGAAGATGAGGAAAAAGAAACTTCTCATGGTGTGGCTGCTCTAGCCACCACCTCTACTCCGACATTCTCACTCTTCGATTCTCCAAATGAGAACTCTTCCACCAAGAACGTCACTTGCCTTATGGCAAGAGGAACGGAGGTATCCTCACCATCCCGCTCTACTCACTTAGATAATGATGAAATTTATGATGAAATGTCTCTTGATGTTAAAAAAGGAATTAATTGCCTTTGATGAGTTTATGACTAACCTAGAAGGTGATGCTAAGCTACATTTTGGGAACATCTTAGATCAACTCTCACATACTCAAGAGCTTCTAGATGTAAGATGTAAACTAGGGCATGAACATATGATTGAGCTAGAGGCTTTAAGCAATGCTCTAGAATAAGAACAAGATACTAAGTTGTCGCTTGAGTCAAAACTTGAAGGGCTTGATGAGGCCAATGACATCATTATTAACAAACTCATAAAAGAGCGTGATCATGCTATTGCTAAATACAAAAGGGCTAAAAAGGACAAGATTGAGTTTGGTGTGGTTCATGAAAAACTTGCCGAGGACTTTAGATTGCTTAACAAGGCTCACAAGGCCTTGGAGAGTGAACTCTTGTCTCTCACAAAGTCCCATGAAACGCTTCAAACTCAATTGGCCAATATACCTTGACCTAGTAACTTCATTCCATCTAGTAGCACAACTATTCTTGAAGAGAATGCTAGGTTGAAGGGGTAGCTTGCTAAGGCCACATTTCCACAAGGCAACAAGTCAATTGATGATCTTTTGAGCAAGCAAAGGCGTAGTGGTGACAAAGGGGGCATTGGTTTTGTTTCCAAAACCAAGAATAAGAACAATAAGAAGAAGAAGGCCAAGCCCGCACAAGATACCAACAAGACCATTGTGGAGAGTAAGACCACGAGTGGTAAAACTATGTCTCATGATGACTTTGCGGGAAGTGCTAACCCTCACTATGTTCTAATGTGTGATTACTATGGTGATGTGTATGCACAATATGTTGGTCCTTATGATGGTTATATTGCTTGGTCTATTTGGGTTCCCAAGACCCTTGTTGCTAACAAAAGAGGACCCATTGAAAAATGGGTACCTAAAAACTAGCTTGATCTTTTGTAGACTTATGCTTCCGGAGGGTCAAAGTGGGTGCTTGATAGTGGTTGCACATGTCATATGACCGGAAGCTCGTCTATTGTCAAGGAGTTAAAGACTAATGATGATCAAATTACCGTGACATATGCCGACAAATCAAAGTCTAAGGTAATGGGTTTCGGCAAGGTTGTGGTTGCTCACGACATTACACTCGTGAACTTCATGCTTGTTGAGACCCTTGGTTACAATTTACTTTCTGTCCTTGCTCTTGGTAAGATGGGCTTTGCCGTCTTCATTGATGTAGATATTGTGGTCCTCTTGTGGAGCAAGTCTCTCAAGGTCGCTTTCGTTGGGTACGTCGAACATGACTTGTATGTGGTGGACTTTTCGGAGCAAATCACTACAGGTCTGATGTGCTTATTCGGAAAGGCCGATGTGAGTTGGCTATGGTATCGCCTACTAGCCCATGTCAATATGAGAACTTTGCAAAGTCTCCATAAAGAGGGCCATATAGTTGGACTAAAAGAGAATGTTTACTTTGCCAAAGATCGTGTTTGCAGGGCATGTGTTCTAGGGAAGATGCATGACGCTCCTCACAAGCCCATGAACCAAATCAAGTCTAACAAGATCTTGGAACTCCTCCATGTGGACCTATTTGGTCCTCCATCTCATGCAAGTCTTGGTGGGAAGAAATATTGTTTGGTGATTGTTGACGACTTTTCAAGATACTCTTGGGTTTATTTCTTCAAGTTGAAGAGTGAGACCCAAGAGACTTTTATTGACTTCATCAACTTGGTTCAACGGCAATACAATGTTCCCGTGTTGATTATAAGAAGTGACAATGGCACCGAGTTCAAGAACTACACCTTGAATGATTTCCTTAGTGATGAGGGGATTAAACATCAATATTCCGCTGCATACACCCCTCAAAAAATGGTGTGGCCGAAAGAAAAAAACCGGACTCTTATTGAGATGGCTAGGACCATGTTGGCAGAGTTTAAATCTCCATACAACTTTTGGGCCGAAGCCATCTCCACCGCTTGCCATGCTTCAAATCGACTCTACCTCCGCAAGAAAATCAACAAGACTCCATATGAGATACTTACCGGTAACAAGCCCAACATATCTTATTTCCGGGTGTTCGGTTGTAAGTGTTTCTATCTCATCAAAGGTGTTAGTTTGTCTAAATTCGAGTCTAAAGCATTAGAGGGTATTTTTGTTGTCTATGGTCTCGAATCTCACACTTATAAAATCTATGATAAGCTCTCCGGAGCCGTCATAGAATCTTGTAGTGTGACCTTCGAAGAATATGATGGTCCCCAAGGGGGGCGTGTTGATGCTTGTGATGCAGATGATGAAATGCCTTAGGATGCCATAGGAAGAATGGGTGTGGGATATATCCGCCCCGTTGAGGAACCCCTGATGGCGGATCGAGAAGAACTATGCCCCACTCAAGTGGAGCCATCATCTTCACAACCTCAACATGCTCCATCCACCGAAGAGGACATTGACCCAAGCCAAAGACAAGATGTGGACCCTCAACATGATGATCAAAGTGTCAACCCTAGTCAAGGAGATCTTGGTCCATTCGACGGGTTGTCAAGTGGTGCCAAGTCCATTTTTCAAGGAAGATCCATACAAACTGTTTTGAGACAAGCTCGAATTGATGCTAGAAGAGCACTTGATCAAGACCAAGGTCAATCTGTGACTCTAATTATCGAGGATGATTCCAATGATGATCAAGGTCAAGATGATGGTCAAGACGAGGATCAAAATGATGAAGAGGGTCCTCCAAGAAACAATACGGAGATCCACGCTCGTCGCGAAGCTAGAAAGGAAAGAATGTTGGAGATAAGAGACCACACCCTCCAAAATGTTGTTGGTGACCTAAGGAAAGGCATCTCCACAAGAGCACAATTGAAGAGGTTTAGTGAACACCAAGCACACATCTCCATGATTGAACCAAAGAAAGTGTGGGAAGCTCTTGAAGATTCGGATTGGTTAGAAGCTATGCACAAAGAACTCAACAACTTTGAGAGAAACAAAGTGTGGAAGTTAGTAGAGAAGACAAAAGATTGCCGCAATGTTATTGGAACAAAGTGGATATTCAAGAACAAGCAAGATGAGCATGGAATCATTGTAAGGAACAAGGCTAGATTGGTTGCACAAGGGTTCTCTCAAATTGAAGGCATTGACTATGGAGAGACATATGCACCTGTGGCTCGTCTTGAGTCCATTCGTATCCTTCTTGCTTATGCGGCACATCATAACTTTAAGTTGCAACAAATGGATGTAGAAAGTGCATTTCTTTATGGTCCATTAAATGAATTGGTATATGTTAAGCAAACCCCGGGATTTGAGGACCCCAACTTCCCAAACCATGTCTACAAACTTGATAAGGCACTCTATGGGCTCAAGCAAGCCCCACACACATGGTATGAGAACCTTAGAGAGTTATTGTTTGAACGTGGCTTTGAGGTTGGGAAAATCGATCCCACTCTTTTTACTAAGAGGGTCAATGGGGAGCTTTTTATATGCCAAATATATGTTGATTATATTATCTTTGGCTCATCTAACAAAGCTTTTAATGATGAATTCTCAAAGCTTATGACTAGTAGGTTCCGGATGTCCTTGATGGGAGAGTTGAGAGTATTTCTTGGCTTTGAGATCAAGCAAGTTAGAGGAGGAACATTCTTCAATCAAGCCAAGTATACTCAAGATATGCTCAGGAGATTCAAAATGCAAGATTTGAATGGAGCTCCTACTCCCATGGCTACAAAGACTCATCTAGAACAAAATCCAAATGGTAAAGATGTGGATCAAAAGGTATACCAGTCTATGATTGGTTCTTTGCTTTACCTTTGTGCATCTAGACCCGATATTGTGTTGTGTGTAGGTGTGTGTGTGTGCAAGATATCAAGCGGCTCCTAAGGAAAGCCATTTAATGACGGTCAAGAGAATCTTTCGATATTTAGTTAATACCCCATTTTATGGTCTTTGGTATCCTCGAGGCTCAACATTTGCTCTTTGTGGATACATGGATTCGGATTGGGCGGGGGACAAGGATGATAGAAAATCAACATCCGGGGCTTGCCAATTCCTTGGTAGGTCCTTGGTTTGTTGGTCTTCCAAGAAACAAAATTGCATATCTCTCCACCGCCGAAGCCGAGTATGTGGCAGTTTCTAGTGCTTGCACCCAATTGCTATGGATGAGGCAAACTTTAAAGTAATACGGTGTCCATTGTGACAAAGTGCCTCTTCTATGTGACAATGAAAGTGCCATCAAGATTGCCTACAACCCGGTGGATCACACAAGGACAAAACATATTGAGATTCGCCATCACTTCATTAGAGATCATGTTGCTCGAGGTGATATTGATCTATCATATGTATTAACCAAAGATCAACTTGCCGATATCTTCACGAAGCCACTTGATGAAGCAAGGTGTTGCTACTTGAGTAATGAACTAAATGTCATAGATTCAAGGAGCTTGACTTGATTTTCTTGCATTCTCAACTATGTTTCATCTCATATTTGGTTTAGGTGCAAGCATGGATATAGGGGGAGTGCGGTCCTAATTGATTGGACCATCCCTCCCCCCATTATGCCCAAAGCAATCAAAATCATTCCTCTTAATATCGTTCAGTGATATGTGAGCTTAATGATGAGTTTTGGTAATGGACCCAAGATATATCTTCGTGGTGCCAAGACAAGTATACTCAAATATGGTGGCCTAGGCCACCGCCCTCTCTCATTTGAGAGGTTGGCACTTACTCATGTTTGTAATTTGCTTGATTTTAGTCTCTTGGAGATTTTCTGATTATTTTCGAACTTCTATGGCTCTTGTTGGTTCTTCACAGTTTGATGTCTCAACCCAAGCCCTATCCCTATCTTAAAAGACCATATATCTCTCATATATGTCCCCAAACACCTTTCCTGGAACTTTTGGTCGAGGAGGACCGGAGTCTCCGGTTTACATACACCGGAGTCTCCGGTGTAGGCCGGAGTCTCCGGTGTAGACCGGAGTCTCCGGACTGGACGGTTTCTGTCACTTAAAGAAGGGGGCACGGGGTGAACTGGTACAACAGCTCCTCATTCTTCACCCCGTCCCCTACCTCCAAACCCGTCGCCTCCTCCTCCAAAAATCCTCCCCGGAGGTCAAGAAGCCCCCGGGATACGCCGTGCCGCCGGCCAACCTTCCCCTCTCCTCCATTGGGTCACTCCCACCAGAGGAATTGATCCCATGGACAGATCTGGTACCTCTTCTCTCCTTTTTCTCCTAGGGTTCATTCCAAGATGTGTTTTTGAGGATTGTTGATGATTTGCCCATTTTAATAACTTGTTTGCGTGCACTCTAGTACTTTAGCCTTGTTGCATTGCCCGATCTACTAGATTCACCCTCACCAGCGTCTCCCCATCTCATACCCGAGCCTCCTGACCGGAGATTCCAGACTTAGGTCCGGAGACTCCGGTCTAGGCCGGAGACTCCGGTGTAAGGTGCGGAGACTCCGGTGTTGGGTGAATCAAAATAGTCCAGAAATGCATCAAAACTCTTGTACTACATCTTTGGGACATATATACTCATCTCCATGCTATCTCCCTCACTGCTGTTGTTATCGCCATATTTTGGCCAAAGGAGGAGATGGGCCGTAATCAAGATGGGCTTGGAAGATACAAATATGCAACGTGTTGTTGAAACGGCCTTGTACGTGGATTTGGGCTAAATTGCCCGTGTATCTGTATATTGTAGTAGGTTACGTTTCGGTTTAGGTAAGAGATAGAGTTGTAGAGTTATTCCAAAGATAGAAAGTCTCCGGACTATAAATATGTACCTAAGGTTATCGAGAAAAAGAGGACAATCACGTTCACAACAAACACAATCTCGGCGCATCGCCACCCCTTGTTTCTAGGGTTTCTTTCGGGTAAGTGTCATGCTGCCTAGATCGCATCTTGCGATCTAGGTAGTATCTGCTTATGCGTTATTTGGTGTTACTCGTACTGGAGCCTTGTTGATGGCGAGTAATACTATTATCATAGTTTTATTGAGGCTAGCATCGGTACTTTTCGCTATGATTGTTTAGTTATGCTACCTCTAGTTACCTCCTACCTTTGCACCTTTTCTTGGGTGTAAGGGTAGCATCTTGCTTGATCTTTATTCAGTTGATTTGATCTGTTATAGTTATACCTTGTTCTCCAAGGTTTAGTTTGATATCCACGTAGTCAGGCCTTGCAAACGGGTTGAACGATCCAGTAGTACGTGAGGATATGGTTTGCCAATTCGAGAGGAGTTGTTCCGGGAATTGACTTTACGTCGGTTGTTAGGCCTTCTCTAGGGTTAGTTTTCTATTATCTTTTATATCTACCAGGCTCAATTACGTGTAGGACGTTCCAATTACGTGGTGAAAACATCAAACTGTCGTAGATCGATTTAACTTGTAATGATGAAGCAAAACCCCATGTTATCATAGACCTAATGCAGAACCATGGGACAATCGGCTCCAGGAGCCGATTCACAGGGAAACCTGGGAGCCGGTCACGGATCGAATTTTACGTATACTTGTTTACCATGCAGGAAATTGATCGAAGCAATCCATCACCTTCCTGACCAGGTATAGGTCAGGTGGCACGCCCTTGAACCAAGCTAGGACGTGTGCCGGAGTTTTGCGGGCCGTTATCCGAGGGACCAGGGCCCACCAGCAGTTCTGGGAGCCTCCCGGCTCTTCGTGTTGCTCGTCGCTGCTCGTCCGTGGGTTTTGACAGGCAACACATTCTGGCACGCCCGGTGGGACATTCAACAGCATCTGCATCAACATCCAACGCTGAGATGGGGGACAGACCGGTCACGTACGACGATCTGCCTGAGGAGCACAAGGCGAAGTATGACGACATCAAAGCTCTCTTCGAAGCCGATCTCATCGGCTCTTTTGAGAGGACTCGTAAGCATGGCATCAGGTGGAAAGGGTTCTCACCCGAGGGTGCTCTTGATGAGGTGGATCTGTCTGTTCCTTCAGAGGAGCGCACCAGAGCCCTGCGACAGGAAGTCAACTACATGGTGGCTCATTCTCTTCACCGCCATTCCGAGAGCCTGGTGAACGCTTTCGAGCGGATCGCAGTTCGCGTAGTTCAGGAGATCATGAAACATCAAGATTACTCTCGGGGCCTGCTCTAGGGACTCACCGGGGAGAAAGACCGCTCCAGACCAGGCCACAACTGCCATTCGCACTTGCAGCTCCGGAGCCACCAGGGGCAGCGGCGTACGTCGTCTACAAGGTCGGAGGTGACCCAGGCGATTGCCAGTTCCTGTTTGAACCACCTAAAGAGATCCCACATGGATATGTGTGCACCACGTGCGGATCGCAACACCGACACGCACGAACCAGATTGCAACCGCAGGGATTTCTGCGGCAGGAGTTCCTGGAGCAGGGACTTCAGGAGCAGGTGTTTCTGGAGCAGGGATGTCTGGGATGGACGCCGAAAAACAGGCGTGGCTAGCCAAGTATGCCACTGGAACGAGTCATGAGAATCTAGCCCCTGCAGCTCAAGCAAAGGAGCAAATCCGTACCATCTTGAGAGACCGGTTAAACGCGTCAAGAGAAGGACAATCGGCTATTCAAAGCCGTACCCCAACGAGTTTGATCTGATTCGCCGCTACCCAAGTATCGGCTCCCCGAGTTCTCAAGGTTTAGCGGATCGAAGGTCGAGCTCGATCGAGCACGTGAGCCGATACGCACGATTAGGCATGATTTCAAGATCGCATCGATTCGCGTAAGGTTCTTTGCGCAATCTCCGAGACCAGCTTTTGGGTGGTACCTCGCCGCCACCGATTCGATCCAGACTGGAAGCAACCGGAAGAGCGGTTCCACATTCGATCATTCGAGGCTACCGAGGCTGGCATTGCAGACCGCACAAAGCGCAAAGCGGGAGAAATCAGAGCCGAGTACATCCAGCTTCAGATCGTCAAGAACCGATGTTACTCACTCGTTTAATCGAAAAGAAGCGATCGGGCGGTGTTGGGTCTCTCGACCTATCAATGATCTGGCTTTCCAAGTAGAGTACAACTCCTTGGCACACATGGCCCAGAAGCTGACAATGTATGAACAGCGCCACCCTGAGTTGTACCAAGACAAGCTCAAACGTCCGATAGGCCTGGTTGATACAGAAGAAGAGGATCCTACACAAGACCAGGAGGTGGCCGTGGCCGAATGGGCTCGGGGGGCAGATCCTGTGTCCTGCAAATGGGTGAAGCAGCAGGGGCCTGCAAAAAGGTTCGACTTCGACGTGAGCAAAGCTGAGCAGATATTCGATTTACTGCTGAAGGAGAAGCAGCTGAAGTTACCCGAAGGCCACAAAATCCCTACAGCTCAAGAGATGAACGGAAGACCATACTGCAAGTGGCATCACTCGTTCACCCACACCACCAACGACTGCAAAGAGCTACGTCGCCAGATCCAAACGGCGATAGAACAGGGCCGTCTGATCCTGGGGCAATTCGCCATGAAAGTAGACACAAACCCATTTCCCGGCGTCAACATGGTAGAACACAGCCATTCCACGAGGCGTCAGTTAGATTTCTCGTTCGATGTCAACATGGCAGGGCCTGTATACCATCATGGCACATATAAGGAGGAGGGCGGTCGCTCTCGGGCCAAAGAAAGAGAGGAGGCCGGTCCACGTGACCGGCCCCATGATGACAAAGTGTATTTAATCGAGGAGCAGGTGAGAAGCGTGCGATATCAGAAGCCACATTCCACGCATCTCCTTAACAAGTATGAGCGTCAGTATGACCGACGTCGCCGGCGCGATAGAGACGATGAAGGATATGAGCACCTCGCTAGGGGAACGTCAAAAGAAAAGGAAGGAGTAGACAAACATTGGGATTGTCCTTTCTTCAAGTATTGCTGGGATGCGGGAATGAGCCGATTGCCTACAATCGATAACTGCCCGGAATGTGGACAGCAGAAGGAGGACACGGGGCCGATTTGGTGTTCAGCGTCTAGGGCCTCTCCACCTCGAGCCGACACAGGGAGTCCGCTCGAGCAAAAGATCTCGAGGAGCCAATGGATGACAAAGAAGAAGACAGATATCACCGTCCCAGGTGGTGTCTCGATGGACTCAGACACACCCAAAAGCGTAGAGTGCAGCGGCTGCGTAACTTGGAGGAAGCCACAGATTCCACGCTTTAAGGAAAGCACGGCCCGATCCGCGTTAAAATTGATGACCTTGGAAGCGAAGATCGCCGAAAAGGAAAGAGTGGCGCCCCAAGCCGGTAAAAGCCGAGGCAAAGACATCGGCTGGCACAAACATGGTGTTCATACTTCCGTCAGAATTTTGCGCTCCAAGAACCAACGAGCTACGTGGCAGTTTGATCGCGCCCACGGCCGTTATCTTTGAAAAGCCACGTGAGAAGGGCTACAAACATCTGAAAGCCACATACTGCGAGGTTACATCAATGGGCAGCCTATCAGCAAGATGTTGGTTGACACCGGAGCGGCGGTCAATATCATGCCATACTCCATGCTACGGCGTTTGGGACGTTCCACTGCAGATCTGATCAAAACCAACGTCACTTTAAGCGACTTCAACGGCCAAACTTCGGAGATGCAAGGCGTACTGAACGTGGATCTGACCGTGGGCAGAAAAACCATCCCTACGTCATTCTTCGTCGTGGACAGCAAAAGCACCTACGCTGTCTTGCTAGGGAGAGATTGGATTCACGCTAACTGCTGCATTCCATCCATGATGAACCAGTGCCTAATACAGTGGGATGGAGATGAAGTAGAGGTCATTCATGCAGATGATTCGATCGAGATCTCCATAGCTGGCATGAACATCTGGGAAGCAGAAGACCAAGAGCCGATCTCTGGAATCAGTCTAGACGGCTGTGAGCGCATTGAAGCTACAAAAAACGGAGTGAGGCTGGTCTTATCCACTGGCCTGACAGAGTAGCAAAGTCCACGATCATTGGTACGCCGATCTTGCGATCGCCACAAAAATAAAAAGCAATCTTACGACAAGCGAGCATGTAGTCGAAAGGGGAGATTCCTGCCAATGTAAAGCACAAATAAGGTGTAAACCGTCCTTGACTAATGCAATCAAAGGGGCGATTCAGGCAATCGGCCCAAATTATTTTTGTTATCCTCACCAACTGCTTGCCCTGTGTTTAGCATCGATTTAACAGGCGACGGAAAGCTAGGGTATGGGTTTACATCCGCTGATGAGCTGGAAGAGATTGACATCGGTCCTGGGGATAAGCCACGACCGGCATTTATCAGCAGGAAGTTAGATCCGAATCTACGGGGTCCGATGATAGCTTTGTTGAAAGAATATCCGCATCGCTTTGCACGACTATCTGAGAGATGCCTGGGTTAGACAGGAGCATCATTGAGCATCGACTCCCTCTTAAAAAAGGGTTTCGGCCATTCCAGCAGTGAGCACGACAGATGAAGGCCGAAATCTTGGAAGAAGTCAAGAAAGAGGTCGAGAAAATGTTGACAGCCAAGTTAATCAGGCCATGCAGGTATGCTGAGTGGATTTCTAGTATCGCATCAGAGAAAAAGGATGGCCGCTGGCGTGTTGCCATAGATTTTCGGGATCTCAATAGAGCTACTCCAAAGGATGAGTATCCGATGCCGGTGGCAGAGACGTTAATCAACGCAACGGCTGGTCATAAGATCTTAAGCTTCATGGATGGCAATGCCGGTTACAACCAAATTTTTATGGCTCCGGAAGATATACACAAGACTGCATTCAGAGTCCCAGGTTCGGTGGGGTTGTTTGAATACGTAGTCATGACGTTTGGACTGAAGAATGCCGGCGCCACGTACCAAAGAGCCATGAATTACATTTTCCATGATCTGATCGGCAAGCTGGTGGAAATTTACATCGATGACGTGGTGGTCAAGTCTACTTCATCACAAGGACACTTGGACGATCTCCAACGCGTCCTGGACCGAACAAGAAAATTCGGGCTACGGATGAATCCAAAGAAGTGTGCCTTGAGGTGGACGGCCGTTCTTGGGTTTCTTGGTCCATGAACGCGGAATTGAGATCGGCCTGAAAAGTCAGGAGGCAGTGCGAACTATGAAGCCACCTACCACGAAGAAAGAACTGCAGTCTCTCATCGGCAAGATCAACTTCGTCAGAAGATTCATCTCCAATCTGTCAGGAAGAATAGAGCCGTTCATGGACCGTGAAAATTAAATCGACGAGGAATTCAACGGGGCGTAACAACAACGAGCCTTCGACGAGATCAAAGAATATCTGACGAAACCGCCAGTGTTGATTCCGCCCCAGCCGGATAGGCCGTTCTACATTTACTTGTCAGTAGCCGACACGTCCATCGCCTCAGTGGTGGTGCAAGTTTATGATGGTCTGGAGCGAGTGGTATTTTACATCAGCAGAAGGATGCTGGATGCAGAGACAAGGTATCCTGAGATCGATAAATTGTGCCTCTGCCTGTTTTTCACCTGCACCAAGCTGCGCCACATCTTGTTCTCAGCGGAGATTATCATCATATGCAAATCAGATGTCATAAAGCACATGCTGTCGGCCCCTATGTTGAAAGGCCGACTCGGCAAATGGATGTTTGCGTTATCGGAATTTGACATCCGGTATCAACCCGCGAAAGCGGTTAAGGGTCAGGCATTGGCCGACCTTATTGCTGAAAGGATCAACACTAATATAGCAGCGCTGTCCATACGAGCGTGGGCTATGTTTTTTGATGGATCGGTTTGTGACGATGGTTGTGGCATCGGCATTCTACTCGTGTCGCCCCGGGGGGCAACATTTTCCTTCTCCATCAGGTTATCTACCCCTCGCACCAACAACGTCGCTGAGTATGAGGCGATACGCAAGGGAATGGAGTTGCTCATTGAAGCTGGAGCAGAAGCAGTGGAAATTTTTGGAGACTCCAAGTTGGTAATTTCCCAACTCACGGACGAATACAAGTGTGAGAGCGAGTCACTCTTCCCATTATGGCTGCAATGCCGTGAGCTGATGGCACAGTTCCGGTACATAAACTTCACCTGGATCCCGCGATCGCAGAATACCGAGGCGAATGATCTTGCACAAATGGCTTCAGGCTACAAGGACGTAGCAGAGGGAGCGATGTTCGTGCAGTTCACGAGGCAACGATCGAGAGACGATATCTTCAATTACTTGAAGGATTCGGCTCGGGGGGCACCTAAACGGATAAGGTACAAGGCCATGAAGTATGTGCTTATTGGGGACGATATGTTTTACAGGACTCTGGAGGGGTTACTGCTCAAATGTCTGGGGCCAGCCGAGGCCAATCGGCTCCTACACGAGGTACACGAAGGCGCCTGTGGAACTCACCAATCGGCTCACAAGATGAAATGGTTGATCAGGCGATCAGGGTTTTATTGGCCCACCATGCTTGAGGACTGTTTCAAGTACTACAAAGGGTGTCAAGCATGTCACAAATTTCGGAAAATTCAGATGGTACCCGCGTCAGTAATGAACCCCATCATCAAGCCTTGGCCATTCCGAGGTTGGGGCATGGATATGATCGGCAAGATCAATCCTCCATCAAGCAAAGGCCACATGTGGATTTTGGCCATTACTGATTATTTCACTAAATGGGTGGAAGCCGTCCCTATGAAGTCAGTGAACTCAAAGGATGTTATCAATTTTGTGAAAGAACATGTCATTCATAGATTCGGGATTCCCCAAACTATCACGACCGATGGAGGTTCGGTCTTCATTTCTCACGAGTTTAGAAAGTTCTGTGAGGACACGGGGATTAAGCTGATTCGATCATCTCCATATTATGCTCAAGCAAATGGGCAAGCTGAAGCGTCCAACCAGAGCCTTATCAAGCTGATCAAGAGGAAAGTCGACGAGCACCCTAGGCGTTGGCACGAGGTTTTTTAGAGGCTTTATGGGCTTATCGCATGTCATGTCATGGAGCGATAAAGACCTCGCCATACCATCTAGTCTACGGACAAGAAGCCGTATTGCCCTGGGAGATTACGGCTGGATCTAGACGTGTCACTTTTCAGAACGATCTAACAACTGAAGAATATGCGGCTTTAATGAGTGACAGTGTTGAGGATTTAACCGAGCTTAGGCTGTGGTCGCTCGAGAAAATCAAGGAGAACAAGGCCAAGGTAGCTCGTGCATATAATAAGAAGGTGAGACCAAAGGAGTTCCACGCTGGCGATCTGGTATGGGAAGCTGTATTACCATTGGGGACTAAGGATGCAGCATATGGTAAATGGTCTCCAAATTGGCACGGGCCATACAGGGTCGATCAAGTTTTAAGAGGGAACGCGTACATGCTTGAGGAGCTGGACGGCGTAAAATTCCCATGGTCCAACGGCCAACATCTCAAGAAATATTTCCCAAGCATGTGGGATGATGTACAGTGAAATGTGGGGGCCGATACATGAAATCGGCCAAATAAAAAACAAAATATATAGCCGATGCACAGTCATCGACTCTAGAGGTTCAAACTGTTACAAACAAATGCCAGTTTACATGAACGAGCTACTAAAGGAAAGCCTCGAAGGCGTGGAGGGCGTCAGCACGGACACGATCCACCTCGGCGATCTCGGCTTCGTCATCTTCGTCCTTGCCTGTCACTAGCTGCTTGTTTAGGGCACGTATTTCTGCCAGATCGGTCTTCAATTGAGCTTTGAGGCCTTCTGCTTCGTCTTGGGAGCGGGCGATGGATGCTTCCTTGTCACGAATGAGCTGTTTAGTCGCCCGGACCTTCTCTTCAAGATCTTCCAACTCCTGTTTTAAGGATGCGAGCTCGGCAGTCGAGAGGTGTTTTGGCATCCAGAGACGCCTTTTTCTCGTTGAGCTGCTGACATCTGTCTGCAATATTGGCCTTCAGCGGAAGTTGGGCGCGGCGCAGAGTGATCCTTTCACGAGCTAACTTCACCCTTGACCCGTAGAAAGACAGAGTTACAACTGGCCAAAGCTTCACCTGCAATGCTACTGGGAGTTGGTCTTTGATTTCAGCAAGAACGCTCTTCACCTCCTCAGAACCCTCGATCAACTCCTCGATCGGGGAGGACAGCAAGGCTTTAAGACGCTGGAATTGAGGTAGAACAGCCCTGGCTCGTGGTTCATCGTTGGCCGCAGAGGGAGTTGGTTCGATGGATTCAGGGTCGAACGTCAGCAAGCCTGAAATATCACAACCCTGGCAGCCCGGAAAGGCGTCAGTATGCGTCGAACATGTAAGGATGAGCCGAGAGAAGCTAACGTACCTCTCCTAAGATCGAGGGGATAGCAGATGACGAGACAATCGGCTTGTGTGTGGTTGCTGGGGGCTTGGACAAAGTGGTAGCCGTTTCATCTGCACCTTCGGGGATTGCTAGATCCGGTTTGGCTAAAGGCATCGGCACTGCCCCAGCTTTCCCACTAGAAACGTCAGTCGTCTGCATGGAAGGTGTTTAGCCGATGTAAATAATGATAAATCGGCAGACAAAAAGAGCAAGTGGTAAGAGCATGAAGGGTGATAACTTTCGAAACCTCTTGGATCGACGAAGAAGTTTGCAGTCCCTTGCGAGCCCTCTTGGGACCCACAGCTGGCCCCGCCTCGACTGGTGCTCGGGGGGCAGTAGGTTCAGGAACCGACCTTTTCCTGGAAGCCGATGGTGGTGAATCTGGCTGGCTCGGTGTAATGGTCCTCTCAGAGTCTGTTGGGCCCAATTCTCCTCGATTGGTCTGAGTGTCCTCGCTGGAGGTGTCTTCGACGGAAGCCTGTAAGAAAGGAGAACCAGTAAGCACGAGCAGATTTGCAAGGGTGAGAAAGATCGATCAAGGCATGGATCAGCCTACATGCGAGCTTTCTGGAGAAGGGCTCCGGCGCCTCAAGGTCTTCCTGGCAGCTACCTTCCTCACCATCGTTCTTGTTTTAGTTGGGACTCGAGGGGCAGCTGACTTAGAAGTTGCTTGGTTCTTGGAAGCCGATTGTGGTGATATCGGCTGGTTCTGCATTATGACCTTTTTCAAAGGTGGCGAGTTTTTGCAGAAAAGAACCACAGGAGCTAGCGGAAAGAACTCGAAAGGGGAGCCATCACTGTGCGTAGGGTCAGGGCCGTCTTGTTGCTGCAAAGAGAGAGAGAGTGGGTCAGTAGAAGAATCATTTGTGAGCTGCATCAAGAAAATGTACAAGTAGTGGTACCTGTTCCACGGGGATATCATAGTCAGCATCAAGCTGTTTCAGCAACGGTCCCAGATCTCTCCTGAAGGCATGAGTCTTCCACATCGACCACCAGTCTTCAAAGCCATCGGTTGATGAGGCGAAGGTGAGGTCGTTAGGAATTGGGATGGTCAGAGCGTCGAAGAAGGAATAACACCTTTGACTGGTGAGAGGATCAGGCAGGTCGGCTCTGCTCTCTGTAAGATGGTGGAGAAAGAAATGGGGAGGTACTCGTGCAAGGCCAAATTGCCGAGCCACTACGACCGGCTGGTAGAATTCATACCCAGGCTTGATTATTCTGTTGGATGTACTCATGCCAACTGGAAGGAAACAGGGACGGATCACAGTGGAAAAGAGCCGAAAGTCTTTGGTGTCATCGGCAAAGTTGTCTAACTGAAGGAGATTGGATTTTCAAAATTTTCCGATTCTTCCATGTAAGGAAAAAGATAGGATTGTCGGCCTTGGAAGAAAGTCTTGAACCACTTGGATGCTTCCTGAGGGATCAGTTTACTACCTGGCAGTCTATACAAAGCTTGGCCGTAGCTAGTGCATCGGATCTGCTTCCCTTTGACATCTGGAAAGGTGCAACTCGCCAAAAGGGAGAAGTTTGGGACGTGGTTTTGAAAATACAGCTGAGCCCATAGCTGAATGAACCACCAAGGACCTCTGCTTTGACGCTATGCGAGAACAGTTTGATGACATCAATCGGAGATATCGATAGACCTCTCCAAGGAACAGTTGTCGATGCCAAGTTGAGTGCCTTTGGCAAGCTCGTAGGCTAAGGAGAGATAGTTCTTGGTTGGAGCAAGGAAGGGCCAGAATATGAAATGTTCCAGCGGAAGTTGAGAAAGGTGTGTTCTTTCTCCGTGAGTGGCCTTTAGTTTTCATATGGCGTTGGAGGTAGGCACCCCAGGGCAAATGCTTTGGAAGACAAATTAGGGGACCTTGGTCAGCTTAAAAGCAGAGGGGCTGGGTGATGTAACATCCAGACCAGTAATCATCACCACGTCTAACAGAGTTGGTGACATGGGGCCATGACCGAACATGAAGCAGTTCAGAGCGTCAGACCAAAAATAGCCGATGGTTTTTAAAAGATTTTCATGTTTCTCAAGGGGAGACAATGACAAATGCAAGGCATCAGCTATTCCCGTGGTTTCCCATTGGGATTGATAAGCTCTAGCTACCCTGCTGAACCAAGAGACCCAATGTTCAGGGGGATTAGGCCAGGCTTGCAGGCAGTCGGCCCAAGAGTTCAAATCTAGGTCTTGGCTTACGAAGGGGATTCTGTTTGCTTCGCAAGAGATCAGATGGGAAGCACTAGATTCTGTACGAGGGCCAAGACAGAGAGAATTTGGGAGAGAAGGATGCGGCAGCAGAATGTCTGAAACCTAAAAAATTTAATGGTGGAATACAACATTAATTCAGGTGTTCGCCATTAATTCTAGCATCGCGTTGCGATCATAAGGAGTAGGCGCTTCGCACGGAGACCTCTGGGTTGGTGTTGGACGATTCCGCCATCTAGTTTTCCGGCGGAGATGGATCTATGCAGATGGGGATCGAGGGTTCTTTTCGCTGTGAGCTCGATCTGGTTGATGGGCAATTGGAGATCCGGGTCGCCCTTTTTTGAAGAGGGTCGCAGGTTACCGTTTGAAACTGGAAAGTGGCCGCTCAGATTTGTCTAAGTATGCGACCAAGTTTGACCTTGTCAACGTTTTTGGGAAAGCCGATGTTTTGCCATCGGCTCTTTGGGCTTTGACTTGGTTGACTGTATGAGCGTAGCATGATGAAAGCCGATACATTACTGTCGGCTTCTGGGTCATCGACCTATTTTGACTATCGGCAAAATTGAGTTGGAAAAGCAATCTTCGAGTTGAAAGAAGCAATCTTTGTTGATTCAAAAGACGGTTATTTACAATGGAGCTGATTGCTTACAAAAGGAAATCTACTACTAGTACTACTACTAATAGTTCCTAATCTAGAGGCCGGTGTCGTCACCGCTGTCTTCGCCGTCGTCTTGTTCATTGTCATCGCCAGCTGCCGGGCGTCGTCTTTCTTCTTCTTTGAAGATGCAGCTGGGGCCTCGTCCTCGTCGTCGTCTTCGGTGTCCTCGCTGGACCCGGCGCGGAAGCACTTCACCGGCGGGTACTCGTCGGAGGAGGTGTCCTCCTCCGATTCCTCCTCCTCGTCGGAGGATTCGACGCCGTCCCAGGACCAGGCGTCGTCAGTGCTCTCAGCCTCCAGTTCCCTGTCGACGAGGAACTGCAGGCCCTCCTCGCCGTCGGTCAGGGACTCGTCGTCCTCCGACCAGGTGGCGAAGTTCCAATCCCTCTCGTCCCACCATTGTGGGGCGAGAGTCTCGTACGCCGCCGTTGGCGGGTGCTCCGGCGTCGGCTCCCGGTCGCTAATCGTGTTGGAAGATTGGGAGGAAAGGGGTGAAGAAGAGGAGGCCATGGCGGAGGAAGAGGGTTTTTTCGGCGGAGGAAGAGGGTTTTTTGGCTACTGGAGGAAGATGAGGCTGAGAACTGCTTAGATGAATTTAAATAAGGGGAATAGTGGGAGGTGGTTCAATGCCATAGCGGTTTCCCAGAATGCGGTGCCAAAATTGTCAAATCATGCACTGCGGAGAAGTTGAGAAGACAGGGCATCATGATGAGAGGGTGGCGTGACGATTCTGCTCTGCAAACGCGTAACCCGATGTACAAAAAAAAAGGGGGGAAGAAAAAACATCAACAGAGTGGTTTTGGAATTATTATTGCCAAAACCAGGGGGGCATGTGTTATCGCCATATTTTGGCCAAAGGAGGAGATGGGCCGTAATCAAGATGGGCTTGGAAGATACAAATATGCAACGTGTTGTTGAAACGGCCTTGTACGTGGATTTGGGCTAAATTGCCCGTGTATCTGTATATTGTAGTAGGTTACGTTTCAGTTTAGGTAAGAGATAGAGTTGTAGAGTTATTCCAAATATAGAAAGTCTCCGGACTATAAATATGTACCTAAGGTTATCGAGAAAAAGAGGACAATCACGTTCACAACAAACACAATCTCGGCGCATCGCCACCCCTTGTTTCTAGGGTTTCTTTCGGGTAAGTGTCATGCTGCCTAGATCGTATCTTGCGATCTAGGCAGTATCTGCTTATGCGTTATTTGGTGTTACTCGTACTGAAGCCTTGTTGATGGCGAGTAATACTATTATCATAGTTTTGTTGAGGCTAGCATCGGTACTTTTCGCTATGATTGTTTAGTTATGCTACCTCTAGTTACCTCGCTACCTTTGCACCTTTTCTTGGGTGTAAGGGTAGCATCTTGCTTGATCTTTATTCAGTTGATTTGATCTGTTATAGTTATACCTTGTTCTCCAAGGTTTAGTTTGATATCCACGTAGTCAGGCCTTGCAAACGGGTTGAACGATCCAGTAGTACGTGAGGATATGGTTTGCCAATTCGAGAGGAGTTGTTCCGGGAATTGACTTTACGTCGGTTGTTAGGCCTTCTCTAGGGTTAGTTTTCTATTATCTTTTGTATCTACCAGGCTCAATTACGTGTATGTAACACCCTCAGAATCGGACCTATGCAAGTTTTAGCGAAACCCGCCAAACCCGCATAGAAACGATTCAAAGGTGCCCACCAGGCACTTTCGTGCGGGTGGAAAACGAAGTAATAACATTACACAACAGTCCTCGATGGGACCCACGAGAGAGATATATAAATGACTCAAGGAGTCAAGAATACAGATATAATATTCAAAGATCCAAATCACCTTGAAAACGGTAGAGCGTCCGACTACGGACAAGGAGCAAATGGGGCTAAGAGCCCTGAAGAATAACCAATGGCGTCCATAACCCTGCCCAGGCCAAGCCGGAAGGGTAACCCTGCTAACGACGTCGATCTCAAAACCTGCTTAAACAAAAGGGTGCCAAAGGGCAAAGGAAAAAGAGGAGTCGATCTGAGGCCGAAGACAGCGAGGCTAGAATTCGCGGTCCTCGCCTACATAGGTATGGTGGATCGAAGCGGCAAAGATGCACTAAACAACCTATAGAGACTCGATACAACTGGCGGTTATCAGAGGGGGTGATAATGACCTATCCGGCTCCAACCTGAAGCTATCACCAAACGAACCCATCCTGGCGTTTCCCCCTCGAGACCAAACGAGGAAGTCAACCGAGGAACTCACGGTTGGCGGTTTACTTATTCGATTATCGTTGCAGCAATTACTAGTCAGGTTTAGATAATTGTCCTGATAAAATATGCAGTGGGCACTTTTAGTTAACCATTCCGTTGTAGTTGCAGCAATTTACTAATCAGATACAGATAGCATGATATAAACCCAAAACCCAGCAGTTGTTGGTACTTTTATTCAGCCATTTCGTTGTAGTTGCAATACTTACTAGTCAGATACAATTGTCGCAAGCGACAACCAAACAAGCAATTGTGGGCAGTATTATTTAGCCATTCCATTATAGTGAAGCTGATTACTAGTCATGATAAAGTCAAATTTATAGCAATAAACTTTAGTTATGCTTGTCTATGGTCGATATACTGTGCTCCAAGTCGTCCATATCCGCGGACACGGCTTTCAGAAAGTTTTACCCGGCCGGGGTGCACCAATAGCAACACACGCTCGATCAACCTCGGAAAAACCAACTCAAAACCCAACGAGGCTTTCACGACTGAACAATCACAGGATTCAGAAATATTTCAGGGGCCACCCTTGAGTCTACCCAAGAAGTAAGCAAGCTCGAGACGGACTCAAGGTTTGCGACAATGGTCAGAAGCGATCGGGAACCCGAAAACTCGGGTGTCGATACTGCGTAATCACTCCGCTTACCTAAAGCGATCAGTGTGCTCCTCGCACAATTTAAATACGTAAAGTAGCATGGCATAAGTACAGGATCGTAAATAAAACCTCAAACTAGTTTGTGGCCCCAAGAAATAAGATCGAATCAAGCTCGCTCGGGGTCCCATATACCTCCGGATGTGGATAGCGCGATAAATCAAGGAACAGTATCAAGTACTCGGGGTCTTACGGGACACAAGTGGCTCGAAACCAAATATTTTCTATCACCCACCGATGCCTCGCTTATTTCAATTTTAGTTGTTAAACAGAAATTAAAGTGACGATAAGTAAAACTAGGATCATCTCCAACATCAACTTATGCAATACATCAACAATCGTGGCATATGACGACACATCAGCACTTGAGCAAGCAACTACGACGCGCAAGTCCAGCTATCTACCAAACAACAGTAATAGGGTGTGTCCAAGGCAATATAGGGCTGCACGGTATATCACAGTACGAAACTAAAGCATCGCAAACACGTATAGCAATAGACCAACAGAGGGAATAAAGACTATAAAAGTAAGATAGGTAGAAAGGGGAGATGATCGCTGAAAACATTGCGAAGGGTTAACCAAGATCGAAGCTCACATCAACTCAACGGCCTTATCCGCGAAGAACCAAAACACTAGAAGAAACACCGGATGCAATATTTAATACAACGACAGCAGATCGGCATGATGCATGTATGATGCATGGCATGGCAAGGTGCGATGCAATTAGGTCATATTAAGCGGAACCGGGGTCCCGACAATTAATTAAGTGGTGCCAGTTATTTAGAAACCCCGCATATTAAATGTTGTTTTAACATGGCCAAAATATAGTACCGGTTCGCTACATCAATTTAAATGAGGCCAATATAAGACTAGATTTGCCCGCATATGGGCCCCATATTTAATTATTAGGTGAATCGGCATAAGGCCCCCAACCCATATGACATGCATGCGGAAAATGACAATTTATATGCAACAGTTATATAGGTGACATTATTAATTAGGGTTCTCGGGTAAGGGTTCACACATTAGGGGTCTCGACGATCTTGGGGTTTCCGGGGTTCGGGGTTCGGGGTCGGTCTCGGGGTCCAGGGTTCGACGGAACGTTCTCGGGCTCCGGGGTCGTTCTCGGATATCGGGGGGTAGATCTTGTCGCGTCGGGGTCTCGGTGTCCGGGGTGAAGTGCTTATCGTCCCATGGCGATCTTGGAGTTCCGGGGGTGTTTCCCGCGTCCATGATTGCAGATCTTGTCGGTTCCAACTCGAAGGCCTTGTTGTTCCGCGGCGTAGGTCTTGGGGGTCCACCGAGGGTTGCGAGTCCTCGACGACAACGGTCTCGTGGACGAGCTTGGGCAGACGTCGGCACATGGTACAGGGCTTCTCGGAAGATCTTGGCGTGCGACATCGTCGGCATCGGTTCGGGAAGGAGTTCTTGTCGTTCAGGGTCTCGGCGACGGAAGGAAGAACATGGAGATCCGTGTAGGCGATCTTGAGATTAATGTCGGGGTATCCGAGTAGCACCATGTGTATCCTTCAAAACATCGACACCGAGCGCCGGTCTTGTCGAGGAGGGGACCCCGACGGTCTTGTCTGTGTTCCCATGGATAGTCGCCTTGGCATCAAGATCTTCCGTCGGTCTAGCATTCCACAGCCGCACTGTGGCATCACGATTATCGAGCATCTTCACTTAGCTCAACATGGGATCTGGGGCGATGGATGGCGGTGTCGCTTGCTTCTTGCAGGGGAGAGGCACACACGAGGCCAGGGGTTCACGAGGAACATGGGCACGGGTCGGTGACGAGGCGACTCGTGCCGGGCTCGAGAGGCGAGTGGGGCGGGCGTGGGCGTGGAGTCAGGCGGAGCCGGGCCGACGCTGACGCGCACCGCAGAGACGGAGGGGTCGAGGCGCGACGCGGGCGACGGCGCTCCAGCGCCAGTGGCGGTGGCTGCGTCGGCGGAAGGAGAGCTCACACCGAGGCGGAGGTAGCGGCGGCGGCGGGACGGGAGGCGAGCCGGGCAGGAGGCGGGAGCCGGAGGAGGGCGGCGACGAGCTCAGGCGGGCCGGGCGCGTTGGCGCGTCGGGCGGGAGGGGATGCGGCCGGAAGAGGCACGTCGAGGAGGCTGGCGCTCAGCGTGGCGAGGTGTGGGCGGCA
Source organism: Avena longiglumis (assembly GCA_030063025.1). Taxonomy (NCBI): domain Eukaryota; kingdom Viridiplantae; phylum Streptophyta; class Magnoliopsida; order Poales; family Poaceae; genus Avena; species Avena longiglumis. The sequence continues at coordinate 482,614,724 of CP125977.1, forward strand.
AGGCCGGGCGTGGGCGCAAGCGTGCTCGGAGTTGGGGAAGGCGTGGCCGGCGGCAGGAGCTGCGGGGTGGAGGCGGTTGGAGAGGAGGAACGCGGAGGCCGACGCGGGGAGCGGGCTCCGGCGGCGGAGAGGAGCGCCGGCGAGGGAGAGAAACGGGGGAGGCAGAGAGGGTCGTGGCGGGCGAGGGCGAGCTGGGGCGGGCTGCTGGGAGGCGACGGGACGTGGTCGGGCAGGCCGGGAGAGAGGAGAGCGAGGCGGAGCCGGGAGGCCAGGGCGAGGCGCAGGTCAGGCGGGCTCGGTGAGAAGAGGGAGGAGGAGGCAAGGGGTTGGGAGGAAGAAGGGAAGGGGGAGAGGGCGTGGCCGCGTGGGGACCTGGCAGGGGCCGGCGCTCATGGGGCCCGGGCAGGCTGAGTGGGGTGGGCTGTGTCTGTGAGTGTGCGTGCGTGGCATGCTGTGTGGTGTGAGAGAGTGGGTGTGTTTGGAGGGGATGTGAGAGAGAGAGGGAGTGGGTTAGGATTAGGTGGCAGGTTTTGATAGGCTAGAGGGGAGGGGAGAGGTGAGGTGTCAAACAGGGATTGGAGGGGGTGAGGTGGCCAGGTAGGGGTGGGTAGAATTTTAGGTGGAATAGGATTTAGGTGGGGCTGGATTGAATGGACCGATTTAATTCTGGGGTGGTCGTTCGGGTCATTCGGCCCGTTCGACTGCCCCGCTAAAAATAATTTAAATGTTTTAATGTTTTAAACGGGGCTTTTGAAAACCATTGCCAGACGAAACAATTAATCCGGAGTACCGGGTTTGCGTTTGAATAAAGATGGGGCGCTTTTAGAAAACAAAACGGGCTTTGCGGGATAGTTTTGACAAACCATGCATGATGATGACGATGCAATGCACAAATTCAACGCGATTTTCTAGTAGTGGTTTTGCGGGATGCCACAGTGTAGGACGTTCCAATTACGTGGTGAAAACATCAAACTATCTTAGATCGATTTAACTTGTAATGATGAAGCAAAACCCCATGTTATCATAGACCTAATGCAGAACCATGGGACAATCGGCTCCAGGAGCCGATTCACAGGGAAACCTGGGAGCCGGTCACGGCTCGAATTTTACGTATACTTGTTTACCATGCAGGAAATTGATCGAAGCAATCCATCACCTTCCTGACCAGGTATAGGTCAGGTGGCACGCCCTTGAACCAAGCTAGGACGTGTGCCGGAGTTTTGCGGGCCGTTGCCCGAGGGACCAGGGCCCACCAGCAGTTCTGGGAGCCTCCCGGCTCTTCGTGTTGCTCGTCGCTGCTCGCCGGTGGGTTTTGACAGGCAACAGCTGTTCACAGGTGATGGTTCGAGTCGTCCTCGTCGTACCAAGGCCAAGTCCCAAAGGGGAAATCCTCGCTGTGATGAAGCTCAGGGTCAGTTCCTCGTGCCTCCGTCCAACCGGAAACAGCGGGCACGTGATGCAACTTACATGAAGAGGGATCAGGAGAGGGCTGAACTGGAGGACCGTGCCAAGAGGGCCAAGTATGACAACCTGCAGTCCTTAGCCAAAATGTCCAAAGAGGAGTACCGTGAGCTGAGGAAGACAGATTTCTACGCGCTGCCTCGTACCAGTGAGGACCCTCGTTACTGGAGGAAAGAACTGGATGTATTCATGAAGGATGTGTATGGTGTACTCACCAGATCACATGTCTTCCCCCAGAAGTTCATGAGTGTTGAGCAAATGCGCCAGATCCCTTACTTCAATGATGCCCTGTGGATCTGTGAGAAGCTGGGTCTCTACAACTTGATGGAGCTGCGCGAAGACTACAGTGTGCACCTTGTCCAGCAGTTTTATGCCACAGTTGTGTTTGGGTCTGATCTTGACAGGACCATGGTGTGGATGACTGGCACTACTCGCTGCACGGCTACCTTTCATGACTTTGCCAATGTCATCTTTGAGACATTCAATGGAGTATCCACTCCTGTGGGACTGCGCATGCACTCAGCTGCTTTGGGTGAGAACAAGTTCAAGCTGGCACCTCTGTATGATGAAGTTGTTGTGGGGGGTTCCAAGGGAATCAAAACCCTCTACAACCTTATGCTGAGGATCTTCCGTCACACTATTGCTCCCAGTGCTGGCAATGATGATGCTATTAGGGGTAGGCTTGTCAACCTCCTGTACCATACACACCGGACCTTCAATGCTGGACCTGAGGCTGAGGCTGCACCTATTGATGTGATGGACTTCATTTTCGAGGAGATGTTCCATGACATTATGTACAAGAAATCTCCTCCATATGCACCCTTGGTGATGCGGCTCATCAAATCTCAGGCGCATGATTCTCCACATGGCATGCCACCACACCTCACTGAGCACACTCTAGTCTCTCTGCAGAAGAAGGGGCGCATGGGGCCTGCTCCAAGGCGTCGCTATGGGAATGATGATGATGAGGAGATTGAGACGGAGAGGGCTCCCTCTCCACCTAGAGTTTGGAGGAAGCATGCCTCCAATGCCCCTTTGCCTTCTATGACGCGTGACTATGTGCATGAGAGGGTCAAGAAGGCCAGCTTCTGGGAGAGGACCCTTTGTTGCATGAATGTCGACATACGCAAGCAGCAGCATGCATCCTATAAAAGCAACCGCCGCATTGAGAAGCTCCTCAAAGAGATCAAGGAATAGGGGGCCAAGGAAGGTGAGGATGAATACAATGATGAGCATGGGGCTCAGCCATCCACAGAGTCTGATCATACCCTCTCTTTCGGGGCATGGAATGCCCAACAGGATAGTCTGGTGGACTGGAAGACGTTCGCTGATGTCACCTCAGGGTTTGGATACCAGGGTTCTTCCTCTTCTCGCCCTCACGGCAAAGGGCTTGCTGTCCCTGAAGATGATGATGATGACTATGATCAGGATGATGGCGACCAGGAGGAGGATGAGGATGTCGAGGATGATGAGGATGACGATGACTGCTGAGTCATTGGGGCGCTAGTGTAGGTCTTTTCCCTTTTCGGTGTTTCGATGCCAAAGGGGGAGAAGACATTCTCATCGGTTTACATGGGATTTGGGATTTGCGACTATCTGCCTTTTATTTGCCTTTTATTTGGATATTCGAACTTAAACTTTATGTGTGTTATCTGTTGTTCTTATGTGTGTCTATGACTATGTGCTTGTGTGCAACACCTATTGTAACTCATGTGAGATCTATGTGTGCTATCGTGCTATCGTTGATATTATCTTCCTTACATGATTTACTTCATTATCTTGCTGCACATAGTCAGGGGGAGCCATATTTATATGTTATTCCATGCAAATCACTTGTTGTCATCGAACACCAAAAAGGGTGAGATTGAAAGGGCATTTATTGTCATAATCACTTTTGGTGTTCGTTAACAACAAGTAGATCATTTTACAGTTTGTTATTGTCCACAGATTGGTATTATCATAGATAAACATCACCCTCACTCTTGGGAAAAGACCATATTCATATGTCACTGTTCTGGAAACTCCAGACCGGAGTCTCCGGTCTGCCAAGACCGGAGTCTCCGGTGTGGTCCGGAGTTTCCGGTTCAGTCTCTGGTGCTGCCTCCCAGGATCTGGCTGGGACACTCTGACTAGGGGTCCGGAGGCTGCACCGGAGCTTACTCCGGAGTCTCCGGACTTTGTCCAGTCTGGAGTCTCCGGTGCTGAAAGACCGGAGTCTCCGGTGTTGCAGGGGCAGGTTTGCCCTGGGTCAGTCAGAAGAGAAGTCCGGAGGCTAGTCCGGAGATTGGCCGGAGTCTCCGGTCTGACTTTTCTACAACGGTCAGAAAATGGTTCGTGGAGGGGGCTGCCTATAAAAAGGGACCCTTATCTTCTTCCTCCAGTTGCTCGAGCTGCTCAAGAACACCAACTCCATTAGAGCCACCAAATCCACAAGATCTCTTCATCCAACCATCCAAAGTCATTGATCTTTGGAGAATCGAAGGAGGAGGCCTTGATTTACATCTTCACCAAGAGAGATCTTCATTTCCCCCTCATTCACTTGAGGGCCCCCAGGCTCTAGTGTTTCATTGGAAACCCTAAATTTGATTTGGTTCTTACAAGCTTGTCTTTGATTTGTCTTGACAGCTTGCTTGTATTTGGGAGCCTCCAATTCAGTTGTGGATGCGTGCCCCAAACTTGTTGTAAAGGTGTCGGATTCCACCTCGAAGGTTGCCGATATAGTGGAAGGTGAATCGAGCCCGTTGGGGTGAGGTTCATCGGAGAACAAGGGAGGCCTCTCGTGGCGTTGGTGGTTTGAAATCACCCCCTCTCCAAACGTAGATGTACTTCCCCTCAAAAGGAAGGAACTACGGAAAACAAATCCTTGTGTCTCCGCGTCCATTTCTTTGGTTACTTCTATCCTTTACCGCACTTTACTTACTTGTTCTTGCTTAGTGTTTTGCTAGTTTGTACATGGTTGACATATAGGTAAATTCACCATAGTTGCATATTCTAGAGAATTTACCTTTCTTGTCAAACCCTAACTTGAGAAAGAATAAAATTTTAAGTAGCACCTATTCACCCCCCTCTAGGTGCCCATACGATCCTTTCAGGTGGTCAAACAGGCCAGGCTATGGGGCCCACATCTACGTCCTGTGGCACATATCAGGACATGCGCCACAAAAGACATAAAATTCTGTGGCGCATATCACTATATATGCCAGAGAAGCTTGGTCAAAGCCCAGTCAAAGCTAGTATGCTGTGGGTCCCACGCACTACTTCTGTGACGCATATGGTCATATGCGCCACAGAAGTTTGGTAGCCCAACCCTAGGTGGGGGTTCCACCTTACTTCTGTGGCGCACTATAAAAATGCATGCGTCTCAGAATCTTAAAGGTTCTGTGACGCATTGTCTCATATGCGCCACTGGACTTCTTTGTGGCGCGCCACATATGTTCTGTCTATCTATAACTGTTTTACTAGTAGTGACAATAGAGCCCATAAAGCGTCCCGTCTAGCCTGCATATTCGCACATAAGCCCTTGAATATGTATTCCTTCTAGAACACGGTCCCTAGATTAGATGCCACGCCGTCCCACGAGTCGGTCGCTCGTGATAGTGTCACGGCCAGGAACTCGTCAGAAAGTCCCATGAATCCCTCCCTTCGTCCCGGTGTTGTCCTAGGCATCCTCAGCGCTCGCCCTTCGGTCGCGCCCCATGCATACACCAACCTACGTGTTGATGAAGTTCTCCAACATGTGCTCCACGTCGCCATATGGTGTTGCCGCTGATGTCCAGAACAGATGCTCCTCTCATGGTTATGGTTAGCTACAGCTCACCCTAATACCTGCCTCGCATGATCTTCCCCGGCAACCATGTCCCTCCAACAACCAAAGCACGCATGATAATCATCTGGGAATGGATGAATGCGAACACGTACGCAAGGCAAGCCTTCCAACATCCAAGCCTTCAATCATCCTTAGAGCATCTCTACTCGTTGGCCGAATCCAGGCCGAAAATTGGTCCGTTTTTCGGTCGGACGGAACTAGTTTTCGGCCTGGGTACGTCCATTTTCCCACTTCGTACCCAGACCGAGTTTCCAAGTTTGACTAAAACTCATCAAAGATGGACGAATTTCATTAAGTTGGGCGAATATAGGCGGATTACATCAAACTTAAACTAGTACATAATAAACTTAAAAAAGGCCGCCGCCATGGCCACCGTCGGTGCCTTCACCGTCCTACATGCCGAAGTTGCTGTAGAACGCCGTGTAGCCGGGGTCGGCGCGACCGTCATCCTCGCCACCGTCGTCGTCGTCGCTCGGCGGCTGGTTCTGGCGGGAGCTCCCCTGGCCTGGGTCGTCGTACCTCCATGGCTGGTATAACGGGTCTACGTCCTCGTCGTCGTTCAGGACATAGAGCGGGGCGCCCTGGTAGGCGAGTTCACACCCAGACAACGCCCGACGCCGGGTGGCTCGCCTCGCCTGCTGCAGCTGAGGATGCGCTCCGCTTCTCCGCCTCTTCCTGGACCATTCCAGGATATCCGGCGAGGAGGGCTCGACCGGCAGCAGCGGCGGCGTCTGTGGCGCCGTGTCGCGGAGCGACTGCTCCAGCGCCATCTTCAAGGCGGCGTCTTCGGCCGGCGCCGAGCCTTCTGTCTTGGGGCGGCATAGACGTAGGTGGCCGGTTGGCGACGCCGTCGTCCGCGGCTCGTCGATGACGATGCCGCGGGAGCACGTTCACGGCGGTGAGCGCACAGGCGAGACCGCTTCACGCTTGACTGCCGTCGGCGTGCGAAGCGGCGCTGTGCCGAAAGAGTGGGACGCCAACGCGGAGGAGGACGAGCTCATGCTCGCCATCCTCCTCGGCGCCCAGTACGCCGGAGCCCGCCGACCCGACCTGGCCGCCGTCGTCGGTGTGCGCGGGAAGCCGAGCCGCGGTGTGTTCCCGCGGTTGATGTGCTCCATCACCGCCACGAGCGTCGCTCCGCGCGCTTCCACCAACGCCGCGACCCACGAAGTTGTTGCGCTTGGCGACTTCGTTGGCGTCCTTCGTGGGCGAGCTGCTCGCACCGCCCGCGAAGAAATGCTCCCAGATAGGAGGTTGTGTTGTCCGCTCTCGGCCGCGGTTGTGTCCATGCCGCCGATGTACTCTTGCACATCGCACGACAGCTCGGCGCCGCCAAGCGGATAGGGATGCCCGGCTTTCTTCCACTCGAGGCATCCACGTGTCCGGCGGCACCATATACCTGGCGTCGTACAGCATGCGTGCCTCCTGAACTGGAGAGGCCGCCGAAGCCGTTCTCAGCCGTCATTGCCGGGATAACGTTCGCCATGGTGGGAAGAAACGAGAGAAGGTTCGCGGGAGTTTGGGCTTGTGGGTGGGGAGAGCTGTGAGAGAGTGCGAAGATCTCCGGCGAGGGGCACGGCTTATAAAGGCCGAGGTGGGCGGCGAGGGCGGGAGGGGTGTACGGCGAGGGCGGGAAAAGGAAAACCGCGGGAAGTTAGTGCCCACCGGTCCTTCGCGGAAGCCGAGGTGGCGACGGTGACGCCATAAATCGGCGACGCGTGGCCGACGCGACGGGCAGTTATTGCCCGACGGTCGCCGCGTGGTTCCGAGGATGACGACGACTCGGCTTCCATCACTGACTCAGCGGGTCCACGCGCCGCTTTGGTTTTTTTTCGCCGAATTCGCTGAGTCCAGCGTTTCCAGGGCGTACCTGGAAACCTGGGTTCGGCCTGGGTAGTCCGGACCAAAATTGGTCTAAATCCGGTCGAAAACAGGTTCTTGGATATACGACTGGACCAATTTTTAACGTCCAGATCGAAATTCGGCGTCTGAATTGGTCTCTTCGGTAGGCGTACCGAATGGAGACGCTCTTAGCCGGTAGCTGTGCTCCGTCCCGCGCTGCTGCTCGCGGTCCTTGGCTTTGGCTAGACCATGCGGATCGTCGTCGCTCGCCCTCCGGCCGTGTCCCATACATACACCTCCTACGTGCCGGTGCAGTTCTCCAACATATACTCATGGTATGTGCATAGACGCGTGTTGGGCAGGCTCTATCATGCTTTGCTACCGTGCGGTCTCAAAGCTGCGTGCTAGCTGATGCGTGCTTTGCTTAGCTGATCCATGCGCTTGCTTAGCTGCTGTAAGCATCTGTTCCGGGATCGTGTTCGGGAACATACAGAATTTAAAGGAGCTATTTGCAAATAGGCATGCCACATTGTACGTTTCTCGGGCCTCAATATCGGCGTGGCATTAATCAACACCGGTCAGACCCATTTAGAATCTCACGGGAATTACTTATAAAAGATTTAGAACAGCTAGGAATCTTTCTTCATATTCTCTATAATAAGCAGCAAAAGGATCCAGAAAATGCAATTAGATGTCGACTGCTGACACTCTACTGGGGTGCTTGCCGAATTCAGAAAATACAAGAGATGGGTAAGCCTACTGCGGTATATACTACAATCTCATGTCAGATCGATAACAAGAAGTTTTCAGTTTTTATATTCATGATGATTACTCATCACTCATCATACAGTAGAACTGAACTAGCATCAGAACAAAAAAGCAGACCTAATTTGCCTGTAACTATTTCTCGTCGTAGAAGGCCGCCCTCTTGGCCTTCATCGTGGCTCCTCCACTGATTAGGGACAGAACCGGGGCACCATGTGATCTGAACTCCTCGTAGATCTTGATAGCCATAAATGGCGTGACGTCCTGGTCAACATCCACATCCACCTCCGCACCAGGATCATCGCCAATCCAGTTAATAACCTTGGCCGCCTACAAACAGTACGCGGCTACAGATTAACAGTAGGAAACAGACAGAACAGAATTCAGAAAGTTAAGAAATTGAAGAAAGTTCCATTTTCCTACCAAAAGCAGAGCAGAACAGAGGAAAGCATGCTAACTACCAGAACACTACTTGTGATCGGACATCAGAGCAGCAAAGCAGACTAGTTGACATGAGGCTGCCTCCCTAAACAGTGCAATGATTAGACAGTAGCTGCGCACCTGCTCTCTCCCCACTCCACAGTCCACACACACAAACCCCAGTGCTAACGAATCAGAGTGCAAAAACAGAGATTGCACAAGAAATTCAGAGTAATGTAATGTAGCCAACCTGCTCCACTGAACTAACAATGATTCTGGTCTTGGAGGATGCGGAAGATGCCTCGGGCCTCTGCTCCGGCTCCGATTCCGACTCCAGCACCACCTCCGGCCCGTAGAGCCGCGCAGCCAAGTGTACCACCCAGGAGAATCCCTATTGACGTAGCTCCTTGTACTGTAGCTGCCGCATGTCCTAGAACAGCTCCCGCATTGCCGCAAGCCCAGGCGATGCTAGTCAGCACAGCCGGGCCAGGTCCTGCTGTGGAGGTGTCGGGCGCATAAGTGGCGATCCTCTGCAGGAACTCGCTTAGATGTGCTAAAGAGCCCTGGTAGCCAGAAATGGATGTGCTCACACCCAGCATCCTCTCCCCAATCTTCCCCAACCCAGCGACCCAGGCCCTGCCTGGAAATTAACAAATTCCGTGAGCTTTGGTACAATGGCAATGACTTAGAAGCACTGCAGAAATACTAGTAGTTACAGACACGCAGGAGATACTCTAAAATTTCTTCATGAATGTCCGTTAGAGAGAGTTACAGAAGTCCTTTCCCGTCGACAACCGAAAACAAAAACCAAGAAAGCATTCGACTGATCTCAAGAATTCCATGCCGAATTTCAAGACTGGAAGAGGAAGTAACCTGGCATTGCACTCGCTGCCGGATTCTTGGGCTCCTCCGCATTCTTCTTCTTGGTCTCCTCGCCGCTTGTCCCCGCCTCGTCCCCGCCCGTCCCCGCCCCCGCGGCTGGCTTCTTGACGCCCTCCCGGTCGGCCTCTAGATCCACTAGACCCTCCCCCTCGCGTGTCTGCAGCCCATCCTCTACTACTTCCTCGCCCGCAGCAGCCTCCTTCGAGAGAGGAGGCCGCCCCTCCGCCATCCCGTCCCCCGCCTCCTTCGAGGGAGGGCCACCACCTGTGGCCTCCTTCGCGGAACGACTCTCGTCCTCTGCCGCCGAGTGGGCGCGGGGCGAAGACTCCGCCGCCGCCGTCGGCTGGCCCTTGACCTCCATCGCCGTCGAACCGAGGAGGAGCGGCGAGAAGGGCCGGAGCGAGCGTTAGGGCAAGTATAACGCAGGCGTTTAGATATAACGCTAGGGTGATTTTCCCGGCCGTTTCGTCTGATTCCCGGAACTAATTTTTTTCCAACGCGTGAATTTAGGGATGCCGGGCGCTAGCGATGGGCGCTATTTTAGCAACTGGATACATCGCTATAGAATGTTGTGCCAGCTAAATCGCTAACATCGCACGTTGGCCAGCCGGACGCTTAGCCAATTTCAGTAGCGACCGCACTAGCGCTGTGTGTTGTCAGCTCGAGTGCTTAGCTTAATATCCGAATTTGTGATCATTATTTTTATTCACTCAAGCGTCCAACGAAGCGTCTCTGGTAGTACATGCCCTAAGAGGCTGAGCGGTTACAAGTTGGGTTGAGACAGAGGGAACGGGGTGTGTGGCTTGTGGGTCGGTTCAGCTTTATATGCGTCGCCCCAATCCAAGGTCCCTATTTCCTATTTTTGTTGAATTTCCCTGGACTGTTATCTAATTTTACGAATTTCTATCAATTTTTCTGCGAGATTCTCAGTTTTCCCGTGGTGACTGGGGCGACGAGTACAGGATAAATCAGTCTACCTCGACATTCGGAATTGATCAGGATTAGAAATTTGTTCTGATATCACCCCCTATCCTCTCCGCTATGCCCCGTGCTTGGTATTTTTTTTAATAATACGAATTATTTATAAGTTTCACGAATAATATAAAAATTTGAGAAATATCAAATCTAGAGCGGTCGGGAATTATTTATAAGATCTACTCCCGATGAGATTGTATTGATGATGAGAGTACATGGAGTCGTTATAGGCGACGAGTGGACGAAAGTAGAGAGAGGGCTCGCCCTATGGCGTGAGATATGTTATATGCTACTAGGAGGTTTATAAAGGACCTCAGCTAGGGTCTTACAAGATAGGGTCCAGGGCAGTTTCGGATCCGAGTAGCCTAAAGAGCCGAGTCAGCACACTACTTGAGCTCCAAGTATAATGAACCAAATAATTAGAAAAAGGGACTAGGGACTGATATTGAATTTGTGCATTTCATTTTAGGACATGAAAATGAGGGGGAATTTGAACTTTTTGTGTATTGAGTGATAACACTTGAGAATTTGAACTAGAGTTGAGTTTGACTTAAATCAACCCTAGGATTTGAATTCAAATTTGAATTTTGAAATGCTATAGTCATTTGAATGAGTAGTTACTCTAGAGTAGACACAGTCATAAGACACACACACACATTTGGACCAAGCAATACAATGAATTAAAGCACACACCATTTGGAACTCCAAACTATGGTTTGGATAATTCAAACTCGAATTACAAATGGAAGATACAATATTAAAGGAAATAAAATAGGAAGCTCATCAAACCCAAAGTAATCTAAATTTTATTCATATTAGAAATGAATACAAGTTTGAGATTACATGGTTTGAATCAATAAAAATGAAAATTACAAAGAAAGAAAGAAAAATCCTAAACACCTAAACCTATCTACTTCCCATCTACTCTTCTTATCTTGAATCTCGCTGAAACCACGCCACATCATCTACACTTCTCATCCTTGTTGTCACCTGAACACTTCAACCTGCAAATACTAAAACACAACAAAATTTGGTCAAGATAAAAATGTTGGTTTTTCCCAATTAAATCTAGAATCCAAAATAGAAATCTAGGAACAAGTCTTGAACCCTAGGGCTTGAACTATGGCAAATAGAAAACTAGGAATGACAAGCAAATTTACCAATAGAGAACAATGGGAACCAAGAAGCCATCAACTGTATAGATGCCTATAGTAAACCGTGATTCCTACCAAAAGAATAGTAGACAAGAACCTATAGCTTTTATCAAGTAGATATTAGGAATCAACAAGAACCAGCAAACCATACAGATGAACACTAGGAAATACTAGAAATCTTTTTAACAAAATACCCAAGACTTGGATTCATGTTAAGACCATAAAAATTATAGGATGAACACTTAACAGTTCACGACTCCAAAAAATAGATCCATAGAAACAGAACAAACCTATCTAATTAATAAAAACATTAAACAAGGCTTAGGAACATCCCACAGTACCTTAGAGAATATTAAGATGAACTACTGAACAAAAATTGAAACAAACCTAGAAATTCTTAACATCACCGGAAGGAATTCTAAACCCATAGGAATCATAGTAACTAGTAAGTAAACTTACCAACCAAAAGGAAATACCAGTCTCAAGATTCTATCAAGAACATGTAGAATTCTAGGGAACTAAATCACCAACAATATAAAAACCAATAGAAACCTTAGTATCCACTAAACAAGAACTATCACCAATGGATTCATCAAGACATTAGATATTGCCAAGAATCTTAGAACTCTAGGAATTCAAAACATGATAAATTAAAATTCTAAACCAATCAAACTTGACAGCAATGGAATATGTGAACATTGTCAAAATAGAATTACAAGGGGCCATGGATGAAAACTAAATCAAAATCATGATAAAACAAATAATAAACACTTGTCATGTTCCAAAACCAGAACATGACAAAGGCCAAACCGACATGCCTGGTTAGGCATATGCAGATACTTACCCCCTGCATATACAAACAAAGAACTTATATGCCAATTTTGGCACACACACACATAAGTTAAAAGCTAGCATGGGCGTAACCACCGAAAGTAACATGCCACATGTGAATAAGTTAGCCAACATAGGCTGTTTCACATAGACACAAGCTGGTGAATCACCTAATTGCATGGAATAGGTGCCATCACCACAACCATTTAGGAACATTATAAATAGAGGACCATCTCAGACCCCATAGGTCACAACTCACTAGTCTAGCTCAGACTAAACACACGCACACACACACACACACACGCACACACACACACACACACACACACACACACACACACACTAGTTTAGAGAGATCTATGAGGCAGAAGAAGGAAGAGGAACTTGAATAACACTTCCAAAGACAGAGGAAGGAGAAGGAGAAGCTGCTTCAAATCTTCATCAAGCAAGCTCTGGAAACTACAAAGGTTTTAGCTTAGAAACCTTTAGGATGGGTAGAATAATAATAACTAAGGGAAATGGTAGAATATTAGCGGTAGTACTAATAGTTAGAACCAACAGATCATCTATAATAATGATCTTGTTGCTAGGAAGCAAGCACAAGCACAAGCACTAGATTATCCTCTGTGTATACTCAGTTAAGAGGTATCACAAATCATACACAAGTGACTATACCCTATGCATGACCATTAAACCTTGATTGAATAATTGATCAACTAAATAAGAATTGAGTGAGATTAAAAAGAACAAAAATGAAGGGAAGCATCAATTAACTAACACCTTAATTGACAGTAACCAACATTGAATCATAGTAACAATTCCACTTGCCCAATAAGCCATGAATGAAATCATAAGCATAATTGACATGGGACTTATCGGGTCCCTATGATTAGTTACCCTAGGCGCATAAAGTGTTGGGGTTTGAGGATAGAAAACAAAAAAATTCCTACGCAAGCAACCCTAATGGTAGGATCTATCTATTAGTAATGCAGTAACGAGAGCGGATACAGTATCCATACCTTTGAATACTGAACACGGTTAACCATCTGTGGGGAATGTGGTTGATGTTGTCGTACCGACCTGGCCTCAAGGTCATTCCGAAGTCCGGCGGCTCCGACAACTCCTAGTGCCACAAGTGCACCACCACCCAAGGGAGTCACACACGTACGGTGTTTGACGACGACTCCTGTTTCTCTCCGATCCAAACGAGATTGCGGAAGTAGATCTCTTGGATCTGAATCCCGCAGTGTGACAGTGATCCACGGTGAAGAAGTCCCTCGTTCACGCAAACCTAGCAATGGGGCCGTGGTCACGACGGAGATAGAGAGAGAAGATAGAGGCAACTAGAAGCAATTCCCGAAGCTAGGAAGTCTTTATTTATTTTTCTGTGATTTAGTTGCCTCCTATGTCTCTTCTTATATTGGGGAAAAGGGGGCACAAGGCTCTTTGCCTAAGCCACGTGGGACTAAAAAAGAGGAAGAGAGGGGAGAGGGAGAGACCGTCGGCCAAGGCCCTCATGGGCCCTGCTGGTGGGTTAGCGCCCATGCGCCCCCTCCTCCCTTTCCTCGCTTTGCCTATTTCCCTCATGGGCCCTTTCCCCTATGGAAATTGGCCCAATAGGGATTTTAATCCTTTTATTTTATTAAATAAATATAAATAATTAATTAAATCACTATTTTAATATTAATTTAGATATTATTTAATTCTCGTGGCTATAGAACACCTTCTATCCCACTCCAGATATCCTCCGAACCTTCCTAGAACCCTTCCGGTTTCTCCCTCTCTTTTCTTCGGTGATTCCAATGATACCAGTAATGATATCTAAGCTTCTTCAAACCCTTATCGTGCTACCTAACGGTTCGAGAACACTCCATACATGGTGGAGACCCCTCTCGGACCAATGATCATCATCATCACCTGGATGCCCATAATGACCACCTAGGCATTCCACGAAACTTGTCGTTTGAACCATCAACGTTGTGTTATGTTCATTTTGTCTCTTTGATACTTGTATTGTATGAGGTATGATCGATGACATCACCATGTCGTGTTCAACCTTGTTACTTACAATAGCTACTTTACTCGATCTGGTAAGTTATATCCCCATGACCTAGTCACACACTGCACAACTTATAGATATAACTTATCCGAGTGGGCCCAGAGTATCTTCCGTCATACGATGGACAAATACCGCTCTTGACGCATACGCCTCAACCTGCCCCTTTGAGTACTCAATCACACCCTTATGATCACCGTTCCACTGAGTGACGTTAGATGCTCTCAAAGTACTCTTGGGTGACAGTGATTAGATATGGTCTCACGGTCTAAGGAACAAGTCACTATGTTTCCTTATCGCAACTTGAAATTTGTGACATGACCGTGTTACAATGCTTAGATAGAGTATGTTCACCATCTCATTCTATAATGAGGTGACTCCATTGTCAATTGGTGCAAAGCACCACATGATTAGGAAACCTTGATCATCTGTTGACCAATGAACCAGTGACTAGAGATTTCACTAGGAACTTCTGGTTGTTTACATATCACATGTGTATTGATGTTTCCATTCAATACAGTTATAGCATGATATAAAACCTAATTCACAAACTTCATGAAATGTGATAACAATCCATATTATTATTTTTCTCTATGGCATATTTCTTTCATAAAGGCATGCGGCCCATGAAGCCCAAAGAAGTCCAAGGAGAATCCGATGGATAAAAACTTGTCTTGGTAGTCAAGAAACAAGTATGAACCGACATAAAATCTGTGTTTGCAATCATAAATTGTAACCTGTCCATATACGGCTCCAGGACTTAGCCTCTCATATAAAGGCTGGGAGGAACCGATGGAGAGGGCACCTTAGTTTTTCAGCAACGAGAAATCCGTCATGATCTAGACCGCAACTAGCGAATCAATGACTTTGTGATCATGTTTCTACATAATCAGACTACATCGACTTCCTTGTTTGTCTGATCAGCTAACAAAAACACCAACACTCTATTTTCCATGAAACCCCAAGTACATAACCATGGGCATTGCCGAGGTTACCCCTCGTCAATTGTGCGGTGACCCAGCATACCACTGCATGTGTAATACACTATAGTCCTTGACATGGCATCCACAGAACACCGTTCAGTAAATATCACATCCCTTAGAGTGGTACAACAGAAACATTGCGGGTCCATATTACAAATATTCACACGTTATTATTATTACAACACCGGAAGTTCAAGACTTCCAACAGATTCAACTTACAAACCAAAATATAAGTGTTTCAGTAGAAGTTTAAAACTTAAAACTTAAACTCCAAATTGAGCTCAACAACTTATTTCTATATATTGTTCATGTTGCTCGGCTCAAGTGGCTACTAGAACTATAGTAATTATTCGGACTCTTGGAACTTTCCTCCATAGACGAGATCGTTGTCCTCCCCTTCTAGGGCTCCATACAAGTTGGTCTCTTCATAGAAGACCTCCTCTTGACTCTCAGATGCATACATTGGAGTATCTTCGGGATTCTCAGAGTTTAAGCAAGGATTCAAAGGAAAGGATGAGTAACAGCATTACCTAGCAAATTCATTATATGTAAGGTAGGAAGTTTGATGCTCTATCTACCACCTTGGACTATCAGTCTTGGCACTATGCAATTTTCATAAATCTTTCTTCAAAGTTTGATTTTATTATAAAAATCTATGACCATCAGCCTTCACAGGTTGACCAGAACTTTCATGGAGTTCCTTTCCTGCCGCGTTCGTAGCTCCTTCCCGGAACAGGGGGTAACAAGTTACAATTCTTACACTCTGCAGAGGTGCGTTACTTTTCCCATGAGAGATCAACTCCTTGTTGCACAACCGGGCGTACTTTCCCGTCCACAATTCCATGATGTGGCGCCCAGTAGTTGGTCCAAGCGAATCACTTCCCTCTCCGCGACCTCATATGTCTGCACGATCCTTCGGGGATGGCTCACCTTTGTTGAGCCCTCTTTCGGGCAGGCTAAAACCCTGATGAGTTCCCGAAGACTCTATGACCTAGTGATGCCCGGAATAGTACCATTTACATGGACTATATCCCTAAACACCATTCATAGATAATCTAGACACCAAAAGTGTGCGGCGTAAGGGTGCCCACCCATATGTTGGATCCGCACAAGGAATCACAATGTCACGTTAAGGTCGTCTTGCCTCCATACAAGAGGAAAAGGATACAACTGACTTCTCCGTCCCATTCCAAATCTCATGGTTAACGCGTAATATACGACGCTAGAATCACTGATGTCATGGGTTATTAATCCCTAATTGTTCATCATTATTGCAATTAGAACCCTAAGTTCTATTGCTCCATCATATCATCACTTAGGATGATATCTAAGATTTAGTATCTTGAGAAAATAATGTTTTCTTCTTCTATAATATAGATGATAACACACAATTTGCAAATACTTTGATAAAGACTCTTCAAAGGACATGAGCAAGTGATGAACTTGCCTTGTGATTGCAAGGTAGTGAAGTCGGATGCTTGCACTAGACCTTGAGCTTCTATGTCTACAAAAACATCATTATTGCCCGGTAAGGACAATATTTAAAGAAGCAAAATGATTATGCAAAAGTAATGCAATGAATTGTTTAACTTTATATGTATTCTCCCCCATTATTTAAGTTATAGTAAAATCCTTTTTAATAATTAAGGATTTATAAATATTAATTTCTTTAATATTTATTGAATATTGTATTCTTTTATTTTATTTCCTTTTTATTTGCATTTTATTTACTTAATAATTCCTTTAAGAATTATCATTAAATACCAAAGATTGGTATTAAATATTTGTTTAGTATTTTTATAAAATACTACAATATTAATATATAATGAAAGTGATTTTTATTTATTTTTATCATCTTTCAATAATTTTGTAAAACTCCATAAGGAATATATATATTACAAAATTCTTAATAAAATTTATATGTCTAAAATTTTATTTCTTAATTTATTTGGATAATTTGGATTATTGTGAATTCAAAAATATTTTATTTATAATTTTTGGATTTTTATTTTATTTTCTAGAATTTATTTAAGTTCAGGGGCATTTTGGTCTTTTCCCATTTATTAAAAATAGCCTTTAGGTAAATGGGCTGCATGTTTGGTTTATTGGGCTACACCCCGAAGGGGTTTTGGCCCAGTCCAGCCCACTCCCTCTGTTACTCGCTTGACCTTATCCTTCTCTTCTCCTTGTCGAACCCGTGGTCGACGGCGTCGCCGCCATGCTCTGCTTGCCGATGTGGTCCTCCCTGGTCGCTGACGTGATGCATAGCGAGGTTCTCGACCACGCGCTACCCTTCTGTCCAATTCGATTTGGCTATGGAGCTCTCCCGTGGCCAAACTAGTCTCATCCTGAACCCTAGGGTTTGGGGTGATGCGGTTGCTGTCGCCGTCGTTGCTGCCGTGTGCTATGGTGGTGCTCCTTGCCTCCAGGCATGGCTATGGTCGCCGCCGTAGAGTTTTGTGGGTCGCAGCACCCCCTTGGGGGTGCTTCTCACGCCGCCATGTTTATCGGCCTTCTCTGCTTCCTCTTCTATTCTTCAGCGAGGACCATAGGTAAGTTGTTCCTCTCCCCCTCGTGATCTCTATGCTAGGCCATCTCATGCTAAATGTTGGTAGTGCCTGGCTAGTGTCATATCCTGATTAGGATTATTGGTTCTGCTTAGGGTTCAAATCCCTCTGTTAATTGAATATCTGATGAGTTGGATCATGTATTGATGATCCTTAAACCTGTTGAGTGGTGACTTGCTATTTATTACTAATGATGGTTAGCTTTGATGATGCTAGTGGCTTATCAACTGGGTCCCATTGTTAACTTTGATATGTGTCAGATGATAAGGTTGCTTTGGAATTGTTGTTTGGAGATTCTAGTGATTTGAGAGCTCATCACTGACATTACTTAGGTGGTGACGGTGAGCTCTGAGTGATGAGGTCACCGTATATTTAGTTATTGGCTTATAGATTCATATAAAGTTTGAGATCAAATGGTCTATTACAGTGATGATATATATATATATATGAATATTCCTGGTTATGATTCCTGTGATTAAGAATAGGAAAATGATTTATAGTTGATTGGTTGTATCCATGAAGATTGGATGCTTAACCTGCTTAGTTCAGAACTGTTCTTGTGACACCATTCTAATATGGCACACAAGACTAGATTCTATTACTTAGCTTGGTTTTGTTCAAGCTTAAGATGAGTTTGGCATTAAAGATAAGTAGAAACTTCTTTCCTTAAATACCTAAGACCTATGATGTTGGTCTGAGGTTTAGGGATTAGACCCTTCTCTTATTATTTCTCATGGATTGGTTCTGGAAGTGATACCAGCTATTGATTCCTGAGTTGAAGTTTGGGGAAAATGATTTGTAGGCTTGATGAATTATATGAATTCATAAGATGAATTTCTAAGGTGCTACTCCTATTTAAGAGGTGTGCCTAGAAGTTTAGACTTTTGGATATATTCATTCTTGAAATTTAAGTTGTAGCCTGATAACTAGGATCAATGATGTTGTCCTGAGATCCTAGGTAGATCTATATAGTTTTCTGGTTGCTTTAATATTTAAAACTTCAATGATGGATTCAACCCACTTGGGTGTTTTGCTGAGAAGTGGAGTATGAGACAACTCATAAATATTTGTCTAGCTTAGACAGATAGATTATGTGATGGTCTGTTACTACTCACCACACTTGGTTGTTGTTGTTGTTGTTGTTGTTGTTGTTGTTGTTGTTGTTGTTGTTGTGGTTGTTGTTGTGGTTGTTGTTGTTGTTGTTGTTGTTGTTGTTGTTGTTGTTGTTGTTGTTGTTGTTGTTGTTGTTGTTGTTGTTGTTGTTGTTGTTGTTGTTGTTGTTGTTGTTGTTGTTGTTGTTGTTGTTGTTGTTGTTGTTGTTATTTGTTGTTGTTGTTGTTGTTGTTGTTGTTGTTGTTGTTGTTGTTGTTGTTGTTGTTGTTGTTGTTGTTGTTGTTGTTGTTGTTGTTGTTGTTGTTGTTGTTGTTGTTGTTGTTGTTGTTGTTGTTGTTGTTGTTGTTGTTGTTGTTGTTGTTGTTGTTGTTGTTGTTGTTGTTTTGTTGTTGGTGTTGTTGGTGTTGCTGTTGTTGCTGCTGTTGGTGTTGCTGTTGGTGTTGCTGTTGTTGGTGTTGGTGTTGTTGTTGTTGTTGTTGTTGTTTTGTTGTTGGTGTTGTTGGTGTTGCTGTTGTTGTTGTTGTTGTTGTTGTTGTTGTTGTTGTTGTTGTTGTTGTTGTTGTTGTTGTTGTTGTTGTTGGTGTTATTGTTGTTGTTGTTGTTGTTGTTGTTGTTTATTTGTTGTTGTTGTTGTTGTTGTTGTTGTTGTTGTTGTTGTTGTTGTTGTTGTTGTTGTTGTTGTTATTTGTTGTTGTTGTTGTTGTTGTTGTTGTTGTTGTTGTTGTTGTTGTTGTTGTTGTTGTTATTTGTTGTTGTTGTTGTTGTTGTTGTTGTTGTTGTTGTTGTTGTTGTTGTTGTTGTTGTTGTTGTTGTTGTTGTTGTTGTTATTTATTTGTTGTTGTTGTTGTTGTTGTTGTTGTTATTCTTCTTTGTTATTCTTCTTTTGTTATTCTTCTTGTTATTCTTTCTGTTGTTCTTTGTTGTTGTTGTTGTTGATCTTGTGGCTAGCTTGATCTGGTGCTCCCCTTGGTACTTCCTGTTTCTGGCTTGTCCTTGATATAGCCCTCCACCTCCTGGTCCTGGTGGCTTGATCTTGTCCTTGCTATCCACCTGTTCTACCCCCTCCTTATGTCACCATCTTGGTGAGATGATCCAGGGTTTAGTTGATGTGATCTTGCTTGGCTTTGGCTTGGTTTAGCTAGGCTGCTGTTCTTGGTGTGTATGCACCATAGAATGGTGTGGGGTTTGCTTCCCGGCCCATGGCTATGCTGAGCAGTTTTGTGTGATTGAGCTGTTGCTGCTGGGCTGACAGCACACACCATGCAGTTTGGTGTGTGTGCTGCTTGTGTGTCTGCTGCACACCTTGTGGATATGCTCTGGATGTGAAGTTACTTTTATCTGGTTACATCTACTTGGCTGGTGAAACTTTCCCCTCCTTGCTGTTTATTTGACTTATGGCTTAAAATTATGAAAGATATATTCTTTCATATTGGTGAAACTTGCCCCTTAAAAGATTACTCCATGATGAACCTTGAACAGTGCAACTCACTATCAAGTATGAGAGTAAAACAATTTTAACCTTAACTTTCTTTCTTTTTTTGTTTGTGTTTGTTTTGCAGGTACCAGACTTGAAGATCAAGACTTTAGTTTAGGTTTTCTTTTTCTTTATAGAATAGTCACTTGTAATAATTGTAATCTTTATTTTATTCTTTTGTAATTTTTATTTTACTCTTTTGTAATAAAGGTTGTACTATTACTTAATATATAAAGATTATTCTTTTATTTATTTACTATTGTAAAGTTTGTTGCTCATTAACATAATTTACATTTTTTTCTAACTTGTTTATTAAAATTATGGAATAAATATTCATTTTATTGATTATGTTATTTATTTAAGGTTTGATCTACTAATCATCTTCTCTTGACTAAATCAAAATACTCAAACATAATTCTAAATCCTTTTGAATTATAGTTCAAACACTCAAGTTTTAAATTCAAATTTCATTTCCCAAAACACTCTAATCCACAAAGATCATATCAAAGTCTATAACAATCATCCGTCAAGACTATACCTAATCTTAAAGCATGAAAGAAACTTTGATCACTTTAGGTTTTTATTTGGCGAAAAATTTACCCATATTTTTAGAGATGAATGCATGCAATATCACAAATTCCTAAATCTACCCTTCGCTGGTTCCTAAATGTTGGGATGTTACAGACTTCCCCCCTTAAGTTAAACTTCGTCCCGAAGTTTGTTGAGATGTACCTGAAGAGTTCTGGATAGGCTTTTCTTAAATCCTCTTCTTTCTCCCAAGTGGCTTCCCTTTCAGGGTGATGTTCCCACTGTACCTTGCAATACTTGATTGCCCTATTCCTCAACCTTTTCCAGTTTTCTTCCAAAAATTTACAGGGCCTTTCAACATAAGTCAAGTCTACTTGTAGTTCTATCTCCTGATGTGTGATTGCATCATCCGGAACTTTCAAACATTTATGAAGTTGTGACACATGGAAAACATTATGCACTTGAGCCAATCTTGATGGTAACTCTAAAGCATAAGCTAAGTTCTGTTCTGACTTAGTATCTTGAATGGTCCGATGTATCTTGGACTCAGTTTTCCTTTAACTCCGAACCTTTTCACCCCTTTCATTGGACTTACTTTCAAATATACCATGTCTCCCACTTCTGGATGCCAAGATCTTCGACTTTGATTATCATAACTTTTCTGCCTACTCTGAGCTATTTTCAGTCTATCCTTGATCTTATCAATGATATCTTGTTTTTCCTGAATATAGTCTGGAACAAATTCTTTCCTGCCTCCAGGCTCATACCAACATATTGGTGATCTACACTTCCTTCCATACAGAACCTGATATGGAGCTGCCTTCAAAGTACTCTGATAGCTATTATTGTAGGAAAATTCTGCCAATGGTAGATGATCTTCCCATGTACCTCAAAAATGTAATGCACAAGCCTTTAACATGTATTCTAGTATCTGATTTGTTCTTTCTATTTGACCTCCTGTCTCTGGATGATAGGGTGTGCTAAAATCTAATTTGGAACCAAGTGTTTCATGTAATTTCTTCCAAAATGCCGAAGTAAACACGGATCCCCTATCAGTTACGATCTTTTTGGGCACTCCATGCTTACTTACTATCTCTTTGATGTAAACTTCTACTAACTTCTCGGCATTATCTTACTGATTTATCGGAATAATATGTGCACTTTTAGTGAGTCTGTCCACAATTACCCATATCATATCCTTCCGTTTAGGTGTCCTGGGCAATCCTGTGATGAAGTCCATACCTATTTCCTCCCACTTCCATTCGGGAATTTCCAAAGGTTGTAATGTTCCTGCTAGACTTTGATGTTCAGCCTTCACCCTTTGGCAAGTATGGCATTCTGATACATATTTAGCAATGTCCCTTTTCATGTTATTCCACCAGAATAGTTCTTTCAAGTCCATATACATCTTAGTACTTCCTGGATGTATAGAATATGGTGTTTCATGCGCTTCTCTGAGTATGACATCACGAATCTCAGTCACATCAGGAACACAAAGACGGTCTTGAAACCATAAATACTCATAATCTCCAAGGCGAAAAACTGATTTTTGCCCTTGATATATCCTCCGAATTTCCTCAGTAATGAAAGGATCTTCTATTTGATGTCTAAAAATTTCGTGCTTAAGATCACTGTCCTGCTCTTCAACTACCTGCATAGTAGCTAATCCTCCAAGAACCTTTGTTCTAATGAATTGAAGTTCAAATCTTTCCAAGTCCATTTGTAACTCTTTTGGTAGCTCCCGATTGCTAGGCTGAATGTCTGCACTCTTTCTGCTTAAAGAATCGGCTACAACATTTGCTTTCCCTAGAGTATAATTGATTGTTAAATCATAATCTTTGATTAGTTCCAACCAACCTCATATTCAACTCCTTTTGAGTGAAGAAATATTTAAGACTTTTATGGTCAGTGTATAACTCACATCTGGCTCCATAAAGAAAGTGCCTCCATCCTTTCAGCGCAAAGACTACTGCTGCTAACTCTAAATCATGAGTTGGATAATTGACTTCATGTGGTTTCAGTTGTCTTGAACCATAAGAAATCACCTTCCGATCTTGCATTAACACACAACCCAAACCTTCTTTAGATGCATCACAGTATACTGTGAAGTCCTTCCCTGTTTCAGGAACTGCTAAGATTGGAGTTGTGGTTAACCTAGTCTTCAACTCCTGAAAACTTGCTTCACACTTCTCATCCCAATTGAATGGTGTATTCTTTCTTAAAATTTTGGTCATTGGTCCAGCTATTTTGGAGAAACCTTCAATGAATCTCTGATAATAACTAGCCATTCCTAAGAAACCTTGAATTTGCTTCACATTGGTTGGTGCAGTCCACTCTAGTATTGACTGAACTTTAGATGGATTTACAGCAATTCCATATTTACTGATCACATGGCCGAGGAATTCTACCTCATCTAGCCAAAGTTCACACTTACTGAACTTAGCATAAAGTTTATGTTCCCTTAGAGTCTGTAATGCTCAAATGATCAGCATGCTCTTCCTTATCCTTGGAATATATCAGAATATCATCAATAAATACTATGACAAACTTATCCAAATATGGCATGAAGATTTTGTTCATCAGATTCATGAATATTGTTGGTGCATTGGTCAAACCAAATGGTACTACCAGGTATTCATGGTGTCCATATCTTGAGACAAATGCTGTCTTTGGAACATCTTCAGGTTTGATTTTTATTTGATGGTATCCAGATCTTAAGTCGAAATTTGAAAATACTCCGGCTCCTTTCACTTGATCAAACAAATCTTGAATCCTTGGTAAAGGATATTTATTCTTGATAGTAACATTGTTAAGATTTCTATAATCTCCACACATCCTTCTTCCACCATCCCTCTTATCCACAAAGATTACTGGTGTTCCCCATGGGGATACACTTTCCTGAATAAATCCTTTTTTGGCTAACTCATCAATATGCTCTTTGAGTTCTTTTAATTCTTTTGGTCCCATCTTATATGGTGCTTGAGCTATTGGTGCTGTACCGGGAATTTGATCAATAGTGAATTCTATCTCCCGATCTGGTGGCATTCCAGGTAGCTCTGCTGGAAAAATATCTTGAAATTCATTTACTATAGGAATATCTTCCAATTTGACCTCTTTCATTGAGTTCAACTGCAGATCCACCATGATATGATTGTGCTTATCTACTTGGTAAACTATCCTTGCTCCACTTGGAGTTTTGATTGAGATGGTTTTCTCCTCACAATTTATCTGAGCTCCATGTTCCATCATCCAGTCCATCCCCAGCACTACTGCAATTCCCTTCAAAGGAATCACATAAAGGTCTGCAAAGTGTGTACAGCCACAGATCAAGATAACCTGATCTTGTTTAATGTGGCATATAATTACATTCCCCTTGCCGTAACTACGGTCATAGGGTTTTCTAACGTTGCCCTTCTAATCCTGAACTTATCACGGAATTCTTCAGAAATGAATGAAGTAGTTGCACTAGTATCGAATAGAACTTTGCCGGGATTGGTAAGGATATTGAGCGTACCTATCACTGCATGGTCCGAATTATCCACCTCCTCGAGGGTTGCAAAGTTCAGCTTCCCGGTAGGCCTATTCCTCTTGCCATTGTTGTTCTTGCCATTGTTGTTCTTGCCATTATTTCCTCCTTTATTGGGCTGTCCATTTCCTCCACTGGCTTGCCTTACATCTCGAACCGGCCAACCTCCTTGTGGTTTTCTTGGACAATTTGGCTTTATGTGGCCTCTCTGCCCACAAGCATGGCATAAAATTACTGGTTTCGGGCAATCCCTGCTCATATGCCCTGGAAGTTTGCAATTGTGGCATATAATATTCTTTACGTTTGGATTTGCACTCCGATTGGGATTGTTGTTGTTATAGGGCCTATTCCTTGGTTTGAATTCCAGATTGGGCTTGGGATTGCTTGCTTGTATCCTCTTGGTTTCCTTCTTAGCTCTCTTCCTTCTATCCTCTTGGACATTCTTGTAGTCATCTTCAAAGGTAATAGCTGCATCTAGCAACTGCTGATAAGTTTGCTTATTAGCCAACCTCAACTGCATCCTCACAAATGGATTTAATCCACGCAGGAAACGCTTCTTCCTCTTTTCCTCCGTATTAACTTCTTCCTCATCATAACGAGACAATTGACTAAACTCCCGGATATACTTCATAACACTAGTATATCCCTGCTGCAGCTCCTCAAATTCTCTCCGCTTCAACTCCATAACACTCTCCAGAACATGATTTTCACGGAATCTCTGTTTAAACTCTTCCCAAGTGTACTCCCTTCCTAGCTGTTGCATGGCTAACTGATTCTCCCACCATGATGCTGCAGGTCCAGTCATAAGATGAGTTACATACCTCAATTTCTCCTCCTAATTGCAACCTACAGTCTTCAGCTTTCTTTCTGTATATGCTAGCCAATCTTCTGCATCCATTGGTTCAGGAGCTGATGCAAAAGGTAACGGCCTTGCATTCTGGAAGTCAGATAGAATCACTCCTCCACCTTTAGGTGCCCTCTGATTTGCTCATCCTAGCAACTCCTCCATGAACTTGTTCTGGGTCTCTTGCATCATTTGCATACACTACATAAAGTTATGCTCCATTAACGGCCTCATTGGTGGTGGTGGTAATGCTCCCTGACTTGCTGCATCTGCATCGGCCTTCTCCTTGGCCTCACGTTCCATCTGCTGCTGCTCAGATTCGGTTTCTACACCCGTATCCATGACCCTCTAGTCCTGCAACATAAAGCGAATACTCATAATTACATCATGAACATGTGTTCTGAGCTCGACTTTACGCACAGAACTAGTCACACAATGAAGATCCAAAGAAAATCCAAATATGCATTTCACATATTATACATAATATTATAATAATACAAAGTCATTACAACACATACCATATAGGTATAATCACAACACTACCTTATTTATCTAACTATCTTATTTCTTGGAGTACAATACACGCTACTTGATACCTCTAAATAGTTTCCAACTTCTAGTAGTAACTACGCTCATCATACATGCCTGATGTCCAACCGTGATGACGTGACGTTCTTCGCACAGTTTGTGGAACAAATGGCCTTCCAGAAGGAACATACTTAGTATCTGAAGTGTCAGGACTTGAGTCATTACTCAACCTGAGCGCATTGACTCCCTCCAGCTCAGCTGAGAAGTCTTCAGAAACATATTCAACATTATCTCCTGCCTGCATCTCCTGAGCTTCATTCCTTGAGTTGTCAAGAGGATACGCAGATACTGTTGATCCCCAGGTTCTCCTTTGGGAAAGATAATTAAACACTGGATAATGTATATTCCCTGGGTTTTGAGAAGATGTTGATGATTCAAACACTCTCTCCTCAGGATCTTCTTCTTCACCCTGATTATCTATTGACATGGCATTTGTACTACTGTTACTAGGGTTAATTCTTGCACCCATCCGGCTAGATTGTCCAACATTTCTGTCAGAACCATCTGTGGACATCTGGTGTTCATGAGATCCTTCATATGATCCCCTTCTCCAGCCATCAAAATTCTCAATAGGAAGTTCTGAATCAGAACCATCCTCTGAACCCTGTGGTACTGCATACCTCGTATCCATAGTAGGATCATGTATAGGTTCAGGACTTGGTGAATAATGATATGGTATAAAAGATTCAGGATCTATAGGTATATCCTTAAAGATAGGTGTTGCACTACTACTTGCTTCCTTCTCCAACTGGAATGATAACTACTTACTCCTTTCTGGATCAGTTAGATCCTCTAACATGTCATTTTTATCTTTGACAATCACTTGATGTGTCTTATAAAAAGATGCAACAAGTGTTCGGTATCTATGTCGTGGTGTGGAACACGGCAGAGCCATCGGGGATGGAAAAGAAGGGACACACGGATGCATTCGGTGGCTCACGCAACGGGTTGGGCACGGTGCACTGCAAACATAGGGACGTACCCAGGTTCGGGGCCCTCTTGGCGAGGTAACGCCCCTACTCCTGCAAGATGAACTATGTATGGGATCTTGGTGCTCAGTACAGATGCTCCTTGAGATGTTTCCTTAGCTACTATCGATGGCTAGAGGAAGATGGGAACTAGATGCTAACACTTCTCTCCTTCTATTGTTGCCTACCTAGAACCCTGGCTCTGCCCTCCCTTATATACTGGTCCGAGGGGCAGATTACAGATCAGGTCCTAGGGTTTACTGTTTGGATATGGGTTTACAGGGCAGGGCCGGCTGCAGGGCCCAGCCAGTGGGCCAGGACCCAGTCCGCCCTTCTTTTAGCGTCGTCCTTCTATTTAGTGGTCACCCGGGCTTCCTTTGGGGCGTCACCCTTGCTTTAACGGTCACCCGGACCGCTTTCGCCAGTCCAGCCGACCGTCTTGCTTTATCTTTATCGGGTAGCGCTAGTCATGATGGCATGCCAGCTCCTTTGATGATGAGGGTGAGCCTAAAGCATACCCCGCATGGAGCGCCAGTCCTTCCGTGCTCTCCATCGAATCCGAGGTGAGCCGGGTGGGAATGGCCACCCGACCGGTTCTTCTGGACACCGGCTAGACAGGCTAGCCGGGAAGGTTATAAGCCCAACTGGGCTTGCTTGCCAGACGGTTTGAGTTGTATTTCTTGGAGGCCAGGCGGCCTGCATCTTCTGGAGCCGGCCTACTTATGCCTGGCTTTCCCCACCCCGGGGTTATCCCCCCGACACTAGTCCCCGAGCACATATGGGCTTGGCTGGTGGGCAAGATCTTCCGTGCTCCCTCCTGTCCTGAGAGGTCGCTTTACTTTCTCTGGCTGCGGCTTTTGCTTTTGCTTTCCAGTTGGAGTTAACCGGCTGCGGAATCGATGGCCGTCCACTGGGTGTAAACAGCGAAGGCAGGTACCGGCTGGTAGAGCTGAAGATGAAACGTTTGGCTAGATGACATCATTGATGTCGTCACCCATGCCTGTGGCTCTGGCGCACATCGCGTCAGTTTGACTACCGCATCGCTGCGTTAGTTTTTGGCAACTGCACACGCAAACTTGCCGCAACATTTCCTCGGGGCAAGTGCGCACGCCTCGTATCCTGCTGAAGCCCGGGGATCTTCTATGGCAGTCACGACGGCACAGAGGATCTGGAGCCGAAGCGTCGTGTGGCTGTGGCACCGTGACGCCATGCGTCACGCAGAAGACGAAGGGGCGACGCTGCCGCTTGCGGGGATAAATAGGGATCTGAGGGAGATCGGTTCCCACACTTGTCCATCCTCCGGCTCATCTTCTCCTCGTGCTTCAGCATTCCTTGTTCTTGCGCGCCCTCTCCTTGTCGCCGCCGACCACCTTCTTTCCGCCCGCCACGGCCTCTTCCTCCTCCGAGATGCTGCCGGAGCAGCGCGGCGGCTGGTGCGGGTCCTTCGTGACCGACGAGCTCATAAACAAGTATCAGCGGGGGAGGTTTCTTCCTTCGTCGATTCTTGTGAAGCACCGGCTTGCGTCGGAGGGGGAGCAGGTGTCGAACCCTCGGCCGGGGGAGCGCATCGTCTTCCTCGCTCACTTCGCGCGCGGCTTCGACCTCCCCGTCAGCCCGTTCCTCCTCCATCTCTTCCTCTTCTTCGACCTCCAGCTCCATCACCTGGGCGCCAACGCCATGGCGCAGCTATCGCACTTTGCGGCCTGCTGCGAGTCATATCTTGGGGTGTGGCCCGAGGTGGCGAACTTTCTCAAGTTCTTCCACTTCAAGGCCCAGAACATCACCAAGGGTGGCTCGCTGACATGGGCGGGCTGCTGCGCCGTCTACCCGCAGTCCTCCTCGCCGATGCCGCGGTTCAAGCTCCCCGACACCGTCAAGCTGTGGCAGCGCACGTATTTCTATGTGAGCAATGCCACGGAGATTGACTGGATCTTCCTTCCGCCCTTTTCCAACGTCCCTTCGACGCAGAAGGCCTGGACAACGAAGGGCATGGGCGCGGTGGCGGACCTTGATTGGGTGGCCGCCCGGCTGGAGACGATGGTGGAGACGGAGAGGCTCACCGCACGGGACATGACCTTGTCGTGGATGGTGCGTCGCGTGCTTCCGCTGCAGAAGCGGTCGAACAAGATGTGCCATCTTTCGACCGCCAACGATCCGACAAGGACTTCGCGGAAGGATGTGCCCTACCAGGACCTGTGGAACTGGATCTCCATGATCTCCAAGTTCCGCATCGAGGTCAACTGGGCATACTCCTGCCCCCGTACCATCGCGGCCGCCTACCGCCGTCGGTAAGTTTTTCTCTGGTTGTTTTGCATCTTGCTTCTTGTATTTGCTAGCTTTCCTTGGGTACCTTATGCCCCCTTTTGATTAGTTGTTCACGGTGCAGCTGGCTGAGGATGGAATGGGTGAATTCCTGCTTCCGTCCTTCTTGGAGGACAGGAAACCGAAGAAGTACCCCCAGACAGAACCCGAAGGGTTTCCCGTCCGGGCAGACGACGGCCCCTTGGATCCTCATGGTAAGTTCCCGACCGTAGCTTTTTCTTTCCCCTTTGTTCTTAAGGTTATGATCTTTACTCTTTTCTTGTGCTGCAGTCGATGTCACCGACGAGGAGGGTGGCTGAGAAAAACCCGTGGCGAGAGCCCGGGGAAAGAGGGCGACACCTATTGCCGCTCTCGCTCCGGTTGATATGAAAAAGATGCGCCGAGGGCGTCAGGTTGTTGCTCCACCGTCCGTCGCTGGGTTAGTATCTCTCTTGTCCTTGATTGCCACTCTGCGGTTTTGCTGGTTTCTCCTTTGACTCCTCGTTCCACGCAGCGAGGCCATGGTGCTTGGCGATGGTGGTGCCGCCGTCATGCCTCCTCTGCCGGTTGAAGAGGTGGCGAGGTCGTCGGATGCGTCCGCGCCAGCTGCGGCCAGCCCCACTGCGTCGGCCGTGCCATCTCCGCCTAGGGCGCCCGAGGGCTCTCCGACCACGGGGCTGATGCACCAGGCTCCTACGTCCTCACGGTTGGGGTAGCTATTTGCGGCTGCGCAGGACCCGGAGACCCCCCTCTTTCATCCCGGGGCTGGCGTGAACCCGTCTTGGAGCGATGCTCCAAGCAGCTCCGCCAGGCCTGTCATTACGGAGGTGACGGAGGGAGCGGGGGCCGCGCAGGCGGCTGCGCAGGAGCCCGGCCAGCCGGATGGTGGTCAACCGGCTGGGAGGGAGTTGGCGGTGGTTGCGCCTTCGGGTGTAGCTGCCGATGATGACGAGGTTATCGTCACCGGCTCGAGGCCAGCTCCGGCTGTGCTGACGCTGGCTGCGATCCTTGCCCAGCTCTCCGGCTCGGCGCCCGTCGCACTCAGCCAGGTTCGCCACCTGGTTGAGGGAATGGAAAGTGGCCTTGCGAGGCCAAAAAATTGTCTGTTTTGATGGAGGTAAGTCGTTGCCCTTCGCACGTTTTCCGTTTTTTCATCCGGCTTGCTTCTCTGTTTCTCATTTGCTTTCTTGCTTGCAGAAAGCGTTTATGGAGTCTGTGAAGAACACTCGGGACCTTGGCCGTAAGATTGCTTCTTCAGATCTGTCTTGGCGATTGGCTCCCTTTTCCCGTTTTTTGTTGACCATCAGATATCCTTCTACAACCATGATCCAGGACAAGGAGAAGGAGGTGGAACGCCTCAAAGCTGAAGTTGCCCGGCTGGAGGAATCGAACAAAGCGCGACAGGCGCAGTTCGATCAACTTGCCGCGGCCAAGCACCAGCTTGAGGTTAGTATGGTGCAGGGCAAGAAGACGGCTGACATCCGGGCGGAGGCGCTGAAGAAATTTGAGATGACCTCCACCCAGCAGGAGGAGACAATCCAGGTTCTTCGCCGCAGGGAGGAGGAGCTTAATCAGCACCTCCAGAACGTCTCAGAGATGGTCATCAGTAAGTTCTTCTGCTTCCTTCGTCCGTTGTGTCGTGACTTGCTCGATCTTGTCCGCTTATTCTTCTTTGCGCCTGGCTGCAGCTCATTACCCTGAGGTGACCGAGATGGCCATGGAGAAACTGCCGGTGGAGGAGGTTGGCCATGACCTGACTGCCCTCGATTTGGTCAAGGTGGTGGTGGAGGAGAGCAATGGCTTGCACTCCATTGGGAATGATCTCTTTCACTACATCTGGCCGGACGCTGGTGATGTGCACGACATGGCCAGCCTAGCTTTGGTGCTGTCCAAGGGCATCGACATGCTGGACGTGCACAAAGAGTGGGATGCTCGAGGCAGAGTGGAGTTGGCGCTTGCTCTGGTGAAGTCGTGGTACCCTGGTGTCGACCTGAGCGTGCTCACCCGCGGCTTCCGCCTTGGGACGACTTACGAGGGTCTTCGTGCCACCACTCCTGCGATCCAGGCCTGCGGGGTGAAGATTGGCACCTAAGTGTACTTGGAGCGTGACTTCAGCGCCTCCGGAGAGCCACAGCCGTTCCACTGGGACCCGGCGCCTTGGAATCCCCTTGACGTAGCCTCCAGCAGCCAGCCTCCTTCCACTTTGCAAGCTCCTATTGGTCCATCTCCTGCTCCTACCTCGCAAGCTCCCGACTCTTGATCCCCGGGATGCCGGGTGTATTTGTGAAAGTTGCTACTTTGCTGTGCTACACTTCGGCTGACTTCTGTCGCCGACTTTTGAATCTGCGCGGAGCCTTCGTGCTCCGCTTTATGGCTTGGTGCCTTTTGCTTATCTTTGTTTGTGTCTTCATCATTTGCGGGTTTTTATGCTCGTGCCGGCTGGGATAGCCACCCGGGTTCGAGCTCTTTTGCCGTCCTAACTTGGTTTTGTGGGTGCGCGGGAGCGCATCCACTAGGTGTAGTCCCCGAGGTTCGGGCCGGCTGGGGTAGCCAGCCGGGGCGAAGCTCTTTTTGCTACCTTGACTTGAGTTTGTGGGTGTGCGGGAGCGCGTACACTGGGTGTAGTCCCCGAGGTTTGGGCCGGCTGGGGTAGCCAGCCGGGGTGAAGCTCTTTTGGATACCTTGACTTGAGTTTGTGGGTGCGCGGGAGCGCGTCCACTAGGTGTAGTCCCCGAGGTTCGGGCCGACTGGGGTAGCCAGCCGGGGCGAAGCTCATTTGCCACCTTGTTTCCTGCCAACTTGTGACTCGGGCCGTGCAAGACAAAGCGTTGCTTTGGGTTAGTTTTCTTGCGCATATGCTCATGCGTTAGTTTGTAATTATCGTAGGAGGAAAATGGACATGCGCCCCTTTGAGTTAGGTCGCCAGCAACTCCCTTTTTCTCAGCGAGTATTGGCCCTTCGAGCATTTTTCCTTGCCGGCCGTCAGCCGGGTTGCGGTCTGCAGCCGGAACCGAAGGACTTGATATGTTGGCGTGCCTCGCGATACTTCAGTTAGCTGTTGTTAGCTTAACTTTTGTAGGGCGCAACCGGTTCACCTGGATGCCCTTGCTTTCTATGCCGACATCTTCTTGTTGCGTGCGCTTTGAGTTTTTGCTCTTTCCAGGTTGACAGCCGACGTGCGTACTGAAGCCGGAACCTAAGAGGTTACTCTAGACGCCGCGTGCAATATTATGCCGTCTGTAGAAATCGTGGGGCCCAGGCCAGCCGGTACGAAAATGCAGATGGTGCGCGGAATTTTGTTGAAGTCCTTAGCGTTGCGCCAAGGCTCTCAATCTTGTTTACTTGTTACATAAAAAGGGAAGATACATACATTTTTCTAAGTGTAAAATCGGCAGAGCAGCTGGCATTCCATGGGCGCTCCGTCTCCTCGTCTGAGCGATCTGCCTTGTTCTTCGTCGGCTGCTATGCATCGATAAAATAGTACGAATTGTTGTGGAGTGCTCAGCTGACGATGAATGGTCCCTCCCATGGCGGGGACAACTTGTGCATTCCTTTGGTGGTCTGGACCAGGCGCAGCACAAGGTATCCTTCGCGGAAAGAGGTGGGCCGGATCCGGCTGGCGTGGTATCAGTGCAGGTCTTGTTGGTAAATTGCTGCTCTGGACAGAGCCAACTCGCTTGCCTCCTCGAGCAAGTCCACGCTGTCCTCCCTTGCCTCCTTGGCTTCCTGCTCCGTGTAGAGCTGCTTGCGAGGTGCGTCGAACTGGATGTCTGTGGGGAGAATGGCTTCTTCCCCATAGACAAGGAAGAACGGCATGAAGCCGGTTGACCAATTGGGTGTGGTGCGTAGGCTCCAGAGAACTGCTGGCAGCTCTTCTATCCAGCATCCGGGTGATCTGACGAGCGGTTCGATGAGCCTCGGCTTGATTCCGGCTAGCACCAAACCATTAGCGCGCTCGCATTGTCCGTTGGACTGTGGGTGTCCGACCGATGCTAGATCTAGGCGGATCCCTTTTTCCCCACAGAAGCGGGCGAAGACTCCTTTCGCAAAGTTGGTTCCATTGTCACTAGTGATGCTGTGCGGGTAGCCGAACCGGATGATGATGACTGTGAAGAACTTGATCACCGTCGCTCCGTCCAGCTTCTTGATTGGCTTCGCCTTGATCCAATTGGTAAATTTGTCCATGGCTACGAGTAGGTGCGTCATACCGGATCGAGCTGTCTTGAATGGCCCAACCATGTCCAGGCCCCAGATCACGAACGGCCAGGTGATTGGTATTGTCTTAAGGGCCGTAGACAGCGTGTGCTTCAACTGGCTTTATCGCTGGAATCCGTTGCATGTCTTGACTATTTCTTCTGCGTCCTTCAGCGCCGTCGGCCAATAGAAACCATGCCGAAGGGCCTTGGATGCTATCGCCCTTGACGAGGCATGGTGGCCACACTCGCCCTGGTGTATGTCTGTTAGGAGCTTGGCTCCTTCCTCCCGACTGACGCATCGCTGGTAGATGCCTCCGACGCTGCGCTTGTACAGCTCATTATTGATGATGGTGTAGGCGCTTGCCCTTCGTCGCACTTGTCGTGCTGCCACCTCTTCTGTTGGGAGTTCACCCTTGGCCAGGAAATCCATGAACGGATTTGCCCAGTCGGGCGCCTCCCGTATGGTGTGCACCGTCTGTATGATGAGCTTGATCTCGTCACGGACGGCCGACTCCGGAGCGTCGGAAGGTCTGCCGGGTGGAAGGGTGATGATGTCGACCGCGGGCCACGTCGAGGTAGTTTCTGGATGCGGCAAGGCAGTCCCCGGGTGTGGCACCGCAGTCCTCGGGTGCGGTGTAGCAGTCCCCGGGTGCGGCGCGGCAGTCCCCGGGTGTGTCGCGACACCGGCCATTCCTGGATCCGCGTCGAGTACGATGGAGTCGGACTCTGGTGAGGGCGTGATGGAGGGCTTGCACAGGTGCTCGAGGGAGACTCCAGGCGGTATGGCTTGTGTTGTTGACCCGACCCTGGCCAAAGCGTCAGCGGCTTCATTGTTGGCTCTAGGTACATGGTGAAACTCACATCCTTCGAAGCAGGCGCATAGCTGCTGGACGAAGAAGCGGCAAAGGGCCATGTTCGCATCCCTAGCGTCCCATTCGCTAGATACTTGTTGCACCACCAAGTCCGATTCTCCGAAACACAGCACCCTCTGAATGCCTATCTGCTTGGCCATTTTGAGCCCATGGATAAGTGACTCGTACTCGGCGACATTGTTGGAAGCTTTGAAGTGGATCTGGAGAATGTATTCCAGCTGGTCGCCTTTGGGTGAGGTTATCACGATTCCGGCTCCGAGTCCTCCCCTCATTTTCGACCCGTCGAAGTGCAGCTTCCAGTAAGTTGAGTCCGACACTAGGGGCATGTATTGTGTCTCCGCCCAATCGACAATGAAATCAGCCAATGCTTGCGACTTGGTTGCTGTGCGTGGCTCGTATTGGATGTTATGAGCAGCGAGATCGATGGCCCATTTCGCCACGCGACCAGTGTCGTCTTTGTTGACGATGATCTCCACGAGTTGGGCCAATGCTACCACCCGGATGGAATGCTCCTGGAAGTAGTGCTTGAGTTTCTTGGTGGCCATGTACACGCCGTACACCAGCTTCTGGTAGTGAGGGTAGTTCTGCTTGGATAGCGAGAGCACCTCACTCAGGTAGTATACGGGGTGCTGGACCATCTGAGCCTTTCCTTCCTCTGGTCGCTCCAGGACCATTACCAAGCTGACCACTCTGTTTGTGGCAGCGATGTACATCAGCATGGGCTCCTTTGCGGCTGGCGCCGCCAGGACGGGTGGCGAGGTGAGCATGCGCTTGAGGTCCCAGAAAGCTTCATCCGCCTGAGTTGTCTAGACAAATTTGTCTGTCTTCTTCATCAGCTGGTACAGGGGGAGAGCCTTCTCTCCCAGCTGGCTAACGAACCGGCTAAGTGAAGTGAGGCATCCAGTGAACTTATGTACGTCGCGCAGGTTCTGTGGCAGCTCCATGTGCTCGATGGCTCCGATCTTCTCCAGGTTCGCCTCGATTCCACGCTCGGAGACGAGAAAACCCAGGAGCTTGCCGGCTGGGACGCCGAACACGCACTTTTCCGGGTTCATCTTGATCTGGAAATGGCAGAGGTTGTCGAACGTTTCCTTCAAATCCTCAAGGAGCGTGCGCCGTTCCTTGGTCTTGATGACGACGTCATCGACGTAAGCGTGTACGTTCTTTCCAATCTGCGTCTGTAGGCATTTCTGCATGCAGCGCTGATAGGTTGCGCCTGCGTTCTTCAATCCGAAGGGCATGGTGGTGTAGCAGTATGCTCCATACGGGGTTATGAACGATGTCTTTATTTGATCGGTTACATTGAGCTTGATCTGGTGGTAGCCCGAGTAAGCGTCCAAAAAGACAACAATCACACCCGGCAGTGGAGTCGATGACCTGATCAATTCACGAAAGGGCGAAATGATCTTTGGAACAAGCCTTGTTGAGACTAGTATAGTCGACGCACATGTGCCATGTCTTGTTCTTGTTGAGCACCAGCACCGGGTTGGCGAACCATTCCGGGTGGAAAACTTCCATGATGAAGCCGACCGCGAGCAGCCGGGTGATCTCCTCACCAATGGTTATTCTTTTTTCTTCTGTGAAGCGGCGTAAAGATTGTTTGACCGGGTTTGCGTCCGGTCGAACATGAAGGGAGTGCTTGGCGAGTTACCTCGGGACACCTAGCATGTCTTTGGGGCACCATGCGAAAATGTCCCAATTCTCACGGAGGAAATCGACGAGTGCGCTTTCCTATTTGCTTTCCAGGCCGTCTCCGACCAGGACGAACTTGCTTGGGTCCTCCTCGTTCAGCAGGATCTTCCTTGTCCCCTGCGAGGGATTGAACTGCGATTCTCCAGCCGGCATGTCCTTCTGCAGAGCCGCCACATTCTGCATTATGACGCGCTTCTCTTCAGTGATGATCATTGCTTCGGCCAACTTAGAGCCGTCTGAAGCACATTCGACTGAACGCTTGTAGCATCCATCGATGGTGATCACTCCCTTTGGGCCTGGCATCTTCATCTTGAGGTATGCGTAGTGCGGTACTCCCATGAAGTTGGTCAGAGTTGGGCGCTCTAGTATGGCATGGTAGGAGCTAGAGAGATTCACGACCTCGAACCAAATTGGCTCTCGGCGGAAGTTGTTCTCGCTGCCGAAGAGGACGTCCAGCCGGATCTTGCCGATTAGGGAGTGCGATGGCCCTGGTACTGCTCCGTGGAATGAAGTGCTTGAGGGTTCCAGCTGGGATTCACTGATGCCCAGCCTCTCGAGGCTGCTCTAGTAAAGGAGGTTGATGCTGCTCCCTCCATCTATCAGTACCCGAGAGAAGCGGCATGAATGCTTCTTGGAGATGATGATGGGGTCCAAGACCAACGCGTAGCTACCAGGGCTTGGTAACACGTCCGGCTGATCCTCCTTGCTCCAGGTGATCGCCTGATCGGACCAGTGCAAGTACTGGGGGACGGGTAGGACCATTGTGTTCACCTTTGCCTCGCGTCTCCGCCTTGCGTGCTTCGTTTCCGGCTCTGCCAGGAATATGTGGTAATTACCCACCTGCCGCAGGTAACCATCCCCGCCGTCCTCGCAGCGGTTGCGTCGTTCCCTGTTATCCGATGGGCCTCCGGCTGGCGGTGGAGGTGGTGGTGGGAGTCTACCAGCTTCAGCCATTTTCTTTGTCCAGCTGCATTGGCGCGTTGTGTGGTTCGCGGGCTTGTTGCCGTCGCTGTGAAACTTTCACGGCCCATCGAGCATGGACTCCATGGTGTACTTAGGCCGAGGCGGCCTGTCGTCCGGCCTCTTCCTCTGACTGCACCTGCAGCCGGATCCTCATGCACAGTGGCTACCTATTTGGTACCGTACCGGCTATCCGGCTGGTCATCTTTCCTCTTGCCATGGCGGT
Organism: Avena longiglumis; assembly: GCA_030063025.1. Taxonomy (NCBI): domain Eukaryota; kingdom Viridiplantae; phylum Streptophyta; class Magnoliopsida; order Poales; family Poaceae; genus Avena; species Avena longiglumis. The sequence continues at coordinate 482,651,774 of CP125977.1, forward strand.
TGTCGTGACCGTTCCGCCTGGGATGATGGTCGCCCGGCTGGCGGCGTTCCACCTGCTCGTCCATGACGATTTGGCCCTGGTCGTCCACCACGATGGGCTTCTTCATTGCCGCGTCCGTGGTGGCGTACTTGTCTGCTATGGCCATGACCTGAGCCATGGTTTGCGGGTCTACCCGGCTGAGTTTATGCTTCAGCATGGTGCCGTCTCGGCAGCCGTTGGTGAAGAAGTATATCGCCTGGTGCTCACGCACCCGTTTACACGAATTGTGCATGCTGGTCCACCAGGTGAGGTAGGCGTGATCCGACTCGTCCTTGCCTTGTACGCAGAGGGCAAGCTCGCGAGGTCGACCCGGCCGCTTGTATGTTCCGGTGAAGTTGCGGATGAACGCCTCTTCGAAGTCTAGCCACGCGTTGATGCTGTTGTCAGGGAGGCTGTTGAGCCATGTCCTTGCCGAGTCAACGAGCATGAGGGGGACGTAGCGGATGGCCAAGCGGAGGTTTCCATTGGCAATCCCCACCGCGGTGGTGTAATTGACCAACCAATCCTTAGGCTTGACGGTCCTGTTGTACTTTAGCGTGTCTCTTGGGAGCGAAAATCCTTTCGGAAATGGCTCGTTCCGAATGCGCGGGCCAAAACACTTTGGGCCAGCCGGACTTTCCTCCTCCAAGGTGTGTGACTGCACCAGGAGGTCGATGCGCTCCCACGCATCAACTGGTTCTCGGGGACCGAGCCGGCCCTTCAAACGTGACGCAGGCGGGTCTTTGTTCGCGTCTGCTTCCTCCTCTGGCGCTCGCGTCTTTTTCCCCTGGGAGGCTCCGCCTGCGCGACTAATGCTAGAGGCAGCGGCGTCACGGTTGTGGCGACCGCGGTTTCCGGATTCGCCACTCGGGCAACTGTTTTGCCCGACCCCTCCTAGAGAAGAGGCCTGTTGATGCTTGCTTCCTCCGTGCGCCGTCTGGTCTTGGCCTTTGCGGACGACGATGTCACGGGAGTTGCCCACCTGGCTGGGGACGTCCTCGGCCTGCTGCTTGTTAGCAGTGGCCACGAGGAGCTGCACACGCTCCTGCTGGCGACGAAGTTCCTCGCCCTCCAGTTGCTTTAGCTCCGCGGCCGCCGCCTCGGCTGACCTCATGTTCTTGGCGGGAGTGCTGTAGACGGGCCGCGCCACACCTGCATGTGAGTCGGCGGCGCAGTCCAGTTCCGACGCCAGGTCGCGCCCTCGGTGCTGGATCTTCCTGACGAAGCCATGAGCTGCGTTGTATTCGTGCACGGTGATGTTCAGCCGACGCTAGTTAGCCGCAACCTTGGTGGCTTCCTCCAAGAGTTTTTGGCGTGTAGCTTCGAGCGTTGCCGCCGCAGCCACTGGATCCGTCTCGACGACGACCGGAGCACGCAGGTGCTAGATGGAGGCGGTGAGCGGGTCTTACTCCTGCTCGAGCGCGGAGTTTTATCCTCCTGCCCGACGTTCTTGAGGCTGCCGATGGTTTTCGCGAGCATTTACCATCATGACTTCGACACAACCTCTCCTTGCGGCTGGGACGTGGGCGAGGGGAATGTCGAGGACGGGGGTGACCACGCTGGGAAAACCCTCAGCGACAGTGGCGACATAGACGCGGACATCTCCAAAATGCATGATGGAGCCGGCGGCGAGGAAGGCGTTCCCAGCGAAACATGCTGCGTTGTCGATGACGCAGTCAAAGGCACCGAGCGTGAGAATGAGGCCAGAGGCCACGCATTCGCCGGCGACGAGAGGAAGTCCCGTGCGGAATATGATCCCAGCCGAAGTGCTGTGCCCCATGGTGGGTGCCAACTGTCATGGTGTGGAACACTGCAGAGCCATCGGGGATGGCAAAGAAGGGACACATGGATGCATTCGGTGGCTCACGCAACGGGTTGGGCACGGTGCACTGCAAACACAGGGACGTACCCAGGTTCGGGGCCCTCTTGGCGAGGTAACGCCCCTACTCCTTCAAGATGAACTATGTATGGGATCTTGGTGCTCATTATAGATGCTCCTTTGAGCTATTTCCTTAGCTACTATCGATGGCTAGAGGAAGATGGGAACTATATGCTAACACTTCTCTCCTTCTATTGTTGCCTACCTATAACCCTGGCTCTGCCCTCCCTTATATACTGGTCCAGGTGGCAGATTACAGATCGGGTCCTAGGGTTTACTGTTTGGATATGGGTTTACAGGGCAGGGCTGGCTGCAGGGCCCAGCCAGTGGTCCAGGACACAGTCCGCCCTTCTTTTAGCGTCATCCTTCTCTTTAGTGGTCACCCGAGCTTCCTTTGGGGCATCACCCTTGCTTTAACGGTCACCCGGACCGCTTTGGCCAGTCTAGCCGACCGTCTTGCTTTATCTTCGTCGGGTAGCGCTGGTCATGACGGCACGCCAGCTGCTTTGATGACGAGGGAGAGCCAGAAGCATACCCCGCACGGAGCGCTAGTTCTTCCGTGCTCTCCATCGAATCCGAGGTGAGCCGAGTGGGAATGGCCACCCGACCGGTTCTTCTGGGCACCGGCTGGACGGGCCAGCCGGGAAGGTTATAAGCCCAGCCGGGCTTGCTTGCCAGACGGTTAGAGTTGTATTTCTTGGAGGCCAGACAGCCTGCATCTTCTGGAGCCGGCCTACTTATGCCTGGCTTTCCCCACCCGGGGGTTATCCCCCCGACAATCTATCCATAAACTTGGAAGCTAACTTAGGATGCTTCTTAACCAAAGTAAGATAATTCGGTACGGGCTCCGAGTCTATAGAATCATGGGGTATCATAGAAAATGTGCTACCCTCTAACTCCTTGGATTTATGCTCCTGGATATTAGCTATCGCCTCCACAACAGCAACATGGTAGGCTGCTAAATGACTTCTACCTTCACCTATAGGTAGATCATGATATAATCCAAGCTCCTCTGGGAGTTGGATACTCACACGATACTTTTATAACATGCGACCATCATAATAGGTTATGGTGTTCACTGGAATTCTAGTTGGACAACTAAAAATATTTAAACGTTGACGAAGTTGGTCCGTGAATGATCCTTGATAATCATCCAGAGTCTCCTCTTTCCTTACCAAAGTCTGTTTTGGAAACTTTGGTGCCATAGCTCTGTATATCAGGAAAATAATTTTTATTAGTAACCAATAATATATTGCATCATAACAAAGAATTTTCACACTAAAACATATAACAGAATATTCTCATTTGAATACCCATTATATTTCTTTTAGAGAATTCTTTATCATTGCTATACTCTTCTACAGGTAATACCCTTACTAGGTTTCCAACTAAGGTCAAAGCAATTTGCTCTTATACCAACTGCGATGACCCAACATACCACTGCATGTGTAGTACGCTATAGTCATTGACATGACATCCATAGAACACCGTTCCATAAATATCGCATCCCTCAGAGTGGTACATAAGAAACATTGCGGGTCCATATTACAAACATTCACACGTTATTATTATTACAATACCGGAAGTTCAAGACTTCCAAAAGATTCAACTTACAAACCAAAATATAAGTGTTTCAGCGGAAGTTTCAAACTTAAAACTTAAACTCCAAATTGAGCTCAGCAACTTATTGCTATATATTGTTCATGTTGCTCGGCTCAAGTGGCTACTAGAACTATAGTAATTATTCAGACTCTTGGAACTCTCCTCCATAGACGTGATCGTAGTCCTCCCCTTCTACGGCTCCATACAAGTTTGGCTCTTCATAGAAGACCTCCTCTTGACTCTCAGATGCATACATTGGAGTATCTTCGGGATTCTCAGATTCTAAGCAAGGATTCAAAGGAAAGGATGAGTAACAGCGTTACCCAGCAAATTCATTATATGGAAGGTGAGAAGTTTGATGCTCTATCTACCACCTTGGACTATCAGTCTTTGGCACTATGCAATTTTCATAAATCTTTCTTCAAAGTTTGATTTTATTATAAAAATCTATGACCATCAGCCTTCACAGGTTGGCCAGAACTTTCATGGAGTTCCTTTCCTGCCGCGTTCGTAGCTCCTTCCCGGAATAGGGAGTAACAAGTTACAATTCTTACACTCTGAGGAGGTGCATTACTTTCCCATGAGAGATCAACTCCTTGTTGCACAACCGGGCGTACTTTCCCGTCCACAATTCCATGATATGGGGCCCAGTAGTTGGTCCAAGCCAATCACTGCCCTCTCCGCGACCTCATATGTCTGCATGATCCTTCGGGGTTGTCTCACCTTTGTTAAGCCCCCTTTCGGGCAAACTAAAACCCTGATGAGTTCCTGAAGACTCTATGACCTAGTGATGCCCGGAATAGTACCATTTTCATGGACTATATCGCTAAACACCATTCATAGATAATATAGACACCAAAAGTGTGGGGCGTAAGGGTGCCCACCAATAGGTTGGATCCGCACAAGCAATCACAACGTGACGTTAAGGTCGTCGTGCCTCCATACAAGAGGAAAATGATACAACTGACTTCTCCGTCCCATTCCAAATCTCATGGTTAACGCGTAATATACGACGCTAGAATCACTAATGTCATGGGTTATTAATCCCTAATTTTTTTAATAATACGAATTATTTATAAGTTTCACGAATAATATAAAAATTTGAGAAATATCAAATCTAGCGCGGTTGGGAATTATTTATAAGATCTACTCCTGATGAGATTGTATTGATGATGAGAGTACATGGAGTCGTTGTAGGCGACGAGTGGATGAAAGTAGAGAGAGGGCTCGCCCTATGGAGTGAGATGTGTTATATGCTACTAGGGTTCCTTGTAGAGGTTTATAAAGGACCTCAGCTAGGGTCTTACAAGATAGGGTCCAGGGCAGTTTCGGATCCGAGTAGCCTAAAGAGCCGAGTCAGCACACTACTTGAGCTCCAAGTGTAATGAACCAAATAATTAGGAAAAGGGACTAGGGACTGATATTGAATTTGTGCATTTCATTTTAGGACATGAAAATGAGGGAGAATTTGAACTTTTTGTGTATTGAGTGATAACACTTGAGAATTTGAACTAGAGTTGAGTTTGACTTAAATCAACCCTAGGATTTGAATTCAAATTTGAATTTTGAAATGCTATAGTCATTTGAATGAGTAGTTACTCTAGAGTAGACACAGTCATAAGACACACACACACATTTGGACCAAGAAATACAATGAATTAAAGCACACACCATTTGGAACTCCAAACTATGGTTTGGATAATTCAAACTCGAATTACAAATAGAAGATACAATATTAAAGGAAATAAAATAGGAAGCTCATCAAACCCAAAGTAATCTAAATTTTATTCATATTAGAAATGAATACAAGTTTGAGATTTACAGGGTTTGAATCAATAAAAATGAAAATTACAAAGAAAGAAAGAAAAATCCTAAACACCTAAACATATCTACTTCCCATCTACTCTTCTTATCTTGAATCTCGCTGAAACCATGCCACATCATCTACACTTCTCATCCTTGTTGTCACTTGAACACTTCAACCTGCAAACACTAAAACACAACAAAATTTGGTCAAGTTAAAAATGTTGGTTTTTCCCAATTAAATCTAGAATCCAAAGTAGAAATCTATGAACAAGTCTTGAACCCTAGGGCTTGAACTATGGCAAATATAAAACTAGGAATGACAAGCAAATTTACCAATAGAGAACAATGGGAACCAAGAAGCCATCAACTGTATAGATGCCTATAGTAAACCGTGATTCCTACCAAAAGAATAGTAGACAAGAACCTATAGCTATTATCAAGTATATATTAGGAATCAACAAGAACCAGCAAACCATCCAGATGAACACTAGGAAATACTAGAAATCTTTTTAACAAAATACCCAAGCCTTGGATTCATGTTAAGACCATAAAAATTATAGGATGAACACTTAACAGTTCACGACTCCAAAAAATAGATCCATAGAAACAGAACAAACCTATCTAATTAATAAAAACATTAAACAAGGCTTAGGAACATCCCATAGTACCTTAGAGAATATTAAGATGAACTACTGAACAAAAATAGAAACAAACCTAGAAATTCTTAACATCACCGGAAGGAATTCTAAACCCATAGGAATCATAGTAACTAGTAAGTAAACTTACCAACCAAAAGGAAACACCTGTCTCAAGATTCTATCAAGAACATGTAGAATTCTAGGGAACTAAATCACCAACAATAAAAAAACCAATAGAAACCTTAGTATCCACTAAACAAGAACTATCACCAATGGATTCATCAAGACATTAGATATTGCCAAGAATCTTAGAACTCAAGGAATTCAAAACATGATAAATTAAAATTCTAAACCAATCAAACTTGACAGCAATGGAATATGTGAACATTGTCAAAATAGAATTACAAGGGGCCATGGATGAAAACTAAATCAAAATCATCATAAAACAAATAATAAACACTTGTCATGTTCCAAAACCAGAACATGACAAAGGCCAAACCGACATGCCTGGTTAGGCATATGCAGATACTTACCCCCTGCATATACAAACAAAGAACTTATATGCCAATTTTGGCACACACACACACATAAGTTAAAAGCTAGCATGGGCTTAACCACCGAAAGTAACATGCCACATGTGAATAAGTTAGCCAACATAGGCTATTTCACATAGACACAAGCTGGTGAATAACCTAATTGCATGGAATAGGTGCCATCACCACAACCATTTAGGAACACTATAAATAGAGGACCATCTTAGACCCCATAGGTCACAACTCAGTAGTCTAGCTCAGACTAAACACACGCACACACACACACACACACTAGTTTAGAGAAATCTATGAGGCAGAAGAAAAAAAGAAGGAAGAGGAACTTGAATAACACTTCCAAAGACAGAGGAAGGAGAAGGATAAGGAGAAGCTGCTTCAGATCTTCATCAAGCAAGCTCTGGAAACTACAAAGGTTTTAGCTTAGAAAACTTTAGGATGGGTAGAATAATAATAATTAAGGGAAATGGTGGAATATTAGTGGTAGTACTAATAATTAGAACCAATAGATCATCTATAATAATGATCTTGTTGCTAGGAATCAAGCACAAGCACAAGCACTAGATTATCCTCTGTGTATACTCAGTTAAGAGGTATCACAAATCATACACAAGTGACTATACCCTATGCATGAACATTAAACCTTGATTGAATAATTTATCACTAAATAAGAATTGAGTGAGATTAAAAAGAACAAAAATGAAGGGAAGCAACAATTAACTAACACCTTAATTGACAGTAACCAACATTGAATCATAGTAACAATTCCACTTGCCCAATAAGCCATGAATGAAATCATAAGCAGAATTGACATGGGACTTATCGGGTCCCTATGATTAGTTACCCTAGGCGCATAAAGTGTTGGGGTTTGAGGGTAGAAAACAAAAAAATTCCTACGCAAGCAACCCTAATGGTAGGATCTATCTATTAGTAATGCAGTAACGAGAGCGGATACAGTATCCATACCTTTGAATACTGAACACGGTTAACGATCCGTGGGAATGTGGTTGATGTTGTCGTACCGACACTGGCCTCAAGGTCATTCCGAAGTCCGGAGGCTCCGACAACTCCTAGTGCCACAAGTGCACCACCACCCAAGGGAGTCACACACGTACGGTGTTTGACGACGACTCCTGTTTCTCTTCGATCCAAACAAGATTGCGGAAGTAGATCTCTTGGATCCGAATCCCGCAGTGTGACAGTGATCCACGGTGAAGAAGTCCCTCGTTCACGCAACCCTAGAAATGGGGCCGTGATCACGACAGAGATAGAGAGAGAAGATAGAGGCAACTAGAGGCAATTCCTGAATCTAGGAAGTCTTTATTTATTTTTCTGTGATTTAGTTGCCTCCTATGTCTCTTCTTATATTGGGGAAAAGGGGGCACAAGGCTCTTTGCCTAAGCCACGTGGGACTAAAAAAGAGGGAGAGAGGGGAGAGGGAGAGACCATCGGTCAAGGCCCTCATGGGCCCTGCTGGTGGGTTAGCGCCCATGCGCCCCCTCCTTCCTTTCCTCGCTTTGCCTATTTCTCTCATGGGCCCTTTCCCCTATGGAAATTGGCCCAATAGGGATTTTAATCCTTTTATTTTATTAAATAAATATAAATAATTAATTAAATCACTATTTTAATATTAATTTAGATATTATTTAATTCTCGTGGCTATAGAACACCTTCTATCCCACTCCGGATATCCTCCGAACCTTCCTAAAACCCTTCCGGTTTCTCCCTCTCTTTTCTTCGGTGATTCCAATGATACCAGTAACGATATCTAAGCTTCTTCAAACCCTTATCGTGCTACCCAACGGTTCGAGAACACTCCATACATGGTGGAGACCCCTCTCGGACCAATGATCATCATCATCACCTGGATGCCCATAATGACCACCTAGGCATTCCACGAAACTTGTCGTTTGAACCATCAACGTTGTGTTATGTTCATTTTGTCTCTTCGATACTTGTATTGTATGAGGTATGATCAATGACATCACCATGTTGTGTTCAACCTTGTTACTTACAATAGCTACTTTACTCGATCTGGTAAGTTATATCCCCATGACCTAGTCACACACTGCACAACTTATAGATATAACTTATCCGAGTGGGCCCAGAGTATCTTCCGTCATACGATGGACAAATACCGCTCTTGACGCATACGCCTCAACCTGCCCCTTTGAGTACTCAATCACACCCTTATGATCACTGTTCCACCGAGTGACGTTAGATGCTCTCAAAGTACTCTCGGGTGACAGTGATTAGATATGGTCTCACGGTCTAAGGAACAAGTCACTATGTTTCCTAATTACCGCAACTTGAAATTTGTGACATGACCGTGTTACAATGCTTAGATAGAGTATGTTCACCATCTCATTCTCTAATGAGGTGACTCCATTGTCAATTGGTGCGAAGCACCACATGATTAGGAAACCTTGATCATCTGTTGACCAATGAACCAGTGACTAGAGATTTCACTAGGAACTTCTGGTTGTTTACATATCACATGTGTATTGATGTTTCCATTCAATACAGTTATAGCATGATATAAAACCTAATTCACAAACTTCATGAAATGTGATAATAATCCATATTATTATTTTTCTCTAGGGCATATTTCTTTCATAAAGGCATGCGGCCCATGAAGCCCAAAGAAGTCCAAGGAGCATCCGATGGATAAAAACTTGTCTTGGTAGTCAAGAAACAAGTATGAACCGACATAAAATCTGTGTTTGTAATCATAACTTGTAACCTCTCCATATAAGGCTCCAGGACTTAGCCTCTCATATAAAGGCTGGGAGGAACCGATGGAGAGGGCACCTTAGTTTTTCAGCAACGAGAAATCCATCATGAGCTAGACCTCAACTAGCGAATCAATGACTTTGTGATCATGTTTCTACATAATCAGACTACATCGACTTCCTTGTTTGTCTGATCAGCTAACAAAAACACCAACACTCTATTTTCCATGAAACCCCAAGTACATAACCATGGGCATTGCCGAGGTTACCCCTCGTCAATTGTGCGGTGACCCAGCATACCACTGCATCTGTAGTACACTATAGTCGTTGACATGGCATACACAGAACACCGTTCCGTAAATATCACATCCCTTAGAGTGGTACAATAGAAACATTGCGGGTCCATATTACAAACATTCACATGTTATTATTATTACAATACCGGAAGTTCAAGACTTCCAACAGATTCAACTTACAAATGAAAATATAAGTGTTTCAGCAGAAGTTTAAAACTTAAAACTTAAACTCCAAATTGAGCTCAGCAACTTATTGCTATATATCGTTCATGTTGCTCGGCTCAAGTGGCTACTAGAACTATAGTAATTATTCGGACTCTTGGAAATCTCCTCCATAGACGAGATCGTTGTCCTCCCCTTCTACGGCTCCATACAAGTTAGGCTCTTCATAGAAGACCTCCTCTTGACTCTCAGATGCATACATTGGAGTATCTTCGGGATTCTCAGTGTTTAAGCAAGGATTCAAAGGAAAGGATGAGTAACAGCATTACCCAGCAAATTCATTATATGTAAGGTAGGAAGTTTGATGCTCTATCTACCACCTTGGACTATCAGTCTTTGGCACTATGCAATTTTCATAAATCTTTCTTCAAAGGTTGATTTTATTATAAAAATCTATGACCATCACCCTTCACAGGTTGACCAGAACTTTCATGGAGTTCCTTTCCTGCCGCGTTCGTAGCTCTTTCCCAGAACATGGGGTAACAAGTTACAATTCTTACACTCTGCAGAGGTGTGTTACTTTTCCCATGAGAGATCAACTCCTTGTTGCACAACCGGGCGTACTTTCCCGTCCACAATTCCATGATGTGGGGCCCAGTAGTTGGTCCAAGCGAATCACTTCCCTCTCCGCGACCTCATATGTCTGCACGATCCTTCGAGGCTTTCTCACCTTTGTTGAGCCCCCTTTCGGGCAGGCTAAAACCCTGACGAGTTCCCGAAGACTCTATGACCTAGTGATGCCCTGAATAGTACCATTTACATGGACTATATCCCTAAACACCATTCATAGATAATCTAGACACCAAAAGTGTCGGGCGTAAGGGTGCCCACCCATATGTTGGATCCGCACAAGGAATCACAATGTCACGTTAAGGTCGTCTTGCCTCCATACAAGAGGAAAAGGATACAACTGACTTCTCCGTCCCATTCCAAATCTCATGGTTAACACGTAATATACGACGCTAGAATGACTGATGTCATGGGTTATTAATCCCTAATTGTTCATCATTATTGCAATTAGAACCCTAAGTTCTATTGCTCCATCATATCATCACTTAGGATGATATCTAAGATTTAGTATCTTGAGAAAATAATGTTTTCTTTTTCTATAATATAGATGATAACACACAATTTGCAAATACTTTGATAAAGACTCTTCGAAGGACATGAGCAAGTGATGAACTTGCCTTGTGATTGCAAGGTAGTGAAGTCGGATGCTTGCACTAGACCTTGAGCTTCTATGTCTACAAAAACTTCATTATTGCCCGGTAAGGACAATATTTAAAGAAGCAAAATGATTATGCAAAAGCAATGCAATGAATTATTTAACTTTATATGTATTCTCCCCCATTATTTAAGTTATAGAAAAATCCTTTTTAATAATTAAGGATTTATAAATATTAATTTCTTTAATATTTATTGAATATTGTATTCTTTTATTTTGTTTCCTTTTTATTTACTTAATAATCCCTTTAAGAATTATCATTAAATACTAAAGATTGGTATTAAATATTTGTTTAGTATTTTTCTAAAATACTACAATATTATTATATAATGAAAGTGATTTTATTTATTTTTATCATCTTTCAATAATTTTGTTAAACTCCATAAGGAATATATATATTACAAAATTCTTAATAAAATTTATATGTCTAAAATTTTATTTCTTAATTTATTTGGATAGTTTGGATTATTGTGATCCAAAAAATATTTTATTTATAATTTTTGGATTTATATTTTATTTTATAGAATTTATTTAAGTTCAGGGGCATTTTGGTCTTTTCCTATTTACTAAAAATAGCCTTTAGGTAAATGGGCTGCCTGTTTGGTTTATTGGGCCCTGGTGGCCCAATAGGATAGAACCAAAACCACACCTAGAAGGGGTTTTGGCCCAGTCCAGCCCACTCCCTCTGTTACTCGCTCGACCTTATCCTTCTCTTCTCCTCCTCGACCCCGTGGTCGATGGCGCCGCCGCCATGCTCTGCTCGCTGCCGTGGTCCTCCATGGCCGCTTCCGTGATGCAGAGCGAGGTTGTCGACCACTCGCTACCCTTCTATCCAATTCGATTTGTCTATGGAGCTCTCCTGTGGCCAAACTAGTCTCATCCCGAACCCTAGGGTTTGGGGTGATGCAGTTGCTGTCGCCGCCATTGCTGCCGTGTGCTGTGGTGGTGCTCCTTGCCTCCAGGTGTGGCTATGTTCGCTGTCGTGGCGTTGTGTGGGTCGCAGCGCCCCCTTGGGGGTGCTCCTCATGCCGCCGTGTTCGTCGGCCTTCTCTGCTTCCTCTTATATTCTTCAGCGAGGACCATAGGCAATTTGTTCCTATCCCCCTCATTCTCTCTGTGCTAGGCCATCCCATGCTAAATGTTGGTAGTGGACATTCCTGGCCAGTGTCATATCCTGATTGGGATTATTGGTTCTGCTTAGGGTTTAAATCCCTTTGTTAATTGCATATCTGATGAGTTGGATCATGTATTGATGATCCTTAAACCTGTTGAGTGGTGACTTGCTATGGATTACTGATGATGGTTAGCTTTGATGATGCTAGTGGCTTATCAACTGGGTCCCATTGTTAACTTTGATATGGGTCAGATGATAAGGTTGCATTGGAATTGTTGTTTGGAGATTCTAGTGATTTGAGAGCTCATCACTGACATTACTTAGGTGCTGACAGTGAGCTCTGAGTGATGAGGTCACTATATATTTAGTTATTGGCTTATAGATTCATATAAAGTTTAAGATGAAATGGTCTATTACAGTGATGATATATATATGAATATTCCTGGTTATGATTCCTATGATTAAGAACAGGAAAATGATTTATATTTGGTTGGTTGTATCTATGAAGATTGGATGCTTAACCTGCTTAGTTCAGAACTATTCTTGTGACACCATTCTAAAATGGCACACAAGACTAGATTCTATTACTTAGCTTGGTTTTGTTCAAGCTTAAGATGAGTTTGGCATTAAAGATAAGTAGAAACTTCTTTCCTTAAATCCCTAAGACCTATGATGTTGGTCTGAAGTTTAGGGATAAGACCCTTCTCTTATTATTTCTCATGGATTGGTTCTGGAAGTGATACCAGCTATTTATTCCTGAGTTGAAGTTTGGGAAAAATGATTTGTAGGCTTGATGAATTATATGAATTCATAAGATGAATTTCTAAGGTGCTACTCCTATTTAAGAGGTGTGCCTAGAAGTTTAGATTTTTGGCTATATTCATTCTTGAAATTTAAGTTGTAGCCTGATAACTAGGATCAATGATGTTGTCCTGAGATCCTAGGTAGATATATATAGTTTTCTGGTTGCTTTAATATTTAAAACTTAAATGATGGATTCACCCCACTTGGGTGTTTTGCTGAGAAGTGGAGTATGAGATAACTCATAAATATTTGTCTAGCTTAGACATATAGATTATGTGATGGTCTGTTACTACTCACCACACTTGGTTGTTGTTGTTTATCTTGTGGCTAGCTTGATCTGGTGCTCTCCTTGGTACTTCCAGTTTCTGGCTTGTCCTTGATCTAGCCCTCCACCTCCTAGTCCTGGTGGCTTGATCTTGTCCTTCCTATCCACCTGTTCTACCCCCTCCTTATGTCACCATCTTGGTGAGATGATCCAGGGTTTAGTTTATGTGATCTTGCTTGGCTTTGGCTTGGTTTAGCTGGGCTGCTATTCTTGGTGTGTATGGACCAGAGAATGGTGTGGGGTTTGCTTCCCACAGCTGCGTTGAGCAGTTTTGTGTGATTGAGCTGTTGTCTTTGGTGACAAAGACACACCATGCAGTTTGGTGTGTGTGCTGCTTGTGTGTCTTCTGCACACCTTGTGGATATGCTCTCGATGTGAAGTTACTTTTATCTGGTTACATCTATTTGGCTAGTGAAACTTGCCCCTCCTTGCTGTTTATTTTCTTATGGCTTAAAATTATGAAAGATATATTCTTTCATATTGGTGAAACGTGCCCCTTAAAAGATTACTCCATGATGAACCTTGAACAATGCAACTCATTGTAAAGTCTGAGAGTAAAACAATTTTAATCTTAACTTTCTTTCTTTTTTACCAGACTTGAAGATCAAGACTTTAGTTTAGGTTTTTCTTTTTCTTTATAGAATAGTCACTTGTAATATTCTCTTATTCAATTGTAATATTTATTTTATTCTTTTGTACTTTTTATTTTACTCTTTTGTAATAAAGATTGTACTATTACTTAATATATAAATATTATTCTTTTATTTATTTACTATTGTAAAGTTTGTTGCTCATTCACATAAGTTAAATTTTTTTGTAACTTATTTATTAAAATTATGGAATAAATATTCATTTTATTGATTATGTTATTTATTTAAGGTTTGAGCTAATAATCATCTTCTCTTGACTAAATTAAAATACTCAAACATAATTCTAAATCCTTTTGAATTATAATTCAAACACTCAAGTTTTAAATTCAAATTTCATTTCCCAAAACACCCTAATCCACAAAGATCATATCCAAGTCTATAACAATCATCCTTCAAGACTATACCTAATCTCAAAGCATGAAAGAAACTTTGATCACTTTAGGTTTTTATTTGGCGAAAAATTTACCCACATTTTCACAGATGAATGCATGCAATATCACAAATTCCTAAATCTACCCTTCGTTGGTTCCTAAATGTTGGGATGTTACAAATTGGCGCCATATGTGGGATCTTACGACCCTCGGGTTGGATTGTTCACGCGGGTTACCATATGGGATGCGCTGCTATGTGAAGTCGGAGTGTTGGAGCCATGGATTCCGTGGTTTCCTTTCCACCAAGCAACAACCTGATGATCGAGGTCGGCGAGGTCCATTACGATCTCGTGGATCCACGCCCGCCCACCCTGTTGGGGATATACTTTCTGTGTATACCCACAGGACTCGCTGACCAGGGTGGCCCACCAACGGGTGAGAGCATTACTTCACGGGCGGCCCAGTCAGAGAAAGAGGAGGAGCCAGTTCCGGCTACGACAAGGCCCAGAAGAGTTACTGACTTAGGCTTGTAGTATTACTTGTAGTCCAAGCTGTACATAGTTACCGACTCTGTAACGTAGCTGGATAGGTCTCTCCCTGTAACCCAAGGCCCCGGTGACTATAAAAACCGGCCCTATCACTACAAGGAATCTGGCATTATATGACCCTCTATTTTCGTCACAAAATCGTCACAATAGTCCGTTTATGACGATTCTATGACGATTTTGAGATCGTCGAAAGCTGGGCGTCGCTAATGAACTATAACGACGATTTTATTGAAATCGTCATAAGATACTATGACGATTTGGGATCGTCATAACCTATATGACGTTCCAAAATCGTCATGTGCAACCAGGCCACGCCACGTGGACGATCCGACGTGGCAGAAATTTGTGACGAAATGAAAACGCGTCTTAACGTGAATTTAGCCCGGTCCATATTGATTGTTATATGGGCCACCCATTAATTTGGTCCATTATGAATTATTATTCGGAATTTTTTTCGAGTTATTGGGCCAAACAGATGCATTTTAGGGTTCTCTATATTCGCTCTTGGACTTTTTAGTGTCGGGCTTACATTTGGGACATGGCCTTACTCGATATTAGCTTATATTTCAGTTTTTTTTTTGAAAAGAAATGTCCATTTACACTTTCTTCGGGCCAAGGCCTTTTATTCCATCCAGTTACTTTGTCTATGGCCATTTCATTATCGTGGGTTGTGGCCTGCTTACTAAGGCCACTATTTCATTCAAAGACAAACTAAATAGACAGAAATCAACATTTGAAATTCAAAACCAATATTTCGATACATCATGTAGCATTTCAAACACTAAATTAACATCATATAACAGCAGGTTCAGGTTCAGTCATTTCAAGTAACATCATGATGTAGGATCAGGTTCAGTCATCAGGTTCACAGCCAATACATCAAGTTCAGTCATCGGTACATCGGGTTCACCAAACGACAAAGAAGATACTCACAAAGAAGGTACTCAAATAATAGCTAGATGAGCATCGCCAAAAAAACAGTAATAAGATACCCATCGCCCAGCAAGATACCCATCATGTGATTTTGGCTCCAAATAAAGCCATCATGTGAGCAAGCTTCTCCTCATGATCTTGCGCCTCTTGACCAAACTGGTACTCCTTGTCCCGTTGAGCTTGTGCGACCGCCTCTTGCGCCTTCTTGATTGCAGCCAATTCTTCAGACATCTCTTCACTTCGCTGCTCCGACTTCTACAACTTCTCTTGCAGGTCACGGACATGAGCGGATACAGCCGCATGTGAACTGTTCATCTTGTTCTTGGAGCCGCTCGAGGCCAACATTCTTCAGAATGTGCTTGACGGCGCCTCATTGGTGAGAACTTGGGCAACCACCTCCATAGCGACTTTGCTGTTCACCTTCCGTACCGCTTAGCCATCTCGCTTCCATTTTGCTCGCCATTTGGAATCGTTGCTCAAAGATGTTAGGAAACATTAGCATGTGCACAAATAGTAGGAGCGAATCAGAAAAATAAGTTAATACACTAGGAGCAGAACCAAAGAAATATGAAATGGACAAGATCATAAGTTCTTAAAGTAGACAAGAACTACAACATACTTGGAGAGCAACCTTCCTAAGAAATGAAGAATAACATGCTTACCAAACAACTATAGACCATATCCAACATTAATAAGCTTATCACGTAGACCATTAAAGAAACCTAGGCGTAACTAAACAAGTCCACACAGTTTAATCACAACCAGAAAGGAGTGACTCACTATAGCATCTTGAATCATGCGGAGAAACCAGCTTTCTTGTTGTGGGTGACCTTAAACATGTCAATGGCATTAAGCTCTTCACCCTGACGTTCCTCTCTCTGAAATGATTTCCAACATTATTAAGAACACAGGCTTATAAGGACACAAGTTAATTATGCCTAAATAAAAATGTAAGTGTATCTTACAGCTGCATAAAGATGAGCTAGATAGCACCGCGAACCGGTCTTCTGCTGAAACTTTACTAGTCCTCGATTGGTCTGTTCTTTTGGCATGTGTCCTACATATGGGAGCATTTTATAAGAACATTTCCATCAATCATACTAGAATATAAACTACTTTATGAGACTTGACCAGATTATGTATCATATCAAGCAACAAAATGAGCATGTATCCTATCACATATAACATCGGATAAAATAAAGCATTCACTTGACATGATTGTTCCTTCAACATTGAAACTTCAAAACACGGTAGTTGATAGCATATAAAACTACAAGACATGGTAATTACAGAATGTAAAGGTCAAGAAATGCAAAATACCATGTGTTTCGGTTTGTCCACAGCTTGAGCAAGCTTGCCATTCCTCATCGATATGTATGAAACAGGGACTTGATCTTTGAGTTCAATTCCGGTACTTGATCGAAAAACTTTTCTTGACCAAATGCCGCTTTGTTTTGAAACATTCTTCAAGATATCAAGCAGGCTACCTTAACTTCCTGCATCGGTGTCCATCTCAAAATTTGCCTACAAACAGTAAAGAATAAAGCAATGATAAGATAAGTAACCAAATGACAAAAATAGTAGAAAAAACAGATCTGTGTAAGGACTCATGAGCTTACAAGAACTTTTCCTATATAGTCTTTCACCATAGCCTTGTCCTTTTGTATTCCTTGAAGTGTGGAAGAATGGGTGTATGGCTTCTTGCAATCATCCCACCTTCGATGCAAACTTTGCACTAGCACGGCCTCTCGGGCTTTCATCCCTTCAAGAATTTCAATCCTCACTTTGCTTCCCAAACCCTTGGTCATCTTTTCCAGTTCTGTGCCTTTTCTCTTGCGGTGACTACCACAAGTGATGTGCCTGAAAAGCAAGAAGTACAATATCGAGAAATAGAAGCTACAACAAGAAAAATTACAGCAAGTTTTCCAAATATCGACAATAAATATATTTTAAATCGATGTGCAAATAAATTACGTAAAACAGATTTGGGCGCTTGTTTAGTTTGGAAATCGATATCCATGCACAGCAATAATCTCAATTAATTGACTAGTAAAGGATTTGTGCTACTACTATTTCATACTTACCTTCATCACCCATAGGCTCGCTCAGTGGAATCAATTCATCATTTCATCACCGTAGCAACAGGCTTGAGGTCCATACGGACGGTACTTCCTTCATCCATGGACATAGACCCATCATCCCATTGCATTGAGCTTCCACCATCCTTGCAGTAGGCCTCCTTCATTGGCTACATCAACCACCTTCGCTTTCGCCTTGTGACTCTAGCAAGTTAGTATGTTCATCAAGACACATCAACTTATCTCGATGCTCTGGTGGTACCGCAAACACCCTTCCCGGAGCCATTGTTGTAGTTGTATCCGGCTACGTGTACTATTTCTCTTTCTCTTAGCACACTTCTTCCTCCTCCTAGGAACCTTCGGACCTCGCATGAAAAGCATTAGACCACATCGAAATAAAACATTGTAAGCATAGAATGAAGGAAAACAAGGAAAAACACACATCAAACAAATAAACCCCCTCCAAACAAGTTAGAATTTGCACCTTTACAATCTTGTCCACTACAAGATCGCCAACTTCTTCCTCAATAATATCTTCATCTCTAGGATTGTAGTCCGAGCTCGCCTTGTGTTATGGCAGATGCGGAGGAGTCCTCATATTATTGCACTACCATTTGAGTTTCTAATCATTGAGGCTATCGGAGATGCCAAGAGATTGGAAGACACGGTTGTTCCTCATCATTGTCCTAGCCCTAATCTTCTCAAGTTCGGTGAGGGGCTTCTTTACATGGATAAGAAAATATGCATTAGATGGATGGTTGAAATGCATATGGGAGCAAGACAACTCAAACAGCCAATGTATCTTATCAGTTTTAGTTTCATTAAATCTAGTAGATTAACAAGAAATTCTATATTGAAAATATAAACCAGACATGGACCGTGGAACCCATGAAGCATTTGATGACAAGGTGTGAACCAAACAGAATAAGTACATGGACAATCAAGATTATAGCGAGAAATTATAGCACATACAAGCTTACAAGCAAGATTATAGCAAGAAATTTTAGCACATCAAAGCTACAAGCAAGATTATAGCAGATTACAAGCTTATAAGCTTAGCACATCCAATCACAGCATTACATGGACAACCAAACAGATTACAATCTTAGCACATCCAATCACAACATTTATAGCATCAAGCATATACATGAGGAGCAATTTGCATACCAAATAGCGTCTTCCTTGTCATTCTTCCCATTCCTGATCTCAAAATCGAGCAACATCAAGTAAAAGTCGACTGTGTTGTCAATAGATGCTTCCACAAAGATCGATAGACATACAGTTACACAAAGTTCCATTATAAAATCACAGCATTAACTACAAAGTTACACTAAGCATTACACATATCCAGGTACCATGTACACCCATCAGTACATGGGCAAACCCAAAAAATAGAGTGGAACAGGGGCAAACAGAGTGCTCACATCACTACACACATCAGTACACACATCAGTACCTTGCTCCAACATTTGCCTAGAACAGGGGCAAACTCAAAATAAGCATCAGATAATAGTCAGTACAGATCTTCAAACCCAAAAAAAATCAATAGATACAAGCTAGGACAGAACGAGCATCAATAGATAAAAGCTACATCCATCATAGTCAGTACAGATCTTCAAACCCAAAAAAAATCTCTGAACCAACTCATAGTCAGTACAGATTATAGTCAGAAAAAAAGAAGAGAGGCTCCCTATCTTCTGAACATGGACATGGACAATACACCTCCCTATCAGATCAAAGTCTAACCTAACCCTAACCCTAGACACGCCATGGAAGCCAAAACCTAACCCTAAACACGCCATGGGAGCCAAACCTAACCCTAGACACGCCATGAGACAAACCCTAACCCTAGAAAGGTGAAGTAGGAGGAGCTAGGGAGATAGCCAGAGACTCACTGCCCGTCGTGGGACGTCGTGGGAGATGGAGGGAGGGGTGGGTCGTGGGAGATGGAGGGAGGGGTGGGTCGTGGAGCGAGCACTGGAGGGGTGGGTCGTGGAGCGAGCGCCAGGGAGATGGAGGGAGGGAGAGGGAGGGAGTGAGCGCTGCCGATGGGGATGGAGGGAGGGGTGGGTCGCCGTGGCCGTCGGGAGCGAGTGCGCCGTCGCCGCTCGCGTCGTGAGATGGGGGTGGGTGGATATGGGGATGGATGGAGTGGCCGAGTGGGGATGGGTGGGTCGGTCGACTCGGTGGGCGAGTGGGGATGGGTGGACCGAGTACAATTGTCCAAATTGTCCAAGTTTTTGGACAGATTCAGAACTCACAATGATATGCACTCAAAGATTCAGAACTAAAATCACAATGATCATCCAGAAGTCACAATGATATTCATAACTCATCCAGAAACTAAAATGACATGGTCATCTAGAAATAGTAGTACATGGTCAAGATTACAAGGCAACAATAGGCAGAAATAGTAGTACTGATCTTGCTCATCCAACTAAAAGGATCTTGCTCCTGATCTGATCTTGATCCTCACCACTACTCCTGATCTGATCTTGATCCTCACCACCACTGCTCCTGATCTGATCTTGATCCTCACCACTGCTTTCTTATGAGCATTTGCAACAAAGAATATCAATTTCCAGTGAGCCACTACCAATGAAATAAAAAAGAAAAGATAATGGAGGATAGAATTTACCTTGCATGTTGTCATCTACCATGTTTCCAGTGAGCCACTAATCATCATCGTCGAAATGCATCTGCCTTTTATCCTCACCATCGCTACAGTACTGGAGGACTGTGTCATCTACCATGTTTTCATCATCGCATTCTTGGCCCTCCACTACCTCCTTCCTTCTTTTCCTAATGTTTTCTACGAATGAAGCATCAAGTAACACTCGTTCTTGTCTCCTTCGCAATCTAGTATGCACACCGGGTTCTTTCTCTTGCAATGGAACTTCCTCGTGTTATCATCTTGGTATGTTAGACCACCACCACCATTGAGACCCTTCTCCATTTCAGTTTCTTTCACACTCCACAAATGTCTCTTTGAAACTTTTGCACAACTTGCCAATTTCCACGCAAGTCGGTTCCGCACATAGAACACCTTTGTTGCTTGTGTCGTTAGAATAAATGGATCACTCTTATACCAAAGCACCTTCCGGTGTTAATGCTTTTGAATTGTCCGTCATCTTGGATCCCTGTCTTCTTTCTGCCACCAAGATCAAACCAATCACAACGGAACAAGACGACCGATCGATGGACGCCTCTACTGGAGTTGTACTAGAGCCTTATGATGCTTTTAAGCTGACCATAGAAGTCCATCTCTTCACCATCATGGTCTCCCTCGGCAACTATTCCACTGCTCGTGTTTCTATTTTTCTCGGTCAACTGTGGTAGCGAACATCAACAATACATGCTGAATACACCTCACTCGCATATCCGCTGCATGCCAAAGCAAAAAGATCAAGATCGACCTTATTGTCCTCATGCAATTTTCCAATCTGCACAAATAAAGCAGGTTAGTAACAAAACACACACAAAAAACATGTGGCAATTGATTCCAAGACTAAAGATCTCACATGATTCTTAAACCATCGAGCAAATCCCTTCATGAGCCATCTATCAACATTGATGCGGCTACCTTGCTTATTCAGCTCTATTTTGCACAACCTGCAATGCCAACAAAAACATAAAGTTAATTAAATCATCGGCTTGCAAATGGGTTCCTTCCAACTCAATAAAAAGATAAGGGTGCATGCACAAGAGATGACATACTCGATATTCTAGAGAACCTCGTGGCAACTCCTTAACACATACCAATGCATCTTGTCATATTCATCACCAGCCTCCGAGTACTCGACCCTCCAAGAAGGTTTACACCATGGTTGAAAACAGACATCACCAACGTCGAATCATCCCGCTCTCTATTTCTACCCGGCCTATTGAATCTTGTTTCCAGATCGTCAAGTACCTCGAGCAAAATGTAAGGCACTCATCAACAATATATGCCTCGAGAATCGACCCTTCAGTTCTGGCGGTGTTTCGTACATAACGCTTAAATGTAAGCATCCTTCTTTCAACAGGTACATCCAAATTGTATTACAGAGGCCTCTAAGCATTGCCTCTTTGGGTAAATGCACAGTCAAATGAACCATCACCGTGAAGAAGGCTGGAGGAAAGATCTTTTCAAGCTTGCAAAGGATAACTACGATTTCTTTTTCGAGTCTTTCAAGAACAGATAACTTCAGTGTTTTGGCGCACAACTCTCTAAAGAAACTCCCCAGCTCAGCAACTGCTTCATATATTTCTTTATCCAAAATTCCACGGAGTCCAGCCGGTAAAATCCTTTGAAGGAGGATGTGACAGTCATGAGTTTTTAGTCCCTGGAGCTTGCATCCATTAGGAGACACGCATTTTGCTAGGTTAGCGGCATACCCATATGGAAATCTCACCGCTCTTATAAATTCACAGAATGCAAGCTTTTCTTCTTTAGTCATTGTATACCATGCTTCTGGCATCTCAAACGACTCTCCACCTTCAACAGGCTGAAGATGCAAATCTTTTCTTATGCCCAAGTCTTCCAAATCAAGCCTAGAGTTAACTGTATCCTTTGACTTCCCGTCGATGTTCATAAATGTGCCAAGCAGATTATCACATATGTTTTTCTCGATATGCATTACATCAAGGTTGTGCCTCAACTTGAGATCTGCCCAGTAAGGGAGGTCCCACAAAATAGCCCTCCGGTCCCAACATTGTCCATCCTCACGCTTCCTTTTCTTCTGATGTTTTCCAGGTCTCACATCTTTCACATTGTGCAGCTGTTGCTCGAGCTCTTCTTTAGTGAACTCCTACCTGGTCACGTGTTTCGCTTTTTCCATTGAAATCTTTGCTTTGCGCCAAGGATGGTGGCGGGGAAGAAAACGGCGCCCCCCGGTCCAACATATCTTGTTCCTTATTCTTTCCGAGCACGGATCCTTGTCACAACGCACACATGCTTGATAACCAGACGTGAGCCTCCCCGACAAAGTGTGCAGCGCTGGGAAATCATGGATACACCATATTACCGCAGCACGGAGATCGAACTTATCAGGACTCAGGGCATCATAGGTACGGACACCTTTCCATAGTTTGAGGAGATCTTCTACTAGGGGCTCCATAAAGACATCAAAATCTTTTCCTGGAGATTTTGGACCGGGGATTAGCAAAGCCATCATGAAGTTGGACTGCTCCATACATGCCCATGGTGGAAGATTGTACGGCACAACAAATACCGGCCACATGCTATATTTCGAGCTCATTCCAAATGGATTAAAGCCATCGTGGCAAGGCCGAGTCGATGTTCCTCGCATCGGCAAACTCTTTATGTTTATCATCAAAATCTTTCCATGCCTTTCCGCCTGGATGGCTAAGTTCATTATCCACGGGTTGCCGCTTTAGCTTGTGCCATCAGACATCCTCCGACTGTTGCTTCGAAATGAACATCCTCTGTAGCCTTGGAATCACAGGAGAGTACCTCAACACCTTCTCCGGTATCTGCTTCCTCCCATCCGCATCTTTCCACCTTGAGGCATCACATTTCGGGCACCTGTCATGCTTGGCGTACGTGTTCCGAAACAAGATACAGTTGTTCGGGAAGACATGGATTGAATCATAACCAAGCCCCAATCTACCGATTATAGCCAATGCTTCTTCATAAGATTTGGGAATTGCACTTTTAGGGTATTGGATGGTCAAGATACAGAGTATTGCGTTGAAGGCAACATTGCTGATTCGGTAGAAGGACTTGACATGGAGTAACTTCACGGTAAAAGAAAATCTGGACAATGTCCCACCATCACTAGATGCGCGCTTGGCCTCCTCTATCAGCTCGGCATAGATTGTATGCTCTCCAGCACCTTGCGGTTCAGACTCGTACAAATCCCTAAACAGATAAGGGATTCTATCATCCTCATAGCCATCCTCTGCCTCCAAACCAACATCCTCTTGCGGAACATCATCTTGTACAAACTCACCGCCATCATCAACATGATCTGCGCCTTCACCAGGTTCAGGTTCAGCTCCGGGTTCTGGATGTAAAGGCTCTCCATGATGGATCCACCTATCATACGTGCATGCCATCCCACGCATTAGCAGATGAGCCTCTACATTTGGTAGAGTTTGTTCAACACGATTCATACAGCTGGGGCATGGGCATAAAACTTGAGCATCATCGGGAACACTTCTACGGACAAATCGCATGAACTCATCCACTCCCCTTAGATGCTCATAAGAAAGCCTTCTAACTCCTTTTGTTATCCAAATTTCATCCATCTGCAAAAGACCGAAAAATATTGCAAGTTAGAATTGCACTGAAGTGTACACACTAGCTAGCAGAAATTAAACAAAAACCTAGATAAGCTCCAACAATATAGTTCTATGCCTACATCTAGCTAAAGGCAAAAAAGACCTGAAGGTTTGGGCTTGAATTGATTCTAAACATCATTTGAAAATATGGATTTTGAAACCCTAATGAAACCAGGCTCTGAAATTAACAGGCAAGTAAACAGGGGAGAGAGGAGAGGGTGCTAACCGATGTATACTGCTGCAGCACCTCCTCCAGTCACCACCACGGAGCCCTCCGCCACGACCCACGACCGCAGCCCTCCGCCGGCCCCTCCGCCGGCCACGACCGCCGCAGCCCCTCCGCCGCCTTATCCTCCGCCACGGCAACCACCGCCTCTTCCTTCCGCTGCGTCGCTGCTCAGCTTCGCCCGGTCCGCCATCCAGCAAGCCGCCATACTCTTCGCCTGTGTGGTAAGGTTTGGTTCTGTTCGCTTGGTTTGGTTCTGTGGTTCTCTGTATGCCATTCTATTTGGTTCGCTCGATAATACTAATAGTATAGATACAGTTGTTTATACATTATCTGCAACAACACAACTATAGCATAGTGGTTATGGCAGCTGCCTCACATCGCTAGGTCGTGGGTTCAAGTCCCAGCTAGTGCAATCTTTTTTGCCTAACAATATTATCTACGCCAAAGAAGCTATTGGGCCTGACCTAAAAGAATCAGCCCATCTAGGCCCGACCTAAAAAATCCCTAGCACACAACTAACACGACACGTGGATCACATTGAGGAGGTGGCAAGACAAATATCCTAGTGCTTAACATACTACGACGTTATTATAGCGTCATAAGTGACTATGACGATTCTATATCGTCGTAGTATGCTCCAATCAAGGCCCCAAACAGTACACACCAGCTTATGACGATTTCGTGTAAATAATTTAAGACGTTTTTGGGACAAATCGTCATGCATTTGCTATCCTTTGCCCCTTCCAAACAGCTCATGACCAACTGCAACAAGATCGTCATAAATTTATGACGATTTCTTTCGGGGTCACTATCAAAAGGTCATAGTATAGCACATTTCTTGTAGTGTATGGGAGCCTTTAGGGCAAAAAATCGATACACAACCACAACCAACTCGCACAGGCGAACCTCTCTTGTAATTCGATGTACCATCCGGCTCACGCCGATATATTACTGGGTTGCTAGCAGGAGTAGGATCCGATCACCACAGTCGGATCTGTACCTGGGTAAACTTGTGCTCACCGCTCCTGGAACATCCGATGTCTCACACCCCATCTTTCCAACGCCACTAGGACCCCCTATGGCGTACTTGTCGACAATCCGACGGCAGTTGGCGCCCACCGTGGGGCAGGTGACCTTAGGAGCATCGTTCCAGGCGGAATCTGCACGGGCAGGAATCAGCAAAACAATCGCCATGGGTCGCGTGGTCTATGCAAGTGATGTACCTCTCATCCTTCTCGATGAGACTTGGATTCTGGCTTCGAAACCCATGATAACCTACATGATCATGTAAATTGGTGAGATCGATATCTATCTCGGTTTCGCTAAACCCGCCTAACTCACCCTAGAGGTGATGACCATGGTGGAAGAAAAATCCGGATCGACTTTGTTCGCAGAGGCGAAAGAGTTCAGGGTCTCGGAGAAAATCAAACCCACCCAGCCCACTCCTGTAGTGGAAGAAGAGGTGGAAGAAGAAGCCAGATCCGACCTCTCTAGCGAGATCGGATACACAGACGAGGAATACATCCGCTACGGATCCAGCTTTGCTGACGTCGAAGCGGAAACAAAATTATACAAGTACCTCAAGAACATGAACAAGAAGAAGAACTGTTTTCTATACCACATAAGCACTGGATCCGACTTTGTCGATGCTGGAGCTGGTAGCGACTCGGTCCTAGACGCAATCGAAGAAAACATCGACTTACCTGGCTCCCTAGTAGAGTCAATCACGTCGCAAGAACTTCGAGACTTCGACAAAGAGATGGAGGAGTATGAACAAGAGCGTGTCTAAGGAAATGAGAGGTGAGCCAGAAACACCTCATAGTCCATACGATAGCATGGATGAAAGCTACACGTCGCAGGATGACATGGACACCGGATATTCCTCCGAGGTCCGCAAGCCGACCATAATGGAAAGTACCGATGGAAGTTTGTCCCCCGGTACCGGAGCAAAAGCCATATTTGCCACTGGTACGCACGTTAAGGCTACTGGGCGGTCAAATAAGAAGAAGAATAACAAGAATCCGACTCCGTCACAGCCGGGCGTTGAGGAAACCAACGAAGAAAAAGTTAATGAAGAGATCGATATGGAGATCAGGACGGAGATCCGATTAACCCCACCCCGATCGATCCTTCTGTGGATGAACACGTTGTCACCAAGGGTGCACGCGAAATCTATGGAGATGCTCTCACGGTTACAATCCCAACGCTTCGGATCTTACGCCGGAGGCGCTGGAGAAAAGGGCTGAAGACCTAGAAAAGCATCGCTTGTTTCTACTTGAAGAGGCCGCGCGCCTCGTCGAGATGAGACAGCAGTTAGACAGTGATCCTGCCAGATATCAGTCAGAATTCAAGCGATATCCAAACAAAACAAGGGGAGGTCCGTTTCTTGCGAACAAGAATCCAGATATCCACAAATATCTATTCGACGGAAAAGATGGAGAGAAGATCCGATTCTACAGCACGCCAGTGGAAAACGCTGCTCCATCTCGTGCCATCCTCGCCAACAATCTGTCTCCACAGCAGGTCCAGCAGTGCGTCGTGTTGCTGGACAAAGGATTAAAGCAGTAGAAAACGGCCACATCATTTAGTGGCAAGCTGGCCTCAAAATCCGCGTTTTGCCACACTGGCACTGACCAAAGCGCTGACGTAAGACACCGTAGGGATATGACTCAACGCTGTCATCCCCGTGGAGAAGAGAATTCAAGAACCGGCTCAAACAGCCACTCCCGCCGGCCGACATGTGACTGGGCAAGAGTTATTCTGGCTACGACCGAAGATTCCATAAGGGCAATGGTTCCTCATCAGGACCATCGTCGAAACAATCACTATAGAGAAGACCCGGAAACACGTCGCCAGCAAGAGGAGCAAGATCGGCTAAGGATTCCACCACCGAGCTGTCCGGCTGGCAACGCCAGTCGAAGAGATGATCTGGATCGTCCTAAATCTAGTAGGGACGATGCCTAAAGAAACATGCATCAGAGTCAGCATAATGAGGCTCCACCACCACCACCAAGAAACCCAGCCGGAAAGAATCCACTAGGGCCTCCATCGCCTCCCAGCAGTGACCATGAAGGATCACGTCGTAGCCATGGGATCCGCAGGGGCGGAGGCGGAAATGGTGAGAGGAGAAGAAGATATCCGACTCCACCGCGCAGAAGCCGTGAGCCTCCAAGGCGCTGATCTCTCTCACCAAACGACGCTCGTGATCGCATCGAATCGAACATAGAAGCACGACGGTACGAGGAAGAAGATGTGTACATGGGACCCAAGTGCTTTGGTCCACATATACGTCAGGGCAAATTTCCGGTTGACTTTGGCATCGCCAAACATATTCAACTCTATGACGGTGCAGCTCGGCCTGATACTTGGCTCCATGATTTTTTCCAGGCTTGCTGCATCGCCAAAGGAGGAAACAACCTGTTTGCAGTCCGATATCTCCCATTAATGCTGAGGAAGACGGCTCGATCATGGCTTAATGAACTGCTAGTGAATTCATTTCATAAGTGGTATGATATGCAAAGTGCGTTCTTTTCAAACTTTGAGGGAACATACAGGAGGCCCTGCACAGTCGGAGACTTGCAGCGTTTCACCCAAAGGCCCGAAGAAACCCGCCGGGATTACCTCGGATGATGGATCGATATGAAGAACTCCTGCGAAGGAGTAAACAAGCAAACTACGATAGAAACTTTTATTGCAGGACTTCCAGTCAGACTTTTACGTCACAGGCTGAAGCGTGACCACGTCACAGATTTGGGAGAAATGATACAGAGGACAAGCAAATATGCTGACGCCGATGATGATTCGGAAGGGGTGCTAAATATTCTGGCCAATCCCAATGCGTCCAAACAGCCAAAGCAAACTCAGAAGTGCAAGAACACCTCGGACGAAAAGCTGGCTCCGGACAACGCAGCTGTTAACACAACATTCGGATCTGGAGGACGAGGAGGGCGCGGAGGAGGCCGTGGTAGACACCGGGGAACTTCCCGAATCCAGGGCAGAGGATACCAACAACCCGGAAGAACCTATACCTGGGCCGACATTGCCAATAATCCCTATGTCCACCACTTGGATAGTAATGGAGGATCTACCCAGACAAATGCCGAGTGTCGTTTCAATGACGACATCAAGAAATATGAATCCGCTGGCTATAGAGCCAAGCGACGAAAAGGAAAGAAAAATTCCGAGAAAGGAAAGGAGCCCAAGGAAGATTCCGACATGGAAAAGGTGGAAGCCACCACAGAACCCAAGCCGGATGGAAAGAAAACTTTTACAACAAAGAAAGACGCATACGCCTGCTTCCTTGGATCCCAACTAGCTAAGGACAAAAAGGCGGTTCTTCGTGAACTCAATGCCACGGTTCCGGCTGTCCCACAGTTCCTGGACTAGTCAGAGGTAACCATCACCTTTGATTGTTCAGATCACTCGAGGAAAACACATCGTTGGGGAAAATACCCTCTGGTCGTCAATCCTCTTATTGATGGCTATGAGTTCTCTAAAACACTCATGAACGGTGGGAGCATCATCAACATCCTCTACATCGAGACACTCCACCGCATGAAGCTACACGAGAGCCAGCTAAGTTACATCAGTGCAACTTTCCATGACATTGTACCAAGGAGACAGGCGGATTCTCTGGGTGAGATTACTCTAGACGTGACATTCGGAACCCGAGATAATTATCGGACCGAGCCACTCTCTTTTGAGGTGGTACCATTCAAAAGTGCTTACCACACCATCTTCGGACGTCCGGCTTATTGTGCGTTCATGGTCCATCCCTGTTACATCTACAACATGATTAAACTTCCAGGTACAAAGGGTGTAATCACCATACGAGGAAATCTGAGGAAGGCGCGAGAGTGCGACGAAGGATCTGTTGCCTTTGCCGAAGCTATACTGCACGCCTAGGAGTACCAGGAGATCAAGAAGACCATCAATCCGTCCGAGATGCCCGCTACGAAGAACGAGGTGCTGACGCCAAGTTTGCAGTTCAAGGCGTCGTAAGAGATGAAGAAGACGTCACTGAAGGAACATGATCCCTCCAAGACGACGAACATAGGGGTAGGCTTAAGCCACGCATAGGAAAGCGCTCTCATCGAGTTCCTTAAAGCTAATAATGATATCTTCGCATGGCAGCCATCTAACATGACCAGAGTACCTAGGGAACTTGCCGAGCACTCTCTTAATGTGTACCCAGACGCTAAACCCGTCAAACAGTCCTTATTACTGTTTGGTGATGAAAAGCGCAAACCAATAGCCAAGGAATTAGCCCGCCTAGAGTTAATGGACTTCATAATAGAGGTCATCCATACAGATTGGGTGGCAAATCCTGTACTCGTCCCTAAGAAGGACACCATTGATTTAATGATGTGTGTTGATTATACCGCTTTGAACAAGGCATGCCCAAAAGATCCGTTTCTTTGCCAAGAATCGATCAAGTTATCGACTCAACGGCAGGGTCGGAATTACTCTGTTTTCTCGACGCATATTCCGGATATCACCAAATACCGATGAAAAAGTCGAATCAAATTAAGACGTCTTTCGTCACTCCTTTCGGAACCTTCTGCTACAAAACTATGCCTTTTGGCCTAAAGAACGCAGGAGCGACATATCAACGTACCATGCAACATTGTCTCAACAACCAAATCGGATGCAACGTCCATGTATACGTAGACGACATAACAATTATGTCCAAAAATAAGGAAACTTTAATTTCCGACTTGGATGAAACGTTTGCTAGTCTACGAAAATTAAATATGATGCTAAATTCGAAGAAGTGTTTCTCTGGAATTCCAGCCGGAAAATTTTTAGGTTTCATCATCTCTGAGCGAGGCATAGAGGTGATCCGGGACAAAATCAAGGCTATCTTAAACATTACCAGGCCTACTCGCCTGAATGACGTACAATTCCTCACTGGCTGCATTGCAGCGGTGAGTCAGTTCGTCAGCCGACTCGGTGAAAGAGCCGCACCTTTGTATAAACTCTTGAAGAAAACTGACAAATTTGTCTGGACCCCAGAAGCCTAAACTTTCCTAAAAAGTTTGAAAGATCTGCTTTCAAACCCACCAGTTCTCACAACGCCGGAACCTCAGGAGCCTATGTTACTCTACATTGCAGCAACCAACAAGGTCATAAGCGTGGTAACATTAGTTGAGCGCGAGGAGGAATGCCACGAGCATAAGGTGCAGCGACCAATTTATTATCTGAGCGAGGTCCTGACAGAATCAAAGCAATGTTATCCACATCATAAAAAGCTAGCCTATGGAGTGTTCTTTGCATCCAGAAAGCTACGCCACTATTTTCAAGAGCACATGATCACAGTAGTGAGCACAGCTCCTCTGCAAGATATAATCAACAACCGCGATGCCACATGTCGTGTCGCAAAGTGGGGAATAGAGCTTGCAGCTTTTGACATTGAGTACAAACCATGTACAACAATCAAGTCCCAAATTCTTGTTGACTTTGTCATTGATTGGACAGAAACGACAGAAAACTCAGGCCCTCCAGACTCGGAATTTTGGACCCTTCACTTTGACGGATCAAAAGAATGAGGAGGCTCAGGGGCTGGCGTGGTGCTCAAATCACCCCAAGGAGATAAGCTGTTCTATGTGTTGCAAATACACTTCACGCCAATCAATAATATTTCCGAGTACGAAGCACTGCTACATGGAATACGAATGGCCAAATACATTGGCATATCAAGACTCATGTGTTACAGAGACTCGGATTTAGTTGCATAGCAAATATCCGATATCTGTAACGCAAACAAGCACATGGAAGCATACAAGGCTGTCATGGATGAACTATCCAAATCGTTTGAGTGTTTTGAGGTTCCACACATCCCTCAAGAAGAAAATGAGGAAGCAGATGCGCTATCAAGAATAGGCTCTACGCGGAAACAAGTACCGGACGGAGCTTTTTTAGAGCATTTAAGGATCCCCTCTATAGTCGGAGTTGATGAGGACTATCCGACGAAATCCGACTCACCTTTAATAGCAGTTCTGGCTGTAATTCCCAGCTAGAAAAAACCCTATCTGGATTTCCTGATAGACGGGAAACTACCCGAAGACGAAGTCTTGAGCCGGCAGATTGTCCGACGAGCAAAAGCCTACACTATAATAAATGGTGAGCTCTATAAACGGAGTGTTTCTGGCGTGTTCCAGAGATGTATTTCTTCAGAAGAAGGAGTGGAAATCTTAAGAGAAATCCACGAAGGCGAGTGTGGTCACCATGCTACAGCCAGATCCTTAGTGGCGAAAGCTTCTCGACACGGGTTCTCTTGGCTTACAGCTAAGGCGGATGCCGACCAACTGGTCAAAACATGCAAGGTCTGCCAAAAGTACGCTCATGAGACACATGTTCCGGCTGAACAACTGCGAACAATCCCTATTACATGGCCGTTCGCGGTCTGGGGGCTTGATATGGTAGGGCCGTTTCGCACGGCAAAATATGGATTTACTCACCTACTAGTGATGGTGGATAAATTTACAAAATGGATTGAGGCTAAACCCGTAACAAGTTGAGATGGAGCCACAGCCAGAAGATTTGACGAGGACGTAATCATCAGATTCGGATATCCGCACAGTATAATTACTGACAACGGGAGCAACTTTTCAATGCGTGAACTATCCGAATTCTTTGAAGAACAAGGTATTCGACTAGATATTGCATTAGTCGCACATCCACAAGCCAATGGACAAGTCGAAAGAACTAATGACCTTATTTTACAAGGAATCCGACCTCGCCTGGAGGCACCGCTACGTCGGGCCGCGGGGGCTTGGGCGGAAGAATTACCATCTATGATATGGAGATTATGTACAACTCTTAACATGTCAACCGGCTATACTCCTTTCTTCTTGGTCTATGGTGCAGAAGCAATTCTTCCAAGTGATCTGATTCATCAAGCTCCACGAGTCAAAGCGTATATCGAAGAAGATGCAGAAGTTTCTCGGCAAGATGATCTCGATATAATCGAAGAAGTACACGTCGTTGCTGAGCAGAGATCTACAGCCTATCAGCAGAAGTTACGCAAATATCATAGTCAGAGAGTATAAAACTGTTCTTTCAGAAAAGGCGATTTGGTACTCCAACTTGTCCAAAAGATAAAGCACAAACTTTCCCCAATTTGGGAAGGACATTTATGGTTAGCAGAGTTATGCATAATGGGTCATATTATTTAACCGACATGAGACCAGTCAAGGAAATATCGGACACTCGGAAAAGGAAGAGAGCTGGTGGCAGCACAGACCTGGATGAAATAGACCGTCCATGGAATATTGCACAACTACGTCCCTTCTATTCTTAGTTACATTTCCTTGTAATCATATATGTACATGTTCAACGTGAAATAAAGTATTGGTTTTCTCATATTGTTATCTTTGAGAAGTTTTTGCCATCTTATTTCCAAAAGAGCATGTAATTTTTTCAAAAATCCTAGAATGCTTGAAAGTACTTTATGCTCATGCTCGTTTTGGTTACGATTTTTTAGTGTCTAAAAATGTTACCTTAGGGTACAAATTTTAAATTATTGTCTATACTTTGATTCTTTATCTGATTGCTTAGACGCGGGCATTTTCCGAGTAATGATTTGTTGGTAATGGAAGCCGGATTTGTTTCCGAGTTTAAACTGGTTTAGTAATTGCGCTCCGTTGCTCGGCAAAGTTTCTGCGCTAAAGGTTGGCCGACCCATGAAAGGGACGAGGCAGAGAGCTAGATAAACCGATAAGTATAGGCATAAAAAACACAAAGTGGTTCAGAAATTTTCAAGCACATGCATAAAATATAAACAAAAAATGCTAAGATAGTAAAAGCATCAGTTTTTATAGACCAGCACAAAACAAACATTGTATCCATCATTACATTGTCATAAGTTTAATATAATGCATAGAAGTTGTTTATGCTGCATGCGGTGGTGATGAAGTAGGTGGAGCATTGGAGTAAATAGCAGTGTCTCCCTCGATCTCAGACTCAAAAGCATTGCTGATTCTAGGCTCTTGAGGCGAAGGAGATGCGGTGACGAATTTGAAGAATGGCGTCGTGTAGTTGGTCATCTCTGCCACCCGACAAGCGTAACCTGCACAATATTATTGGATGGCCTTGATATCTTGTGGGTTACCCTCATCATCCTCCTCGGAAATGCCCTTGGTGACGTGCCAAATTTCCATCTCGCATGGTGGCTCATCACCATTGTCAGAGATGTTTGCGGAGCAGTCCGAGCATAGGAGATCTTCCAGTCCTCGATCAACTTCGTAATCTCCTTAACTTTATCCCTCACCCCATGCACTAACATTGTGTGCAAGTCGGAAAGCTTGACGGCTTCGCCAGCCTCTTCTAGAGTTTGGCGGAAGTCGAACAAGACATCTCTGACGAGCTTAATGCGCTCGAGGCGAGGTTTAGAAGTGGAAGAGTCAGAAAGATTTAGGGGGGCTGGAAAAGAACCAAAAAGTCAAAATTCGGCTAAAACGAAAGTCGAAATATGAACAACACAACGAAAATATTCGGAAATCTTACCAAGCATGGAGTGATTCCATTCAGCATGCTCCTTGTGGAGGCTGTCTAGTTCACTGGCTGAGGCCTGGGCAAGATCCCTCTGGATATCAAAGTCCTTCTTGAGATCAGCAAGTTCCTTGTCTCGGAGGGCTAGGAGCTTCTCGAGCCTCACTATCTCGTGATTGCTTGACTCTAGGACAGCGGCTATGAATTTCTCCGATTCCACAGTTAGCGTCTCAAGCTTTTCCCGGAGTTCAGCATTCTCTGCCTACAAGACCTTGAAGTTTTTGGCCTGCTCCACCATCTTGCTCGATTGACATAGCAATTCTGCAAAGATAAAAATATCAGTCGGATAAAGCAAATTCGACTATCACAAAACATTTAACTAACAAAGAGGAAGACGGAAATGTTTACTTTCTGCTTCATTTTTTTCAACTTTCAACTTTGAATTCTCAAAGCGCAAAGCTTTGATTTCTTTGAGCTTATTGTAAATATTCTTGAGCAATTCCTGGTTGGAAGATGCAATTTTCTGTAAGTTTAGAGACGGAATACCGTCAGACGGCTACTAAGGCTCGAGCTGCAAATTTAGCTAAGTAAATTTGGGGGCTAGAGGATATGATAATAAATGCAAATAAGAATCAGAAACTTACAATGTGTTCCAGGTGCAAATTTTCAAATCCGAGCTTGGTGTTGTGAAACACCTTCTTGGTAAGGGTGAGGGATGGAACATCCGTCGCTGGAAGTTTGCCTGATTGGAGTTTAGCATCCCGGATCTGAATTTGATCCAGGAGGCTAACCAGCTTGACATCTTCCACCTCCTGGCTTGCTGCCTCTGGAGTCAAGGTTTGCTTCTCAAGACTGGATTGAGCCAGTCGGAGGATCTCTTCCTTTTCTTTCCTCTTGAGGCCAGGGACAGCTGAGTCAACCACTTTATCCATCGTTCCTATGGTCATTATCATGGGATCATTACCCTTTACGGGTTCACCTGTTAGTTGCCTGGTCATCAATGGTGACCAGGGCTTTCGAGAACTTGCCAGCATCAGCGGATGCAGAAGCTCCCTGTGCTGACAGAGTAGTGGATGGAGTCGACGGCGGCACAACAGGGGAGATAACAAGCTTCTGATGACGCATCTGCTTTCTCGGCTCGCTGTTCGGCTTTATCTTGCTCTTCAACATTGATTTAGCTCTAGAACACGAAAATCCTAAAATTTAGGTGTGCTCTGGAAATAAATAAAGGTACAGGAGTACTAAAAATGAAAGGTGAGGTGCTTACTTTTTAACTACTGGCAGCACTTGGCTACCAGCAGCAACAACTTCCTTCTCCTTACGCTTCTTGGAGGCGGAGGCTGCAACTTCTTGCACCTCATGATCCTCCGTCGCTTCCGGGTCGTCTGAAGCATAGCTCTCTAGTGGAGCTAGCTCGGACTCTGAGAGTTTCTCGAGCTGACAAAGTTGAAAAGCATCGATGAAAATAGAGTCGGAGAAAGAATCGAAAAGAACGACGAAACGCCAAAGCAAAGTCGAAATATTTACCGGAGTCAGAGGATAGTTGGTCGTATACATTTTCAGGGTAACTTCCGGAACTTTCCGTTCCACTCTTTCCTTGATCAGGTATTGCATGGGGGTCTTGTAGTCCTTCTGCGCGAGCCGGCTAGAACTGACCCTCATCTTTTCTTGTCGCTCGTAATCTGGTGCATGAGGCGGTCTCCGTGATGCTGGAGAGGCTTAATCCGACGCTCCATCCAGCAGTGGATCAAATCGGATCCGCGGAGTCCCTCATGCTTCATCAAAAACTCGATCCGCCTCTTGGAAAGGATCAAAATTTCCGACAGCTCTGGCGCCTCCATGTCCCATGAATCTTGGTGGGGAGCAGCACCGTTGAGGAACGCCGGAAGACCTTCCACCTTTCTCGGAGCCGGAATATCCTTGTGATAGAAGAAAGTTTCGGCCCAGCGTTTGACGAATTCGCTAGCATTAATCCTAGGATAGATCCGATTCCTCCTAAGGACTAAGCTAAGAGTGCTGGTGACATAAGGCACACCGGCACTGATGGAATTCTTCCAAGTACCATAGTAGTACCAGAAAAGGGTGAGACTTGGCCTAATGCTAAGAAACCCCTCGCACAAAGCTGCATGAGCACTAAGCTCAAGCAGAGAGTTGGGAGGAAGATTATGGAGTTGCACACCGTAATGGTTGAGGACCTCGACAAAGAAGCCCGACGGATGCAAGCTGAGGCCACGGTCGACGTGAGTGCCGAACAACACCCTCTCACCATCGAGCGGCGCGGGGATGACATGTCCTGAGGCACTTCGCCACGCGCCGGCGACGATGAACCCCTCATCCTACATGACTTGGAGATCTGCGGTATCCATGGCGCTGGGGATCCAATGACCCCGCATCTTCTTCTCTTCCGCTGCCGACGAACCCGCCGCTGCCGCTCCATAAATTGAGGCAGAAGCCATAGATCTTGGAGGAAGATGGGCTGGTGGGGGAAGGAAAGATTTTTTTCTCAACGATATGCAGATGGGAACTGGTGCGGAAAGCTCGAGGAGTACGAGGAATCAATGAATGAATCGATGGAGAGGTGAATCTGAGAAGAAGGGTTTTCTCCCCTCTTTATTTGTCTCTGCATCAAGATTCGTGCGGCAACATGCGCGATTATCGCCACACATATAGGAGAGGAGGAGTTAGCTTCCTCGCGACTCTTTCGCCCCCTCGATTTTCGCGCGGGCATTGAAACGGCATTATGTTCCGTAAGTAACAGACCCACCAATGGTCATGCTGATGGAAATCCTGTCAGTGATAGGACCTGGCCTATAAAGTTGTCAGTCAGCACGCTGCTGTAAAATCCGGCCTTTGTTTCAAACCAAGCAGGGAAAAGACTAAGGTCAGAACAAGATATATCCGACTCGATTGAATCAGAATCGTACATCAAAGGAACAAGTTTTTGGGAACCCTTCAAGATTCTCAAGACGAAGAAACCATCTAGCTAGACGATTTATCCGACTTCATATCTTGGAGACTTCCGGGGGCTACTGTTGGGGATATACTTTCCGTGTATACCCATAGGACTCGCTGACCAGGGTGGCCCACCAATGGGTTAGAGCTTTGCTTCATGGGCGGCCCAGTCAGAGAAAGAGGAGGAGCCAGTTCCGGCTACGACAAGGCCGAGAAGAGTTACCGACTTAGGCCTGTAGTATTACTTGTAGTCCAAGCTATACATAGTTACCGACTCTATAACGTAGCCGGATAGGTATCTCCCTGTAACCCTAGGCCCCGGTGACTATATAAACCGGCCCTATGGGAGCCTTTAGGGCAACAAATCGATACACAACCACAAACAACTCGCACAGGCAAACCTCTCTTCTAATCCGCTGTAACATCCGGCTCACGCCGATATATTGCTGGGTTGCTAGCAGGAGTAGGATCTGATCACCGCAGTCGGATCTAAACCTGGGTAGACTTGTGCTCACTGCTCCTGGAACATCCGACGTCTCACACCCCATCTTTCCAACACCACTAGGACCCCCTATGGCGTACTTGTCGACAATCCGACGACACACCCCACTATCAGTTCTCGTCGACTTTGACCAGGAAACTGATCTCATGATTGGATGTCTCCACTTCCGCGTGGGAGAATATGAAAACCTCTGCCTTTCGGCTCTGATATATGCGGACCTATTAGCCACACCTGCATCTCTTACGGCGACAACCGCATCTTCCATCGGATCAACTGGAAAAGCCGAGACCAACTAGACAAACATCGACGAAAACCGTGGAAACTCCAAAGATTCGAGATATCTGGCCAATCTATACGACAACCTCTCTTTCAGGCCAGGTTCGAAATCAACACTGCTATATGGGTCAAGTTCATCAAACGTCGCTCCCGACAAAACTGAGGAAAGCGTCGACTCTGGAATCAGGAAGGTTGAATCCTATCTGGAGCAGACCCCTGGGACTTCACTGGTTTTCAAGACAGTGTCTCCTATGGATATGACAGGGACGACAGTCGATCGTACCTAGAATTCCACCAAGTGTGTGTGAACATTGGAGGAGAAGGATATGATCCTCATCACTACTAGACTCCAACGGTAACCCGATCTTCGATCCCAATGATATTTTGTCGGATGACAATGCAGGACACCGAGAGAATAGGGAAGACCCTCCAAAGAAGAACCATCACATCGTGCCAAGAAGAGAAGGAGAATGTGACGGCGAGCGCGTAACACTTAGGTTGTCCCCAGCAACATGGTAGAAGGCCCGAGATGCTATTTTGGGTGCAGTACCAATGACCGCAGATGCTACGTGTGAATATCTGATGGCCTATTGGTACCTCCTTCACCATAAAATAAGGGACCTGCTTCAAATGCAGAGGAAGCTTGTCGAAATAAAGAGGTCAGCCGACGAATCCAGCCTTCTTCGGGCATAGCTCAGTTCCACCTGCGGTTCTGGCAGCGTCACCGGAGGGCCATTACCAAGAAGAGGCACTTCACGGCTGCAGCGCATACTTGAAGTCGAAAGGCGTGAGTTATCTAGGGACCTAGACTTGTTATTTAGGTCAGTGGACTCAGCATCAAATATCAAAGCAAAGGTAGTGCAATCCGCCCTCATTGCTGCCTGATTATTCTAACATTGGAGCACTTTTACTTATTGTTTTTGCATAAGTAGAGTAGGGTTTTTAGTATTTTACCATGTTCACACGTAACTTTTGTCCTTGTTTCCACATGATCCAAATTTACTAAGTCTATAATGAACATATCAATCGAGGCTATAATATTACACAGTAATATGATATTTTTAAGTGATAAAAGTCATTTTATTTATTTATCTTCGCACCTGGAAGAATTGCATGCGCCAGGAGGTTCCAGCCAGCGTAACGACTAGTGGTACAGGCGAAGCCCGCCTATACCGCACGCACGTATGACCCGGTGACGGGAACGCCTCGTCAAATACTTCCTCCTCGCGAAAACATATGATAGATCCTATATTCACAGAAACCTCTAGCCACGAAAAACCACACTAAAAAGGGATCTGATGGAGGAACTTGAATAAGGGAAAAGCCTTGCTGCTACACAGATCATTGGAGGACAACACATCATCCCCTAAATCATCAACCACTGCATCTCCATCACCATCTCTACCCCATCTTCCATTCATTATATCTTGTTGTAATTCTAGATTCAATGGTTTGCACTAGATTCATTCCATTACTTCTATCCATCCATTAGATTATGATGATGTTTTTGATTGCTTCCATGAGTGAGTAGTTCCCTTCATTCTTGGGGATATGGAGAAACCCTGGCATTATTATGAAATGAAATAAAGATGGCCTATTACTTGTGTACATGATCCATTGATCTATGATGTGTGTTTGATCTCTCCCTTTAGATGGTATGTGTAGTCGGCCACATATCATTTCCCTTCGGTTCTAAAGTAAGAGGGTCAAACCCTTTGGACGCGCTTGGGCGACTGAGCCGGCTGCTATTGTGACTGTAAGCGCCGCTAGCACCCAACACGATCGAAGTGGGAATAAAGAGAGATTCACTAAGCTAATTAGGATATCCACGGTGAAACCCTTAATTGTGGTGGTCTGCATGGTAATTGCTTCCATGCATCGCAGTGGTTATTTAGATATCACCTCATATTTGGCTCAACAAAGTGACTGCCTACGAGCCTTGGTGAACATCTTATTACGGAACTCTCTCCACACATATCATGACATAAGAAATAGGTTATACTAATTATGATTAATTACAACATGCTAGTGGTGTATCCTACATCCCCGAGAATGTCTTAGCCCTATTGAGTTCAACCACCATTCCATACACTCTTTTTACTTGCTTTATTTTACTTGTTTTATTTACTTTCTTGCATTCAACCAAAAACCTTTCAAACACCCTTTTACTTGAAATCAAAGGCATCTTACAAGTATCCTTTGGTAGATAGTGACAAGGGGCATAAAGACCCTAACCAAATAGCTCTCTGTGGGTTCGATACTCTTATTTCAAAACTAGTCACTATAAGAAATGTTTCCTTCCGCAACGACTAGGCCCATCGGTCGTCGTAGAAGGCGCCTCTTTCGCGACGAAAATCCCGGCTCAACCGTGGCCCATGCAAAACTTTTTATTTCCGGTTTCGCGCCCCTCTACTACGACAAAACCGCTAAAAACATGGAGGAAGATCGTCGGACGCGTGGCAGACGTAAGATTTTCGCTTCCTCACGAGCTATTGACTTGCCAAAGTATTTTTTGCGTGTGGGTCCCGGACATCAGTGACTCTAGGGGACCAAACTTTTCGGTCATGCCTACCTGATTTCAACTCGATAAAGTTGTTCGATGCCTCTTCCGTTTAGTCAGGCTGCTGGTTCCCGCATGTCTGCCTCACATTAGAGGAATCGTGTGTATGATGGAATTTTTTCCTTCCCAGTTCCGAACTTGATAGCGTCGCTAGATGCATCTGCCGTTTAATCAGGCTACTAGGTCCCATGTGTCATCCTCACACTATAAGAAACGTGTGCATGATGGTTTTTTTTCCTTGGCTCGTGCCTCCCTGATATGAACTCGATAATGTTGCTCGATCTATCTGCCGTTAATCATGATGTTGGGTCCCATATGCCAGACTCTCATTACAAGAATCGTGTGTATGATGGAATTTTTTTCCTTTGCTCCCGCTACCATGTTCCAAACTTGATGGCGCTGCTAGATGCATCTACGGTTTAATCACGCAGCTGGGCCCACATGTCATCCTCTCATCAGAAGAAATGTGTGCATGATAAAAAAATCCTTTGCTCATGCCTCCCCGATTTGAAATCGATAACGTTGCTCGAACTATTTGTCGTTAATCATGATGTTGGGTCCCACATGCCAGCCTCTCATTAGAGAATCATGTGTATGATGGAATTTTTTCTTTCGCTCCCGCTACCCTGTTCCGAACTTGATTGCACTGTCGTTTAATCACGCATATGGACCCAAATGTCATCCTCCCATTAGAAGAAATGTGTGTATGATGGATTTTTTCCCTCGGTCGCACTACCCTGTTCCGAACTTGATAGCGCTGCCAGATGCATAATCACACAATTGGGCCCCACATCTCATACTCTCATTAGAAGAAACGTGTGTATGATGAATTTTTGCCCTCTGTCGTGCCTCCGTGTTAACTTGATAGCGTTGCTCGCTGCATCAGCCGTTTATTCAGGATGGTGGGTCCCATATGCAGCCTCACATTAGAAGAATCGTGCCTTCTCTAGTGCTACCCTATTCTAACTAGATAGTATTGCTCGACGAATCTGCCGTTTGGTCACGCTTCGGGGTCCCACATGTCAGCATTTCATTAGAAGAACGTGTGCATGTTGGACTTTTTTTCTCGCTCGCGCCTCCGTGTTTCGAACTTGGCAACGTTGCTCGATGCATCAGCCGTTTATATAGGCTGGTGGGTCCTCGTGTCAGCCTCTCATTAGAAGAAACATGTGCATGCTAGAATTTTTTCACGCTCACGCCTTCGTGTTTCGAACTTGGCAACGTTGCTCATTGCATCAGTCGTTTATACAGGCTGGCGGGCCCCCCATGTCAGCCTCTCATTGGTAGATACATGTGCATGCTGGACTTTTTCTCGCTCGCGCCTCCCTTTTTTGAACATGGCAACGTTGCTCGATGTGGCACCACGTGTATAAGGTCTCACAGGTGGGTCCCACATGTCAATATCTTTTCTTTTAATGACATGTCAATATCTCTATAAATGAAACGTGTGCATGATGGACTTTTTTTGTCTGCGTCTGCTGTTTTGATCTTCGCAACATAACTAGATGTGGCAGTCCTGTATGGTCTTGCTGCTGGACCCCACATGCCAGCCTCTTTGGTATGTCCTGGTTAGTGGGTCCCTGATGCCATCCTCTTTGTACAAGTACTTAAATTATTTTTTTCAAACCCGCGCATTAAGAGGGACGCTGCAGGCTGGTGGGTCCGACATGTCAGCCTCTCTGTAAAGAAATACTTGCTAGAAGAAAATTAACAGGGACACTGCAGGCTGGTGGGTCTGTCATGTCATTCTTTCCGTAAAACAATATTGCTAGAAGAAAATTAAGAGGGACGCTGCAGGCTGGTGGGTCCGCCATGTCAGCCTCTCCGTAAAGTAATATTTCTAGAAGAAAATTAATAGGGACGCTATAGGCTGGTGGATCTGCCATGTCATTCTCTCTGCATAGAAATTT
Source organism: Avena longiglumis (assembly GCA_030063025.1). Lineage (NCBI taxonomy): Eukaryota > Viridiplantae > Streptophyta > Magnoliopsida > Poales > Poaceae > Avena > Avena longiglumis. The sequence goes on from CP125977.1 coordinate 482,693,769, forward strand.
TTCTAGAAGAAAACTAAGGGGGAAGCTGCAGGCTGGTGGGTCCGCCATGTCAGCCTCTCCGTAAAGCAATATTGCTAGAAGAAAATTAAGAGCGACACTGCAGGATGGTGGGTCCGCCATGTCAGCCTCTCTGTAAAGCACTATTGCTAGTAGAAAATAATGTAAACCCAAAAAATATTTGTCAAGCATAGATGATTCAGACTCAAGACATCACAAGTATAACCGTGTGCATTTCCACTATAACAAAGAAATCAAAAGATACTAGCTTTCATCTCGTCATTAGTAAACTCTGTATTCTACTATGGATCTTCCAGATTCAGAACAAAGACCTCACCGACGGAGGGGGAAAAGCGATAATTATTTTGATAGATATATTCATATAAAATATCAAAATAACCAGAGTCACACACCGCGTGCGCCAGAACTAGTATGCAATGACTTCAGTTGGTGAAATCACTCTCATCAGTGTCCAAAACACAACCAACGGTTCCAAAGAAACACAAGCAAAAGCTCTAGTGCAAATAGCCCAACACAGCCACAAAACTTTTCACAAATTTAGTAGAATTTGAATGATTCAACAATACAAAATAAGATAGAGAAAATAGATAGATTCCTAGTTCATATTCAGCAGCACCTGACCAATTCAGCAGCATTTCAAAATGACTGATTCAGCAATACAGACACTAAAATTCAATAGCAGTATAAAGGGAACCAAACCTCACGAACGGAGTGGGAAAAGGCGACAATTCTTTTGTTTTGACAAATATATTCATGTAAAAATATCTAAAGAACTAGAGACACACACCGCATGTGCCAAAACTGCACCGGTATCCAATGACTTCACTAGGTGAAATCATGCTATATCTTTACCCTATCTGCCTCTCATCACTATCCAAAACACAACCATCTGTTCTGATGAAACACAGGAAAAAGCTCTAGTGCAAGCAGCCCAGCAGCAATGGCAGAACTTTTCACAAATTCAGTATCATTTGAATGATTCAGCAGTACAGAACTAGACACATAAAATATCAACGGATTCCTAGTTCATATTCAGCAGCACTTCACCAATTCAGCAGCATTTGAAAATGACTGATTCAGCAATATAGACACTGAAATTCAACAGCAGTACAGAGGGAACTGACCAGTTCTTGATTCAGCTCTAAAAACCATGCCAACAATCAATTTGCCCTATTCTCCAAACACGCTCAAATCACTAGAGAAAGCAAAACTGACGATCAATTCTGCTTTTCTGTGCAACCTCCTCCTCACATATTAAGATGGAACACCATCATTATCATAATAGTTGGTCTTGGTCATATAGGGAACCGTCATATAGATATAAATATACCATACCAGTACGTACTAGTCATAGCTCCAATCCAGCAAAAGGTTATCACAGTTTTACCACCCATATATGATGAATGGAGATAAGACAACTACATAATTAATTACGATTGCATGCGACCAAAGAGCATGACCAGACTGCTCGACCTTGACCATTCTTCCAATGGTAAGTTTGACAGCTTTTCAAAACTTGGTCCACCTAGAAGTAGCTGCCAAGCGCCCATCAGTCCAGTTAATGGTGTAGCGTCCCTCGACTAGCACTCCTTCTCTCTGCATCATGAATAATATTGTGCCCTTTCGTCTGGTCTCGAGTTGCTTTGTGGCACTCTTAGGCAATTTCTGAGTGAAAGCAAGAGATAGATGCATAATTAATAAGAGCAATGAACTAAATCATGTGAAACTTGAGAAGACACTGAGAGCAGTTTATCTGCCGCCACTCATAAACATAATCCGGTGCGACCTTGAGATGACACATGTGTAGGATACGATCTGACAAGGATCTTGCACCGGTGCCTGTGCTAGGGCTGGTGCAGTAGTTGGTGCTAGTGAAGGAATAGGGACATGTGCAGGAGATAGTGCCGCTGCCTATGCTAGGGCTGGTGCTGGTTCCTGAGTTGGTGCCGATGAAGTTAATTGAAGAGGGGCTGGTGCAAGAGCCAGAACCGGTGCAAGCACCGGCGCCAACAACTTGATGCTAGATTTATTCTGATGGGTAGGTAAGCTGACTGCAGGGATGGTATAGGCATTTGAGTTGTGTGCAAACAAAATGGCTCTTATACTCCAACAATTACTCACAAGACAATGATTAGAGGATGTGATGAGTATTCAACCAAACTAAGTTACTACTACCTCCAATATTTCTCCTTTGGTCAACATGTGTCGGAGCATGAACTAGGTCTTGTGTCGGTGCCAGTGCTAGCAGCTTGATGCTGGTTACCTTCTGGGGGGAGGTAAGGGGATTGCATGAGTGGTCATAGAGGCATATGAGATGTGTACAAGCAAAATGAGTTCTTACACTCCTATATAGTGATCAGAGTATACAAGAAAATTAAGTTATTACCTCTATTCTTTCCCCTACTTAGGTCAATAGGTGTCGTTGCAGGAACTGGGGCCGGTGCCGATGCCAGCAGCTTGATGTTGGCACCCTTCTGGAAGCGGACTGCACAAGTGGTAAGAGTCATACGATTAGAAGACAATGGTGCAGAACAATTAGTCGCAATAAAGTCATCAGAGGTTGTGATGAGTACAGAAGAAAATTAATTAGTACTACCTCTGTTCTTGACCCTTTGGTTTATGGGTGTACGATTGCTTGCAAGTATCTGCCCAGGCTTGCTAAAATCTAGTGCTACCTCATCCCCCATCTTTAGACCATTCTCACGGACATACATAGACCAACCCCGGCCACCCAAATAGGTGGTGGCCATCGTCAATGAGACATCCACATCATATAGTTGCTGCAAGCCTTTTTGGTCCTCAGTATACAGAGTTAGAAACTTGTCGTTTCCGGACAGCTTGCTTCTAATGAGGTGAGCAACACAAAGGACAACCTTCATGAGAAAATTGATAGACAAGTAAGACGGCAAAAAGGAAAGTGAGATACAAGATATTACATGAAGTTGTTCTAAACCGCTTGGAATCCATACCTGATACCATGGGTACCCTTCGCGAAGGGTGGCCATGCACCATTTTTCTTCCATATGCCTTTGGAAGGGCATACATGGCCCCCCTTTCAATCCACAAGCTTGACAAGAGGACGATAGAAGAACGGGCTGAGTAGCTGGTGCATGCTATTGAATGAAATTAAGTGGCAAGGTTAAATTATGTATATATCATGTAAATATAATAATATAAAACAAAATCATTGCCTGAAAAGCAAACAACTTTGATGTTTGTGAACTTCTGATGAGCGTAAAGATAAGTATAGATGATAACAATAGCACGAAAAATCATAACATGTGAAATTATGGATTTCCAGATTAGACCCCCTTATTAGAGAGGTCAGTGCCAACCTGGGTACTGTGTTTGCGCTTCCTCGTCGTGTAGACAATGCCCACTTTTGGTGGGGGCATGAGCAATCTACTAGCCTCTACAGCAGCCTCAGCCTCCACATCATCACCTTCAATATGAGTAAATAGCAATAGAGCTCAACAGTTCAATGCAGTACATAGTAGTCATATCTATGACTATGTATGAGACAATCAGCCAGATCCAGGTCCAGATTCACATAAACATAGTGTCTGACTTAATAAAATCACACATGTTTCTGAACATCTGATAAGCATGCATGGCACCAAGCGGATAATAATTAAATCAGACCACACCATGGTAAGTGGATTAAGAAAAAATACCCTTCTATTTAAGTTGGGCCCTCCCAGCTGGGCAGTGGCATTGCACTTGTTTGGTGAGTAGTGGTACTGGCCGGATCCTCCGGCATGTGGGGGTATCATGCTGTTTGCCGCACTTGGAGCACCGCAAGTTCGCATGTATGTACCATCGTGCTACAAGAAATAAAGAACAAGATGGCGTCACAGAGGCTTCCACAAAAACATGATGCAGACCGAGACCACTTTGAGCACAAGGATACATCCAGGTTGCAGACAACCACTTTCAGCATGGGAAAGAATGGAACAACACAATGAATATGCTGCTCCATTACCTTTTTAGGCAAATTTTAAGGGAACTAACGGGACCATCACTATCCATAGTGGTCGTGCGTGCCACTGGCCCATAGTTCTCCATACAGAATCTGACGCAAAATCCATTGCACATTAGTAGAAATTAAAGGTTACAAAGTGAAGAACACTGACTTGAAACCCGACCAAATGCCCCAATCAAAACAACGGTGACATGCCCCGATCCTGAATCCAAATGAAATCAGTCACCCCTGCCCCCACCCCACCTACCCCCACCTCCACCCCCACCCCAATGGCCCATCGATCAGATCAGAGGGGAAAAAAATACCCTGATTAGGTGAATAGATTCCGATTAGGTGACACTTGCTTTCCTTGCGTGATGATGGGAGTTAGGGATTGGAAGTTGCTGGTCGGAATAGAGGATGGCAGCCATAATAGTAGTAGTACTACTAGTAGTAGGGGTAGAAGTACTACAATTTTTTCTATAGTGTCAGGCAGCGGCGGGAAGAGATTCCCGTGTTTTTTGCAAAAATTTCAACACGTCGTGGCGTGGGATAATAAATTGTGTGGGACCCACATACAATCTCCTCCCTTTTCCCTTGTTGTCCCGTGTTCCTCTCCCATGACCAAGAAAATCATCCTGTGTTCCTCTCCCAGGTCCAATAAAATCGCCCAGTATCAAATCAAACAGATTCGTCTCATGGAGATTTTTTTGAACAGAAGAGCTAATATATTAATATAAGAAACAAAGTACATTATAGATCATACAACATATACTCCTAAGAACAACAATTGAGGGAGGGGAAGGGCTGGCAGAAGAAAAGACAACATTGGTTCCAGCATAGGGCACCAGCTCGATGCCTCGAAAGCCACTTGGGAAGTCTCAAAAGAAGGAAACACACACAATCACACATATATACTACTCTGCTAATGTACGGAATAGTTTCTAGTTATAGATCTGCTAACAAAGGCCTAAAAATCATAAGGTAGCTCCATATTACACTACTACTACTACGACAGTAGCGGACCAATCATGGGATAGCTCTACATATATTTAGAGCGATCTTAGGTGCACCACAAGAGTTTTGCAGCTAGGCTAGTGGTCATGAGACTACACATACGGCATCAAAAGTACACCCCTTATTATGATCAGCAGCCCTGTATCGAATCCATCCAGAAGCAGAATAGGTCATCGTCATTACCATCAATGTCCTCTTCGGTTGTCCGCTTTTGCGATTAGTAGATTAACAGATACATTTAAAGAGAAACATCAAAGACACACAACCTGGAAATTTGCCATTCTATAGATAATACGTTGTGATCTGGCATAGCATAAGTACCTGTAATGAAACCCGTTTCATGCACCTTGCACCTCTACTCCCCTTCTACAAGTTGATCTAGATACTCAGGAGCTTGTTGGGTTCGCAGCATAGAAAACAAAATTTTTCCTATGATGGGAACAACTATGTACCAAGATCTATCTACTAGATACAAGAAACCGGTGGATATACATCCATAGAGAACATACCCTTGTAGACCGACAAAGTTTAATGAGGTTGTACTCATGGATGATGTAGACGAACGCTTGCCGATCTCAAGATCGAGAAGAAGTCCAGCGCCGCAAATTAGTAGCGCATCCGTGCTCGCACAAACGTCCAAGACACCGAGAAACCTCCGCCTCCTTGCTCCAGCGATGCAGCGGAAGCAACAACTCTTTCCAAACGAAAATCCACCGGGAACATGTATCTCGCTAGTCCGAGACCATGGGGGATAAACTAGAGGGGGAGAGAGATACTTCACGAGGAGGTGTGAGTGTGAGAGAGGTAAAGGGAGGCCTTATATAGGAGGAGAGGGAACCCCAAGGGGGTGGCTGGCGCATGGGGGCTGCCCCCTTACCCTCCCTCCATTAATGCGGGTGGAGTTTCCACTCACAAAATGCCTCTTCATTTCTCCACTCAAAATCGCACTAAAAAATCCCATTAAATTTACACCAAATTTAATGCAATCTCTCTTAAAATAAAACTCCTTTTATTTATTTATTTGGAATTTTGTAAATTACATTAATTAACAAACATTCAAATAAAACCCATTGCTAGTATTCTATTTCACATGCAGAAACACTTTCAACAATTTCACCCGAAATAATCCCGGTGTCTAGTGAAATAAATTCCTGCGTATTGTAATTATTTTCGTCTAGAAACTATTTGTTCCAAATGGTGTCGGTGTCTCTTAAGTGTGTCACCCTACGGTTCGCGAATAATGCGGACATGATTGAGACCCCTCTCAGATTAATAATTGGAAGCAAGACCTGGAGATCCATACTGACTCCCACACATTCAACGACGACTTCTTGTGATCGTGAGAACCTTTTATGCTATAATCTTAATACCTTTGTCTCGCGATATATTACATGTCCGAGATTTGATTATCGATATCTCCATACCTAGTTTGATCTTGTTATCGACATGTACTCTTCTCTTGTTCCCGTAATATAACATCCTAGTGATCAAATCACTTGCTTGCAAGCTAACTAATGTGATATCACCGAGAGGGCCCAGAGTGTATCTCTCCATCATCGGGATGGACAAATTCCACTCTTGATCCATGAGCCTCAACATAACACCTTCATAACACCGAACCTATCTTTGTAGTCACCCTATTATGGTGTGATGTTTGATTTGATCAAGATACTCTCTAGTGTTAGTGATTGACATGATCTCATACACGCTTTCCTATTTCCACCTCCGAGCGTCCCCTTCATATTCGTAATGTTTTAGTTGCTCCTAACATAGTTAAAAATCTTTTGTGGGTTCATTAGTTCACCATTGATAATTGTGTTTCCGTCGAATTTGACCCTCTTGGTTTTTATGTGAAGGATCTTCAAACCAGGAACGAGATTCTCGGATGCAATAGCCCTCAATCTCTTTATCATGTCTGCACCTCCTCCACTAGTCGCCCACATTCCTTCCTCTTTGTCAATCCCACTATATGGCACCAGCGGCTTGAACATCCTGGACGACCCATCATAGATTCTTTAGCTCGCTCTTCGGTTATTCCCAGGGATAAGAATAAATCTAGATTGTGTCATGCTTTTCAATTAGGTTGTCATGTTTGTATTCCTTTTTCTTCTATCAATCTTGTAACACATTATTCATTTCAAATTATTCACTGTGATTTATGGACAACACCGATTGAGAGTATTTCTGGCTTTAAGTATTATCTTGTTTTCCTCAACGATTTCACTCAGTATGCCTAGGTTTATCTTCTACGTGCTAAGTTAGAAAATTTATCGCACTTATCGTCCCTTCACGCCTTAGCCCGTACTCAGTTCCGTCCAAACTTGCAAGCTATTCAGTGTGACAATGGTCGTGAGTTCGATAATTCCCTCCTACACTCTGATGACCCACAAGTATAGCGGATCGCAATAGTCTTCGAGGTTAGTATTATCAAATTTATTGATGTGACACAATGGGAGCCAAAGAATACTTATAATACTTAACAATTGAGTTGTCAATTCAGCTGCACCTGGAAATAGTCTTTCTTACAGTAGTTTATCAGTAGCAACAAATTTGTAGTAGAAATAGCAAAGTAACAGCAGCAGTAAAACGAAGGCAATAGTAACTATAGTAGCAAACAGTAGGATATGAGTGCAGTAGGCATAGGGATGGATGGACGGGCGTTGCATGGATAAGTCTAAACATGTAACTTCAAGATCTAGGGCAATTGCAGATAAATAAGATAAAGCATCTAAGTGCTAAACAATCATAGGCATGTGTTCCATATATAGTCATACGTGCTCGCAACGAGAACTTGCACAACATCTTTTGTCTTGTCAGCCCGTTGCAGCGGGGCCTCAAGGGAATCTACTAGCAATTAAGGTACTCCTTTTAATAGAGCACCGAAGCAAAGCATTAACACTCCGTGAACACACGTGATCCTCATATCATAGCCACCCCCTCCGGCTGTCGCAATTTCTATCACTTCGAGGCCTTTGGATTCGGGCAATGATATGTGTATACAATTTGCAGATAAGATCACAAACAATACTATCATCATGAATCAATAACAAGTTTAGATCTGAGATCATGGCACTCGGGCCCTAGTGACAAGCATTAAGCACAACAAGTTGCAACAAATTCAAATAACACTAAAAGAGATACTAGGCACCAAGCCCTAACATCTTATTCGATTACATGACAGAACTCATCTGATCCCTACCATCCCCATAGCCTACAGCGGGGAATTATGTTAGAGATATGCCCTAGAGGCAATAATAAAAGTGGTTATTATTATATCTTTGTGTTTATGATAAATGTTTACATTCATGCTATAATAGTATTGACCAGAAACATTAATACTTGTGTGATTTGTAAACTAAATTAGAGTCCCTGGTAAAGCCTCTTTATAATACTAGCTTGTTGGTTAATAGATGATCGTGGTTTCCCGATCATGAACATTAAGATGTTATTGACAACAAGATCATATCATTAGGAGAATGGTATGATGGACATACTCCTATAGATAAGCGTAGCATAAAGATCAAGTCATTTCAATAGTTCATTTGCTATAATTTGTAACACCGCACTTTTATTTAAGTTTATATTAGGGTTTGTTTTGCATCATAAGCATCATACCTTAAAAATGCATGCATTAAGAATTAAATCAAACCCTAAAACCCTAGCTTTCCCCTCTCAAATCAATTCAAAATGTTTTGAATTATGTAAACTACCAAAAAATTATGGAGCCCAAATGGACTAAAAGGGCCCCTGAGTATTTTATATGCTTTGTAAAAGCCTATAGTATTTTTGAATTAATCAAAACAGAATTTGAAATAAAAATACAAAGAGGAATTACAAAAGAGAAATAGAAAAATAGTTCCCAGGAAAAAAATAAGCAAAACCTACCTATCTGTGGGCCGAGCCCACCCTTTACCTCTCTCCCTGTCGCTCAAACTCGCCCGCGGAGGCCCAGCCGCAGCCGACCCGGGCCCAGTACCTCTTCGACCTCCTCTGCTTTCATCGTCTTCCTCCCCGACGGAGGGAAGCAGCTCGGTGGCTCTGCCCCGGCCACCCGATGCATCTCGCCGACGCCACGATGCGCGCTGCCGCCACCCTGCGTCTATAAAGATCGATGTCGCTGCTAGAAGAAACCTAGACGTGCTTCATTTATTCTCTTCCTCTCCCCAATTTCTCTCCGACCAATGAACCTAGCTCCAGACATCGCCGGCGCCCTGTAGATTCTGACCACCCCTAGCTATTCTGAGGCCACTGTTGTGACCACCGTGCAGTCCTCGTTCACCTCGTTCAACCACGCGAGCCGGAGAAGCCCCAGTCGTCGCAATCGAGACCTCGTGTCCGAAGTCCGGACGCCACGTTCATCGCCGATTCCGGCTGTTCTGGACCTTCCCCGGCCTCGCCACCACCTCTGTCGTGCTCATGGTGAGCCTATGCATCTCCCCGTGCCCTCAGTATCCTTCCTCTCGCTATCTGTCGTCTTACCCACGAGGATCCGCCGCCGCAGTTTGTTGTCGGGCCACCATCTCCGGCGACCATTCGAGGGCGGCGACACCGCTATTAGGCCCCCCTCGCTCTCCTCTTTCCAGCGCTCCCATCCGCGTAGTCCCACAAGCCTTCTAGCGTCGCCAACCGCCGTCTGCAGCGTTCCCCGGTGAGGCGACGTGGCGCTGAGGTGGCTCTGAGGTGGCCTGGGCCCCTCTGGTCAGCCACTGCGGATAGCCTCTGCAGTGGTGAGAAAAGGTTAGGTTTAGGGTTGAGATGGTGTCAACAACACGCAGTCAAGCCGTGGGACCCGTTCTGTCCATGTAGAGGTTGAGTTGGCACTGGGGCCACTCAGTCAGTCTCTCTGGCTAGCTGTGCCCTAGTGTAAAAAGTTTGTCCAGTTTCTTATATTTTCAGAAAAGAGTATTAATATGGTTTAAATAATTTCACAAAATGAATAAAACTTGTAAATTCAATAAGTAATTATTTATAAATCAGAAAAATATAAATAATATATCAAAATGTTCAGAAAAATGAGAGCTATCTCTTTAAGCTATAATCATGCATTGTTCAACAACTGGAATGATAATTTTAATTATAAGAACTTAGCAACCCCTCTCATACACATCCGGAGTTTCCCCGAGTTAGGGTTTTCACCTCTCAGAACCCCGATTAAACTGTCGAGCATGTCTTAGGGGTACATTTCAATACACTTTAACTTGTCATATCATCATTCTTGTTTGAACATTGCATCAATGCCATGTGTTGAATGTTTCCCCTTTATTTCCGGTGATTTGGTTCTTCCCGGTAGAATACGATATCGAGATCGAGATCGAAGACCGAGATCAAGACCATCAAAGATCGAAGGTCGGCGAACAATACTTGACCAACTGTAATCAAGTCAAGTACAAGGCTCCCGGATATCTGCATATCTGCTATCAACTGGCAAAGGCAAGCATAGCCCCACCATGATATAATCCTATGATTTCGAAAGCATTTCAATTCTTGCCATGATGCATACGATTCTACTGTGGTATTTTATCGATAGTTAGAGTATCCTATCTATTGCATACTCCCTTTGAGCTTATATTACCTGATCCACTGCTCCTAGCATGACTAGGTTTGGCTTGTGTGCACTGCTAGAGCTTATATCTGTGTCTTGCTTAGAAATGCTTAGCTGTTGAGTCTGGTTCATCCAGATGATGTATTAGATGCAGAGAATCTAGTATGATAGGAGAACATGATGAGATGAGATCAGTGATATGATATTAAACATGCTAAGGCTTGTATGGGAGGCCACAGTGGGATGTGGTTTTTCTAGTCACATGCTCGCCACCACTAGGACCTAAGTTCTTGCCTTTGGAACCGAGATGAGCGCACAACCACACGGGGCTTGGGAACCCCTCGCCTGATTAACTTGCCTAGTAGATTCCATGATTCACATAGTTCGGTGTTCCATTCGACATATGCATAGAAAACCTTTTGAAACATTTGCCGGGTGAAGGTGCATTCATAATAGGTAGGGAAGCGTGGCTGCGGTTGCTTGGGGTTGATGGCGCCCCTGGTAAACCAACCTCGCCTCACATATTTAAGTACCGGCTTCGGATTTGACCCGTTATGGCGAAACCATACTTATTGCGGGACTCATGGTCTCGGCGAAAGCAAGGTAAAGGTCGTGTCTAACCACCCTCAGTCGGCCTTCCAAGGAAGAGGGCTTATCTAGTGGCATTAAGAGAAGGTTAGTACGTGTGGGTAAAGTTGTACACCCCTGCAGGGTTAAATCTGTTCAAAAAGCTGTGTTCACGGTTATGAACGCTTGGTGACCAGATTCTAAGATCATAGAGAACTATAACCTAATCGTAAAACTTGGCAGATCAACGTGTGCTTAAGGATGCTTCCTCATGGATACAAGGGGGTGATCCTAGTTGGTAGATGATGATGATTGGTGGATATCAAAAGATGATGATCAATATTTTTGGAGACGTCGCTCTCTTATCTCCTTTTAAAGTATTCTGATTAGATGAGATTCTTCTCTCTCTCTCTCTCTAGTTTTATAAAGAAAGATGGCTTTATGCAAAACAACTCCACCAGCCAGAAGTCTTGCAGAGTACACCCTGTACTCACCCTTGCTTTGTTGATACTTTTGGCAGAGTAAGTGTTCACCTGAAGACGAGTTCCGTACTACATCGACATCGACGAGTAGCTTGGGGTTCCTGGCCGGCAGCCTAGAATCTATGGGCTGGGACGTCATCATTATGCTTCAGGCCTCTTAGGATATTTGTTAAGTTTGCTATACTTAATAGCATAATTTTCCTTCCGTTGTTTGATGTTTGTGGTCAGTGACCTCTGCTTGTAATAATTTGGTTCTCTGCTCAATTATGAGCTTGCTGTAATAAATCTTGGTGTCGTAGGGTCACTGTCATATTACTGATTCTTCACTGGATATTCTCGAGCTCAAGGTTAAGCTTATTTCAGATGGAGGTCTGGGATTTGTTTAGCCCTGATCCCGGGGGTGTCACATAAGCTTTTTGATACATAGTAACCTAATTCCTTCGACCGTGACATCATGCTAATGACCATCACTAGAAGGATGCTTTGATGACATCAAACACCACACCATAACTAGGTGGCTATAAAGGTGGCATTGAGTGTTTGGGAAGTATGTGTTGAGGCACATGGATCAAGAGTGGGATTTGTCCATCCATATGACGGATAGATATACTCTGGGCCCTCTAGGTGAAATGTCATCCAATTAGCTTGCAAGCATGTGACTGGCTCACAAGGGATCACATATCACGGGAATGAGAAAAGAGTACTTATCGGTAACAAGGTTGAACTAGGTATGCAGAGGTACCGACGATCAACCCTCAGATAAGTAAACTATCGCGAGACAAAGGGAAATTGGTATCGTATTAAGTTATCGTGGGAATGGCCACGACAGATGCTGCAATCGGCAGCGAGTAGTAGAACGAGGGGCAAGGGAGGACAGCCATCTGCGGTTCCAGATGAGGATGGAGACACAAGGGTTTACCCAGGTTCGGCCCCCCGGAGGGTAAAGACCTACTCCTGCTAGATTGTATTATGGAGAGAGTTCAAGGGCGAGCTCGACGACTAGGCGGCGAGTCGCTGGGGTGTATGATGGAACGTGTCCTCTATGCGTACCCTAGGGAGGTTTATATAGGCTCACCTCGCTAGGGTTTACAGATCTACAACCGAATTGGTTAAGGATTCAGAGGGTCCTTGACCTAATCCGACTGGGCCTAGCTATGCTTCTGGGCCTCCGGCTTCCAGTCGCCTGGGTCCCACCAAGTCTCGATCCAGTCGCCGTCCTGCGGGCCCACTCGCTGGCAGCTTGGGCCAATAGGAAACGTCCTGCTGGGCATACCCCAGTAGGCATATCCCAATAAATAGTCCCCGAGGCCGTCGTTGATTCGTCGCAGGTGTTCGTTGGCAGTCGGAGTATGCGTGTCCAATTCGGACGCCCAGTCGAATCGGCGGTGGACTCCTGAACAAAGGAAAGAACTAGTCATTTGAGTCGCAATAACGGCGACTAATGAGATCGCAGCTTGGCGAACGGGTCGGTGAATAATTAAGGCACTGTTATAGTGATCAGGTCGGGAAATCGTCTAGTCACTGAAGACAGCGAGTCGAGCGGATGAAGTTGGACCATCATCTTGGTCAAACTAGCCATTGGGTAATCCAATGGTAATATCGGCGTAATTATCGCGTGGTAACGCTCCCCAAAAATGGCGGGTAACAACCACTATGTAAGGAGAGTGACGTGTAAGGGGAAAAGACTCCCCTCACTTCCTCCGATCTCGTGCATTCTCACTCCTCCATTCCGCGCAGCGACCAGAGCGATTTGCAGCCCCAGATCCCAAAATCAATGGCCCCTCCTGCGGAACCATGGGGCAGATCCAAGTGTACGAAGGCGCTGCTGAGATCGTTTGAGGAGGCAGGGATCCTCCGCGACGGGAGATGGCGCATCCCTGCCGCCGGAGAGGTGATCCTAAATCTGCGCGAGGGGGAATTCGTCTGCTTCACCAGCCATCTGGAGCGGGGGCTTGGATTCCCGACCACCCTCTTCTTCCGCCGCTTCTGCGCCTACTACGACATCCAACCGTCAGACATGGGACCGCATAGCATCGAGCAGCTCGCCATCTTCGTGGCGTTGTGCAAGTGCTACCTGGGCTGTCGACCATACTTCCCCCTATGGCAAGAGCTGTTCCATGGGAGGATCAGCCGCGAAGAGGAAGGCGGCCCGATGTTAGCTGCCTGTGGCCTGACCTTCCAGCTGAAGTCGAAGGCATCGTTCTTCGATCTGATGCTGCCCGCCAAAGCAGCGAATGAATGGAAGAAGATCTAGTTCTACGTGACCGAGTCGCCGCCGGGCGACGAGGTGGCGCTCCCGAGGAACTCCGCCGACCGGCCCGAGCCGCGTCGGCTCCAAGTCACCAAACTTCCGCTGGACTAGCAGATGGTCGTTGATGAGATGCTGCAGACCATCCGCAACCTGAAGAAGAAGGGCCTCCAAACCATCAACCTCTACAACTACTGGCTTGGGCGACGGCTTGTGCCTCTGGCCAGCCATGCCCACTATATGTACGAGTATACAGGTAAGGACAACCCGACGAAATCCTGTCATGCCGAGTGGAGACTCAATGACTACACCCTGGCCCTGAAGATGATCACCCTGGCGGTGTATCTTGATGCAAAGGCCGGGGTAGCACCTTACACCGCAAAGCGCAAAGCTCCAACAGTGAGTTTTTTATTTCCCATGCACTCGTAGTCACAGCTTTTGCATTCGCGGACATGCTAATGTTGCTTGGTTGCTGCAGCTATTCCAAGTGGTGGAAGGTTGGCTTCCACCCGCAGATGATGAGAACTCGAACTCGTCTGCCAAAGACGAGAGCGAGTCATCGCCTTATAAGGGAGATGCTAGAAGTGATGGGGGCGATGGCAATGACAATGACGACGAAGCCGTGGAGGTCGCTGCACCCACGGCCCGCAAGACCCGTGGGCAACATCAATGTGAACTCGAGGCCATCAAAAGCCTCGAGGCCAGCGACGACGATGATGACGAGCTCCCCGAGCATACCTCGCAGCGTGAAGCCACACCGTTAAAGAAGAAGAAGCCGCCGCCACCAAAGAAGAAGACAAAGCCAGCTAAACCGGTATCTCCTCCTCGGTCCACGAGTAGCTCCGACGCTACCAGACAACCGAAGAAACAGCGGCGCACGCGACCGTGGCGACTGGTGCGACCGTTGTTGGGGATATGCTATATGGGTATCCTCATCGCATGTCTCTTATCTGACTTACCCGGATGGCCCATAGTCGGTAGCATGTCCTATGGCCTGCTGGGCGGCCCAGTTAGGTGGATCCAGAAGGGAGGCCCATGCTGGATAAAGGAAGGCTAAGGTGGAGTCACCAGCGTACCCGGAGCCTTGGAGTGCAAGATACACAAGACTAGTAATAGACGGTGTAGAACTCTATAACCTGTCCGGCTAGGACTTTTCCCTGTAACCCTAGGACCTGGCGACTATATAAGTCGGGCCTATGGGAGCCTTTAGGGCACGATAACTTATACTTTCTAGTCACCTCGCACAGCGAACCTAATCTCTGTAACTCGGCGTATTGCCATTATAGTGATTTATAGCAGGAGTAGGATTCCGCCACCGTTGTGGGATCTGAACCTGGGTAAGCTGTGTTACCTCGTACCCGTCAACCGTCCGCCTTACCCCACGTCTCTAAACACGCACTGTGAGGACCCCTCCATGGCGTACTCGTCGGCAATACCACGACAGTTGGCGCCCCGTGGGGCAAGAGGTGCTTCAGGCTCTTCAGCGGGCGAGGACCAAGATCTTCACGGGAACAGTGAAACCGTAGCCATCGGTCGTGTTCTCTTCTCCGGCAATGTTCCGATCGCCCCCCCCCCAACGAGTTATGGATCCCGGCGAAGACGAACCCTACGTGGTGCCTGATCGTTCCTATCAGAGACATCCACCTCTTCATCAGCGAAACCGACACGGGCACTAGTTCCCTGGGAGTCGTAGGAGCATCAAGACCAGCACGGACCGCCTACGGGCAGGATACGCTCGCGGAAGGATCGATGTCGGATCTCTCTTCGGAGTTTGCTGGCAAAGATCGAAAAGCATCAAGACCCGCACGGACCGCCTACGGGCAGGATATGTTCGCGGAAGGATTGATGTCGGATCTCTCCTCAGAGTTTGCCGGCAAAGATCGGAAAAATTCAACACCCACCCAAACCGCCCCTGTGCAGGATATAAAGGTGGAAGATCACTGCAAATCCTCCAGTTTTGTCCGTGCGTCTGGACAGCAGAGATCCAAGTTCGTCGGCGTGGTTACCATCTTCGATCTGGCGCGCTGCGTTCAGAGAGAAGGCGAAAACCCCCGCGATTACCTGGCCAGGTGGCTCCGTATACGAGCCGATTTGGCCCACTACCCCAATGATGATGCCATCTATCACTTTGTGGAAGGACTGGACCATGGCATGCTTCTCCGACACTCTCTAAGACGGCAACAGGCGTCAGGACGCCTTACCTTCGAAGGCATGGTGAACACCGTCAACAACTACGCGGAGGTTGAAGCGGCAGCTCAGACAGCGCTTGCGCTCATTGACGGAGCACCTCCGATTCAGCCACCACCACCGCCTCCGGCCGCCATCGTCGCAGCAGCGCCACCACCTCCAGTCATCGTCGAGGCCGTTGCACCTCCACCGCCCGTCATCGAGGAAGTCCTGGCACCCTCCGACTCTATCATTGACGCGTTTTATGCTGATTTCAGTGCAGATTCAGAGGAAATAGACTTCAGTACAGAAGAGCTAGACTCCGCTATGCAGGAGATGGAGGAGGAGTACTCACGCGAAGAACAAGCTAATTACACTGTCATGTCCCAAGGGTTGTTCGTCACCATTGGGACAGCGATGGATGAAGACCAGCCCGGGCAAGCTCCGCCTACAGCGCTGGATAAGGGGAAGGGACCACTTATTGCTACCGACGATGCTCGCGCAAAGGTCATGCCTCCTCCGCCTAATCTAGTGCAACAGCTGCAGGAACTCGGCACCGGTCTGAGCAACAACAACACCGCAAACTTGCCACCTCCAGCATCCACGTCGGCAGCAGCCCATGTTACTCCATCTGATAGAGTGATGTACGACAATCTCCTCGTTGAGCCACTAACTGTTGATCGTATCCGGAATGTGACTCACCTTGACGAGAAGCGCCAGCACCTGCTGGAGGAAGCACAAGCCATCGCGGAGCAAGGCGCTAAACTAGATCGAGATCTGGTCAACGCGCAGAAGTCCATAGAAAAAGCTAGAGCAATGGAGGCCGAGTACAAGACTCTGCTACAGCAAGTACTAAGAAAGCTCGGCTCGCGTCATCAACGATCCTGTATGCAGGCGCAACCTAGGATGGGATCCTCAAAGCCGGCTGAGCCAAGCCATACATTGACGGTGAAGGCAAACATGTGATGCCCACCCACTCCTTAACCTCGCCGTCGCCAAGACCCTTCAGGCGGGATAGATCGCTGAGGCGAGGGACAGGTTTATGACCTAGTGGCCAAGGAGGTAAAGCAGCAGGAAAAGGCCACCTCTCAGAGGCTTGAATCTGACCCAGCGCTCTGCCGATCTAGCCAGTACAAACCGCCAAGGGACGGATCTCCTCAAGATGTTGGATCACGAACGGGTTCATCAGAACGAAGACGGAGGGATGCACGCAACAAGAAGTATGCTATCCCCATATCTTCCGACCACGGAGAAAGAGCCTAACCTCGCCGTCCATCGCCAGCGCTCCGATCCCCCCGACGTCAGGAAGACTACAAGACTCACCATCGCACGGATATGCCTCCACCAAAGCAGTGCGACATCGTCATCCGCGACAACGCGGCACAGACCCGTCATGATGAAGAGGACCACCAAGGACATAAGAGGAGGTCGCACCACGACCCTCCGCGTCCGATAAGCAACCGCGACAGGCATGGGGCATCGCAGGAGGGTAACAGCAAGAAGGCTAACCCACTGCCACCTCCGCCTCCGTCGCCGCCAAGCATTCACTATGGCGGAAGAGGCCCGCGTCGTTCACGCAGACCATCCCCTATTGACAACAAGAAGAAGAACCCGGAGCCGTACAATGCACGTTCATGGATCGATAATATCCACGAGGCTCGGAAGGACCATACCTGGGACCACGTTGCTTCATACCTGCAATACGGTCTGCAACTTACCCCAAAGGTTTCCGGATTGACAAGACCATCAAGCCCTATGACGGCACTGCCAAGCCTGCCACATGGTTTTAAGACTACGGCAACGCGGTGGAGATTGCCGGAGGCAACCCCAACGTCGCCGTCAAGTACCTCCCGTTAATGCTGGCGGGCACGGCCCGTCAATGGATCGACGACTTGCCAGAGAAATCTATCTACAACTGGCTGGACATGCAAGAAGCATTCACCAAGAACTTTGAGGGTACATACAAGCGTCCCTGCACGGTGGGCGATCTACATCGGTGCGTGCAAGAGAAAGACGAGACATCTCGCGCCTACCTCTCTCGCTGGCTGGATATGAAGAATTCCTGCGCAGGAGTGCACGCCCAGACCGCCATGGCCGCCTTCATCGATGGTCTGGAAAGGGGCACGTTGCTCCGACATAAGCTAAAGCGCTTGCAGGACAATCATCAGCTTGACTTGAATCAGATGATTCAGTTAGCTAGTGAGTTCGCAGCTGCCGACGACGAAGCTCGTGGCTCTTTGGCAAAGAGATAGCTAGTGAGTTCGTAGCTGCCAACGACGATGCTAGTGAAACAACCTCTACGACGCTTCGGAGATGGGAAGAGACGCGCCATTGGCAAAGAGATAGCTAGGTTACTTAAGGCCGGTTTTATCCGAGAAGTCCTTCACACCCGATGGGTGGCCAATCCTGTACTTGTCCCCAAAAAGGGAACTACTGAATTAAGAATGTGCGTTGATTACACCGGCTTGAACAAAGCATGTCCCAAAGATCCGTTTGCTTTGCCTCGCATTGACCAAGTCATTGACTCGACGGCTGGCTCGGAACTTTTGTGTTTTCTCGATGCATACTCAGGATACCACCATATCAAGATGAGGAAGTCGGACCAATTGGCCACTTCGTTCACTACCCCATACACCACGTTTTGCTATGTCACAATGCCCTTTGGGCTGAAAAACGCAGGTGCTACCTACCAGCAGATAATGCAACGTTGCCTTCACGACCAAATTGGTCGGAACGTTCACGCCTATGTGGATGATATCGCGGTGATGTCTAAAAAGTCAAACGACTTAATCTCCGACTTAAAAGAAACCTTTGATAATCTCCGGAAATACAACATGATGCTCAACCCTAAGAAGTGCGTCTTCGGGGTTCTAGCCGGCAAACTGTTGGGCTTCATCGTTTCCTAGCGCGGAATCGAGGTCAACCCAGAGAAAATCAAGGCCATCTTAAACATAAACCGTCCGACATGCCTAAAGGACATCCAACAACTAATAGGTTGTGTTGCAGCAGTTAGTCGGTTCGTCAGCCGACTTGGAGAGAAGGCTCTACCACTGTACAAGTTGCTGAAGAAGGCGGACAAATTCACATGGACAGACGAAGCAGATGCAGCATTGAAGCAACTCAAGGAGATTCTTTCATCAGCGCCCATCCTTGCAGCACCCGGCCTGGAGAGTCCCTGTTAATTTACATGGCGACAACCAACCGGGTTATCAGCATCGTCGTTGTGGTAGAGCGGAAGGAACCAGGCTATGAGCACGGAGTTCAACGACCAGTTTACTATGTAAGCGAGGTCTTGACGGAGTCCAAGCAGCGTTACCCGCACTACCAAAAGATATCTTATGGAGTATTTCTTGCTTCTCGCAAGTTAAGGCATTACTTTCAGGAGCACCCAATCACAGTAGTGAGCAAGACTCCACTGTCCGACATTATCAACAACAGCGATGCTACAGGAAGGGTCGCGAAGTGGGGCATTGAACTGGACGCCTTCGAGATCACCTACAAAAGACGCGACGCTATCAAGTCACAAGCCTTGGTGAATTTTATTGCAGATTGGACGGAGATGCCAGATGCCACTCCATTGCCGGAACCAGAGTACTGGGTGATGCACTTTGACGAATCAAAGTTGCTCAACGGCTCGGGGGCTGGTGTATTGCTACAGTCACCAAAAGGAGACAAGCTACACTACGTTCTGTAGATCCACTTCGAGGCTACAAACAACATGGCGGAGTATGAAGCACTCATTCACGGACTGCGTGTAGCCAAGGATATTGGCATCAAGCGCATAGTTTGCCGTGGAGATTCCGACTTGTTGCCCAGCAGGTGGCTGGCACCTAGAATGCGCGGAACCCTATGATGGCGCATATCGCGACGAAGTGGACGAGATAGCCAAGAGATTCTTGGGCTATGAAGTCAAGTATGTGCCTAGGGAGCAAAACGAGGCGGCTGATCTACTGTCTAAACTTGGATCAGGGCGCAAGCAAATTCCGCCAGGAGTTTTCCTAGAGCACATACGCACACCATCCGTGAAGGGAGCCGACATCGACAACCCGGATAGAGCTGACTCTTTCGTCAACATGGTGACAAAGACCCTTCGGCTTGGACAAAACCGTTCATGGAGTATCTCGAACACGGAACTTTGCCCGACGACGAGGTCGAAAGACGGCAAATAGTACGACGAGCAAAGGGTTATACCATAATCAATGGGCAACTCTATAAAAGGAGCACTACTGGTGTATACCTAAAGTGTGTTTCCCAGCTAGAAGGTATGGAAATCCTACGCGAAATCCATCTCGGATATTGCGGGCACCACGCCGCTCCTCGATCGTTGGTCGCGAAAGCCTTCCGGCAAGGATTCTACTAGATGACCGCGAAGGCGGATGCCGACAAGCTGGTTGAGACATGCACATGATGCCAGTATTATGCCCGACAACAACATGTTCCTGCTGAAGAATTGCGAACAATACCAATAACTTGGCCGTTTTCAGTCTGGGGGCTAGACATGGTGGGACCATTACAAACGGAACCATGTGGATTTACGCATCTGCTTGTAGCAATTGACAAGTTCACCAAATGGATAGAAGCTAAACCCATTAGAAAGCTTGATGGGGCAACTGCCCTCAGGTTTGTCCGGATCTAGTGGTGAGGTTTGGCCTCCCACATAGCATCATCACCGACAAAGGAAGCAACTTGTCACTCGGAGAAGTGGAGGCCTATTGCTAGGACAAAGGCATCCGACTTGACCTTGCATCTGTGGCACACCCACAATCCAATGGTCAAGTTGAGCGAGCCAATGGATTAATTATGCACGGAATCAAGCCACGTCTTGAGGCACCGCTACATAGAGCAGCTGGAGCCTGGGCGCAAGAATTGCCATCTGTGCTGTGGAGTTTACGAACTACACCCAATAGATCCATCGGCTACACCCCCTATTTCATCGTATATGGAGCAGAAGCCATCCTACCTTCCGACATCCTCCACGATGCACCAAGAGTTGCCGCCTACGACGAAGATGACGCTGAAGAATCCAGACGCCTAGATGTGGACCTTCTCGAGGAGGAGCGCATTTTGGCATGCCAAAGATCCGCCATCTACCAGCAGAAGCTACGCAGCTACCATAGTCCCCACGTTCGGCATCGCTCGTTTAAAGAGGGGGATTTGGTGCTCTGACTTAAGCAGAAGAAGTCACACAAATTATCCCCGCCATGGGAAGGACCGTTTATCATAAGCAAGGCGCTGCTCAATGGGTCTTACCACCTTGTCGACAATCGTGAACTCAAGGATAGACCCAACGAGGATCATAAGCGTAAGCGACGTGACCCGGATGATGACTACCCGGAGCTTGATCGGCCATGGAACATAGAACATCTACGTCCTTTCTACACTTAGCATTTTTTATCTAATCGTGTACCTCCTATATGATCAATGAAATAAAGCTCTTTGGTTCACTCATATTTCTGAGTCTTTTACCTCCTTTAGTGTTCATTTTTGGATCATATAAACCTTTATGCACAAGACTTGCGATTGCACTTGTGAAAATTCCTCCTACAGGCGTTAGCTTAAGTTTTCTGGTCTACACGTTCTTTGTTGTTTTTATGTGGATTCTGGAGTAGTGACTTTCGGCACTCATTGTCGGCGATTTTGTGCTTAGGTTATTGACGGTGCCATTGGGCATCATCACCTAAAGCGCATGGTTCCGACAACGAGTCTTCCGACTCACGAAAAGTCAAGCATAAGAACCAAAGTAATGGACAAGCCAGCACTTACTTAAAAAATATATACATGCTGAAACTTAATTCTTAAGTAGTAGGATACGATAACCATTGTTTTCCGCCTTAAGATTACATCAACAACGTTTTTCCCGCGCACACTCCAGAGGTGAAACAGAAATTACAAAGTGTTTTTTACTCTTTGGGTGCAGGAGACTTGGAGGCCGCATCGTCACCAGCCGGAGAATCACCCTCAGCATCGGTGCTATGGTGAGACTCGGAGGATTCCAGGTTGGCATTGCCGAGAAAGTTCCTGGGCACGAAGACGTCAACATCTACCAACTTGGCAACCCTGGTGTCATAACCCGCGAGTGATGGAAGGATGGCTTCGTGATCGATCTCCTTGCCGTCATCATCCACGTCGGGGATACCAGATGTCACCATGTCGATGTCGGCATCTTCATAGTGTGCCTTCACCATATACAGCGCCATCCTTGCGCCAGCCCGTGCACATGAAGCTTTCCAGCTTGCAACACGCTCGGGGGCTCGGCGCAGAATCTCCGAGTACTTCGCCATGGAGTCCGAGGCCTTGATATAGATCTGGAGGGGCTTGGCGATCTCCTTGGCTTGGGCGATGGCGGTGTTGATGAAGTTGCCGGCAAGAATCATGCATTCCTTGTCCGAAGGAGGCGAGCGGGTTAAGCCCATGGGCGCTGAAAATTCCGACAACGACTGCATGAGTTCAAAAATTCTAAGTATCCAGACTACAGAACTACAAGGCGGAGGACACTTACTGAAGATGCTGGCCTTAGCCTGCCAGACAACATCCGCCAAGGATTCCTTCTCTTGTTGGAGGAGCTTAAATGCCTCTCTATGGCGAAGGTTTTGCTCATCGGCAGCTTGCTTCTGATCCTTTAGGATCACAAGCTCCTCCTTCAAGCGATTGATCTCAGCGGAGGCGGAGTCCTGTAGGGCTTTCATGGAATCCTCGTGCATCTTCAGCATTTCTTCCCTCTCCTTCTTAAGGATCTTGTTCTCGCTGTCCAGCTGCTGGATGTGCTTGGACTGCTCGACAATATCCTTGGCCTTGGCGACATGCTCTGCAAGTCGGAGAAAACAAAGTACACATTGAGTACTCGGAGATTATGGGCACAAAAATAAGACGGAAATGCGTCATAAGAAAACAAACTCTTGTTTTTGATGATCTGTTCCTTCAAGATGGCGGTTTTACCCTTTTCAGCTTCAAGGTCTGCGAGCATCTTCTGGTACTTATCGTTGGCCATGCCCCTCCGAGCATTCTCGTTCTATGGAAACAAATACAAAGTTAAGTCGTTGTTTAGTCTGCTTGGAGCTTCTAGTCGGAAATTTTCCACCTAGATGCTTGGGGGCTACAGCGAGAGATTTTAACTTAGCAATATGCTTAGCTTTTCTTTAAGCATCTAGTCGGAGCTAATTCAGTTCTCAACTAGAGGCTTGGGGGCTACAGTATAAGGTTTTAACTCAGAAAATGCTTAGCTTTTCTTTAAGTATCTAGTCAGAACTAATTCAGTTACAACTAGAGGCTTTGGGGCTACATCATTTAAATTTATGAACACTGTGTATGCTACTCTTAAAGCATCTAGTCAGAATAATTCATTCCATCTAAATGCTTGGGGGCTACAGTGAGAGTTTTTTCCAACTTAGTCACTCTTAGAGCATATAGATGCAAAACCAATGGTTTTCCGTCTACATCCTCGGGGGCTACAGTGGGATACTCATACAAAATGCAAAAGGTAAAGTAAAACTTACAAGTGCGATGATCTTGAGGTTTGTAGCGCTCTCGGCCAGCAGCTTGCCAAAGGAAACGTTGTTTCCTTGCAAGATGTCTGCTTGACGAAGTAGCTCCTCAAGACCGCACGTCGGAGATGACGGCACTCCTCTAGGAACCATAGTTGTGCTACCCGGCGTAAGCACCAGGTAAATAATCTTCGGCAACTCGAAGGGTTTACGGGAGAGGCGCCTTCAGAGGTACCAGCTCCCATCACCGCCTTGCCGCTACCGATGGCATCCTTAGCCGGTGCTTCAGCCATTTGAAGAGCAGCACTCTCCTGCGTCGCCTGCTCGCCGACAACAGCTAGTTCGGTAGAAGCGCCAGAGTCCACTTCCATGGCGGAAGGGCCTGGTGCCTCCTGGACTAGGGAGCTTGTCGGAGCAGAGGAGGGCTTGATGGCAGGAGTGGCAGGGGCGATGGCGGGAGAGGAGTTGCGATGCAGCATATCTTTGATATTTCTAGAAGCCCCAAGAGTCTTGGAGGACTTCTTGAGGTTGGTTGTGGCTTTCTTCCTGAAATGTGCAAAATGCATAAGTACAAGAATAAGACAGATAAATAGACAATGTCGGAGAATGAGAAACTTACACTAGGGGGGTGCTTTCGCAAACATCCCGGTGGCTTTCTTCTTTTCCGCCTCCAGGGCGGCAGTACTCTTTTTGGAGGCTCCACCCTCCGTCTTCTTCTTCTTACCTCCGTCAGCAGCATCAGAGGTGGAGCTCTTCCGCTTTCGCGCCAACGGGGCATCATCGTCGGACACGTCCGTGACTTCCTTCATCTTTGGATCATAGATTTGGGAAGCCAGGTTGCCCTCCTCTAGATCGCTAAGCTGTTAAGTGAAGAAATCATCGTGCTAGACAAGATGATATTGGCAAGACGGACAAAACTAGAGCAATGTCATACACGGAAAATAAAAGTCTACCTTTGGGCACTTTCCGTCTACGAACATGTCGTAGGTGAGGGTGAAGCCACGCTTCTTATCCTTCACCTTGACGATGTCCTTGAGGCGGAACTTGACGGAGTTGCTCGAGAAGTTTTCCTCGGAGATCCGGAGGGTATCCTTGATCGCCGGTACTGCAGCATATACTTGATGCGGTGCTGCAGAGGTTGGATCCGCCGATGAACCAGCACATGGCTAGGTACAAGCCGGTCGCACCTGTCTCACGAACCACTCGATCCGCCTTATTGCGCGAGAAGCCGAGGTCGGAGGGAAGGGAGGCATGGGGCCATGTGGAGACTTCAACGGCTCCATCCACGAAGTCCGACGTTACTTCTACCTGCCAAAGGAATGTCGGGCCGTGAAGCACGTCCGCCAGTTTTGCATGACTCGTGGCCGACGATGTCGGGGAACCGACGGCCAGGACGGATCTTGAAGCTTATGGTGCCGCAGTTTCTAAGCTCCTCCCTACTGTGTCCGGCTTCACGCTTGACGGTGAAGAAGTATACAAACAAATCTAACCTAGGCCTAATCCCTAGGTAACCTTCACAAAGTGCCGCGAAGTTGCTAAGCACTAAGATACTATTGGGGGAGAGGTTATGGGGTTGGACCTTGAAGTGATTCAAGACGAACAGGAAGAAGTGAGAGATGGGCAGAGAAACGCCGCGTACCAATTGCGCCTTGAGGTACACCTTCTCTCCGGCTTGGGGAGAACGCCGCCGGGCCGCCGCCGCCGCCAGCGAGCCCTCCGTCATGGGAGGTAACCTCAGCAACCATCTCTTGGATGTCGCGGCCGGTGATGTCCGAGCCGCGCCAGTCGCCTTTGTGCGAGTCTGGCTCCTCTTCCAGGGGCTCCAGCGCCACCAGATTATGGTCGCCGCCGGTGGTTTCTAGCACCACCGATGCGGGGATGACCAGGCCCTCTGGGGGCACGACGATGGAGCTCGCCAGCTTCGCCGCGGCTTCGCTTGACGCCTCCATTGATAGGGATGAGCTGCTGCTAGCCATAGAGGAGGAAGAGAATGCGACTGGTGCAGAGAGCGAGGCTAGGGTTTCTCGAGGTTTTCGCGGAGAGCTCGAGGAGGCGCGCGGCTGGAGGAAGAAGACGATGACGCGAGAGAATGGGGTGAAAAAGTGGCAAGTGTCCCACGATTACTATTTATCTTACTCTGCGTCAAGATTCGTGCAGCTAATCGGACGGTTGCCGCGTAGACGACGTGTTCATGAACGTGCGCGGTAATTTCGCCACGTCTGCAATCGTCGCCGCCAACGGTTCGTATCGCTCGCGCGGGAAAATCGGATATGATTACATTCTCTGCATGTGTGAGTTACGAGGCGTCGCTGACCTACAGCATACGTCGCCATAACTGACATGGTAGATGAGTCGTCCCATCGAAGATTCCGGCATGGACGGATTTAATCCGACAACGGGAGTGTACGATGGAAGATTCAGCATTTCTCCGACTTACTCATAGAATACGGAGAAACCTTTGCAGGGTTCATTGGGAGGACTACAATATGTTGCTTGACGATTTGCCGACATCCATCTAGACGGAGCATTCCACATGAAGAGGCAAGACGGTGGAAGATCTTGGAGTTCTCCGGGGGCTACTATTGGGGATATGCTTTATGAGTATCCTCATAGTATGTCTCTTATCCGACTAACCCGGGTGGCCCATAGTCGGTAGCATGGCCTATGGCCTGCTGGGCGGCCCAATTAGGTGGATCTAGAAGGGAGGCCCATGCCGGATAAAGGAAGGCTACGGTGGAGTCACCAGCGTACCCGGAGCCTTGGAGTGCAAGATACACAAGACTAGTAATAGACGGTGTAGAACTCTATAACCTGTCCGGCTAGGAATTTTCCCTGTAACCCTAGGACCTGGCGACTATATAAGCCGTGCCTATGGGAGCCTTTAGGGCACGATAACTTAGACTTTCTAGTCACCTCGCACATCGAACATAATCTCTGTAACTCGGCGTATTGCCATTATAGTGATTTATAGCAGGAGTAGGATTCCGCCACCATTGTGGGATCTGAACCTGGGTAAGCTGTGTTACCTCGTACCCGTCAACCGTCCGCCTTACCCCACGTCTCTAAACACGCACTGTGAGGACCCCTCCATGGCGTACTCGTCGGCAATACCACCACAACAGTCACGGAAGACGAGGTGTCGTTGGCATCACTACCGCGGTCGTTCGTCCCAGTTACCGGGCTGGTGGCCGCTCCAGCCGCAGGGGCTTCACCACCGAGAAGAGCTCCCGCGGTGATCGCCATCGAACCTCCTATCGCAGCCTCGTCCTCGAAGAAGTCATCGGTGTCTTGGGCGCAGAGCGTGTTTGAGACGGGCCTCCATCGGAAACCGGGGCCATAGCTAGAGAAGCCGGCCAGTATTCATACTGGCCTACGATTTATCCCAGTCGCCAAGTGAGCATTTCTCAAAACTTTCATTTGTCTGCTTGACTCATGTTCGACTGGCGAGCGTTATTGACGGAGTAGTTCCGCATGACTGGAGTGAAGAATATAGGTCACCGTTCGGTGGCCAAGGTTCCATCGGGCGCCGCGGAGGCGCCAGCCGATCCCTCGAAGAAGAGGAAGGGCGACAAGGTTGAGGCGCCCGCTGAAGGCGCCAAGAGAACAAAAGGCGACGAGGTCGTAACAATCTCGGACGATCCAGCAGTTGCCCCGAGCGAAACCCCGATTGCGGTGGACGTAGCTCCGAAGGCCATGGAGGACATGGAGTCGCAGCGGGCAGGCCCCACGGCCTCGGTTGAGGCGACCGGGCCGCCTTCAGGTGGCGTAGGAGACGCGGTGGCGACGTTCCCTCGCTTTGTAGCGATGGCATCCACGGCGAGTGCCTCGGTGCCGTCGAGCCAATTGCCTGGGGCCGCCGGTACGGAGGTCGAACCGCGTCGCAGGCATACTCCAATCGTTCTCTCGTCAGTGGACGCAATGGAGCTTCATGGCATGCTAGGTGCCGCCATCCAGGTATGTCCAGTCCCCGAGGATCGAGCCACTAAATTTCAGTGGTCGGATTCTTACTGTTTTTCGCCATCCAGTCCCCGAGTGTCTAGTCGCTGAATTTCAGCGGCTAGGAACTTAGGAATTTTTGTCGTCCAGTCCCCGAGTGGCTAGTCGCTGAATTTCAGCGGCTAGGTACTTGAGGAGATTTTGTCGTCCAGTCCCCGAGTGGCTAGTCGCTGAATTTCAGCGGCTAGGCACTGAGGAGATTTTGTCGTCCAGTCCCCGAGTGGCTAGTCGCTGAATTTCAGCGGCTATGCACTGAGGAGATTTCTTGCTGACGCTGTAACTATTGCACAGGGCCTGCAGCGCGAGTCGGGCGACTTGCTGCCAAGCACCGTGTGAACAAAGAGCTCCTTGCTGTTCAGAATGCGAACGAGTAGCTTCGAGTGACTGCGGGTGAGTGTTTTTCGTGTTTGGCGCTAGTCATGAAATTGTCACGTTTGTAACCGTTTTGTAGTGGAAGCAGAGGATAGCGCTGCCGCGGTGAAGGAGGCTCGCTAGGGCCTCGTTCCGGCGAGTGAGTTGATGGTTGCCCAGTCGTCCTTGAGCGCCGCGGAGAAGCGAATCGCCGAACTGGAGCGTGAGCTCAAGGAGGCGAAGGCGGAAGCGAGTTCGGCGGAAGGAAGGGCCAAGGCGGCCGTTGCTTCTACTGCTGAGGAGCGGAAGGTGTCGGACGCGCTCGTTGCCGGGCTGCAAAATGACTTCTCATCTCTTCAAAATTTCATCACGGAACTCTGCCGCCCACTGATTGGTGAGTTTTCCTTCTGCGAATCCCCGGGCGCGCGACTCGCATTGTTTTGCTGGTGCTTCCCTTAACATTGGCTTGTGTGTTGCAGGCTTGATCACTGATAACGCCGAAGAGGCGCAGTCGTATGACGCGCGGCAATGCGTCACCACTCTGGTCGACTCTGCCGCGCTATCAGCGACCTACCTCCAGGCGTATATTCAGGAGATATCGCCCACGGAGGTGATCCCCAGCGACCTCATCGAAGTTTGGTGCTATCTGGAGAAGGCCCCGGCGGTTGTGGAGTTCATGATGCGGTCGGCCTTCCGTCATGGAGCGGCGACTGCGCTGAGCCTTGGGCTCACGCATTTTCCCGAAGACTTTGACCTTTACGACGTCACGAGTGGGTACCCTTCGTCGACGGGCTCGGTCGAGATTGCCAAGGTGCTGAAGCTGACGGAGCGAGCCGCGGTGTATCCGACCGTGTGTGGGCGTTGGACGACCTCATTCCTTATCAGGAAATAGTCATCGCCCCCAATGACCTCGAGCCGTCGCACCGCAACTTCAAGGTGGAGCAACCGTTTCGTGCGGCCATGGCGGGTGAGCTCATGACGTACCCATCGAATCCTTGGGTTCCCTTTATCCGCAATCACAAAGATGGTGGCGCCTCCTCGTCGAAGCCTGCAGAATAAAGTATTTTTCCACTCGGCGTTAGCTTAAGAGAAATATGTAATTCTCCTTGTACGCGAACAAATTTTGCTGCTATGAAGGAATGCAGGGGTTCTTCTGTCATTGTTTTTGTGTTTTGGTTGTTGGTTGTGCGAGTCCCCGAGTGTGTTCGCCCTTTTTATGGGGTTGACCTCGTTTTTATATGTTGTTTGAACTGTTAGTGAGTTAGGGTCGACTCGGCATGGCTCGGGAAGCCAGTCGCATGGTGACTCCAAGGGGTGATCTTTACTTGGCCGTTTTCCCAGGCGCGAACGGGGTCGGGTCGCCGAGTCCCCGAGCGTGGTACTTGGCCGTTCTAGTCGCATGCCCGATGTAGTTGAGGACTAGGCGTGTTGTGTTAGGCGCGTCACTCCACCTGATCCCTAAGACCAGTCGCGTGGAGAGCCCAGGGCGCGCTCTCCTAGTTGGCGTTTTTACCTAGCCGCTCTTCTTTGGGCTGGCGTCAGTCCCCGAGCGTGGTACTTTGATGTTCGAGTCGCTGTGCCGAGGATGTGGAGGATTGGGTCACTGTGGGAAGCGAATGAAGTTGTCCTGGCTCAGGAAGCCAGTCGAGCGGGGCGACTCCGATGGGGCTCCGGGTTAGCTTTTTTCGTGGACGATACGAGGCCTGAAGTTTTCCAGTGCCCTCGTACCGCACTACTTGGCCGTGCCGGTCGCGTCACCAAAGGTTGACTTCTGCGAATAGCATAGCACTGTTTTTACGAGTGCGAGTGGCACAAGGTACGAAGAGTGGACGCAATTTGTGCGAATCGATCTTCTTTATTTCATAGCAGGTAGGAGGTACATGTCTAGAGTTCTAGGAGTAGAACTTCCGTAGGAGGTTTACATTCCATGGCCGCTTGAAGTTGAGTTTTCCGTCGCCTCGGATGTCAGTGAGGTAGTAGGCGTCGTTTCCCAGGACTCACCTGATAGCGAATGGTCCCTCCAAAGGGGGAGAGAGCTTGTGCATGCCCTTCTTGTCCTGGATCAGATGCAGTACCAGGTCGCCTTCCTGGAATGTGCGAGTCCGTACTCGCCGGCTGTGGTAGCGACGAAGACCTTGCTGGTAGATGGCGGTGCGGAGCAAGCTAGATCGCGCGCTTCGTCGAGATGGTCGACTCCATCCTGGCGTGCGAGCTCATTGTCAGCCTCCGTGTAATTGACCACCCGTGGCGAATCGTGCTCGAGGTATGTTGGTATGACGGCCTCGGCACCATACACCATGAAGAAGGGAGTGAATCCTGTCGACCTGTTGACGAAGGTGCGGATGCCCTAGATGATAGAGGGGAGCTCTTTGACCTAGCACCCGGGAGTTTGCCCGAGTGGAACTTGCAGTCGCGGCTTCAGGCCATGGAGAATGCTCTGGTTGGTGCATTTCGCCTATCCATTGGACTCCGGGTGAGCGACTGAGGCGAGGTCGAGTCGTATGTTGTGCTCCTCACAGAATTCCGCCATGGCTCCTTTTGCGAAGTTTGTGCCGTTGTCCGTGATGATGCTGTGTGGGAATCCGTAGCGATAGATGAGCTCGCCTAGGAACTTGGTGGCAGTTTTCCCGTCGCACTTGCGGACTGGCTTGGCCTCCACCCATTTTGTGAACTTTTCAACCGCGACTTGGAGGTGGGTGAAGCCATAGGGGGCCTTCTTGAACGGGCCCACTATGTCAATTCCCCATACGGCGAATGGCCAGGTGATGGGGATGGTCTTGAGTGCCGAGCTCAGCACGTGAGTCTGGTTGGCGTACTTCTAGCACTCGACGCATCGTTGGACGATATTGACCGCGTCGGCGTGTGCGGTGAGCCAGTAGAAGCCATGTCGCATGGCCTTGGTGACCAGGGAGAGGGCGCCAGCGTGGTGGCCGCAGTCGTTAGCGTGGATGTCTTGGAGGATCTTTCGTCCTTCTGTGGGTCACGCTCCGCTTGTGGAGCTCGCCGTTGATGATGACGAAGGATTTGCAGTGCGTGCTATCATCCGGGCCTCTGTCTCGTCAGCGGGTAGGGTGCCTCCCTCCAGGTAAGCGACGTATGGCGCGGTCCAGTCACTTGGCTCGGTGATCAGTGCGACCAGGGTTGCCTCTGCTTGCAGCGGAATTCCTATGTCAATCTCCCTTGGGGGAGAGACGGAAGGCTTGGTGATGGTGTCGAGGAAGATGCCGGCAGGTGGTGCGAGTCGAGACGAGCCGATGCGGGAGTGCGTCGGCCTCCTCGTTCTTCCTCATATCGATCCACTCAACGGAGTAGCCCGCGAAGTGGCCACCTAGCTGATCCACTCCTTGGCGGTATGCCGCCATGGTGGGGGAGACTGCGTCGCATGTGTCGGCGACTTGCCCGGCGACGAGGTCGGAGTCGCCGTAGTAGCGTAGGCAATTGATGTTCATCTCCTTGGATGCCCGCATGCCGTGGAGTAGCGCCTCGTACTCGGCCATGTTGTTGGTGTAGGGGGTGAAGTTGAGGTAGAGGACGTAGCGTAGCTTGTCGCCCTTCGGAGATGTGAGCACGATCCCTGCCCCTGTGCCATCTGCGTTCTTGGAGCCATCGAAGTGTAGGCTCCAGTAATGGAGGTATGGCAGTTTCTTTGGCTGCTGGGCCTCCTCCCAGTCGGCAAGAAAGTCTGCGAGAGCCTGCGACTTAATCGCCTTGCGCGGCTTGTACCTGATGTTGTGGACGCCGATCTTGAGGGCCCACTTGGCGACTCGCCCAGTCGCTTCACGGTTGCGGATGATGTCCTGCAACGGTGCTGAGGAGACGACCGTTATCGGGTGCTCCTGGAAGTAGTGCGGAAGTCTCCGCTGTGCTCTGAAGACCGCATATACCAATTTTTGGTACTGCAGGTAGCGCTGGCGAGACTCGGTGACGACTTCGCTAATGTAGTATACAGTTCGATGCATCGGGCGCTCATTGCCCTCCTCTGGTCTTTCGACGACCATGACGGCGCTGACGACGCGCTCGGAAGTCGCGACGTACACGAGCATGGGCTCCTTGTAGACTGGGGCAGTGAGTAGCGGTGCCGCGAGTAGAACCTCCTTGAGAGCGTGGAGGGCGTTGTCTGCCTCCTTGTCCCACTAGAAAGTGGGGTTCTTGCGCATTAGGCGATAGAGGGGCATCGCCTTCTCGCCTAGCCAGGGGGATGAAGTGACTAAGAGCCGCGACTCGCCCAGCCAGCTTCTAGACGTCGCGCAGGAACTTGGTCTTCCGAGCCGGGCGATCGTGTTGATCTTGGCGGGGTTCGCCTCGATTCCGCGCTTCGAGACGACGTACCCCAGCAGCTGTCCAGTAGGTACACTGAAGGTGCACTTCCCTGGGTTTAGCTTTATCTTGTATCTCCGCAAGTTGGCGAAGGTTTCCGCCAGGTCGGCGAGTAGATCGTCCTGGTGAGTGGACTTTACTACTATGTCCTCGATGTAGACTG
The DNA here is from genome assembly GCA_030063025.1 of Avena longiglumis. Lineage (NCBI taxonomy): Eukaryota > Viridiplantae > Streptophyta > Magnoliopsida > Poales > Poaceae > Avena > Avena longiglumis. The sequence goes on from CP125977.1 coordinate 482,726,078, forward strand.
GATATTGCGGCCGATTTGGCTCTCAAGGCACTCTTTCAAACACCTCTGGTAGGTCGCCCCGGCGTTCTTGAGGCCGAAGGTCATGGCGGTGTAGAAGAATGCTCCGAATGGCGTGATGAACGCCGTATTCTCCTCGTCCTCGACTGCCATGTTGATCTGGTTGTACCCAGAGTAGGCATCAGGGAAGCATAGCGACTCCAAGCCCGCGGTTGAATCGATGATTTGGTCGATCCGCGGGAGGAAGAACTGCTCCTTCGGGCAGGCGCTGTTGAGGTTTTTGTAATCGATACATATTCTCCAGGTCCCGTTTTTCTTCTTGACCAAGACTGGGTTTGCCAGCCACTTGGAGTATTTGATTAACCGGATGAAGCCTGCAGCGAGTAGATGTTGCACCTCCTCGGCGATTGCTCGGCGGCGCTCTTCATTGAAGGGTCGCAGTGACTACTTGACAGGTCGCACTTTGGGGGTCGGTGTTGAGTTTGTGCTCAGCGAGTTCCCTCGGGACACCAGGCATGTCAGATGGCTTCCATGCGAAGATTTCGCGATTCTCACGTAGGAACTCAATGAGCGCGCCTTCCTATGCTGGGCTCATCCTGTCCCAATCGTCACCGTCTGGCTGGAGTCGCCTGGGACCAGCTTGACGGTGCGGGTGTGCGTCATTGTCTCGAAGGCGGTGGAGCTGCCACCCTCCGAGTTGGGCTTCTTGAGTATGGTGGGGTCGTCATTGTTGACCCCGCTCGCGTACTTGGCGAGCTCCTCTGCGTGGTTGGCCTCTGCCGCGATGACAGCGTCAGCGAGCTTGGCGCCTTTGGCCTCGCATTCTGCGGCCATGTCGGGATCGCCATGGATAGTGATGATGCCGCACGGCCCGGGGAGCTTCATCGCATTGTACGCGTAGTGGGGCGCTGCCATGAATTTGGCGAACACCTAGTGCCCCAGGACGCAGTGGTAGGAGCTATTGAATGGCACCATCTCAAAAATGATCCGCTCGGTGCGGAAGTTTGCTGGTGTGCCGAAGGTGACTGACAGCGTCACCTTGCCAATTGGGTACGCCTTCCGACCGGGGCGATGCAGTGGAAGGTGGTGTAGGTCGTCTCGATCATCGACTACAGGAGCCGCAGTCGCCTGAATGTGTCCAGGTATAGAATGTTGATGGAGCTTCCGCCGTCCATCAGCGTCTTGGAGAGCCAATAGTCCCCCACCTTGGGATTGACCACCAAGGCGACTCGGCCCGGATATTCGAAATGGGGCGAGTGGTCCTCTTGGCTCCAGGTGATTGGTTGCTCGAACCAGTTAAGGAACTGGGGGATGTCGATCTGGGACACCGCGTTGACGACAACGGCGCAGGCGATGACCTTCTTCTCGCGCTTCGTGTTGAAGCCTGTGAAGGTGTGGAGAGAGCCGGCGTCGTTGCCGAATTTGCCACCGTTTGGCGGGTGGTTGTCGGGGTCTTCCCTTGTGCGCCGTGCCTTCTTAATTTCCCTCAAGGAGTGGCAGTCGACGGTCGTGTGCATGGAGGGTTTCCCCTCCCTGCTGTGGAATACAGAGGGCTGATTGAGGAGGGCCGCGGGGTCGAACCGTGGCTTCGCCTTGTAGTTGCCGCTTTCGTGGCGCTGACCTCCATCGCGGAGGAAGCTCTTGGGCTCGCATGGAGCGTACCCGGCGTTGGCGACGAAGTTGACTCGCCCGTCACCGCGGCGCTTGCCGGTGAGGCGAGTGTTGCTGTACCGTAGCTCGGGTCGCCTCCCGTTGTCGTGGAAGCTCGTGCAGCGATTCCCTCCCGACTCGTCGTCGGTTTCTTGGTTTGGGTATTCCTCCGCGTACCGCTTGGCGATCTCGAGGAGGTCCGGTATGTTGTCGAGTGTTTTGTGCACCCGCTTGAGTTTGGCGACCAGGGGCTCGTAGCGGCACGAGGTCTTGAAGCAGTGGATCGCGGTGTCCGGGTGGATTCCGGCCGCGTTGTACCACAGGTCTTGCCACCCTTTGGACCCAGTTGCGGGTCGACTCGCGGGGTCCCTGAACGCATCGCTCCACGTCCTCGATGGTGGTGGCGCGGGTGTAGGAGCCCTCGAAGTGCCCGACGAAGGCATCGCGCATTTCCTCCCAAGAGTCGATGTTGTCCGCGGGGAGGGTGTTAATCCATTGCCAACACGCTCCCTCCATCATCAGGGGGAGGTAGCGAGCGGCGAGCAAGTCGGTATGACCGGCGATTCCCATTGCCATGAGGTAGGTGTCCAGCCATATGGACAGGTCGTACGATGGGTCGTACTTCTCGATTTCCTTTGGCGCCTTGAAGTTTGTCGGGTATCTTTCGCCTTGGATCATTGGTCCGAAGCACTGGGGTCCGACTCGGCTCAGCGACCCCCTTGGTTCACCGTCGCGGCGGTTGGTGAGGGTATGCATCAGGTCATCAGGCTGGTCTGCGCGCCAGCTCTGGTTGTTGATGATGTGGGTGCGCGCGTCGACTGGCTGCCCGTTGGCGGCGACAAAGTTGTTCGCCGGACGCGGGTCGTTGGTGGAGAGTGCCGCATGTGCGGGTCAATGTTGGAGCTGCAGGGGCTTGGGTGGTGGGCAGTTAAGGGTGTTTGCCACCACTGAGCGGCCGCTCGAGGCCACCCTGCTGCCTGACAAACGCGAGTACATGCGACCCTGTTAGTCGGCACCCGCGTTTTGTTGCTCGACTGCCTTGGTGAGTAGAGACTTGGCGTACTGGATCTGCAGGGCGCCTTCTCCGGTAACGGTGATGTTGTCGACCGCGGCTCGGCTCGCGACGACGTTGTCCATCGGGTTGGAGAACAGCGGGAGGCCATTCGCGTCTCGCTCCCGCGAGGAGACCAGGATTATCGGCTGATTCTGGGGGGGGCGTGCGGCCAGGTGGTGGTGGTGGGGCGTCCTTAGCCGTCGCGCCTGGTGGTGGCCGGGAACTTACTCCTGGCGGCGCGTTTTCGCATATCGCGCGCTCGGCTATGCGATTCAGGTCATTCTCGTCATCGAAGTTCAGGGCGCGTCCCTAAACGGTGGGGTTCAGGCCCGACCTGATGCGGAGTTGGTGGTAGCATGAAAGCTCCTGCGCTGTCACCTGCTCGAGGCAGAATTTTTCGCGCTCGGATTATTCCTTGCGCACCGCCTCCTCCAGTCGCACGCGGAGTTCCTCGACCTCCGTCGCCGTCGCGGTCGGCGGGATAAGCGTGGAGAAGGGGTTTGGCAGGGGGTCCGCTACATTCGCCATGTAGGCCGCGACGTTGCGGCCCGATCCGACGTGTAAGTCGCCGGAGTTCTCCGATCCGGAGTCGAAGTCGAAGATCCCAAGGATGGATTGGTCCACGAAGTCTCCCACGTTGGAGACCTGGGTGATGAAGCCCGCGTGTGACGCGGTGACGATGGATCCGGCAGCCGACGTCGGGGTCGCCGAGTTGACGTCGTCGTTAAGGGCCGCATCATCCGCGACCACAGTGGTTTCGGCCACGTTGCTGTTGGCCGAGTCGTACTCGGAGGCGAGGCGGTGGATAGTGCAGACCTAGCTCTCAGAGAGCTGGTCGCGTGGCGGCGACTCGCGGATGCGAGATGGGTCCTCCGAGGTGATGGTGTCGGTGGAGCCAACGAAGAGGCTGATCGTGCCGACCGGCATGATCACGCTGTGCGTGACGGGGCATGCCGTCGGGACGTAGCTGCTCGGCAAGATCTGAAGGATCTCGCCGATCGTGCATCATGCAACCGGTGGCTATCGTCTCGTTGATGGGCAGATTGGATCTCGCCGCAGAACACCAGCCTGACCGGCCAGGCCCCAAGGTGGGCGCCACTGTCGTGGGAATGGCCACGGTAGATGCTGCAATCGGCAGTGAGTAGTAGAACAAGGGGAAAGAGCGGCCAGCCATCTGCGGTGCGAGATGAGGGCAGAGACACAAGGGTTTACCTAGGTTTGGCCCCTCGGAGGGTAAAGACCTACTCCTTCTAGATTGTATTATGGAGAGAGTTCAAGGGCGAGCTCTATGACTAGGAGGCGAGTCGCTGGGGTGTATGATGGAACGTGTCCTCTATGCATACCCTAGGGAGGTTTATATAGGCTCACCTCGCTAGGGTTTACAGATCTACAACCGAATTGGTTAAGGATTCAGAGGGTCCTTGACCTAATCCGATTGGGCCTAGCTACACTTCTTGGCCTCCGGCTTCCAGTCGCCTGGGTCCCCACCAAGTCTCGATCCAGTCGCCATCCTGCGGGCCCACACTAGAGGAAAAAGGGCCATCCGTTCGCCACCCCTGGGAGCATTAGTCCCGGTTGCGCCACCAACCGGGACTAATGCTGGCACGCGTCCCGGTTGGAGCGGGCACGGGGCCAGGGGGCATGGGTCCCGGTTGGTAGGGGGCGTCCGTTGGAGCCACCAACCGACTAAAGGTTTGGCCACAGCCACGTGGCGTGCGCACATTTAGTCCCGGTTGCTGGCTCCAACCGACTAAAGACCCTGCCCTCTATAAATGCAACGCCACCCCTCCGCCCACTGTTTTTTCGAATGGTGTAAGGTGTGAGGGTGTGTGCTAGTTTTTTCTCATGCATGCATTGAAGGTGTTTGTTGAAATGTTTGAGTGAAAAATCCAGTTGAATATCTCATAGAACAAAAATATAGAAGGTGTCCGAGACGCACTTGAGCTTTCTCCTCTTTATTTCCCTCGATCAAGGTTAGCAATCCTATCTTTTCTAGGTCATTGATACAATTCATGTGTCGGTGTGAATTGGTTATTTCACTATTTATGATGTCCTGTTTTTGGATAAACTTACTTATATGATGCAGATGAACGGTCGGGAATGGATGTACGGTGACCGGCGGGTAGCCGGGTATATCAAAGGCGTGGATAAATTTATCGATGTGGCTACGGCAAACAAAGAGAATGGATTTATACGTTGTCCATGTGTTCAATGTCGGAACAACAAGGAGTACTCTTCCTCGAAAATCATTCATGCCACCGATTATGAAAGGTTTCATGCCCAACTATAATTGCTGGACCAAGCACGGGAAAGAGGGGTTATGATGGAAGATGGTGAAGAAGAAGATGATGATAACAACTATCATCATATGTTTCGAATACGGTGATACCGCAATGGAAGACAATGGAGAGGAAAAAGGTGAAGAACGGGCATCGATGAGCCCGATGAACTTGGTAGGGTCATTTCGATGCAAAGCGAGACTGTGAAATGTAAAATGAGAAGTTGAAGTTAGAGGGCATGTTAGAAGATCACAAGAAATTGTTGTACCCAAATTGTGAAGATGGCAGCACAAAGCTCGGCATTAATCGAATTGTTGCGATGGAAGGCGAGTGTGGTCTAACCGACTCCTCATTTGAAAAGATGTGAAAATAATGAAGCCAAGTTTCCAAAACATAACGAACTTCCCGAGAGTACCTCTGAAGCAAAGAAGACTCTCCTCTTCGGGATTAGATGTGCAAAAGATACATGCATGCATTAATGATCGCATCCTCATCATGTAAGGAGTATGATAATTTAGATAAATGCCCGAATGCAACGCTATGTATAAGATCGACGAGATGACCTCGGTGATGTTGAGGGAGAGCCTCCTAAGAGGGTTCTGCTAAGGTTATGTGGTATGCTCCTATAATACCAAGGTTGAAACGCATGTTCGTAAACAAAGAGCATGCCAGTTGTTGCGATGGCACAAAGAAGACCGTAAGAAAGACGGGAGTTGAGACACCCACGATGGGTCACAGTGAGAAAAATCAAGAGACTTCCTGACTTTGCGGTGACGCAGGAACTTATGGTTTGGTCTAAGTACGGATGGCATGAATCCTTTTGGGAGCAGAGCTGCAACAAAGACTGCCCGTGACTCTATGTATCTACAACCTTCCTCCTTGGTTGTGCATGAAGCGTAAGTTCATTATGATGCCAAGCTCATCCAAGGCCCAAGCAACCGGGCAACGACATTGATGTGTACCTTAGGCCATTAGTTGAAGAACTCTACGGTTGTGGGCAAACCAGTGTACGTGCGTGGGATGAGAACAAACAGAGCCATTTAATCTACTAGGGTTGTTATTCAGTAACCATCAATGATTGGCCTCTCTTAGTAACCTTTCAGATGCATAAACAAAGGATATAAGGCATGCACCCACTGTTTAGATAAGACCGAAGGTACATATTTGCATAAATGCAAGAAGGTTGTGTACCTAGCGAATCGACGATTTCTTCCACCAATCATCCGTAAGAAAGAAAGGCAAGCATTTCAAAGGTGAGGCGATCACCGGAAGAAGCCCGAACTCCCACCGGTGATGATGTATTTGGTATGGTCAAGGACATAGAAGTAATCTTTGAAAGGGTCCCGGTTAATCAGTTCGAACGACGCCGCTTCAGGACACGCACCCATGTGGAAGAAGAAATCTATATTTTGGGAGCTGCCATATTGGAAAGTCCTGCGTGTCCGCTCTTCAATCGACGTGATGCACGTGGAAAGAATCTCGCGTGAACCTGCTAGGATTCCTAGGCGTGTATGGGAAGACAAAAGATACACCCAAGCACGGAGGACCAACAAATTATGAAAGACCCAAAGAACATGCATACAGATAACAAGACGGATAAAGGGCGCCACTTAAGTCGTACCTATGCTCTTACCAAAGCAGAGAAGGAAATCTTTTTGAAGTCCTTTACAGATCAAGGTGCCGCCGGGCTTCTCATCTAATATAAAGGGATAATAAATATGGCAGAGAAAGTTCCAAAACCTGAAGTCTCATGACTGCCACGTGATTATGACGCAGCTTGCTTCCGATTGCATTGAGGGGCTTCTACCGTAAAATGTTCGAGTACCCATTGTGAAGCTGTGCATTCCTCAATGCAATATCTCGAAGGTAATCAATCCAGATATTCCGCCAAGGTTACGTAAGGATGTGGTACAATGTCTTGTTAGTTTTGAATTGGTGTTCCCACCATCCTTCTTCAATATTATGACGCATCTCCGGTTCATCTAGTGGAAGAGATTGCCATTCTCGGTCCGTATTTCTGCACAATATGTTCCCTTTGAGAGGTTCATGGGAGTCTTAAAGAAATATGTTCATAACCGTATAGACTGTAAGGAAGCATCTCCAAGGGATATGGAATGAGGAGGTCATTGAGTTTTGTGTTGACTTTATTCCGACCTTAAGCCGATTGGTGTTTCGACTCATGCATGAGGGAAGACTAAGTGGAAAAGTCACGCTGGGAAAGAAAGCACCGATATGTAGGACGGGATTCTTTCACTAAAGCACACTACAGCTTCTACATAATTCCACCTTGGCAGCTCCAGATATGGAGGAACACAAGAATATTGTACGCCCAAAAACCCGGGAAGCCTGAATCATGGATTCTGAGATGAACACATGAAGTCTGCGGTGGTTGGATGCGACACATCTCTTGAATGACACCACTGTTGGAGATCAGCTATACTTGTTGGCAGCACACCATCTTCTATGTATTGAATTTCCAAGGGCAGAAATAAATGGGAATACATTCTACACGATCGCCCAAGATAAAAGAGCACCAACCAAAATAGTGGTGTCCGCTTTGATGCAATAGACGAGAATGGACAAAAGGACACATATTATGGTTACATAGAGGAGATATGGGAACTAGACTATGGAGTCTCTTTAAGGTCCCTTTGTTTCACGCAAATGGGTCAACCTGAATGGGGAAGGGTAAAGATAGACCAGTTGTATGGAATGACAAAGGATCTCAACAATCTTGGTTATAGAGATGAACCATTCGTCTAGCCAATGATGTGTCTCGTGTTTCTATGTGAAGGACATGTCCTCCGGAGAAAAAAAAGAAAAATATGCAAACGAATACATCATATGATGATCCAAAGCGTCACATAGTTCTTTCGTGGAAAAGAAACATCGTGGGAATCGAGGACAAGATGTATATGTCAAGATTATAATAAGTTTGATGAAATTCGCCTTCACAAAGTGAAAACCACCCAAGCATTCCGTTAAGTAAAGAAGATGCTCCATGGTTACGCTCAAGCGGTCATAAGGAATGACATATGCCAAGAAGTTCATGCTCATATTATGTAACTCTAGTTCATGTCTTCGCGGTTTGTGGCTTGACCGAAGGATATCTTTCGGTTTGTGGCCTTTAGTCCCGGTTTTGTAGTCTTAGTTTTTAATATTAATAAATGTCTTGAGTGTTAGTCCCATTTTGTGGCTGGAGTGCCTCTATGACCAGTTTCTGAGATGCCGGAGGAGGGCTCCGCAGCATCTCCTCGAACTGGCCGCAGTGGTGTCCCCTCGCTCAAAACCATCTTGCAGCTTGTAACTTCACTAACTAGATCAATACGCCTGAGCTAACTAATTTCACATATTAGGAGTGCCTCTATGACCAGTTCCCGAGATGCCGGAGGACCGAGCTCCGTCAAGATCTCCTCAAACTGGCAAGATGGTGTCCTCGCTCTCGAAAACCATCTTGCAGCTTGTAACTTCACTAACTAGATAAATACGCCGAGCTAACTAATTTCACATATTAGAGTGCCTCTATGACCTTTCGGAGATGCCGAGGATCGGCCGTCACGGCATCTCCTCAAACAGCCGCAGTGGTGTCCCCGCTCGAAAACCATCTTGCAGCTTGTAACTTCACTAACTAGATCAATACGCCTCGAGCTAACTAATTTCACATATTAGAGTGCCTCTATGACCAGCTTTCGGAGATGCCGGAGGACCGGGCTCCGCAAGATCTCCTCGAATCGGCCGTAGTGGTGTCCTCGCTCTCTAAAACCATCTTGGAGATGCCTCAAACTGGCCGGAGGACCGGACTCACAAGGATGCATATTTATAGTACAAGCAGCTCGGCATAATGTCGACACTCACGACATAATGTCGACACTCACCCCTATTATTAGTGCCGATCATCTTTAGTCGGTTGGTGTCTCCAACCGACTAAAGGTTCATCTTTAGTCCCGGTTGGTGACACCATCCGGGACAAGGTACAAGCCGCACGACATAATGTCGACACTCACCCCTATTATTAGTGTTGTTCGCCCACTGCCAAGATCCCTTTAGTCCCGGTTTGTGACTACATCCGGACTAAATGTGTGCCGAACAATGATCATGTGTGTGTGGACATTGGTATGTAGAACAATGTTGCAGGAGGAAGTTTTCTTTTGTCGCACGGAAAATCCTTTTCCATTTTCCGAGCGCAAAAACGGGTCGCTTTGTGAAGTAACCACCAAAATGCCGCTTCGTAATGCTACCGCCCTATTTTCCTAAAATACTAGACCACCTTACATGGACTATATCCCAACCGTACAAATCGGGACTAAATATGAACCTCTCTTTATATAGGCATTTCTCTATTTATTAGGTAACACTTAAGACATTTATTAATATTAAAACCGGGACAAATCGGGACTAGCTAACACTCAGGCCTAAAGCCGCCCCTTTAGTCATAATCATGCCTAGTCCTATAGTACGCAGCTTGTGGTCTTCATCGCCGTCATCATCATCATCATCGCTAATCGCCACTCCGGGATCCTCACCATCCATGGCATATACCAGGCCATTCCAGCTTGGATTCACGGCGGGTGGGAGAGGGTCTCGAAGACGGCGCCGCCACCGACAGTGGGGCCTGGCGGGTGGACTGTGGCACCGAGGCGAGGATGGTCTCCCGGCGATGTAGCGCATCACTGATGATAGTACGGTTCTCCCACCACGCATTTGACGGCCGCCGACTTGTGGTTCACCGTGGCGGCATCACCTCACTGGCGAGAGCCCTTTCCCGCCTATTAGCGAAGAAGGCATTCCAGTGTCATAGTTGTCGGGATCCCACTGGGATCCATCCGCTGCCCGGCGTGAGCTCGTGGTAGAAGTGGTTTGTGATGGGCCAGGATGGCGTGCGGAACCTTGAGGACAGGAGGGACAGAACCCTCCAACAAAGATCCAAATGGCCAAGGGCAGCCGTGGAGGCGCACGGCCTCCTCGAGGGTCGAATGGCCCAAGAGGGCGTTGTCCATTGTTCTAAGAGAGGAAGGTGTGGATGTGTGTGGATAGCCATGACACGATCACCCTAAATATAGAGGGAAAGGGCGGGAAAACTTGGCGTGAAGCTTTGGGAAATGGCGGGAAATATCTTTAGTCCCGGTTAGTGACTACATCCGGGACTAAAAGCTCTAGTAGAAAGGAAAGGGCGGGAAAACTTGGCGGGAAGAGGTGGGAAATGGCGGAAAATATTTTTAGTCCCGGTTTGTGACTACATCCGGTTTGAAAAAATCATTTTTAGACTCGCAATATGTGGTTTCTTGAGAGATCCAATGCAAGTTCTAACAATGCACGTCCCCTATCTTCATGCACACCGGTTCGACCATAGTTAGAAATTCAAATAATTCAAAACGGGCATAATAAATTCAAAAAAAATCCGAACAATAAAAATCCTTCGCGTGGTGTCATATTATGTTACATAGTTGAAAGGAAAATACTGACTTGGTATATCGATTATGTTTCGAAAAAACCTTCACAAAATTACCTATCGTGTTCGAGGTTTCATGGCTTTCGGTCCAAATGACCGATGTTATGTGCTGAATCACGGCATAGTTTGTGATGTTGTGCCCATATTATGCATGTGTGTGGACATTGGTATGCAGAACAATGTTGCAGGAGGAAGTTTTCCTTTTAGTCGCACGGAAAAGCCCTTTTCCATTTTCCGAGCGCAAAAAAGGGTCGTTTTGTGAAGTAACCACCAAAATGCCGCTTCAATGCTACCGCCCTATTTTCCTAAAATACTAGACCACCTTACATGGACTATATCCCAACCGGTACATCTCAAACCTTTTCGTCCATCCCGTAAAAGGACAAATGTCTCGAATCGGTAGGAAGTGGGTCCGGTTTGTACTACAGTACATGATCTATCGCCTGTGATTTTTGAAAAATCATTTTAGACTCGCAATATGTGGTTTCTTCAGAGATCCAATGCAAGTTCTAACAATGCCCCTATCTTCATGCACACCGTTCGACCATAGTTAGAAATTCAAATAATTCAAAACGGGCATAATAAATTCAAAAAAATCCGAACAATGAAAATCCTTCGTGGTGTCATATTATGTTACATAGTTAAAAGGAGAAATACCAGACTTGGTATATTGATCATGTTTGAAAAACCTTCACAAAATGACCTATCATGTTCGAGGTTTCAAGGCTTTCATCCAAATGACCGATGTTATGTGTCAATCACGGTATAGTTTGTGATGTTGTGCCCATATTATGCATGTGTGTGGACATTGGTATGGAGAACAATGTTGCAGGAGGAAGTTTTCCTTTTTTGTCGCACGGAAAAGCCCTTTTCCATTTTCCGAGCGCAAAAACGGGTCGCTTTATGAAGTAACCACCAAAATGCCGCTTCGTAATGCTATCGCCCTATTTTCCTAAAATACTAGACCACCTTACATGGACTATATCCCAACCGGTACATCTCAAACCTTTTCGTCCATCCCGGTAAAAGGATAAATGTCTGCCGAATCTACAGGAAGTGGGTCCTTTGTACTACATGTACATGATCTACCGCCTGATTTTTGAAAAATCATTTTAGACTCGCAATATGTGGTTTCTTCAGAGATCCAATGCAAGTTCTAACAATGCCCGCCCCTATCTTCATGCACACCGTTCGACCATAGTTAGAAATTCAAATAATTCAAAACGGCATTATAAATTCAAAAAAAATCCGAACAATGAAAATCCTTCATTGGTGTCATATTATGTTACATAGTTGAAAGGAAAATACCAGACTTGGTATATTGATCATGTTTCAAAGGAAAAATCCGAACAATGGCCGCCCCTATCACTTCTTATGTTTATAGTTTTCTAAATTCCAAATTGATATTAAAAAATATAAGTTAATTTATTTTTAATTGTAAATGGTTCATATTTTAAATGGTTACATTAATTATTTTTTAAAACATAAAATGTTTTTGAATTATTTATTTAAATCCAAACACTTTTTATGTTTAAATTTTTTCTAAATTCCAAATTAATATTCAAAAATATAAGTTAATTCATTTTATAAGGTTACATTAATTATTTTTTAAAAATAGAATATGTTTTTGAATTATTTATTCAAATCCATACACTTCTTATGTTTATAATTTTTCTAAATTCCAAATTGATATTAAAAAAATATAAGTTAATTCATTTTTAATTGTAAATGGTTCATATTTTAAATGGTTACATTAATTATTTTTTAAAACAGAAAATGTTTTGAATTATTTAATTAAATCCAAACACTTTTTATGTTTAAATTTTTCTAAATTCCAAATTAATATTCAAAATATAAGTTAATTCATTGTATAAGGTTACATTAATTATTTTTAAAAATAGAATATGTTTTTGAATTATTTATTCAAATCCATACACTTCTTCTGTTTAAAGTTTTTCTAAATTCCAAATTGATATTTAAAAATATAAGTTAATTCATTTTTAATTGTAAATGGTTCATATTTTAAATGGTTACATTAATTATTTTTAAAATGAAAATGGTTTTGAATTATTTATTCAAATCCAAACACTTTTATGTTTAAAGTTTTTCTAAATTCCAAATTAATTATCATTTAAAAACAATACAAATTTAAACCCCAAAATAAAAAATAAGGCGGAACAGAGAAATACCTGAATTTTTTGAAACAGGGAATATGTCCTTGGAGCCACCAACCGACTAAATCCTACGCGCCCAGCTTCTGAAAATTGGAAAAAAAAAGGAGTATAGGTCCTTGGTGGCTCCAACCGACGATGCCCTTTAGTCGCGATTGAGCCACCAACCGACTAAAGGCCCATTCGCTTATAATCGAGGGCCTGCCTTCCTTCCCTTCTCCATTCTCTCAACTCCGGCGGCGCATAGGAAGACGTCATTGCAGGCCGCCGCCGCCGCCCGCCCTGAGCGCCGCCGTCATTGCCGTCCCGCCAGAAGGCCCGCCACCACCTCCAACCGCCACTGCGCGCCGTTGCTCCCGCCAGCGCGCTGGCCGCCGCCGCCGCTGTAGTGCGCCCTCCTCTTTCTCGCCGCCGGCCGGTGCGCGCGGCGGCGGCGCGGCGGGCGCCAAGGTGTAAGGCGGCGCTGGCGGCTGGGTGGTTCAGATCGCCGTCGACCACCGGCATGCCGGGCGCTGCCTCGACGTGGTCAGCGCCAAGGCTCGACGTGGCGCATGGCAAGCGTCTGGGCGCCAGATTCGACGTGGCGCCTACGTGGCAAAAATGTTTTCTATTTTCTGTTTTGTTTAAATTCAGAAATGGTTTAATTAAATCCATAAATTGATATAATATTGTAAATACAATAATTAATTATTTATAACTCAGAAAAATACAAATAATATATCAAAATGTTCAGAAAAATGAGATCTAACATTTTAACCTCAAGTTTCTCCCACTTAGAACAAATCCACCCCTCTCATGTGTTCCGGAGTTTCTCCGAGTTAGGGTTTTCAATAACTTTTTATTTATAAGTCAGAAAAATACAAATAATATATCAAATTGTTCAGAAAAATGAAACCTATCTATTTAACCTATAATAATGCATTGTTCAACAATTTAAATGACAAGTATAATTAGAAGAACAAATGCACCCCTCTCATATGTTCCGGAGTTTCCCCGAGTTAGGGTTTTCACCCGTCGGAACCCCGATTAAATCGTCGAGCATGTCTTAGGGTTACATTCCAATGCAAATTAACTTGTCATATCATCATACTTGCTTGAGCATTGCATCGATGCCATGTGTTGATTGTTTCCTTTCTTTTCGTGTTTCGATTATTAGGTTTATTATTAGTTAGGTATTATTAGGTTTATTAATTAGTTTGGTATTATTGGTCTTCGCCCACCGTCACCAATGTGGGTAGCCCTGCACCGATTCACATTGCCATCACCGTGGTTAGATAAGGAATCATTAATACCCTTAGGTGCATGTGGGTTCCTCTCATATGCATCGGAGGTTTCTCGAACTAGGTTACACCTCGAACTCCGGAATATTGATAACCGCTGATTTTAGCTAGAGTTACCTATCTACTACACGGTTTCCTTTTGTAGCTAGGTTTAGGTTTCTCTTCATTTTATTATTGTGTATGTATATATCGTGGTTTCTCCTTAACTTTCTCCTTTAGCCGCTTTGACTTATTCGCTTTTCCACCTATGCGTAAAATATGGATCCACACGCCGAGACGAAGAAAAGGAAGAGTTGATCCAAGGTGTGATCCGTGGGGAAGATAATTTAGACGTATCAACGTTTACAACAACTCCGTGAGGGTGATCCTCTTTACCGGAGTAGACAACTTGTTTGAGGTTGAAGGTGTTGCCTCATGAGGGAGAAGGCGATGCCTTGTGTAATCGAGAAGACACCGCTCGGCAAGGTGCATGTAATATAAATCAATTCATTAATTAATCATCTGCTATCTATATAGAAATAGTAACGGCGATCTTTCTTATTTTAGCCCTCCGGATCGAAGGAATCTACTGAAAAGAGCGGACGAGGCCCAACCAAAAAGTTGGAAGACCATGAGAGGTTCAGGATCGAAGATGTCGTAGAGACGGCAATCGACGGCTCCCGAAGTTGTCGCAACCAAATTTGTGGCACAATGCGGAGTAATCGTTAGGGACTTAATCCCGATCACCATTAGAAATTGGAATAGGCCTGCTAATGCGGATGAAGAGGGAACATGTTTATTTGTCCCTAACCACGCCAAAGATTTACTGGAAGAGGCTCATGGTTAATTTCAAACTACGAAGATAGAGCTGGATCCAAATGCGGAGGATCCAGCTTGAGGACGCCTTACAACATGGGAGAGCCATGGAGGCTAAGGTCGTGGAGTGGGCTTTGAAGAAGATGGCCCAGTGTTTCACCAACTGGAAGAAAAGATTGCACCTTGACTATGTCGTGAAAAGAAGACTCGATTTCAAGAATATTCGGTTTGAGAAGATAAAACCATTCGGGATGAGTTTGTGGAATACAAGAAATCGTAAAAGCTAAGAAAATGTCTCAAACGAATAAGTGAATGATGCTAACAAGAAGTATCACCATACTATGGGGCAAGGTGGCTCTGAGTGGCATTCCTAAGTGGGAGAAACTTGAGCAGAACTGCGTGATAAAAATATCACCCCAGCAGATGCGATTGGGTAGAACGTGCAAGGAATTGGTTTTACGGGCATGGGGGCACGTTGGACTCGGAAGGAGGTGTATATATACCATAAGACATAAAGACCCCTTGCCAATCGAGAGGATGAAAAGCGGTAAAGGCATTAAAGATGGGGACTTCATTCCGATAGAGAGAATGATGAGCTCACACTCGCCTTGGAAATAAGGAACATGATGGACGAACACGAGGCACAATAGGCTCCCAATCATGGAGGACTGGGTTTCAAGAGAGGAAGAAATATCTGATAGAAGCCGTCGGAGGAGTAAGGAGGCGGCATGAAGCGAAAGTCGAAAAGAGCGAATGCGTTTAATTGAAGAACGATTAAAGCAACAACAAGATGAAATTAACTCACTTAAAGAGCAAAGTACTACGGCGCCCCATCTCAAGAAGACACCGCTTTCGATGCTACCGCCTATCGAATAATCGAAAAAGCAGGTGGCTTCCACCGAGGTCCCGGTGATGACAATGGCGATGCGATGATGCACCACGATTGCTCCTGTTGGCTACCCAAAGGATGATATCACGAGATGACACACTACGAGCTACATGTCAAAGTTGTGAACATATCAATGAAGGTGGCGGTCGGCTATGCCTTACCAATTGGACCCACACCAACTTACCACGATCGTCCGGTTCCGGAGGGCTACGCTGTTGTCGGCGTGGATGAAATCATGCCCACCTTTGAGGTTTTGGATCTTCACTACCTGCTGGTGAAGGGATGTGATCTTTGGGTGACGCAAAAACGCCACCATTCTATGGCCGGTCAAGGATTGTATCGTGCTTCAAATCACACGCCAAGGCCATCTTCGCCGCCTCACCGTCTCCGGCGAGGTCGTCGCCCATGGCAGCCGTCTTCGTCGCCTCACCCGGCTCCGTCGCCTCACCAATCTCCGGCAGCCATCGCCATGTAGCCATCGCCAGCCTCGGGATAAAAAGCGTAAGCGTCGCCATCTTGTCGTCGTAGCGATCGCCAAACGTAAACAAGAGCCTCTTCCAAAAGTACCACGGTTCCTCCCAAGAGAGCTTATGATCTTGAAGAGGAGATCGGCTCGGGTTGATGCGGAAACGGCAGCGGCGTTTTCGAGGCGGCCGAAGAGCGAGTTCCCAAAGACCAAAGAAGAAAAAGCCAAAGTGTTGAAAATGCTAAAGACTCTTCATCAACCCGAGCCAAAGCTGTCATCAGACTATGAGCGTTCTATTCTCAAGTCACATGCGACACAAAAAGCCTCGAAGAGCAGTACTGATGCAAGCGAGAAATCTATTGCCCAACTCGGAGAACAAGCAAAACAGACTTGCGCCCCTCTCAAGGTGATTTCCCAAACCAATGTGGGGTCGAGCAAATATGGGGCCGAAGTGCAGTATGATCCAGAGGTGCTTGCACTGTCTGAAGCCGCTGCTCAAGGTATGAGTATTGCCAGATTTATCCCGCTTAGAGTTCTTCCCGTGAGTGAAGTAGCATACAAATACCAATCTGGCAAACCTCTCGTCAAACCGAGGAGGTAAATAATCTTTCAACAAAAATGCGAAGATTGCATAACTGGTACATGCACGCCACAAGGGCGGGCTAACTGGATAGTGCCGAGGGTTACAAAAAGCATCATGGGAAAGAAAGTGATGACATGATATCCATTGAATTTGATGAGCTATTTCAATTATTCAATCAAGACGCCTTGGACAAATCGCTCATCGCTGCCTATTGTGCATAAGTACTAATTCGTAATTAACTTAGTCTCCACTATCTCACTTTGTTTATTGCATGTATATAATCATACTATAATATGCATAATGAAGATTCTCGAATGCAGCAGAGGACAAATCTATGACATTGGCTTCATTGACCCATATTGGGTTCATGAAGCTAATCTCAAAACAAGCCCCCAGGATACGGAGGATAATATAGTACACGCGTTAAGGTTTCAAGAAACCAGAAGGGAAATACTTTTTCCTTACAACTTCGAGTGAGTGTTATTGTCTTGTATACACTTTCTATTTCGCTTACTCGATGTTAAGTATATAATTGATTAGTTATGCATTCGCAGCTTCCACTATATTCTGTTAATCATTCAACTTGACAAAGGGCGTGTACTAGTCATGGACTCGAAACATAAACCCCTTGAGACGTGGAAGGACATGCAATTCTAATCATTACGACACTATATCGGCAACGTTCGTGAATTTTATGATATCAAGTACTTAATAACTTCTTTTATTCGTTTTCTTCACGCAGGCTTGGAAACGGTTCACCAACAAGGCTAGGGTGTTTGGAAAGAGGAGCTTACATTTCAACCACTAGATGTAAGCACCACTAGCTATATCCGCATCTCTTTGATTCTAGTTTTGATACGTTATTATCATGCTTGATTATTATTTTGATTGAACTATGTTCTCGTAAAGTGCCCGATGCAGGACCAGTAACAATCTATGTGGATACTATGTATGCGAGTTCATCCGTGACGTGCGATGAGAAGGGCAGAAATTTAGAGCAACTCACGTATGTAAACAATTTCTATAGTTTTATTTTCAAACAAATTGTGTTTAGTTTCATTCATATAGATGACTCCTTTTTAAATCAGATCGAACGTCTACGGACGGTCTTACGCCAAAGGATCGCGTCTGAGCAATTCAGGAGGAATTGGCGGGATTCTTGGATGCAGAAGTCCTAGACCCGAAAGGGGAATACTATTCTGCTGTGTATAGACAATAGGGATTGTAAAAATAGCAACTCGATCCGTGTATAGACAAGGGGAATACTTTTGTATGTAGTGCATGAACTCGATCCATGTATTGAATGTAATATTGTCATGATGATCTTGTGTAATACAAGGTTCCTTCATTGATAAGTGCAAAACACTAAATAAACAATAAAACAACCTAAATGAATTCTCTGCCGCGGCACAAAAAGTGGCGAAAAATGTCAGCGGCAACAAAATGTGCAAAATGAATTCTCGCGGCGAAGAAATGAGCTAAATCTCTGCCAAGCAGGTTGTTATTAGTCCGGTTCGTGTTACGAACCGACTATGCTCCACCCATTTGTCCCGGTTGGTGGGGCAACCGGGACTAATGGTTAGAGCTTTAGTCCCGATTGCCCCGTCCCGGTTGGGCAACCGGGACTAATGGCTCTTACCAACCGGGACGCATGGGCCGTTCTGCACTAGTGCCACTCGCTGGCAGCTTGGGCCAATAGGAAACGTCCTGCTGGGAATACCCCAGTAGGCATATCCCCATCATAAGTGGTTCATTCGATCGCAAAGTAATCGTAGAAATATGTGGAGCCATATGAATTTCCAGATTCCTCTATTGGTTATTGATCGGAGAAGTGTCCCGGTCATGTCCGCATAATTCATGAACTGTAGGGAGACACACTTAAGGATTCAATGATGTTTAGTAGATATGGAATGTAAGTAGGGAGACCGAATGTTGTTCGGAGTCTCGTATGGTATCTCATGAGGAGATCCGGAATGGTCCGGAGAATAAGATTCATGTAAGGAAAGTCCAATTCCGGAGTTCGGGAATGATTTCGATGTTTTCATCGGAGAGGTTCTAGAAGGGTCTAGAAGGTTCACCGGACCGGAAGGGGAATGGTTCATGAATGTGTCATGGTTAAGTGGAATGATTGGATCATGTCCTAGGTCACTTGGTTGGGCATTTGCAAGAGAGAATTAAATCTCTAAATTGAAAGTCAAAAGAGAGGTTCGAAATGTCAAACTGGAACAATAGTTTCCTAGTGGAAAAAGGAAAGAGTCCTTCCTTCTCTCCAACTTGGGTTTGGGGAAGGATTCAAACTCCACTCTCCCAAGCTGCCCTCCCTCTCATAAATAGAGGGGAAGAGCTTCCCCAAAGCACGACAACCAGCCCTCCCCACCTTGCGCCGCCGCCGCCCGTCGCCCTAGCCGCCGCCGACACCACCTCCAGAAACCCTAGATCCACCATAACCTGCACCGGCTTAGGCGAAGCCCTGCAGGATCTTCCCTCTACTTCTGACACCATGTCTTCGTGCTACCACAATCGCGAGGGGAGAACTACAACCTCCGCTGCCTGCTGGAACAAGGGAGAGGAAGGTCTTCATAGAGTACCGAACGTGTGACCGACTGCGAAAGCGCTGTCGGAACGCAGCGCCGGAAGGATCGTCTACGCGATCTTGAGATCGCAAGTGTACGACTACATCATCCACAAGAATCTACTCTCGTTAACCGCTTTGGAATCTTCGAGGGTGAGTACTTTAATCGACTCGTTGCTACAATCTAGTAGATAGATCTTGTCTTGTTTGTGTGCATGCGGTAGAATTTTTTTGTTTTCCATGCTACGAACCCCTTCACTGGTATCAGAGCCGTGTCTATATGTAGATCTGTTGCACGAGTAGAACACAATGGTCATTGTGGGAGTTGATGATTTTGTTGTCGATTGCTTCTTGTGTACTTTGCATCTTGTGGGATGGTCGGATGAAGCGGCCCGGGCTAACCTTACATGACATCGTTCATGAGACTTGCTCCACGCTTGACATGCAACTTGTATTGCATAAGTGGCTCTGCGGGTGTCTGTTTCTCTCAACATAGTGAAGATTCAATTTACAACAGGTAATTGACAATACTAGTATCAACGTTGTGGTTCTTGTTCGTAAGTTAGAACGACACTTATTGAAAGCCCCAAACCACGTAAAACATGCAAAGAAAATTAGAGGCGTCTAACTTTGTTTTGCAGGGGTGTGCTGTGATGTGATATGGCCATGATTGTGATTATATATGATGTATGCAATGTTCCTTATTGTAAGTTGGCAACCGGCAGGAGCCATATGGTTGTCTTTTTAATTCCGTTAAAACATGCGTGTCTATTATTCAAAGTAGTTGTAATAGTTGATGCTGGTGGACGATAACCATGGAGCGGTGCCATTGACCTTGACGCAATGCTGGTGATGATGGAGATCATGTTCGTGCTTGAAGATGGAGATCAGAAGCACAAGAAGAAAATCCATATCATATCACATATTTTAAATTGCATGTGATGTTACTCCTTTTATGCATCTTGTATTGCTTAGTTCGCGACGGTAGAATTACAAGATGATCCCTCTCGAAAAAATTCAAGTTATAAAGTGTTCATACTTAGTAGGCACCGTTGCTAAAGCTCGTTGTTTCGAAGCACCACGTGATGATCAGGTGTGTTAGATTATGCGAGTGTATACAACGGGAGCAAGCCAGATTTTCTCATGCAAAAGCTAAGGTTTGATTTTGACGAGCCTAGCATGTACATACATGGTCTCGGAACACGGATCACTGAAAGGTAAAGCATGAGTCATATAGTAGATATGATGAACATGTTGATTTTTCGCCATTGAAGCTACATCATCTCTCATGATGATCGGTTCTGATGTGGTGGATTTGGTTTGTGTGATCACTAAAACAATGTGAGGGATATTGTTTTGAGTGGGAGTTCACCTAGATTAATTTAACTATTAATTAGAACTCAGTTTTTCATAAACTTAGTCCAAACTATTGCAAATATGATGTATATCAATGACGGCCCGTACCATCAATTTTAATGCGTTCCTAGAGAAAGAAAAGTTGAAAAACAATGGAAGCAACTTCGCGGATTGGCTCCGCAATTTGAGGATTGTCCTCAATGCTAGTAATTTGACCTATGTGCTGGATGCACTGCTGGGTGAACCACCTGCAGCTGATGCTACCGATGAGGTGAAGAATGTTTTCCTCACTCGGAAGAATCAGTACTCCACAGTTCAGTGTGCTATCTTATATGGTTTGGAATCGGAGCTTCAGAAAAGGTTTGAGAACTATGACCCACATGATATTGTCCGTGAACTCAAAATGATATTTAAGGCTCACGCGGAAGTTGAGAGTTATGAGGCTTCTGAAAAGTTCTTTAACTGCAAGATGGAAGAGGGCAACTCTGTTAGTGAGCACGTGCTTAAGATGTCTGGGCATGCGAGCAAGCTTCAAAGCTTGGGTATAGTTATTCCTAATGCTTTGGGGATTCACCGTGTCCTCCAATCACTATCACCAAGTTACAAGAACTTTGTGGTGAACTACAATATGCAAAACATGGACAAGTCGTTGCCCGAACTCTTCTCCATGTTAAAGTCTGCAGAAGTGGAGATCAAGAAAGAGCACCAAGTGTTGATGGTCAATAAGACCACCAAATTCAAGAAGCAAGGCAAGTCTAAGAAAAAGGGAAACTTCAATAAGGGCGGTAAGAAAGTTACGACGCCGACAAAGAAGACCAAGGCTGGGCCTAAGCATGATACTGAGTGCTTTTACTGCAAGGGTGAGGGTCACTGGAAGCGTAATTGCCCTAAGTACTTGGCGGATTTGAAGAACGACAACATCAAGAAGAAAGGTATATCCGATATACATGTTACTGATGTGTATCTCACTAGTACTCGTAATAGTGCCTGGGTATTTGATATTGGTTTCGTTTCTCATATTTGTAACTCAAAACAGGTGCTGCAGAATAGACGGAAACTAACGAAGAACAAGGTGACGATGCGCATTGGAAATGGATCAAAGGTTGATGTGATCGCGGTCGGCACGCTACCTCTTCATCTACCATCGGGATTAGTTTTATACTTAAATAATTGTTATTTTGTGCCTGCGTTGAGCATGAACATTATATCAGGATCATGTTTATTGCGAGACGGTTACTTGTTTAAGTCCGAGAATAATGGTTGTTCGATTTATATGAGTAATATATTTTATGCACGTGCACCTTTGATAGATGGTCTATTCTTGTTGAATCTCGATTGTACAAATGTACATATTAATAACATTGAAGCTAAACGTTTGAAATTGAGCGATAACTCGACCTATATGTGGCACTGTCGTCTTGGTCACATTGGAGTGAAGCGTATGAAGAAACTCCATTCCGATGGACTTCTTGAATCACTAGATTTTGAATCACTTGAAAGATGCGAAGCATGTCTGATGGGTAAAATGACTAAGACTCCATTTTCTAGTATGATAGAGCGAGCTATGGACTTATTGAAAATCATACATACCGATGTGTGTGGTCCAATGAATGTAGCATCGCGCGGTGGTTATCGTTATGTTCTTACCTTCACGGATGACTTGAGTAGATATGGCTATATCTATTTCATGAAACATAAGTCTGAAACTTTCGAGAAGTTTAAGGAATTTCAAAGTGAGGTATAGAATCAACGTAACAAGAAGATTAAATTTTTGCGATCTGATCGTGGAGGTGAATATCTAAGTTATGAGTTTGGCGAGCATTTGAAGAAATGCGAAATACTTTCACAATTGACACCGCCGGGAACACCACAACGTAATGGTGTGTCCGAACGTAGTAATCAAACTCTCTTAGATATGGTTCATTCTATGATGTCACTTACAGATTTACCGCTATTGTTTTAGGGTTATGCATTAGAAACATCCGCATTCACTTTAAATAAGGCACCATCAAAATCAGTTGAAACGACACCATATGAATTGTGGTTTGGGAAGAAACCTAAATTGTTGTTCCTTAAAGTTTGGGGTTGCGAAGCTTATGTAAAGAACTTACAACCCGACAAGCTTGAACCCAAAGCAGAAAAATGCGTCTTCATATGATACCCAAAGGAAACTATTGGGTATACCTTCTATCATAGATCCGAGGGAAAAATCTTCATTTTCAAGAATGGATCCTTTCTAGAGAAGGAGTTTCTCTCGAAAGAAGTGACTAGAAGGAAAGTAGAACTCAACGAGGTTGTTGAACCTTCTCTCGAAATTGAGAGTAGCGCAGCACCGGAAGTAGTTCATGTGGAGCCTACACCAATAAGAGAGGAAGCTAATGATGTTGATCATGAAACTTCGGTTGAAGTCACTACGGAACCTCGCAGGTCAACGAGAACTCGTACCACTCCTGATTGGTATGATCTCGTTATGAGTGTCATGTTGTTGGACAACACCGATGACCCTGTGACATATGAGGAAGCAATGATGAGCCTAGATTCCAATAAATGGCAAGAAGCCATGAAATCCGAGATTGGATCCATGTACGAAAACCATGTATTGTAAGATCCCTCCTTTGTAAAGGAAAAGGATCCCTGTGATTACAATGCTAGTCCCTGGATCATTGCTAGCATCCACAGTTTAAGATGAAGTACACAGATACAAAGGTTATTTATTACATCCATTCCAGAGATAAACATAGTCTTTACAACTCAAGGACACAGGCCTAATACAAGAGTTTGAATAAGTAAATAAATATAAGTCTTCATTTTCATGTGCCACAGGCAAACATGTTGAGTGTAGACTCATGACACCTAATCCTCATCAGAGTAACCTGCAACATCACAAGTTACAGCCACAGTGGGTCAATACTTTGGAATAGTATTGGCAAGTGATACCTTAGTAAAAATTTAGGTGGACTATATTACTATATGCAATTTGGCTAAGTGTAGCTTGGCTTGCTTTGCTCAAAATAGATTTTTCCTATTAGTTGAAATCACTAAGTTTTTCTTTGTCAAAACTGTTCCCAAGGAACCACCAATAGACATTGAGGTCCTTCACCCTTGTTCACCCACAAGTTTTTACTTAGAAGTTGGAGTGATGAGATCCTTGATAGCTTCCATGTCTTGATGCTCAAGTTGTCCATTGCCATGGACTTGGCTAAGTACTTAGATTTTTCCATCTGCAGAGGTTGTGCACTTTCCCCACCAGACTTGGTTTCCCAAGACAGGACCTTTCAGAAGCCTTTCCTTAGACCAAATTGACGCGCTCCAACCTATCATTCCCACTACCACCAACTGTCCAAATGGCTAAGTTCTAGCAACCTATGTGATCCAGGCAGAGCCCATATTGCCAAGTGGCTGCACTAGAAGCTTCTCAACACTTGGCCTCTAAAATCCCTTTGTTCCTCGGTGGCTTTCCACAAGTGAGATACACAAGGTAAACCATAGCCATGGGCCTTGTGTAACCAGTCAACCAAAAACCACCAATCAAGTCCCTTTCCACCCAGGTGATTCATTGACTTAGCAGTTTTATTAAGAAAAACATAAGTCCAAAGACTTAGAAATATTTTCACCATAGCATGTATATTTTACCAACCCTTGTTTGCTACTAGCTAGGCTAAGCATGGCATAGATAGTAACTTAACTTAGAAATTTCCTAGCAATTCCACAACTACTTAGGATTTCCCAACATGGCATTAGGCAAAATAATAACATGCAAGACTTAGAAAAATAATTCTAATGCTTAGTATAAAATATAGGGATGGAGATATTCATGAAGTACCACTTGCCTTGGTAGTTGGGAGAGTAGCACTCTTCACAATCACAATCACTAGCACCAAAGTCTACACAAAGAATGGTAGCAACAAATTACACACAACATATACAAACAAACAAAAATACATGTGCATGCATGCAAAATTCTAAGTGATGATTTTTAAAACTCAACCAAGCAAGTGCATAGTAATGAATCATAAACAAGTCAAAAACTTGCTAAACCAAGTTTATTTGACACTAAAACAATTTCCTAAACAATTCATATACTCCAAATAGTCCTAAACAAGTTTCTGTAATTAAAATCATTTTAACAGAAGCTAAACATTAAACACATTGCATAAACATAATGGGCTTGTTCTCCTGATTCCAACGGTATAAAATTTGTCAAATTCTAACGTGTGGATCAAAAGTTATAGATAAAACAAATTTGGATATAAATCTGATTTCAAATTCTGTTTTTAAACCAAACCCTAGCCACGCGGGGCTATCCTATTGGTCGATACCGCTTCGCTCAGGATCACCCTTCCGCGCCTTCAGATCAATTCAGATCCAACGCGCCAGATTCAAAGAAAACGTTTCTCTCAGATCTAATCTAGTCCTTATGATACAGATCTAACGGCTATCATTGCTCTGACCATAGCCTAGCGGCGCTAGCGGCGGCGACTAGCAGCGGCGCGTCTGTAAGTGGCGGCGCTGGCGTTCTAGGTCGCCCGGGGAGGGGAGAGGGTGCTTACCGAGCTCGCCGTGCGATGCTGATGCTCAAGGTGGGGTCGGTTGGTCAAGGGGCGTGCTGTAGTGGATGGGGGAGCTCGTCGGAGTTGTGCACGGCGTCGGGTGGTTGCTGTCGAAGTCGTTGCCGAGGTTCCGCGTCGCCCTAACATGGACCAGATGGATTAGGAGACGCGCAAGACAGTGGCGAACAACCTTGTATGCAAGAGGGGGCAAGGGGCGCTCGGAGCTTACCGCAATTGGTCGCCGGAGTTGATGGGGTCGTCTGTCTCGAGTGGTCGCCGACGTTGTCGAGGCTCTGGATGTTCCTAGCATGCACCAGAGGGGTCAGGAGGTGTGCATGGTCGCGGAGATTGTACTGGCAAGTTTAGGCAGCAAGGGGCGACGGGGTCTTACCGGAATACCTCGCCGGAGTTGGCTCTGGCTGCAGCGGTGCAACTCGAATTAGGGGCAGCCTGGTGGCGAGAAGAGTGTGCAGCGTGGGGGGAAATGACCGCGGCGGGGTGTGGTTTAAATAGGCTGAAGCGTGACAGGAAACGCTCGCGGTATCAAGGCTAATTACGTCGCGCCATTACCGGCATCAACGGCAGCGGCGTGGTCTCAATGGGGCGATTTGGGAAGAAGGAGTCGTGGATGGGGCTGCTTGTCGTGAAATAAGCAGAGGAGTGGGATCCGAAGCCGACTCATTGCGTCCGCGCGTGCGAGAGAGAGAGGGGGACCCGGGTGGGCTAGTTGGGCTGCTTCTATTGATGGGCCAGATTAGTAGCGCCGGCCCTTTTCCTTTTATTTATCCCTTTTCTTTTTCTAATTTGATTTTATGGATTGAGTTTCAAATGAATTCAAACTCTATTTGAATTCAAATCTTTTTGGGATTTTTGCAGTGTGCAACAATCACATTTCAGGACATAAAATCAAGTGGTCTCTCTGTTCAAGCTTGGTTCTTTTGAAATAACAAAATAAACAGTGCCATAGCACTAGATTTGCAAATGTTTTTGAAAATGGTTTTGAAACCATTTTTATTTTGTACAATTTTGTTCTAACTCCACACTCAAACCAATCAACAAGGGAAACAAACAAACTTGGTTTAAAACATTCAAGCTCTCAAATGGGGATGGCCATTTGATTTAAGTTTGCTCACATAAAATGATAGCACTATGTGCTTCTGTTTTCTTGAATTTGGTTTGAAATTGATGTCAAAACTATATGCATGCATGAATGATATGCAATCTTTGAAATCATGATTTTAGGGATGTTACAAATCTAACCCCCTTAAGGTGAATCTCGCCCTCGAGATTCGGATTGGCTAGCAAATAGGTGAGGGTGTTCTTTCCGAAGATCATCTTCTTTTTCCCATGTTGCTTCCTCTTCGGAATGATGATTCCACTGCACTTTGCAGAACTTGATAGTCTTAGTCCTTGTGACTCTTTCTGTAGTCTCAAGAATTTTGATAGGTTTCTCTTCATAAGTGAGATCACTTTCTAGTTGAACCTCCTCCAAAGGTATAGTATCCTTCAAGGAAGTTTATTCCATTTCTGGATGACATTTCTTAAGCTGACTCACATGAAACACATTATGGACAACTGAGAACGATTCTGGGAGTTCAATTTCATAGGCAACTTCTCCTTTGCGACTCCGAATCTTGAATGGCCCAACATATCTTGGTGCCAATTTTCCTTTGACTCCGAATCTTTTCACTCCACGAAGTGGTGACACTCTAAGATAGGCTCTATCTCCAACTTCGTAGGTAACTTCTCTACACTTAGGATCTGCATAGCTTTTCTGTCGGGACTGTGCTATCTTCAACCTGTCCTTAACCAACTTGACCTTCTCTTCGGCTTCTTTGATAAGATCTGGCCCGAATAAACTTCTTTCTCCCACACCATTCCATAACAATGGGGTGGTACATTTTCTTCCGTATAGAAACTCAAACGGTGCCATCTCAATGCTGGCTTGATAGCTATTGTTATAAGAAAATTCCGCGTAAGGCAGACTTTCATCCCAACTGTCTCCATAGTCTAGGGCACATGCCCTCAACATGTCTTCGAGAATCTGATTAGTCCTTTCTGTTTGTCCATCAGTTTGAGGATGAAAAGCAGTACTGAATTCCAATCTCGTTCCCAACGACTCATGTAACTGTCTCCAAAAATGGGAAGTGAATTGAGTTCCCCTATCCGACACAATACTCTTGGGCACTCCATGTAGACATACAATTATACTGATGTAGATTTTGGCTAACTTAGCACTTGTATAGGTTGTCTTCACGGGTATGAAATGAGCCACTTTAGTTAGGCGATCCACTACTACCCAAATAGAATCGTATCCTGACCGGGTCCTTGGTAATCCGGTAATGAAATCCATACCAATCTTGTCCCACTTCCAATCAGGAATAGGTAGTGGTTGAAGCAAACCTGTTGGTTTCTGATGCTCCGCTTTCACTCTACTACACACATCACACAAAGCAATATGTTCGGCGATGTCCTTCTTGAGATTATTCCACCAAAATCTTTCTTTCATGTCCATGTACATTTTGGTGTTACCCGGATGAATGGAATACAGAGAGTTATGTGCTTCTTGCAAAATTAGTTTCCGCAGTTCCGGATCGTGTGGAACACAGATACGTTTCCCATCCATAAAGTACCCTGTTCGTCTTCATGGAACCCTTTGGCTTTTCCTTTGCCAATCTTTTCTTTAATCTCTTCGATTTCTTTATCAATCTTCTGGGATTCTTTGATCTTGTCCAACAAAGTGGGTTGAACATCCAAAGACATGAGATGTCCTTTAGGCACAATCTCCAATCTGAGTTTCCTAAATTGGGTACACAGATCATCTGGCAATTCTCCTTTGGTAAGGCCATTCACAAATACCTTATGACTTAGAGCATCTGCTACAACATTCGCTTTACCTGGGTGGTATTGCAAACTTAAGTCATAGTCCTTGATAAGTTCTAGCCATCTTCTTTGTCTCATATTAATTTCCTTTTGGGTGAAGATATACTTCAAACTTTTGTGATCTGTGAACACTTCACAACGCTTTCCCAAAAGATAGTGTCTCCATGTTTTGAGTGCATGGACGACAGAGGATAACTCTAAATCATGAGTAGGATAGTTTACTTCATGAGTTTTGAGTTGTCTCGAGGCATAAGACACAAATTTACCGTCTTGCATAAGTACTGCACCCAAACCTTGATGAGATGCATCACAATATACTTGGAAATCTTTTTCCAAATCTGGCAGACACAAGACTGGTGCTGTCACAAGTCCCTTCTTCAATTCCTGAAAGCTGAGTTCACAACCTTCAGACCAAGCAAACTTCTTGTCTTTCTTTAACAATTCAGTCATGGGCTTAGCTACCTTAGAGAAATTCTCAATGAACCTTCTGTAGTAACCTGCTAAGCCAAGGAAACTACTAACTTCTTTCACAGACTTGGGAGATTCCCATTCAGTCACAGCTGAAACTTTAGCAGGATCAACTGCTACACCATCCTTTGTCATAACATGACCAAGAAATCCAACTTCCTCCAACCAGAACTCACACTTGCTGAATTTGGCATAAAGTTTATGCTCTCTTAATTTCTCAAGTATCAAATGTAAGTGTCCTTCATGTTCTTCTTTGCTCTTGGAGTAGACTAAGATGTCATCGATGAAAACGACAACAAATTTGTCAAGGAATTCCATGAACACCTTGTTCATCATATTCATGAAGTATGCTGGAGCATTTGTCAAGCCAAAAGGCATTACGGTATACTCATACAATCCATACCTTGTAGTGAATGTTGTTTTAGGTATGTCTTGTTCTCTTATCTTGAGTTGAAAATAGCCTGACCGGAGATCAATCTTTGAGAACACACATGCTACTTCTAGCTGATCAAACAAGTCATTGATTCTAGGCAAAGGATATTTGTTCTTGATAGTTACCTCGTTGAGTGAACGGTAATCTATGCATAACCTTTGACTTCTATCTTTCTTCTCCACAAACAATACTGGGGCTCCCCAAGATGAAGAACTTGGTTGAATAAATCCTTTCTGCAACTGTTCTCCAAGTTGCTTCTTGAGTTCTTTCAGTTCATCAACTGACATTTTATATGGTCTCTTTGCTATTGGTCCAGACCCTGGTACTAAATCTATCAGAAACTCCACATCTCTATCAGGTGGCATTCCCGACAATTCTTCCGGAAACACATCCGGATACTCACTCACAATTGGCACACTGTCCATGCTAACCCCCTTAAGAGAATTTAGCTTACTTCCTTTGGATTCAAAGTTGGACTTGAATTTAATTCTTTTTATTTCCGGGGTTGTGAGTGCAACAGTACGATTGTCACAATCTAGTACTCCTTCATACTTAGTTATCCAATCCATTCCCAATATTACGTCCAGTCCTTGGGAATCTAGGATTAGCAGACTCACTGGAAATTTATGTTTTCCAAACTCTATTACTAGATCCCGGCATCCAAGATTTCCTATCATATCTCCACCCGGAGAACTAACTTTTATTGGACACCCAATGTTTTCAGTTGGAAACCCATTTCTATCAACAAACTCTTTTGATATGAATGAATGCGATGCTCCAGTATCAAAAAGAACAAATGCTGGAATAGAATTGAGTCTGAACTTACCAGCAACAGCATCAGGCTCCTCATAGACCTCCTCCACACTGATGTGGTTCACTTGTCCTTTTTGGAAAGGATTGGGCTTGATAGGTCCTTCAACTTTCTTTTCAGGGCAGTCATTTGCATAATGCCCCATCTTCTTGCATTTGAAGCATTCAACCTGACTTATGTCTCTCTTAACAGGCTGACTTCCACTTCCACTTCCACTGTGGTGGCTCTTATGTCCACTCTTGTGGTTCTTGTATTTGTCATTGTCATGACTACGGTGATGCTTGTTGTCATGACGGTTGTGGTTGTGGTTCTTGTTGAATTTCCCATGCTTGTGGGATCCTGAGCTTCCACTGTCATCATAATGAGATCGTTTGTGAGACGATCCCGAGCTGTGCTTGTCGGAGTGCTTCCTCTTTCTACTCTCAACCTACTTCATTTTGTTCTCCAAAATAGCAGCCTTGTCACAGAGCGACTAATAAGTGGTAACATAGGCCACAGCCAATTGCAGATTCAGCTCAACATTCAAGCCTTCCAGAAATCTTTCCTTTCTCTTGGCATCGGTGTCAACTTCATCTGGTGCATAACGCGCCAGATTGTTGAACTCCTCAATGTATTCAGCCACGCTGCGGTGGCGTTGCTTCAGATTGTGGAACTCTTTCTTTTCGCACTCATCACTCGATGAGATATGAGCAAATCTGAAAGCCATCCTCAAAGATAGCCCATGTCACTTCATCTAT
Organism: Avena longiglumis; assembly: GCA_030063025.1. Taxonomy (NCBI): domain Eukaryota; kingdom Viridiplantae; phylum Streptophyta; class Magnoliopsida; order Poales; family Poaceae; genus Avena; species Avena longiglumis. The sequence goes on from CP125977.1 coordinate 482,756,501, forward strand.
GGGAGTGGTGATCGAAGTTGTCCCACCAAGTGGCGGTTGACCCTTCCAGCGGATGTGCCGCAATCGACCTTTTCAAAGATCAGGCAGCCCACGGTTACCAAGTCCTTGTTTACTGAGCGTAGCCAATCATTGGCCACCATGGGATCAGTCGTTCCTGAGAACTTTGCTGGCCTCAATCTCAAGAATCTGGTAAGCATATCAAAGCCCGGAGGGTTGTTGTTGTTATTGTTGTTGTTGTTATTGTTTTGGTTCTGGATGAACGTTGTCATCATCTGCATCAGTTGTGTTTGAGAAGTCATCATTTGCTGCATTTCTGGAGTGATGTTGTTGTTGTTGGGGTTGGGGTTTGCACGACGGGGAGGCATCTGTGGTTTGTTCAAATAGATATAAGAATGAGATACCCATAGATGCTTTCATGCACATTACATCACATAAGCAAACACAAGCATGCAACACAAGATAAAAGTTCAACAACAAGATAACAAGTTCACAAAGTAAAACACACAAGTAGCAAGCCATCCACATGTCGGATGGTCCAATAACAAGTTCTCAAATAACAAGTATGATAATAAAAGATAAACGAGTAGTCAAGTCTACTCGTCGGCATCAATCTCCTCCTCGACAAAGGTAAGACCTGCGTTCTCCATCGCGGTCTTGTTCTCCTCAATGCTAGTGGTCAAGGTCTCTATCTTGGCCTTGAGAGCCCTCTTCTGGGAGCGAAGCCTCTCTATCACTGCCTGCTGCTGCTCTAGCTCGAAGTCCTTGGACTGCAGTTCTTTAGTCATGTCCCGGATCTTCTTGTTCCTATCCTGGACATGCTTCTCCTGACTCTTGAACTTGCTGTCCTGGGTCTCGAACTTCGCCTCCATTTCCTTGACTATCTCGTCTTGTTGCGCGAAGACCTTGTCCTTCTCGCGAAGCTGCACCTGGAGCTCATCGTTGCTGAGCATGACATTGGTCCTGTCTGTGTCCACGTGCCTAATGAGAGACTCTAAGTCCTGGAGGTACAGGCGTATCGTCTCTGCTGCGTCCCTCGAATCGTCCTCGAAGTCGATGGACTCTCCATCCTCATCACGTCTTCCGAAGACGTGGAAGTGGGTACCTCTAACCTGTCGGGAGTGTCGTCCTAGCAGACGTCCTATCAGGTCCTGCATCACTACCTCAATGCCTCTCTCCCTGTCATCGTGCATAAGCTTGAAGACGATGGCCTCCGTAGTAGGCTCTGTCTGGTGTAACACCCCCGGTCACTCCGGACCGACGGCTGTCACTTCTGGCAGCTCAATAGGATCTCTAGACTAACCCCACAGACCAACACTAGTCTTTTATGCGCACTTTGTCCTCACTCGTGCGCACCCGGTACCCACTTCCCGGTCGGTCATCCATCCTAGAATTGCTCTAGGCCAAGCACGCTTAACCTTAGAGTTCTTTTCGAATGAGCTTCCGGAAAAGAAGTTGCAACTTGTTGGTATGGGTTTCCTATCAATCCTATTGAGCCATGCGCCAGGGTCTCACATACACCCACCCTTAGAAGATCGACGTCCTCGTCGATCAACCACAAGACAGGAACGTCCCCTCTTGGCACACGCGTCAGGCGTCCAAAGCACATGTGCCATGCCGGTCCACTCCGCCACACGCCATGCGCCACATGTCCGCCACTGACCCGCGCCTGTTTAACCGCAAGGGTCGGCTCGATACAATTTGTAACACCCCGGTCACTCGGACCGACGGTCATCCCGGCAGCTCAATAGGATCTCTAGACTAACCCCACAGACCAACACTAGTCTTTTCTGCGCACTTTGTCCTCACTCGTGCGCACCCGGTACCCACTTCCCGGTCGGTCACCCATCCTAGAATTGCTCTAGGCCAAGCACGCTTAACCTTAGAGTTCTTTTCGAATGAGCTTCCGGAAAAGAAGTTGCAACTTGTTGGTATGGGTTTCCTATCAATCCTATTGAGTCATGCGCCAGGGTCTCACATACACCCACCCTTAGAAGATCGACGTCCTTGTCGATCAACCACAAGCCAGGAACGTCCCCTCTTGGCACACGTCTGTGCGTCCAGTGCCGGCACATGTGCCATGCCGTGTCCACTCCGGCCACACGCGCCATGCGCCACATGTCCGCCACTGACCCGCACACGCCCGTTTAACCGCAAGGGTCGGCTCTGATACCAATTTGTAACACCCCCGGTCACTCCGGACCGACGTACATCGCCACGGCAGCTCAATAGGATCTCTAGACTAACCCCACAGCACCAACACTAGTCTTTTCTGCGCACTTTGTCCTCACTGCGCACTTCACTCCACTTCGATCGGCCACCCATCCTAGAATTGCTCTAGGCCAAGCATGCTTAACCTTAGAGTTCTTTTCGAATGAGCTTCCGGAAAAGAAGTTGCAACTTGTTGGTATGGGTTTCCTATCAATCCTATTGAGCCATGCGCCAGGGTCTCACATCTGGCGTCCAGGCTGGTTCACCTTGAAGCCCCAGAGGTCCTTTCTCTCAAACTTGGTGAGGGGATGCACCATGATGGTGGGAAGAGGGAGATTGAGAAAGGTGGTAAGGTCAACGATACGAGGACCAAAACGGGTAACCTGGAACTCCTCAACAGTGCTGATGGTAATAGGCATCTATTTATAAGATAGAAAAGTTAGAACAACACAAATTATGATAAAACAAAAGACATAACACCACATACATATCCTTGGGAAGCAAAACGCACAAGTCATGCATACATGAAACCATTACAACAACCAAGGTCCAATCTTATTTTAAGCAACATTTTGAAAAATAAGGTGATAGGTGGTGGTCCAACTAACGAAGTACGTTTACAATCCTATCTCACTGGATCTGTTGGCTAACACAATGTTTCTAGAAGCAATAAGCCTATCTTGCTCACATGATTCCATCACTAAGTCTATAATATCTCCTCTTAAGGTTTGGTTGGTAGCTTCCAACTCTTGGGTATGTTCCTACTCTTTCCTTAGATCATTTTGGAGGTTGAGCATTCTACACTTGACTCTATCACCAAGTTCTTTGATGGTCTTCCAAGCTGCATCCTTTGCTGATTCAAAGAATGTAGGGTGCACCACTGAATTGGTGAACATGCAGAATCCTTTTTCCTGATGGTTGTCTTCCTTGTTTTTATACAAGTGAAGTTGCACCCACCAGTATTCCACTCCTTCATCCATCACTGGAAAACCCTTGTACACAACTGCACCTTGTATCTCTAATGCAACCATGAGGTCCTTGAGAGCCTTGGGGAATTCTGTCTCACACTCCAAAGTCATTGTCATGAGTGGTCCTTTCCTTACGGCTTCGTTGATGGAGTTCATCTACAAATAGAGATGAGAGAGAAGATTAGAAAAGTTTACGAGAAGAATAGACAAGTGTAGAAGTTGAAATTTTTTCCTTAGTGGTTTCCAATCCTAGGTTCATAATCCTACAGGCAACACAGTGCTCTGATACCATCTGTAAGATCCCTCCTTTGTAAAGGAAAAGGATCCCTGTGATTGCAATGCTAGTCCCTGGATCATTGCTAGCATCCACAGTTTAAGATGAAGTACACAGATACAAAGGTCATTTATTACATCCATTCCAGAGATAAACATAGTCTTTACAACTCAAGGCCACAGGCCTAATACAAGAGTTTGAATAAGTAATAAATATAAGTCTTTATCTTCATGTGCCACAGGCAAACATGTTGAGTGTAGACTCATGACACCTAATCCTCATCAGAGTAACCTGCAACATCACAAGTTACAGCCACAGTGGGTCAATACTTTGGAATAATATTGGCAAGTGATACCTTAGTAAAAATTTAGGTGGACTATATTACTATATGCAATTTGGCTAAGTGTAGCTTGGCTTGCTTTGCTCAAAATAAGTTTTTCCTATTAGTTGAAATCACTAAGTTTTTCTTTGTCAAAACTTTTCCCAAGGAACCACCAATAGACATTGAGGTCCTTCACCCTTGTTCACCCACAAGTTTTTACTTAGAAGTTGGAGTGATGAGATTCTTGATAGCTTCCATGTCTTGATGCTCAAGTTGTCCATTGCCATGGACTTGGCTAAGTACTTAGATTTTTCCATCTGCAGAGGTTGTACACTTTCCCCACCAGACTTGGTTTCCCAAGACAGGACCTTTCAGAAGCCTTTCCTTAGACCAAATGGACGCGCTCCAACCTATCATTCCCACTACCACCAACTGTCCAAATGGCTAAGTTCTAGCAACCTATGTGATCCAGGCAGAGCCCATATTGCCAAGTGGCTGCACTAGAAGCTTCTCAACACTTGGCCTCTAAAATCCCTTTGTTCCTGGGTGAATTTCCACAAGTGAGATACACAAGGTAAACCATAGCCATGGGCCTTGTGTAACCACTCAACCAAAAACCACCAATCAAGTCCCTTTCCACCCAGGTGATTCATTGACTTAGTTGTTTTATTAAGAAAAACATAAGTCCAAGACTTAGAAATATTTTCACCATAGCATGTATATTTTACCAACCCTTGTTTGCTACTAGCTAGGCTAAGCATGGAATAGATAGTAACTTAACTTAGAAATTTCCTAGCAATTCCACAACTACGTACTTAGGATTTCCCAACATGGCATTAGGCAAAATAATAACATGCAAGACTTAGCAAAATAATTCTAATGCTTAGTATAAAATATAGGGATGGAGATATTCATGAAGTACCACTTGCCTTGGTAGTTGGGAGAGTAGCACTCTTCACAATCACAATCACTAGCACCAAAGTCTACATAAGGAATGGTAGCAACAAATTACACACAACATATACAAACAAACAAAAATACATGTGCATGCATGCAAAATGCTAAGTGATGATTTTTAAAACTCAACCAAGCAAGTGCATAGTACCGAATCATAAACAAGTCAAAAACTTGCTAAACCAAGTTTATTTGACACTAAAACAATTTCCTAAACAATTCATATACTCCAAATAGTCCTAAACAAGTTTCTGCAATTAAAATCATTTTAACAGAAGCTAAACATTAAACACATTACATAAACAGAATGGGCTTGTTCTCCTGATTCGAACGGTATAAAATTTGTCAAATTCTAACGTGTGGATCAAAAGTTATAGCTAAAACAAATTTGGATATAAATCAGATTTCAAATTCTGTTTTTAAACCAAACCCTAGCCATGCGGCGCTATCCTATTGGTCGATACCGCTTCGCTCAGGATCACCGTTCCGCGCCGTCAGATCAAGTCAGATCCAACGCGCCAGATTCAAAGAAAACGTTTAGCTCAGATCTAATCTAGTCCTTACGATACAGATCTAACGACTATCGTTGCTCTGACCATAGCCTAGCGGCGGTGACTGGCGGCGGCGCGTCTGTCAGTGCCAGCGCTGGCGTTCTAGGTCGCCCGGGGAGGGGAGAGGGTGCTTACCGAGCTCGCCGTGCGATGCTGATGCTCAAGGTGGGGTCGGTTGGTCAAGGGGCGTGATGTAGTGGCTGAGGGAGCTCGTCGGAGTTGTGCACGGCGTCGGGTGGTTGATGTCGAAGTCGTTGCCGAGGTTCCGCGTCGCCCTAATATGAACCAGATGGATTAGGAGACGCGCAAGACAGTTGCGAACAACCTTGTATGCAAGAGGGGGCAAGGGGCGCTCGGAGCTTACCGCAATTGGTCGCCGGAGTTGATGGGGTCGTCTGTCTCGAGTGATCGCCGACGTTGCCGAGGCTCTTGATGTTCCTAGCATGCACCAGAGGGGTCAGGAGGTGTGCATGGTCGCGGAGATTGTACTGGCAAGTTTAGGCAGCAAGGGGCGACGGGGTCTTACCGGAATACCTCGCCGGAGTTGGCTCTGGCTGCGGCGGTACAACTCGAATTAGGGGCAGCCTGGTGGCGAGAAGAGTGTGCAGCGTGGGGGGAAATGACCGCGGCGGGGTGTGGTTTAAATAGGCTGAAGCGCAACAGGAAACGCTCGCGGTATCAAGGCTAATTACGCCGCGCCATTACCGGCATCAACGACAGCGACGACGTGGTCTGCGGGGCGTGATTTGGGGAAGAAGGAGTCGACGTGGATGGGGCCCGCTTGTCAGCGAAATAAACAGAGGGGGAGTGGGGTCCGAGCGTCAGCGACTCGCTGGGTGCGTCCGCGCGTGCGAGAGAGAGAGGGGACCCGGGTGGGCTAGTTGGGCTGCTTCTGTTGATGGGCCAGATTAGTAGCGCCGGCCCTTTTCCTTTTCTTTATCCCTTTTCTTTTTCTAATTTGATTTTCTGGATTGAGTTTCAAATGAATTCAAACTCTATTTGAATTCAAATATTTTTGGGATTTTTGCAGTGTGCAACAATCACATTTCAGGACATAAAATCAAGTGGTCTCTCTATTCAAGCTTGGTTCTTTTGAAATAACAAAATAAACAGTGCCATAGCACTAGATTTGCAAATGTTTTTGAAAATGGTTTTGAAACCATTTTTATTTTGTACAATTTTGTTCTAACTCCACACTCAAACCAATCAACAAGGGAAACAAACAAACTTGGTTTAAAACATTCAAGCTCTCAAATGGGGATGGCCATTTGATTTAAGTTTTCTCACATAAAATGATAGCACTATGTTCTTCTGTTTTCTTGAATTTGGTTTGAAATTGATCTCAAAACTTTATGCATGCATGAATGATATGCAATCTTTGAAATCATTATTTTAGGGATGTTACATGTATGGACTTTGGTGGACTTACCGGATGGACGGAAGGCTGTCGAGAACAAATGGATTTTCAAGAAGAAAACAGATGCTGATGGTAATGTTACTGTCTATAAAGCTCGGCTTGTCGCAAAAGGGTTTCAACAAATTCAAGGAGTTGACTACGATGAGACTTTCACACCGGTAACGAAGCTAAAGTCTGTGAGGATTTTATTAGCAATCGCTGCATATTATGATTACGAGATATGGCAGATGGATGTCAAAACGGCGTTCATCAATGGATACATTGATGAAGAGTTGTATATGGTACAACCCAAAGGTTTTGTCGATCCTAAAGATTCTAACAAGGTATGCAAACTTCAACGGTCCATTTATGGATTGAAGCAAGCATCCTGGAGTTGGAATCAACATTTTGATAAGGTGATCAAAAGTTTTGGTTTTATACAAACTTATGGAGAAGCTTGTATTTACAAGAAAGTGAGTGGGAGCTCTGTAGCATTCTTAATACTATATGTAGATGACATATTGTTTATTGGGAATGATGTAGACCTTCTTAATAGTGTCAAGGGTTATTTGAATAATAGTTTTTCAATGAAAGATCTTGGCGAAGCAACTTGCATATTAGGCAGAAAGATTTATAGAGATAGATCGAGACGCCTAATATCATTGTCACAGAGTACATATTTGGACAAAGTTCTAAAGAGGTTTGGAATGGAAGATAGCAAGAAAGGGTTCTTGCCCATGTTGCCCAATACGACCTTGAGTAAAACTCAAAGTCCTGCAACGGCAGAAGATAGAGAAATGATGAGTAAGACTCCCTATGCCTCAGCCATAGGATCTCTTATGTATGCCATGCTATGTACTACACTCGACATTGCATATGCTGTTAGTTAGACTAGCAGATATCAAAGTGATCCAGGAGTGGATCATTGTACAGCGGTCAAAAACATCCTTAAGTACTTGAGAAGAACTAAGGATATGGTTCTTTCTTATGGAGGTGATGAACATCTCGTTGTTAATGGTTACACCGATGCTATTTGGAACACCGATCCAGATGATTCTAAATCTCAATCTAGATACATATTTACTTTGAATAGTGCAGCTGTTAGCTGGAGGAGTGCAAAGCAAAGCATTGTGGCAAGATATTCAACTGAATCAGAATACATAGCTGCTTCGGAAGCTTCACAAGAGGCGATATGGATGAAGGAGTTCATTACAGAGCTCGCTGTGATTCCAAGTGCGTTGGACCCAATGTCTATCTATTGTGATAACATGGGCGCCATAGCCAATGCGCGAGAACCAAGGTCGCACAAGAAGCTGAAGCATATCAAGCTGCATTATCACGCTATTTGAGAGCATGTCCAAGATGGTGACATAAAGATTTGCAAAGTACACACAGATCTGAATGTGGTGGATCCATTGACTAAACCTCTCCCGAGGGCAAAACATGAAAGTATTGACCGGAAACAGCGGGGAATTATGTTGGAGATATGCCCTAGAGGCAATAATAAAAGTGGTTATTATTATATCTTTGTGTTTATGATAAATGTTTACATTCATGCTATAATAGTATTGACCGGAAACATTAATACTTGTGTGATTTGTAAACTAAATTAGAGTCCCTGGTAAAGCCTCTTTATAATACAAGTTTGTTGGTTAATAGATGATCGTGGTTTATCGATCATGAACATTGAGATGTTATTGACAACAAGATCATATCATTAGGAGAATGGTAGGATGGACATACTCCTATAGATAAGCATAGCATAAAGATCAAGTCGTTTCAATAGTTCATTTGCTATAAGCTTTCAGATACAAAGTAACCTAATTCCTTCGACCATGAGATCATGTTAATCACCATCACCGGAAGGATGCTTTGATGACATCAAACACCACACCATAACTGGGTGGCTATAAAGGTGGCATTTAGTGTTCAGAAAGTATGTGTTGAGGCACATGGATCAAGTGTGGGATTTGTCCATCCATATGACGGATAGATATACTCTAGGCCCTCTAGGTGAAATTTCATCCAATTAGCTTGCAAGCATGTGAGTGGCTCACAAGAGATCACATATCACGGGAACGAGAAAAGAGTACTTATCGGTAACGAGGATGAACTAGGTATGCAGAGGTACCGACGATCAAACCTCAGATAAGTAAATTATCGCGAGACAAAGGGAAATTGGTATCGTATGTAAGTGGTTCATTCGATCGCAAATTAATCATAGAAATATGTGAGAGTCATATGAATTTCTAGATTCCTCTATTGGTTATTGATCGGAGAAGTGTCTCGGTCATGTCCGCATAATTCACGAACCGTAGGGAGACACACTTAAGGATTCAATGTTGTTTAGTAGATATGGAATGTAAGTAGGAAGACCCAATGTTGTTCAGAGTCTCGAATGGGATCCGGGATATTACGAGGTGATCCAGAATGGTCAGGAGAATAAGATTCATATAAGGAAAGTCCAATTCCGGAGTTCGGGAATGATTTCGATGTTTTCATCGAAGGTTCTAGAAGGGTCTAGAAGGTTCACTGGACCGGAAGGGGAATGATTCATGAATGTGTCATGGTTAAGTGGAATTACTGGATCATGTCCTAGGTCACTTGGTTGGGCATTTGCAAGAGAGAATTAAACCTCTAAATTGAAAGTCAAAAGGGAGGTTTAAAAAGTCAAACTAGAACAATAGTTTCCTAGTGGAAAAAGGAAAGAGTCCTTCCTTCTCTCCAACTTGGGTTTGGGGCAGGATTCAAACTCCCCTCTACCAAGCTGCCCTCCCTCTCATAAATAGAGGGGAGGGGCTGCCCCAAAGCACGACAACCAGCCCTCCCCACCTTGCGCTGCCGCCGACCCGTCGCCCTAGCCACCGCCGACACCACCTCCTCCTCTCCGGCCTTCTAAACCGAGATTGCCGGAAACCCTAGATCCACCATAACCTACACCGGCATAGGCAAGTTTACGACCACATCATCCACGAGAATCTGCTCTCGTTAATCGCTTTGGAATCTTCGAGGGTGAGTACTCTAATCGACTCGTTTCTACAATCTAGTAGATAGATCTTGGCTTGTTTGTGTGCATGCGGTAGAAATTTTTTGTTTTCCATGCTACAAACCCCTTCAAATTACTCACTCATGGATGGGGGAAACATGGATGGTTGATGGAGAGGCGTCGGTGTTGATTATGGCGATGATCCTCTCCAAATTCCTCGTCCCGGCAGGGTGCCAGAACGGAGTTTTTGGTTCCGAATCGCGGTTTCTGGTGGTGTCGGTGTAGCGGAACTCTTTCTGGAAAAACGTTGAACCCCCCCTGAGTTTTTAGGTCAAGAGGCAACTTATAGGCGAAGAGGGAGGCCGAGGGGGTGCCCTAGGCGGCCACACCCCTCCTAGGCGCGACTTGGGCTGGCCCGCGTGGCTAGGGGGTGTGGGCCCCTCGTGGCCCACCTTCGCTTCGTCTTCTAGCTCCGTGAGTCTTCTGGTGAAATAGGATTTTTGTCATATTTTCCGGGATTTTTCCTGATAGTTGATTTTCTACACAAAAACTAGACACCAAGGTAATTCTGCTGAAAACAACGTCAGTCCGTGTTAGTTGTATCCAAATCACACAAGTTTAGAGGAGAAACAATAGCAAAAGTGTTCGGGAAAGTAGATACGCTTTGGACGTATCAACTTCCCCCAAGCTTAGATTATTGCTTGTCCTCGAGCAATTCAGTTGAAAACTGAGAGAGATAAAAGAAACTTTCACGAACACATTTTCTTCAGATGATGTAAATATTCTCAGCACATGAGTAGATGCTTAGACAACTCAAAATAAGGAGTATGCAACTAATTCTACTCAATAGTCATTGCAAGCTATGAAGAGATTCCAACTCAATAATAATAAGTAGCATGAAACATAAACATAAGCAACATTGCAATGCTCATAAAAATGTATGATAGAGTGGTATCTCGCTTGCCTTTGATGGTGGAGCAAAACATGAATGCCAAGGCACCTCTGAAGTTCAAGTGGAGAATAGAAGTAAAGATATCAGAGATACAAGCATCAAAGTTATGAAATAATTAACCAAGTTTTGAGACAGCACATTACACTAAGAATAACAACTATGCTCTCAAGAAGGTGCTCATATAATAAGTGGTGACTCAACAAGGAAGTAAAAAGGTTTTGAAAAGTTTGAAAGGCTTCCAAATGTTGAAAGTATGGTACTCATTAGCTTTGAGCTCTCATTGCCCCTATCATAGGCATCTTTAGATGGTTAAGGTGAAAGTGAGGTCCAATATGAGTTATATGCTTGACAGACCATAAACTGGAAATCTCATGTCCCTTGAGTACGAGGGCCACTCCTCATGCTACTCAACTTTAGTCACCGGTAAGTTCTTGTCATAGTAAACACATGCGTATCATAGAGAACCGCCAATGGGGTACCCCTTGCACATGATACAGGAGCTATCCCATATCAAAATGACAAGGAAAGCAGACAATGAGCATCTCAGCAATCTTTTTATTTGCTATTTTCATAGGTTTTTATTGAGGATGCTTCACAGATTTCTCATTATGGTTATGCTGCAAGTTTCCACCATGATTAGGCATGGCTTAGGCTAGCGGCCCAGACGTTTCTCTAACACATATATATAACTCCATAAACTTATAAGATCCCCTTTTATTTCACACTGATGACATCCGTAAACAAAATAGCATGATATCAACTGGGTACAATGTACAAGTGCAGTGTTAAAAGCGTTCCTCGTGACAACATGGTTCTGCTAACTCCCAGCCTATAATTTGCAGGCATATAACTTTCATGGACAGTCATAATGGTTTAGGTTTATTAAGTGCAGGAAATAAAGTGTGCCATCAAGTTCGTGAGAGCTTTACTAACTAACTTTCTCATAACAAGCAAACATTTTATTTGGAAGAAAACAAGGCACAATGAATATGCACAGAATAGCAAATGATGCTAGTAGGTTGGTATGGTGGACACTTTGGCAATATTGGTTTTGGGGAGTTGGATGCACAAGTAGAGCTCATACTCAGTGCAAGTGAAGGCTAGCAATAGAGAGGGAGCGACAAACGAAAGAGCAATAATTGTCATAATCATGCTTGCAAAAAAACAGAATTAATTATGTCATAAAAGTGATACAACAACTCTCAGGAAAAATAAATCATCGAGGCTTAATTGACTATTGTTCAGTCATATGCATGCATGAGCATGTGCCAAGTCGATTCAAATAAAAAATTCAGAGGAGGATCCCACAATATCATACCAAGCTATGAATAGAACAATGCAAGCAAACATTCATATAACATGCTACAAACTATTAGCAAGCTGGAGCTAATCATAAGAGATCAAGAACTACTTAGCATCCATAAATAACATACACCTTACTTGAATAGACTACGCACGCCCAAAGTGATGAGTATATGTACAAAAATGAAAACAAATAGAGTTCATTACCAGCCTCTTACCACACCTCAAGTTTTCATTAACCTTCATTATTGCCCTTCACTTGTGTGGCTTGAATAATAACATGAAACTAAACTCCACTGAAGACCGCTGAATTGTAACATCCCGGCATTTAGGAACTAACGAAGGGTAGATTTAGGATTATGGAATGTTGCATGCATTCATTTGTGAAAATGTGGGTAAAATTTTCGCCAAATAAAAAATCTTAAGTGATCAATGTTTCCTTCATACTTTGAGATAAGGTTTAGTCTTAAAAGATGATTGTTATAAACTTTGAGATGATCTTTAAGGAGTTATGTGTTTTAAAATGAATTTGAATTTTAAATTTGAGTGTTTTAATTATAATTCAAATGATTTAGATGTAAGTTTTGAATCTTAAACTAATTAAGAGATAAGTATTATAACTTAAATTCTATCCAAATAAAAACAATAATGAATATGAAACTTATTTCATATTATCAATATATAAACAAGTTACAAAGAATGTAACTTACTGAAGCCATTTTCAAACTTCACAAGTTACAAAAGAATAAAGAATAAGAATATTCTTTATTAATAATAATATAATCTTTATTACAATTGAATAAAATGAAAATTACAAAATAATAAAATGAAAATTACAAAAGAATAAGAAAATTACATTGTAACATTCTATAACTACTCTATAACTAAACCTAGACTAAATCTTCATCCATATATCTGTACCTGCAAAACAAAGACTAAATAAAAATAAAAGAGGGTTATTGTTAGTATTATTTCTCTCAGATATGTCAGTGAAATGCACTTGACAAATTCATCATTGAGAAATTAATAAAAAAGGGGCAAGTTTCACCAATATGAAAGAATCCATCTTTCATAAATTCAAAGCCAGAAGTCAAATGACAACCAAGAGGGACAAATTCACCAGCCATGTGAAAGTAACCTGGTAAGAGTAAGTTCAAAAATTATGAACATATTCACAAGTGCATAGCAAGTACACAGGCAGAACACACACCAGCATGCATGTGGTGTGTTGTCAACCTCACAGAATAGCCCAATCTCACAAAACCACAAGCACAGCCGTGGGAGGCACTAGTGCATCACCCCACTGCACAACACACAAGAATATCCAGTGTAGACAGCAGCTAAACCAAGCACCACAACCAGCAACCACACCAACTAAAGATCAACCAAACATCACCAGGATGGTGACATAGGGGGATGGATCAGGTTGACAGAAAGATCAAGCCCAGGAGCTAGGAGGAGCAGGTTAGCTCAAGATCAAGCACATGAGTCCAGCAAAAACCAGATCAAGATCATCATCACCAACTTACTACACCATCATCAGATTCTGTGGTGAGTTTCATAAAACCTTCACATAATCTAATCATCTTATTCAGAGAGAAACATGTGTTATTTTATAAAACAAACCCTCAGAAAGCACCCAAGAGGGGTGAATCCATCATAGGGATTTCTGAAACTCTAAAGGCAAACAACAAAGTACCAAGATCCAACCAGAGCTCAGAGCAACATCCTTGCTCTGGTTGTCAAACTATATCTTACTATTCAATCATACATATACCTATGATCTATTTCTAGGCACATCCCTAAAGGAAGGGTAGCACCTTAGAAACAAATCTTTGGGATCCATAGATTGAGCAAGCTCACTATCATTTTTTCCAAGCTTTGATCCAATAAAGAATAGCTGGTACCACTACCAGGACTATCTAGATGAACCAATTAGATAAGATCTGAATCCCTAAGCCTCAGACCAACATCATTGGTCTTAGGGAATTCAGATAAGAGCATCTCTATTTATCTTCCAACAAGAACCCCCATATAGCAATGCATACTTTGCAACACTTCAAAATTGCGTTGCTAAATTTGAAAGTAGCTACACATATTTGCGTTGGTAAGTCCATCCGTTCTGCACCATATGATTGCCAACGAATACCATGTGTTGCGGCTTATACGTTGGAGCACACAAATGCTCCTAAGGTGCGCCTAATCAGATATTGGGATGACCAGATGATCTTACCGACTAGTTTGCTGACCCTTGGGATGGAACAGAATAATAAAATATAATCTCTTCATCTCAAAATAGATGTTGCCAAAATTTGTATAAATCTATATACTAAATAATGTCTATATTTATCTAAATTTTAACAAATCCGCGACATCTATTTTAAGACGAAAAGGATATAAATGTTAAAAAATTAAAGCAAAGAAAAAAATGTTTTAATTATGTGGAAGTCTATTTGTCGATCGTGGGCTGGATCTCTAAAAGAAAAGTACACACCCACTAGTAGAAAAAGAGCCATACGTCCACCCCAGTTCGGAGCATTAGTCCCGGTTATAGTTGAACCCGGGACTAATGTGAACATTAGTCCCGGTTACAACGGCTAGAACGCCATACATCTTTAGTCCCGGGTCAAACGGGACCTTTAGTCCCGGTTCGTATCACCAACCGGGACTAAAAGGGGTGCCCCAGTGCCAATACCTTTAGTCCGGGTTGGTAATACGAACCGGGACTAAAGGTGTGACCTTTAGTCCCGGTTCGTATTACCAACCGGGACTAAAGGTATTGGGAACGGGTGATGGGGTGGAGCTCGCTGTCATGGATGGGAACACACGCCACGATCGAGAGCGGCATCATCAACTTGATACGCCGGATCGATCATGGGCAGCTGGAGCGGTCATCGCGGCTAGCCTGCAGGGTTTTTATCTAGGGTACGTATAGGATGCAAGCACCGCAGAATATTCATGAGTTGATGATGCACCACTTTTTGCGTAAACCAGGCCCCGTTCAGCTTACTTAGCACGCCAGATGCAGCCCATTTATTGCACGGTCATATTTCCACGCGATTTTTTTTTAGTTGTTACAAAAATTAACAAGATTTAGTGATTTAGTTGTTACAAAAATTAACAAATATAAATTTCGACATAATTTACAAAAAATGTTATAAAAATTCAAATGGCCATAACTTTTGTATACGATGTAAAAAAAATACAACCTATCAAAACGTGCAGAAAAAATTAGCTCTTTGATTTCAACATACTTAGGCCGTTTTGGATTCTTAAAATTCAAAAAAAAAAAATATTTCAGAAATTAAATTATTAGTATTTTTTATGTCATATTTGAATTCCTCGCATTTTTCTGATAATAATGGATATATTATTTGTTAAATTTCGATTTACAGATTTGAAGATATTGTTTATCTCATATTAAATGAATAAATGGCAAAAATGAATAAAATATTAATTTAATTAGTTTTTTACTTTCATTATAATAAAATATTATTATTAATTATTTATTGTTGTTTACTATAAATAGTTGTTCTTAATTTCAAAAAATAAAAACGTGTCACATATCGATATGAGTTAATAGGATTGATATACTAGTCTTGACAACAAGATATAATGGTCCTTCGCGCAGGTGGGAGAGATGGAATGAAGAAGTTAAGCGTGCTGAGGGTGGAGCAGTGCTAGGATGGGTGACCAGATGGGAAGTTTGACCGTAAGTATGATTTGAACTAAGATTAAGTATAATTAGTGTTTAAAATGAGAGATGTGGGAGATTAACAAGTCAAATAATTCAAAGGTTAAAGAAAAAATTGAAAAAAAAATCAATTTTTTTTTTGGAAAAAAATAAAAATAAACCTTACGAACCGGGACTAAAGGTCCTGCCCCCCTCGCACAGAGCAGCAGCCACGTGTGCACCCTTTTGTCCCGGTTGGTGGGGCAACCGGGACTAAAGGTTCGGGTTTTAGTCTCGATTGCCCCGTCCCG
Organism: Avena longiglumis; assembly: GCA_030063025.1. Classification (NCBI taxonomy): domain Eukaryota; kingdom Viridiplantae; phylum Streptophyta; class Magnoliopsida; order Poales; family Poaceae; genus Avena; species Avena longiglumis. Next base: position 482,772,398 of record CP125977.1, read on the forward strand.
GTTGGGCAACCGGGACTAATGCCCCTTACCAACCGGGACCAATGGATCATTTTCTACTAGTGACCGGAAACTTCGGGGATCACGTGCACGTAAAAAAAAACTTCAGGAATTTACGTGTGAGGATGTGCCAGGATAACAGGCTCGTTTTTCTCTTTTTTGATAAGATGAGAAATAAAGCTGGTACATTATGTGTACTTGTGTAGCGCTAGGAAAAAATACTCAAAATAAATACCCAGAAAATAGAAAATCCTAGGCTGCAACGACCTAATCGTCTCTTACGAGGGAAAACACTGCCTTCGCCCAGCCGTCTCACCCCCTGCCGCCGAGCCATCGAGCCCCACTCCGCCGCCACCATCCTAGGCTATCTAGGCCCCCTTCCCTTGTTGTGCCTCTGCCAAGCCGCTCCTCCTGGAAGCGTCGTCCCCATCCCCCAGAAGTTGCTGGCTCCGCCCGCAGCCTTTCTCGACCTTGTCGCAGCCAACGACCGGCTGCCTGACAGTCGCCGCGCCACCTGAAGCTGTATCAAAGTCGCGCCCCCACATAGGTAAGCTTCTATCGCCTCTTGATTTGGCACCTGACCAGGCAGTATAACAAGGTCCTCTTCGTCCCCAATATGATCTTGTTTATTGAATCTTGGGAAATATTTAGTTTGCCAGCAAAATTCTAAGATCAATTATTTAATCCTCTGGTTATGCTAGTTAGATTGACTGATTTGATTGACTGTAACTCGAAATAATTAATATTCTATCAATGGGTCACAAAATATTATTTTCCTATTTTCTACAGCTTAATTACCAATTGTGATGCTAATTAAAGATGATTCTCCTGACAACGATTGAGAATAGTGTGTCAAGTATAATAGTGTGTCAAGCATACTGAACTCGTTTCTGTGAAACACCACTTAGGGTCTATATATATTTAAATGTAGTTCCGACATACTTAGAAATAGGAGAGCAGGTGAGAAAACCAGTATGTGCTAGAGACTTGCTGGAACCCTCACAATGTAGTTATATCCTCAACAATCTGGGGCTTATAGCGGAAGTAGAGAAATGTAAACAGTAGTAAATTAGATAGCTGACAAGAATCATACGAATCTGGAGCATTAACATACCAAAGCATGAAAACAAATTGTGTCATAGCATCGGTTAATGATAAATAATTTAATCAATGAGAGTGAAACTTGTGCTCTGTGTGATGCAAATGATACGTTCTTTTTATTATCTTTAAGTGCAAGTTGTGTTGGTAGTTCTTTGTCTTGGCAGAGGAAAAGAAATAGCTTTCAGTCATTACAGTATTAATTAACAAGTTTTAAATTTCTTGATAAATGTGGCACTACTGCTGTCTTTAATGGTCTCTATAGCAGCTGGTTGTGTTATTAAACTTGGAACTACAGTAGCCTCGCTGTTAATAATAAGAAAAACATCTTGTTGGATGAGTAATTTTATGAGATTTGGTTCAGTTTTGTGAAGTGCATAATGATAACTATGTTCACGCTATAAGTGCTAGTTCAAAAAACTTAAACAAACAACTGCAAGAAGTAAAACAACATGTGCCAGTACCTTCATTGTATGTATATGTACTAATAACATTGCAATACTAAGTAAACTCCTTATGCAGTGTGGGTATGGATGTAGAAGTCAGCAAGCTGCTTCTGCGTTACCCTAGAGGAAGTAGCCGTTACTTAGCTGGTGTAGATGGATTTTTGGAATTTGCATACAGAGATAAGCCAGTAGATGACACGATCCTTTGTCCATGTGAAATTTGCGTGCACACTTCTCTGTTGTCGAAGGATGATGTCCGTGATCACTTGGTCTGTAATGGAATTCTTCAGAGTTATGACAAATGGGTTTTTCATGGTGAGTCTTCAGATGAACACAATGATGATCGACAACCACAGTCTCACAATGAAGAAATGTGTGCTGACATGCATGGATTAATTAATGATGTCTTTAGACATATGTATGATGATATGCCAATGAGTGAAAGTACACCACCAAACCAGCATGGACCAAATTTAGAAGCCGAAGAATTTTATAAAATGGTCAAAGATTCGGAGAAGCCTTTATGGCCAGGATGTGAATTATCACAGCTATCACTACTTGTGATTTTGTTCAATATAAAGTCTATGAACAAATGGTCTGATAAATCATTTGGAGATCTACTTGATACTTTGCACATGGAAATTCCAAATGGAAAGGAGCTGCCCCAGAATTTCTATGAGGCTAAGAAGATCGTTTCAAAATTTGGCTTAGGTTACAAAAAAATTCATGCATGCCCAAATAATTGCCAGCTGTTCTGGAAGGACACAGAAAATGATGACTTCTGCTCAATCTGTAAGGCTTCTAGGTGGAAAGATAAAGAACCCGAAACCCATTTAACCAAGAAGGAAAGAAAGAAAGTAACACCAAGAAAAGTGTTACGTTACTTTCCAATCAAGGATAGGTTGAAGAGGTTGTTCATGTGCAAAGAAACAGCACCTCTATTGAGATGGCATGATGAAGAGCACACCAAGGATGACGCACTACGACATCCAGCTGATTCCCCAGCATGGAAGGCTCTGGATGGAAAGTACTCAAGAATTGCATCTGATACTCGTAATATTCGGTTCGGGCTTGCTACTGATGGATTTAATCCATATGGGATGCTAAGTTCAAGTTATAGTTGTTGGTCAGTTGTCTTGGTCATATACAACTTGCCTCCATGGCTGTGCATGAAGGATTCTAATCTTTTGCTATCACTGATAATTCCTGGGTAGAAAAGTCCAGGGGATAATATTCATGTATTTCTCCAGCCGCTTTTGGATGACCTTAAAGACTTATTTCTTAATGGAATGTCCACATATGATGTTTCCAGAAACGAGACCTTTACATTGCGAGCAGTCGTGCTATGGACTATAAATGACTTGCCAGCTTTAAGAATGCTTGCTTCACATAAGGTGCACGGAGAATTTGCATGTCCACCTTGCGGTGCGGATGCATGGACCAAACGCTTGAAACATGGAAAGAAATCATGCTTTATGGGTACACGCCGATTTCTGCCACCTGATCATACATTTCGTTCTAATAGTAGCTCTTTTGATGGAACCTCGGAGCATAGAGCAGCACCTCAGACTTACTATGGACGTCAAGTAGAAGAAGAAATAAAGGCTATTGGTGACTTTACAAAGTCAAAAACTTACAAGGGATTGAGCAGTCTATTTACATTGCCATATTGGGACCATAACCTCCTTCGTCATAATCTTGACGTGATGCATATAGAGAAGAATGTGTTGGATAATATTCTTGGCACACTCTTAGGTTTAGATGGGAAGTCAAAAGATAATCTTCTTGCTCGTCAGGATCTGGAAGAAATGAATATTATAAAGGAGCTACATCCGCAGAAACAACCTTCAGGCAAGTTGTACTTACCACCCGCAGTCTTTACCATGTCCAAAAGTGAGAAGAAATTATTCTGTGAAGTTCTTGCATATATAATAGTTCCTGATGGCTATTGTGGAAACATATCTAAGTCTGTGAACTGCGCTGAAGGAAAAATTAATGGGCTAAAAACACATGATTGTCATGTCCTACTTCAGCAACTCGTGCCTATCGCTTTGACGGGTATTCTTCCAGATCATGTCACTACAGTACTATTTGAGTTATCTGCCTACTTCCGAGGAATATGTTCAAAAGTTCTCCATAAAAAAGAGCTTGACCGTTTGGAAGAATCAATTAAAGTAACACTCTGCAAATTGGAGATGATTTTCCCTCCCGGGTTTTTCACAGTCATGGTTCACTTAGTTGTCCATTTAGCAACTGAATGTAAAATTGCTGGGCCAGTTTGCTATCGATGGATGTACTTTATTGAAAGGTAAGAATGTAATGGTAAGGCAAATGCAATATTAACACAAGTGATTTCATTATGACCTGCTAAATTGATGATTTGACACGTGTTGCAGGTACCTTGGTAAGCTTAAGTCATATGTTCGCAACAAAGCTTGCCCTGAGGGTTCAATTGCTGAATCATATTTGGCAGATGAGTGTATGACCTTTTGTTCAAGATACTTACAGGGTTTCTCTACTAAGCATAACCGACCGTCAAGGAATCATGATAAACCAATCGAAAATGAATCTCACATGTATGCATATGAATCTAGGTTATTTCCTCCAGTGGGGAATCCATTGGGAAAGCCACGCACTTACACTTTGACTAACATGGAGGCATTACAAGCTCATAGATATGTGTTATACAACTGTGATGATGTCACCCCATACCTCAAGTAAATGTCTTATCTTAGCTTGTTAACATGTTAAATAAATATTTGATCTAAACTTATGCTCATATGTGTTTTAGAGCACATGCTGGTAATTTGAAAAGGAAAAATCGCAACAAGCGCCTAACACTAAGAACCTTTGAGCGCATGCAGCACGAGGAGTTTCCTGATTGGTTTGGAGATCATGTAAGTTTTTTGTTATTAGTTTTCTGATTTTGAATTTCTCTAATTTATTTTCTGTGTTGGCACAGATAATGCAGCTGGAGCAAAGAGGTACTGACAGCATTGATGAAGATATTAGATGGTTGGCTCGCGGCCCAATGGAGGTTGCACGAAGATACATAGCTTTCTGCATACGAGGCTATAGGTTTAGACCCAAGCGATATGATAAGAAGACTCAAAATAGTGGAGTTGTTGTGACCACAAGAACGTCAAGCTATGCTTCTGCAGGTGATAATAACCCTATCCTTGGAGATGTCATGTACTATGGAAGGATAGTTGACATAATTGAGTTGGATTATTATAGAAAATTTTCAGTGGTTCTATTTAAATGTGAATGGGTTGATACTACTAAAAATAAAGGAGTAAAAAAGGATAGGTATGGTCGTACACTTGTGATTTTTTCACATCAAATCCACAATGGTGAAAAGAGCGAGCATGAACCTTTTGTGTTTGCCAATCAAGTTGACCAAGTGTTCTATACCAAAGACCGTACAAATCCTGGATGGTCATTTGTGACGAAGGTGACGCCTCGAGATGAATTTGACATGGGTGAAGAATGGAATGATGTAGATAGTGAACCTTATCACGTTAGTCAACTGGGGGAGCTTTTTGATACTGCACATAAGAACCAAACGTGGACAAGATCAGATATAGAAGGAAGAACTGTAGATCCTGTTACAAGTTCTCAGCCTGAAGATTAGCAACTATGGTAGGTTTGCTTCTAGTGTTTTTGTTTTTCCCTAGTATATTTTCTACTGTTTCTTGTAAATTAACTTTCACTTCACCAATTATTTTTACTGTCTGCTAGTAACATGATTTTACCACACTGATTCTATTGATTAATTTTCTCCTCTTTTCAGAAGTAATATCACTCTGGAGAAGATGTTTGATGCATGCGGTGAGAATTCAGCTACCAGATAGCAAATGCGATGGATATGGTCATGAAGCTTTTTTATGTTCTGTCTGAATATTTGCTAGTACTGTTGGTTGTAATAAGTGTTATGTATTATTTCCTTTTTCCATGTAATGGCTCCTGATGCCGTGATACTGTTTTATATTTATCTTCCTGGTACTGTCAGTCGTACGAAGTGATCGGCTGCTTCAGGGTACTGTTCATTTGTCTTCCTGAAAATGTCAGTTGTAAGAAGTGATCGCTCGTTGAGGATACTAGCTTCTGCTTATTTTTCTTAATGGTTCCTTTTTTTTGTCTATGCGCGCTAAGATGAACCACAATATCATCCTATTTCATATTTGCATGCTATAAAACAGATTTTATTCGTGATATATCAATGTTTTGACTTTTGACAGCCTCCTAATTAAAATTTAACTGTGGAGTTCTCAGTAAACTTAGAAACGATAGTTTAACGGATATTTTGGGAAATTTTCGGCACACTTTACTCAGTAATTTGAGATATTAAATTTATAGAATGGAAATTGAAGAGATATCATAAATTTACAAAGGTAACACTCAGATTAAAATCCCGCCCATCTACACCCCTCCGCGCGCACCTCAGCGCTATAAAACTGGCACCCTTTCATCGTCGTCCTCACACCTCCTCACCCTGGCGATAGTGAGAATCACACGAGCTGGCGCGTGTACTTTGGGGACCGCCACACTCGGGAGATGGTGGCCTATGAGGGGCCACCGCTGACGCCAGCACGGAACAACGCCCTCAGCCGCCGAGTCTAGTGGAGTGTGCCGGGGCGCACTCTGCCCACTATCCTCGAGCACATCGAGGGCGGCAACTACCCGTTCCTGCAGTACACGCCGGCAAAGCCGTCCTCCCTCTCCCGCCGTCGCGGCAACTCGTGGATGCCGAGAAGGATGTCGGGGCCTTCGTCTTCTTTGTCGGTATTGGCCTTGCACTCCTCTGACTTGGCGGCGTCCTCCATCCGGCCGCGCTTCACCTCACCACTGCTCCTCTCGGTGAAGCCCGAAACGTCGTCGCCTCCGCGCACACGTTTACGTGACGACTCGTGTTCCGCGCACCATCACCACCGCGTGGCCATGTCCGATGGTCTGGCCGAAGGAGACGAGTTCCGGCGAGCTGCGAAAGCCGAAGAAGAAGCCCACGCCGGCGTGGTCACCGCCGGCTGATTACCTCAAGACGATGCTCAACCTGCATGCGCCGGACAACGCCGACGGCTGCTATGAACTCAAAATGACGATCATGGCATCGCTCAATGACATTCCGCCGATGTCCTTCCCCGACGCACTCGCTTGGTCGCGAGTAGAGTTTGAGCGGGAGGAGGCCGGGCACTAGCGCTGTTTTCTAGAACGCTCGGCGCGCCGCGGCCATGCACACGGCGTCGTCATCCTCGACGACACCAACAAGGACGAGGCCGGGCCGAGCCTGTCGCAGCCGTGCCCCGAAGGACGAGCCGCCGAGCGACGATGATGACGATGGTGACTACGAGGTGATCTAGGAGGTTTCTACTATTTTTATATGTTTTTAGCTAAATATCGTCAAACTTTTTTTTGTATGCCGAATTCCCCCTAATAATATATATATATAAACATGTTTTATAACTATATATATCATCTTGACAAATATAAGACAACTAATTTAAGAACGGATGGAGTAATATTTCTCGAGTCGATTTTGCTTCTAGATGTATAAATTTTGCATTCAACTTTGCAAAAAAGTAAAATGCATTGTATCTAACATCTCTTAAAAACACGACACCTTTTACAAAGTAAAATTTTAATTTCATTCGATTTAATTAATTTTTAGAAAATGGAATATATGAGCAAAATTAGGCAACATAATTGTGGAGGTCTACAACTATTTTCACCTCCCTCTATTTTTTCCCCTATTCCCGCCTTTCCCTATATTTGTTCCCTCGATTTCTCATTTCCCTCCAATTCTTTTCGGTGATTATTAGTTACGCGCTGGTTTCTCTCTCATTTTTTAAGCAAACAAATTCCGAATGGCATGCTATTAGTTAACTGCCTCTAAATATCTGCACCTCCCTAACTCAAACACAAGTCGTCGGTTCTTATCCCCAACAAGAGCTCCAGCGAGCCTCTGCCCACCGCTGACGGCGGGCGCGATTCGGCGCCGTTCTCTTCGATTGCAGGTCAGTGTGTCCTCTTTCCTAGGTGTCCTCTCCTTCTGTCTGATGATCCAACCGGCTACCACGGCTGGGTATTTTGCCTACCAAACCTTAGCGCCGGCCGCCGCGAGGCCCCAATGCAGCGACCAAACATGCACCCCGATTCCCTAGCCCCCTAATTTTCTATAGCCCACTAGACATCACAGCTTAATCGACGTCTTAGCGAACCACTCGAGATCAATTGTTGATCCGTCTACCGATCGATGCCTCACGGCCATGTTCCGCCCAGGTCGCAGATTGATCGCCCGTGTTCCGGCTAGGCTCCTTGCCGGCAGAACGATTACCTAGTACATGGCCAGGTATGACGCGACCAAGAATAGATCTGAATCTCTTAGTAATTTCCCTGCTAAGCCCTTGTATGTACGTCTCAAATATATCCTATATTTATCGAACCTCTGAACTGAAGCAGCATATTGATTAAGTCTGATTGTCTGAACTTATTAATGAACCCCTGGACTACCACATCCTCATGTTTAAGTCTTGTTTTGTAAGGATTGTTTTGCAAATCTTGTTCGTCCACCAAACATTGCATATATACATAGTTCAATACTGAGCACAAACATGCTTATTTGGTTTAATTTACAAATTAGAATAGTGGTTTTTACTTAATCTGTGTGTTTCCTCCTAGACCAGATATGGTACAAAGTAAATTGCGTGTTGTTCAATATGATGATGAATACATGACTGAGGAACGTCAGAAAAATACAAATCAAGATGCCGAGTCATCTGATTTTAATGGTGAAGAAGGCTTCACAGAAAGTGACGATGAAGAGGATGAAGATAACCATGATGACACAAGTGATAATTCCCAAGGTAGTTGTTAAGATATTCAGTACTAACGATAAATATGTATATGCGTTCGTTACCTATTTCTAAACATAATTGTTTTGGAAATGTATGCATGATCAGATGAAAATACAGAAACTATCAAGCGTGGGAGAACTAAGCTGAAGCAAACATGGAATCTTCCAAAAGGGCGGAGAATTGTAGTCAAGTGCAATGATCTGAATCAGCCAATTGGTAAAGAAGCGGGACGTCTAGGATATTTTCTTGGCACGGTTGCTAGGAATGCAAAGTTGTGTTGCCTAAGCTACACGGATTGGAGAAAACTAATAGGGGAGAGAGATAAAAATACAGATGAACAAAGAAATAAAAAGGATATACTGGATCAAGTAAAGGTAGATTCAGAGTATATTATATTCTTTCTGCTAACATTTTTATGCTTTATATTTTGTGTTATCATAATATTACTTTTGTTTGATATATGTAGATGAGGTTTCTTTACCCTTCTCGACTGGAAAAATATATACTAAAAACAATTGGACAAAGATGGAGGCAACATAAGTGAAATCTTAAATCACTCTTTTTTGATGAAAGCAAGAGCATGGAAGCAAATAACACCAATGTTCCAAAGGGTATGATTAAGGACCAGTGGATTTCTCTTGTTACTAATTGGATGAGCCAGAAGGCAAAGGTACATATACACTTATCAGATATACCATTTACATGATGCTTAGTCTTTCTACAGAACTATGCAAATGCATGTGCATTATTTAAAAAATTGTATGACAGAATATAAGTGAGAAGAATAGACAAAACTGTACAATGAAGAAGTCGATACACACAGCTGGAACTAAGAGTTTCGCTCGAAACAGAGAAGAGCTGGTCAGTATATAGGAACTCAAACATATGCATCTACAGTCCATTTGCATAGTATGTTGTCATTACCAACTATTAAATATTTTTTACCATTTAACCGATAGAGGCAAAAGGATCCGGAAAAGAAGAACCCACACACCAACACAAAAGCGACAAGGACAAGACGATTATTAATGAACACGTGGTATGATGTCTACTCTCTATTATTGGAATTTAAATTGTTGTTGTGTATATTGTTATTAATTACGCTTCATGTATTTAGGTTGAATTGAAAAATATTTTATCTAAGAGGCCAGATTTAGCAGACACTAGTTCAGGCAAGACAGCTTGGAAAGGAGATGCCTTAAATACAATACTAGGAGCAGACAAGCCTGGACATGTACATGGGTTGGGACTAGTGCCAAATCCTAATCAGTTTTTTGGTGTATCATCTTCACGTCACTTTCAAGATATGCACCTTACTTCATTGGAGGATACACAAAACGAAGATCTTCTAGCTTTTAGACTTCAGTTGGAGAAGGTCGAGGAACACATAAAAAACCAAGATGCTAAAATTCTAGAACTTAGTGAGAAGAGCTCCGAAAGACAGGTAAATTTACAAAACTTTTCCATTGTTAAATACATGTACTAATTTTTTATTGTTCATTATAGGGTTCTGCAAGTCAGATATCTTCATCTCGAGATGCACCTGGTGTTGCTCAGAAAAACTCAAAAAGAAAAGTATGTATCCTTAGAAAGGTCGAAGTCAATTAAATAAATATGATCTTATTCTTATATGATTTTTGATTTACAGAGAGTATATGGTGATCTTCGTAGTCAACAATTTGATTCTGTTGGACAACGTAACAATGTGATGGTACTGTATAGATGCATTAATATATTCCTTTTTATTTTTTGAAAAATCCTCATATCTTGTCTTTGACTATAGAGCAAGGAAAACTTTCTAAATGACATGGAGATGCAACAACCAAACAAACGTCCTGCTACAAATAAGGTTTACCCGTTCTTATATTGTTTGGAGACCAACGTGGTTGAGGATAAAAATAGTTATTTCAGTATCAGTCTTTGATATAGTTTTTGCCAATCTTACAATATTTCTTTTGGTGTAGAATAATAAAACTTTGGCCCACGACCAAAATGTCCAGTCTAGGAAAGAAAAAGCTATTGCAGAAAAGGTTAGTTCACTTTACTTTTTGGAATTATCTCTTATGTAGCTGTTGTCATCCAATCCATTCTGTAGTTATCTATTTGTTCATGCTTATTTATTCCAGAAATCGTGTCCATTCTTATCTGTTTGTCCATTTAAGGATGACATGGTTCATGCTTTTACTATTTGTAACTTTCAGTTTCCTATACCTTAGGATCAGGGCATTGACCTCCAGCACAACCACATACTTGAACGTTTTGAAGTTCTCTCTACAAACACGGTACCTTCTTATTCATCATGTATACATTTATATTATGTTTTCTGCTTCTATAACTTTTGATTATCATGCATCTTCTCATTACTATGGTGGCTAGAACATGAAGATCCCAAAATTGTCTAGTGCAACAAATCATGCTAATGTACTAGACCAAGAGAGCGCGCGATTGCCGCGCCCGGCCATTTTTAGAAAATGATGAGTGTTTAGAGTATAATGACATGGGCAGTTCCATCTTTGTGAGAAAATAAAATAAAAATCAATTAGTTTATGTGGGTATACAGAGGTACAACGGTCTTGTTTACAGGACATGTGAATGTCTTAATCTCGTTGAATTTCATAAGTTTTTAGTTGGATAATGGAATAACTTTGGAAATGCCATTGATTATATTCTTTAATTAATAGCCAGCAATCCATTGCAAAGTGAAAAAACAAAGTGCATAGGCTGGCTATTTACAAAGAACACAAGGCACACATTTTAAGGATAAAAAACTATGGATATTCAAGAACATGTGGAAAAGGTGGACGATGGTGCAAATACATGTGAAAATCCGAACAATACAGAACTCATAAACACAAAGCAAATTGGATATACCAGATCTCCATAAACTACTAAATCTAAGGAAAATCTTTACAAAACACAAAATACCGTTGGCAAAATATAGAACTGGTTCAATAAACACGAACAACCACTTCTAACATCTGCACCATCCTCATGGTGTATGTAAATTCAGGTGTACCAACTTACAATAGTTGAGGTAGCAACTGCAGCCTCATGTTTGGAACTGAAATTGTGCTACCATATATGGGAGTTGTATGTACAGCAAGACAGCGTCATGTGTGCTACTGAAAATTTTCTTATATGGAGAGTGTATGTTAGCCAGCAATTCCTTTTTCAAAGTGACCAAACGGGACTTTTAAGCATAGTCTCAGATGCCTTATTTTAAAGTCAACACAACATTGTTTTCCAAAGAATCCAAAACGAGTAGTTGCATTGTTGTCTACAAGTTGTTCCACCAGATCACATCCGGTGTTCTATCCACCATATCACATCTTGTGTTCTATCCTCGGTACAATCTTCAGTTTTACCTCACATTATAGTGTTCGCTTTATACAGTCTTCAGTTTACCAAGACGGAAGAGTTTGACATCTCAATCAGACCTTGGACCAATGCCTCAAGTTGGATGGTTATGGCCGATACCAAGAAGATCTTGAAGAAGGCATTTGTAACTAGAACGATTGAACCTTCACATATAGCTAAACCTAAATCGCTAAGCGGAAGATAATAAAAGCAGGCCCCAAGTTACCTATCGGCCCATTTAAAGATTTCTCAACCCGATTAACCACGGAATGTCGAACTCAACCTGCGGAGAAGCAGCCTGGTGACGTTGGCTGGCCTGTTTGACGCGAATAGCTGGCGATGGAACGAAGTAAAAAATGTCCGTAACGACAGTTCGGGAGTATTAAACTGATACATACCATTAGATTAGCAGATCCGACGGTTAGAACTCCAAATCGCTGTAGAGGCTCCTAGCTAGGTGAGTTTTACTGTTTCTTAATGACATGGAATTACTAAATAATTTTCTTCTCGTTTTCAGTTTTCTTATGATTTCATACTATATATCTGTAGCAGAAAATTTATTATTGACCGTAGTTCTTGCAATATGAGTGTTTATTTAGTCCATGCCAATCTCATAATGTATTATTTCATAGAACAAGGAAACTTTGCTCCACGATGTAAATGCCCAACCGAGGAAGGAAAGTGCTAGTGTAGAAAAGGTTAGTGCAGCTTCTTATGTTTTTTTTAACTTTGCTTACTTCTGATTATTTTGCACTTATGATTAGCATGGCGGTCAGAACATGAAGATCTCTAAAGCGGGTAGTACAACAAAGCATGCTAATGTATGACATGGAATCTCTAAACCTTTTGCTTCTCATTTCAGTTTCCTTATGATTTAATTTATTGCATACTGATGGTGCACTATCATCTGCAGAAACAACAATGTAGTACGACAAATTGCTTGGATGCCAACTCCATAGATGTATGCACATTATGTTTGTTTATTCATGATTCTTCGCATGTCTTAAATTGCATAGGAAGTTGTTTTCTCATGTACTTTTTTTTTATGTAAAAGGTTGGCACCATAATATTTTTGAAGAGTTTTGGAAATCCAAACAAGAATGTTGCTCTTGCTACACTCCAAAGTAGGGACCCTGAATATACAGTTGAAGGTGTTAAACTTGGAAATCAATTCTGGGATGTGCATGTTGATGCTACATTAGCAAAATCTGATGAGTTGATAAGACCACTCAAAAAATTAAAGATTATTGGTCATGCAGCAGGATTAACTATCGCATGGCCTTTAACCTTTGTATGTTACCCTCCTGTAAATTTTACCCATCTCAAATTTTAATACTCCATTACTTTGATGCTTTTTATTTAATGATCTAAATTCTTGTTCTCGTAGATTTCCAAGATAAATTGATAATGCCTGGTTGAGATGCTGATTGCAAGATGAAGACTACTGCTACTACTAGATGGCTTAGATTATGTTTTAGAATTTCAGTTTTATGGTGAATGTTTGAAGAACATATATATTTGTAATAGTGCAAGTAACAAATATTTTTGTTATTCTCTGAAACTTGTTCTTTGTAATGCAACATAGTCGATATATTAAATGAAATGCTTATGTTTCCTATAACGTGGCTCCTGTGTGCACTATATGCATTGACCTGGTCATTATTATTGGAAATATGTAAAATACTATCTGTTGATCATGCTATGTAGCTACGTTTTGTTATGTCAATTTCAATTTGTCAATTTCAAAATCCATTCCTACACCAACGCATACTCAATTTGTCAATTTCAAAATCCATTCCTCCGGTGTATCACCAACTCATACGAATTGTGGTTATCCCCTCCTTATACGCGTTGCTATCTTACAACACTTATGATCATCGATTACCAACACATGTTTTTGCGTTGTCGTAGACCCTTGCAACGCCACCAACGGCAACGCATACTAATCCGTTGGTGTAGACCTTGCCAACGCATATATGGACATTTGGCAACACATCCATGCATTGCTGAAGGGGGGTCATGTTGTAGTGATTTATCTTCCAAAGCCATGATTGTCTTAAGCATAAACTAACCAAATCCATGGTTTAGAATCAAACTTGTGTGCCATACCATGATGGTGTCACAAGAACAATCCATGATGAATCAGGAAAGACAGTAAATCATCATAGATTCAGACAATCAACTAACTAATCATTTTCATGTTAACACAGGAATCATAAATATGATATTCCTATGTTACACTTCACTGTTTGAGATCATGATGATCTCAAACCACATGTTAATTTCGAAGCTAACAACAATAAGACAGTAGCCGTATCTTATCATAATCATGACCATGAATCAAATAAACAGTGGAAAGCTATCAAGTCATTGGCTTTACCAAGCATGCTTCCCAAACAACTACATCATCTAAATCAGATGCAATCCAAGCATCAAATCATCTAGTAAGCCACCAGAAACATCATAGATCATTTTTAAGCAACAAGCCTCAGGCCAATAATCATTTGGCATGTGTACAGACCATCCAAACATGAATCAATTCGTCCAGTACATGACCAAGCACATAACAGGAACCCTAACTTGATAATCATCCTAATATGAATCAGACAGTAGCAAGAGAGGACACTGCCAGCGTCTAGCATCGAATCAGCAAGCACAAAGAGCACCAGGGGAGGGGAATCAAACTCACCGTAGGTCCTCGCTGAAGGATAGAAGAGGAAGGAGAGGGGCTGACGCCCATGGCGGCACGGGAGCACCCCAGAGGGGGCGCTGCAACCCGCACGGCGCCACGGCAGTGACCCTGATCACGACTGGAGGTGCAGAGCATCACCTCGACGCACGACGACCACGACATCACTTGAATCCATGCCAAACCCCAAACCCTAGGGTTCGGGACGACATCTATCCATCGCAGGAGAGCCCTAGGCTCGAATCCAATTGGATAGAACGAACGAGCATCGTCGACAACCCCCTTTTGCACCACGGCGGCGACCAGAACGGCCGACGGCGGTGGGAATCGACGCTGGAGGCATCGCCGGCCACAGGGTCGGGGTCAGAGGAGGAGAAGATGAACTCGAGAGAGAGAGGGAGGCAGTGAGGAGTGGGTCGAGCTGGGCCAGACCCTTCGGGGTGGCTCTTTTGTCTAGAATTAATGGGCCACTAGGGCCCAATAAGAATAACTAGCCCAGAAACATTTCCAGGCCTGTTTGAATAAAAAGGAAAAGACCAAAATACCCTTGGACTTAATAAAATTCTAGAAAATAAAATAAAAGTCCAAAAAATTATAAATAAAATATTTTTGGATTAACAAAAATCCAAACTACCCAAATAAATTAAAATATAAAATTTTAGACATTTAAATTTTATTAGGAATTTTGTAAATTATATATTCCTTATGGAATTTTACAAAATTATTGAAAGGTGATAAAATTAATTAAATTTCACTTTCATGATGTATTAATAATTGAAGTATTTTATAAAAATACTAAATAAATATTTAATCACCACTTTTAATGTATAATTTATAATTCCTAAAAGAATTATTAAATCAATAAAAGTCAAATAAAAGGGAAATAAAATAAATTAATTCAATATATGTTATAAAATATTAAAAGTAATATTTATAAATCCTTTATTACTAAAAATGAAATTTTTGGGGTAAATGCATATAAACTTAAATAATGCATTACATTACTTGCATAATAATTTTTCTTCTTTAAATATTGTCCTTACCGGGCAATAATGATGTTTTTGTAGAACTAGAAGCTCAAGGTCCAGTGCAAGCATCAGACTTCACTACCTTGCCATCACAAGGCAAGTTCATCACTTGCTCATGTCCTTTGAAGAGTCTTTATCAAAGTATTTGCAAATTGTGTGTTATCATATATGCTATAAAAGAAAGAATATATTATTTTCACAAATAAAGAAATCATAGATATCATCCTAAGTGATGATATAATTGAGCAATAGAACTTAGAGTTCTAATTTCAACAATGATGATCAAGTAGGGACTTAATAACCCCTGACATCAGTGATTCTAGCGTTGTATATTACGCGTTAGCCATGAGATTTGGAATGGGACAAAGAAGTCAGCTGTATCTTCTTCCTCTCGCATGAAGCCGAATGTGCAGGTCGTGGCTGTTATCCTCGTAGCATGCATATTAATTGGTAATTCATAGAGGATATGCAGCATATGGGTGGGAACCCTCATCGTCCCACGATAGTTCTGGCATCTAACGGTTTGTACAAACCATTGCCGTAATTCATTATGTGGGCATGGTGTACAACAAGGAGGCATGCGGGGTCGCGAAGGGGGCAGTGATTGGCTTGGACCAACTACTGAGCCCCACATCATGGAATTGTGGACGGGAAAGTATGCCTGGTTGTGCAACAAGTAGTTGATCTCTCATGGGTAAAGTAACGCACCTCTGCAGAGTGTAAGAATTGTAACTTGTTACTCCCTATTCCGGGAAGGAGCTATGAACGCGGCAGGAAAAAAACTCCATTAAAGTTCTGGTCAACCTGTGAAGGATGATTGTCATAGTTTTTCAGAATAAAATCAATCTTTGAACAAAGATTTACAAAAACTGCATAGTGCCAAGGATTTATAATCCAAGGTGGTAGTTAGAGCATCAAACTTCCCACCTTGAATAGAATGAACTTGTTGGGTAACGCTGTTACTCATTCTTTCCTTTGATCCCTTGCTTAGACTCCTAGGATCCCGAAGACGTGCCAATGTATGCAGCCGAATGTCAAGAAGATGTGTTCTACGAGGAACCTGATCTGTCCGGAGGAGTTGAAGGAGTGGATTACGAGATCCACTATGGTGTCAATGAGAACGAGTCCAACTAAGTACCTAGTTAGTAGTAACTAACGGAGCCGAGCATCACGAACTATATAGAATAAGCTGCTGAGCTCAACTCCTAGTCGGAGTTGCTACTTTTAAATTCCGCTGAACACTTTATATTTTGGTTTGTAAGTTGTATCTTTTGGAAATCTTGAACTTCCGGTATTATAATAATAATAATGTGTGTACTTTTGTAATATGGACCCACAATGTTTCTGTTGTACCACTCTGAGGGATGTGATATTTACGAAACAGTGTTCTGTGGATGTCATGTCAACGACTATAGTGTACTACACATGCAGTGGTATGCTGGGTCACCGCAGTTGGTATCAGAGCAAATTGCTTTGACCTTAGGTTGGAAACCTAGTAAAGGGTAATACCTGTAGGAAAATTTAGCAACGATAAAGAATTCTCTAAAAGTAATACAATGGGTATTCAAATGAGAATATTTTGTTATATATTTTAGTGTGATAATTCTTTGTTATGATGCAATATGTCATTGGATACTAATCAAAATTATTTTTTCTGATATACAGAGATATGGCACCAAAGTTTCCAAAACAGACTTTGGTAAGGAAAGAGGAGACTCTTGATGATTATCAAGGATCATTCATAGACCAACTTCGTCAACTTTTAAACCTCTTTAGTTGTCCAACTAGAATTCCAGTGAACACTATCACTTACCTTGATGGCCGAATGTTATCCAAGTATCGTGTGATTATCCAACTTCCAGAGAAGCTTGGATTATATCACGATCTACCTATAGGAGAAGGTAGGAGTCATTTAGCAGCCTATCATGTTGATGTTGTGGAGGCGATAGCTAATATCCGGGAGCAAAAAACTAAGGAGTTAGAAGGTAGCACATTCTCTATGATACCTCATGATTCTATAGACTCGGAGCCTATACCGGATCATCTTACTTTTGTTAAGAAGCATCCTAAGTTAGCTTCCAAGTTTATGGATAGATACCGAACACTCGTTGCGTCTTTTTATAAGACCCATCAAGTGATTGTTGAAGACAAAAATGATATGTTAGAGGATCTAACTAATCCGGAAAGGAGAAAGCAGTTAGCATTCCAGCTAGAGAAAGAAGCAAGTAATAGTGCAACACCTATCTTTAAGGATATACCTATAGATCCTGAATCTTTTATACCATATCCTTATTCACCAAGACCTGAACCTATACATGATCCTACTATGGATATGAGGTATGCAGTACCATAGGGCTCAGAGGATGGTTCTGACTCAGAACTTCCTATTGAGAATTCAGATGGTTGGAGAATGGGATCATATAATGGATCTCATGAACACTATATGTCCACAGATGGTTCTGACAGAAATGTTGGACAATCTAGTTGGATGGGTGCAAGAATGAACCCTAGTAATAGTAGTAGAAATACCATGTCAATAGATAATCAGGATGAAGAAGAAGATCCTAAGGAGAGAGTGTTTGAATCATCAACATCTTCTCAAAACCCAGGGAATACACACTATCCAGTGTTTAACTATCTTGCCCACGAGAGCACCTGGGAAGCAGCAGGATTTGCATATCCTGTTGACAACTCAAGAAATGAATCTCAGGAGATGCAGGCTGGAGATAATGTTGAATATGTTTCTAAAGACTTTTCAGCTGAGCTAGAGGGAGTCAATGTGCTCAGGTTGAGTAATAACTCAAGTCCTGACACTTCAGATACAGAGTATGTTCCTTCTGGAAGGCCATATGTTCCACAAATTGTGCGACGAACAACACGTCATCACGGTTGGACATCAGGCATGTACGATGAGCGTAGCTACTACTAGAAGGATACAATTAGTTAGTAATATCAAGTATCGTGTTTTGTGCCCCAAGTAATAAGGTAGTTGTGTGATTATACCTATATGGTATATGTTGTAATGACTTTGTATTATTATGATATTATGTAAAATATATGAAATGCATATTTTTATTTTCTTTGGATTTTCATTGTGTGACTAGTTCTGTGGGTAAAGTCAAGCTCAAAACACATGTGCATGATGTAATTATGAGTATTTGCTTTATGTTTCAGGACTAGAGGGTCATGGATACGGGTGTAGGAATGGAAACTGAGCAGCAGCGGATGGAGCGAGAGGTCAAGGAAAAGGCCGATGCAGATGCATCAAACCAAGAAGCATTACCACCACCACCACCAATGAGGCCGTCGATGGAGCAGAATTTTATGTAATGCATGCAAATGATGCAAGAGACCCAGAACAAGTTCATGGAAGAGTTGCTGGGGCGAGCAAATCAGAGGGCACCTAAAGGTGGAGGAGTGAGTCTATCTGATTTACAGAATGCAAGGCCGTTACCTTTTGCATCAGCTCCTGAACCAATGGATGCAGAATACTGGCTAGCAGATACTGAAAGGAAGCTGAAAACTATAGTTACAATAGTGTAAGATCCCTCCTTTATAAAGGAAAATATCCCTGTGATTGCAATGCTAGTCCCTGGATCAATGCTAGCATCCACAGTTTAAGATGAAGTACACAGAAACAAAGGTCATTATTACATATCATTCCAGAGACAAACATAGTCTTTTACAAACTCCATGGCCACAGGCCTAATGCAAGAGTTCAAATATATAATAAGATAAATAAGTCTTCATCTTCATGTGCCACAGGCAAGCATGTTGAGTGTAGACTCATAACCCCTAATCACCATCAGAATAACCTGCAACATCACAAGTTACAGCCACAGTGGGTCAATACATTGGAATAGTATTGGCAAGTGATACCTTAGAATAATATTGGCATCTAGTTACTATATGAATTTGGCTAAGTGTATCTTAGGCTTGCTTTGCTCAAAATAGGTTTTGCCTATTAGTTGAAAACACTAAGTTTTTCTTTGATAAAACTTTCCCAAGGAAACACCAATAGAAATTGGTGTACCTTCACCCTTGTTCAACCACAAGTTTTTACTTAGAAATTGGGATGAGGAGATTCTTGATAGCTTCCATGTCTTGATGCTCAAGTTGTCCAATACCAGGGACATGGCTAAGTACTTATATTCTTCCATTTGTACAGGTTGTGCACTTTCCCCACAAGACTTGATTTTCACCAAGACAGGACCTTTCATAAGCCTTCCCTTAGACCAAATGGACGCGCTCCAACCTATCATCCCACTACCACCAACTGTCCAAATGGCTAAGTTATTGCAACCTATATGATCCAGGCAGAGCCCATAATGCCATGTGGCTGCACTAGAAGCTTCTTAACATTTGGCATCTCAAATCCCTTTGTTCCTGGGTGGCTTTCCACAAGTTAGATACACAAGGTAAACCATAGACATGGGCCTTGTGTAACCACTCAAAACAAACCATTCTTTCCATTCCACCCAGGTGTTTCATTCATTTAGTTGTTTTATTAAGTAAAAACACAAGTCCAAAGACTTAGAAATATTTTCTCATAGCATGAATATATAACCACGCTTGGTTGCTACTAGCTAGGCTAAGCATGGCATTGATAAGCACCTTAACTTAGAAACTTCTAGCAATTATACAACTACTAGGATTTTCCCAAGCATAGCATATAAATCAAAATATTCATGCAAGTCCTATACAAAATATTTCTAGTGCATAGTTGAAAAACATAGGAATAAATTTATGAAGCACCACTTCCCTTGGTAGTTTGGGGAGTAGCAACAATCTTCACAATAACAATCACTATTTGTACCAAAATCTACACATAAAATAATGGCACAAAATCACATACACAATATATACAAACAAAAATACATGAATGCATGCAAAAATGCCATGTGATGATTTTATACACCAAACAAGACAAGTACACAGTACTGAATCATAAACAAGTCCAAAACATGCCAAATAAACTTTATTTGAAAAACAAAACATTTTTCAAATAATTACTATACACAAATTATGCCTACAAATATTTCTGTAAAAACAACCATTTTTACAGATGAAAAACAATAAACACATTGCATAAATGGAAAGGATTTTCTCTCCTGATTCCAATGATATAAAATTTGTCAAATTTGAACGTGTGGATCAAAAGTTATGAATTTTTCAAGTTTAAACATCTAATAGATCTAAATTCTGATTTTAAAACAAAGGACTGGCCACGCGGCGCTCTCTGATTGGTTGGTACCGATTCGCGCGGATCGGCTAATGTGGACTGCCAGATCTAACTTAAATTGCACGGCTAGATCTGTTCCGTACCCCTTCGTTTAAGTGATCTATCTAACATGTTGGATCTAGATCCAATGGTTCGCGATCAAGCGACCAAATCCTGGCGGCGCTAGCGGCAGCGAGTGGCGGCGGCGGCTCTGTCAGAGACGTTGCCGACGATCTAGGTCACGCGAGAGAGGGAGAGGTGGCGTACCGAGTTTGCCGTGTGCTGCTGATGCTCAAGGTAGGCTTCGTTGGCGAAGGGACGCACCGTGGTTGTCGCTGGAGCTCGTCGGAGTTGTGCGCGGCGTCGGGTGGTTGCAGACGTCGATGTTGCCGAGGTTCTGGGTCGTCCTAGCACGAACAAGATGTATCAGGGGATGCGCAAGGTCATGGGGAGCAAGACAGTTTCAAGGAGAAGACAAGGGGCGCTCGATTCATACCGTGATTTCTCACCAGAGATGAGGAAGGCGTCGGGCACTTGCGGTGGTTGTTGAATCCGTCGATCTAGGTCACGAGCAGACAAAGCAAACGCATGACGTGAGTCACGTGGTCAAGGGAAGCATGCTAGCATGAACGAGACAAAGTTGGGTGGACGGAGCTTACCGGAATTGCCCGCCGGAGTGGCTCAGTACATCGGCGGTGCAACCAAGATTGTGGGCAGCCTGGTGGCGGAAATGGTGCACCGTGTGAGGGGAAACGAGCGGAGAGGGGAGGGGGTTAAGTAGCCGAGGCTGGCCGGGGGAGTTACTCGATGAATCAACGGAATTAACTCGCGAATTCATTGGCAGTGACTGGGGGAGGAAACGGCCGGAGTTGATTGCGCGGGTTGAAGAGACGACTGACAACTGAGGGAGTGGGTTTCTGGGTGCGAAACGTTTTCCTCGCAGGAGAGGGCTCCTGGGCTAAATGGGCTAAGTGGCTAGGTTGGGACAGATTGGTTGGTCTGCTCTATTTTTTTCTCCTTTATTCCTTTTTCTTTTTCTGATTGGATTTCTGGTTTGAATTTGAAATCTCAAATCAAATCTGTTTCAAATGAAACTTTCTCCAAACAAAAGTTTGCTGATTCTTGTCTCCTAGGAGGTGTAACACAACTGTTCACACTTGAGGGAAAATCAAAAAGGGTTTGGAAAAGAATTTAAAAAAGCCTTAGTTAAATACTTATAAATAGTGAAGAAATGGTTTTTAAATCATAATTTGTTTTTGAAACCTTGACCAAACCTTAGAAGCATCACTCAAGCTCAAGCTCATCATTACTGATCAAAATAGTATCTTCCTTATTAGAAGGTGGCAATAAGGCCATAGCTTGCTTACATAAAATAATGAGCATCAGATGCTCCTGTTTTTGAAATGGCTTTGAAAAGGAACCCTAAATGATCATGAATGCATGGATGATATGCAGAGTTTTGAAACATGATTTTAGGGATGTTACAAATAGTTAGGAGAAATTGAGGTATGCAACTCATCTTTTGACTAGACCTGAAGCATCATGGTGGGAAAATCAGTTAGCCATGCAACAACCAGGAAGATAGTTTACTTGGGAAGAGTTCAAGCGGAGATTACGTGAATATCATGTTCCGAAAAGTGTTATGGAGTTGAAGCGGAGAGAATTTGAGGAACTTCAGCAAGGATATACTAGTGTCATGAAGTACATCCAGGAGTTTAGTCAACTGTCTCGTTATGCTGAGGAGGATGTCAACACTGAAGAGAAGCGGAAGAAGCGTTTCATGCGTGGATTAAATCCATTTTTGAGGATGCAGCTAAGGTTAGCCAATAAGCAAAATTATTAGCAGTTGTTGGATGCAGCCATTACTTTTGAATATGTCTACAAGAATTTCCAAGAGGACCGAAGGAAGAGAGCCAAGAAGGAAACCAAGAGAATTCAGGCAAGCAAACCTAAACCTAACCTGGAGTTCAAACCTCAGAATATTAATTATGGCAACAACAACAATAACAATAACAATAACAAGGGCAGTAGTGGAAATCAATCCAATCCGAGAAGGAATGTTATTTGCAACAATTTTTTGGAATTCCAGGGCATTTCTAGAGGGAATGCAAAAAGCCTGTAGTGATCTGTTACGGTTGTGGTCAGAAGGGGCATATCAAGCCAGATTGTCTGAGCAAACCACCTGGAGGATGGCCTACCTAGGGAGGAGGACAAGTCAGTGGAGGAAATGGACAGCCCAATAAAGGAGGAAATAATGGCAAGAACAACAATGGCAAGAGGAACCGACCTACTGGGAAACTGAACTGTGCAACCCTCGAGGAGGTGGATAATTCGGAGCATGCAGTGATACGTACGCTCAATATCCATACCAATCCCGGCAAAGTTCTATTTGATACTGGTGCAACTACTTCATTCATTTTTGAAGAATTTTGTGATAAGTTCGGGATTAGAAGGGCAACGTTAGAAATTCCTATGACCGTAGTTACGGCAGGAGGGAATGTGATTGTATGCCACATAAAACAAGATCAGGTTATCTCGATCTGTGGTTGTACATATTTCGCAGACCTTTATGTTATTCCTTTGAAGGGAATTGCAGTAGTGCTGGGGATGGATTGGATGATGGAACACGGAGCTCAGATAAATTGTGAGGAGAAAACTATCTCAATGAAAACTCCAAGTGGAGCAAGGATAGTTTACCAAGCAGATAAACACAGTCATATCATCGTGGATCTGCAGTTGAATTCAATGAAAGAAGTTAAATTGGAAGAGATTCCTATAGTTAATGAATTCCAAGATGTTTTTCCAACAGAGTTACCGGGAATGCCACCAGACCGGGAGATAGAGTTCACCATTGACCTAATACCTGGTACAACACCAATAGCTCAAGCACCATATAAAATGGGACCCAAAGAGTTGAAAGAACTCAAGGAGCAAATTGATGAGTTAGATAGAAAAGGATTTATACAAGAAAGTGTATCTCCATGGGGAACACCAGTAATCTTTGTGGATAAGAGGGATGGTGGAAGACGGATGTGTGGTGATTATAGAAACCTAAACAACGTGACTATCAAGAATAAGTATCCTTTACCAAGAATTCAAGATTTGTTTGATCAAGTGAAAGGAGCTAGAGTATTTTCAAAGATCGATTTAAGATCTGGATACCATCAAATAAAAATCAAGCCGGAAGATGTTCCAAAAACAACATTTGTATCAAGATATGGACACCATGAGTATCTGGTAGTACCATTTGGTTTGACCAATGCACCGGCAATATTTATGAATCTGATGAACAAGATCTTCATTCCATATTTAGACAAGTTCGTCATAGTTTCTATTGATGATATTTTGATATATTCCAAGGATAAGGAGGAGCATGCTGATCATTTGAGAATAGCATTGCAGACTTTAAGAGAACATAAGCTCTATGCTAAGTTCAGTAAATGTGAATTCTGGCTATACGAGGTAGAATTCCTCGGTCATGTGATCAATAAGGATGGAATTGCTATGAATCCATCTAAAGTTCAGTCAGTACTAGAGTGGACTGCACCGACCAATCTGAAGCAAATTCGAGGTTTCTTAGGAATGGCTGGTTATTATCGGAGATTCATTGAAGGTTTCTCCAAAATAGCCGGACCAATGACCAAATTATTAAGGAAGAATACACCATTCAAGTGGGATGAGAAATGTGAAGCAAGTGTCCAAGAGTTGAAGACTAGATTAACCACAACTCCAATATTAGCAGTTCCTGAAACAGGGAAGGATTTCACTATTTACTGTGATGCGTCTAAAGAAGGTATGTGTTGTGTATTAATGCAAGATCGGAAAGTGATTGCTTATGGTTCAAGACAATTGAAACCACATGAAGTCAATTATCCAACTCGACTTAGAGTTAGCAGCAGTAGTTTTTGCACTGAAAGGATGGAGGCATTTTCTTTATGGAGCCAGATGTAAGTTATACACTGACCATAAAAGTCTCAAATATTTCTTCACTCAGAAGGAATTTGAATATGAGACAGAAGCGTTGGTTGGAACTAATCAAGGATTATGATTTAACAGTCAACTACACTCCAGGGAAAGCAAATGTTTTGGCAGATGATTTAAGCAGAAAGAGTGCAGATACTTAGCCTAGCAATAGGGAGATACCAAAAGAGTTACAAATGGACTTGGAAAGATTAGAACTTCAATTCATCAGAATAGAGGTTCTTGGAGGATTAGCTACTATGCAGGTAGTTGCAGAGCAGGACAGTGATCTTAAGCAAGAAATTTTTAGGCATCAAGAAGAAGATCCTTTTATTACTGAGGAAATTCGGAGGATATCTCAAGGGCAAAAATCAGTTTTTCGCCTTGGAGAGTATGGGTCTTTATGGTTTCAAGACTGTCTTTGTGTTCCAGATGTGACTGAGATTAGAAATGTCATACTCAAAGAAGCACATGATACACCATATTCTATACATCCAGGGAGTACTAAGATGTATATGGATTTGAAGGAACTATTCTGTTGGAATAACATGAAAAGAGATATTGCTAAATATGTATCGGAATGCCATACTTGTCAAAGGGTGAAGGCTGAACATCAAAGTCCAGCAGGACCATTACAACCCTTAGAAATTCCTGAATGGAAATGGGAGGAAATAGGTATTGACTTTATTACAGGATTGCCCATGACACCAAAAAGGAAGGATATGATATGGGTAATTGTGTACAGACTCACTAAGAGTGCACATTTTATTCCAGTGAATCAAAAGGATAATGCCGAGAAGTTAGTTGAAGTATATGTCAAAGAGATTGTAAGTAAGCATGGAGTACCCAAAAAGATCGTAACTGATAGGGGATCAGTGTTTACTTCAACATTTTGGAAGCAATTGCATGAAGCACTTGGTTCAAAGTTAGATTTCAGCACGGCATATCATCCTGAGACAGGAGATCAAACTGAAAGAACAAATCAAATCCTAGAAGACATGTTAAGGGCTTGTGCATTAGATTTTGGATGAACATGGGAAGATCACCTACCATTGGCAGAATTTTCTTATAATAATAGCTATTAGAGTAGTCTGAAGGCAGCTCCATATCAGGTTCTGTATGGAAGGAAGTGTAGATCACCAATATGTTGGTATGAACCTAGAAGCAGCAAAGAATTTGCGCCAGATTATATCAAGGAAAGACAAGATATCATTGATAAGATTAGGGATAGACTGAAAATAGCCCAGAGCAGGCAGAAAAGTTATGCGGATCAAAGTCTAAGATCATGGCATCCAGAAGTAGGAGATATGGTCTATCTGAAAGTAAGTCCAATGAAGGGAGTGAAAAGGTTCGGAGTTAAAGGAAAATTGAGTCCAAGATATATCGGACCATTCAAGATACTGAGTCAAAACAGAACTATAGCTTATGCTTTAGAGTTACCATCAAGATTAGCTCAAGTGAATAATGTTTTCCATGTGTCACAACTTCGCAAATGTTTGAAAGTTCTAGATGATGCAATCACACAACAAGAGATAGAACTACAAGAAGACCTGACCTATATTGAAAAGCCTTGTAATATTTTGGAAGAAAACTGGAAAAGATTAAGGAACAGAGCAATCAAATATTGCAAGGTACAGTGGGAACATCACCCTGAAAGGGAAGCCACATGGGAGAAAGAAGAAGATTTAAGAAAAGCTTATCCAGAACTATTCAGGTACAACTTCACAAACTTCGGGACGAAGTTTAATTTAGGGGGGGAAGTCTGTAACATCCTAGCATTTAGGAACTAACGAAGGGTATATTTAGGATTATGGAATGTTGCATGCATTCATTTGTGAAAATGTGGGTAAAATTTTCGCCAAAAAAAAATCTTAAGTGATCAATGTTTCCTTCATACTTTGAGATTAGGTTTAGTCTTAAAAGATGATTTTTATGAACTTTGAGATGATCTTTAAGGAGTTATGTGTTTTAAAATGAATTTGAATTTTAAATTTGAGTGTTTGAATTATAATTCAAATGATTTAGATATAAGTTTTGAATCTTAAACTAATTAAGAGATAAGTATTATAACTTAAATTCTATCCAAAGAAAAACAATAATGAATATGAAACTTATTTCATATTATCAATATATAAACAAGTTACAAAGAATGTAACTTACTAAAGCCATTTTCAAACTTCACAAGTTACAAAAGAATAAAGAATAAGAATATTCTTTATTAATAATAATATAATCTTTATTACAATTGAATAAAATGAAAATTACAAAATAATAAAATCAAAAATTACAAAATAATAAGAAAATTACATTGGAACATTATATAACTACTCTATAACTAAACCTAGACTAAATCTTCATCCATATATCTGTACCTGCAAAACAAAGACTAATAAAAATAAAAGAGGGTTAGTGTTAGTATTATTTCTCTCAGATATGTCAGTGAAATGCACTTGAAAAATTCATCATTGGGAAATTTGCAAAAAAAGGGGAAAGTTTCACCAATATGAAAGAATCCATATTTCATAAATTTTAAAGCCAGAAGTCAAATGATAGCCAAGAGGGACAAATTCACCAGCCAGGTGAAAGTAACCTGGTAAGAGTAAGTTCAAAAATTCTGAACATATCCACAAGTGCATAGCAAGCACACAGGCAGGAGACACACCAGCATGCATGTGGTGTCTTGTAAACCTCACAGAACAGCCCAATCTCACAAAACCACAAGCACAACCGTGGGAGGCACTAGTGCATCACCCCACTGCACAACACACAAGAACAGCTAGTGTAGGCAGCAGCTAAACCAAGCACCACAGCCAGCAACCACACCAACTAAAGATCAACCAAACATCACCAGGATGGTGACATAAGGAGGGGTATGGATCAGATGGATAGCAAGATCAAGCCCAGGAGCTAGGAGGAGCAGGTTAGCTCAATATCAAGCACAGGAGTCCAGCAAAAACTAGATCAAGATCATCATCACCAACTTACTACACCATCATCAGATTCTGTGGTGAGTTTCATAAAACCTTCACATAATAAAATCATCTTATTTAGAGAGAAACATGTGTTGTTTTATAAAACAAACCCTCAGAAAGCACCCAAGAGGGGTGAATCCATCAGAGGGATTTCTGAAACTCTAAAGGCAAACAACAAAGTACCAAGATCCAACCAGATCTTAGAGCAGCATCCTTGCTCTGGTTGTCAAACTATATCTTTCAATTCAATCATACATATACCTATGATCTATTTCTAGGCACATCCCTAAAGGAAGGGTAGCACCTTAGAAACAAATCTTTGGGATCCATAGATTGAGCAAGCTCACTATCATTTTTTCCAAGCTTTGATCCAATAAAGAATAGCTGGTACCACTACCAGGACTATCTAGATGAACCAATTAGATAAGATCTGAATCCCTAAGCCTCAAACCAACATCATTGGTCTTAGGGAATTCAGATAAGAGCATCTCTATTTATCTTCCAAAGCCAAGATTGTCTTAAGCATAAACTAACCAAATCCATGGTTTAGAATCAAACTTGTGTGCCATACCATGATGGTGTCACAAGAACAATCCATGATGAATCAGGAAAGATAGTAAAACATCATAGATTCAGAAAATCAACTAACTAATCATTTTCCTGTTAACACAGGAATCATAACTAGGATATTCCTATGTTACACTTCACTGTTTGAGATCATGATGATCTCAAACCACATGTTAATTTCCAAGCTAACAGCACTAAGATAGTAGCTGTATCTTATCATAATCATGACCATGAATCAAATAAACAGTGGAAAGCTATCAAGTCATTGGCTTTACCAAGCATGCTTCCCAAACAACTACATCATCTGAATCAGATGCATTCCAAGCATCAAATCATCTAGTAAGCCACCAGAAACATCATAGATCATTTTTAAGCAACAAGCCCCAGGCCAATAATCATTTGGCATGTGTATAGACCATCCAAACATGAATCAATTTGTCCAGTACATGACCAAGCACATAACAGGAACCCTAACTGGATAATCATCCTAATCTGAATCAGACAGTAGCAAGAGAGGACAGTGCCAGCGTCTAGCATCGAATTAGCAAGCACAAAGAGCACCAGGAGAGGGGAATCAAACTCACCGTAGGTCCTCGCTGAAGGATAGAAGAGGAAGTAGAGGGGCTGAAGACCATGGCGGCACGGGGAGCACCCCAGAGGGGGCGCTGCAACCCGCACGGCGCCACGGCAGTGACCCTGATCACGACTAGAGGTGCAGAGCATCACCTGGAAGCACGACGACCATGGCAGCACTTGAATCCATGCCAACCCCCAAACCCTAGGGTTCGGGACGGCATCAATCCATCACAGGAGAGCCCTAGGCTCGAACCCAATTGGATAGAATGAACGAGCATCGTCGACAACCCCCTTTTGCACCACATCGGCGACCAGAATGGCCGACAGCGGCGGGAATCGACGGTGGCGGCATCACCGGCTACAGGGTCGGGGTCAAAGGAGGAGAAGATGAACTCGAGAGAGAGAGAGGCAGTGAGGAGTGGGCCAAGCTGGGCCAGATCCTTCGGGGTGGCTCTTTTGTCTAGAATTAATGGGCCTCTAGGGCCCAATAAGAATAACTAGCCCAGAAACATTTCCAGGCCTGTTTGAATAAAAAGGAAAAGACCAAAATACCCTTGGACTTAATAAAATTCTAGAAAATAAAATAAAATTCCAAAAAAATTATAAGTCAAATATTTTTGGATTCACAAATTCCAAAATACCCAAATAAATTAAAATATAAAATTTTAGACATTTAAATTTTATTAGGAATTTTGCAAATTATATATTACTTATGGAATTTTACAAAATTATTGAAAGGTGATAAAATTAATTAAAATTCACTTTCATTATGTATTAATATTGTAGTATTTTAGAAAAATACTAAATAAATATTTAATCACCATTTTTAATGTATAATTGATAATTCCTAAAAGAATTATTAAATCAATAAAATTCAAATAAAAGGGAAATAAAATAAAGTAATTTAATATATGTTATAAAATATTAAAAAGTAATATTTATAAATCCTTTATTACTAAAAAGGAACTTTTTGGGGTAAATGCATATAAACTTAAATAATGCATTACATTACTTGCATAATCATTTTGCTTCTTTATATATTGTCCTTACCGGGCAATAATGATGTTTTTGTAGAACTAGAAGCTCAAGGTCCAGTGCAAGCATCAGACTTCACTACCTTGCCATCACAAGGCAAGTTCATCACTCATGGGTCCCACAACATGGAATTATGGACGGGAAAGTACGCCCGGTTGTGCAACAAGGAGTCGATCTCTCATGGGTAAAGTAACGCACCTCTGCAGAGTGTAAGAATTGTAACTTGTTACTCCCTATTCCGGGAAGGTTCTACGAACGTGGCAGGAAAGGAACTCCATGAAAGTTCTGGTCAACCTGTGAAGGATGATTGTCATAGTTTTTCAGAATAAAACCAATCTTTGAAGAAAGATTTACAAAAACTGCATAGTGCCAAGGATTTATAATCCGAGGTGGTAGTTAGAACATCAAACTTCCCACCTTGCATATAATGAACTTGTTGGGTAATGCTGTTACTCATTCTTTCCTTTGATCCCTTGCATAGAATCTGAGGATCCCGAAGACGTGCCAATGTATGCAGCCGAATTTCAAGAAGATGTGTTCTACGAGGAACCTAATCTGTCCGGAGGAGTTGAAGGAGTGGATTACGAGATCCGCTATGGTGTCAATGAGAACAAGTCCAACTAAGTACCTAGTTAGTAGTAACTAACGGAGCCGACCAGCAAGAACTCTATAGAATAAGCTGCTGAGCTCAACTCCTAGTCGGAGTTGCTACTTTTAAATTCCGCTGAACACTTTATATTTTGGTTTGTAAGTTGGATCTTTTGGAAATCTTGAACTTCCTGTATTGTAATAATAATAATAATAATGTGTGTACTTTTGTAATATGGACCCGCAATGTTCCTGTTGTAACACTCTGAGGCCTTGTTTGGTACTAGAGTATTTGTGGGGATTAGAGGGGATAATCCCCACCAAACCCCAAATACCCACTTAGTTCAAACTGTATGTTTGTTTCTAGAGTATTGGACTGATTCAATCCCCACTAATCCCCACTTTTCCCTAAGTTGTAGTGTATTTTTTTCCATACCCAATACACTACCCCTACCTAGTGGATTGGTGGGGATTAAGATTTTGTGGGGATTAGAGGGGTTTGGGTGCAGATGGGGTTTCACCCAATCCTCTAGGGAATTATCCTCTCTAATCCCCACTGAGACACTAGAACCAAACAAAGCCTGAGGGATGTGATATTTACGGAACGGTGTTCTGTGGATGTCATGTCAACGACTATAGTGTACTACACATGCAGTGGTATGCTGGGTCACTGCATGAACCCTGCAAAGAACTAAATGCCAAAACAAACAAAGCAAAATAAAACCAAAAGCAAAAACTAAGACGCTCCAAGAACAACATAACTGAGCATGAAACAATAAGAACAAAGTGTCTATAAAGACTTGAGATTTTTATTGATGAAGAAGGGGATTCCTTGGGCACCCTAAAGCATTGACGCTTGTACCTCTTGAATATTTCTTGGGGTGACACGGGGTGGCATCCCCAAGATTGAGCTTTTGTTCATTCTTCATCTCATTACATCATTCTTCCTTTACACCTGAATTTTTTTTCCTTCACACAATCTTCATTAGCAACATTAGTGCATTCGAAAGATAATAGACCTTTGGGTTTAGTTTCAAAACAGCAAAACTTTCCTTAAAGACACAACCTACAGTAGAAATTCATTCAAAAAGCTCAATTTTCCCAAGAGAACTCAAAAGGAAATCAATAAAGAGGCAAATGCAAATAATGGCAGAAATTTGTCAAAACAGACCAGCAGGTAAAAACCGATTTTTTCGAAGACCTTTTATTGCTCAAATAAAAAAGTGTTGAACTAACAAAATTTATCTAAAAACCTGGGGGATTTATTCAGAAAATTATAGCTCAATCCGACTTACAGAGATTTTTCCGAAATTATTACAGTGGAGCGCAAAAATCTGTTTCGGGACAACACTTCCCCAGATCTTACTTCCCTCTCATTAGAGGTTATTCTTGGCACAAAAATCAAAATAAAAAGGATAAGGAGAGTTTATTACAGAAGTAATAACTTCCAAGACTCAAGAAAACTATTGGGTTATCTTCCAAGAAGTACTTTTATTTAACGCCTTTAAGTTAGGCACGACGAAGAGCAAAGATTGGAAAGGAGAAAAATAAAGGTGAGCAAGTATAACCACTGTGAAAGCATTGTTTTGTCCATTAAAATCTCTTTCTTAACAAGGTTGATCAAGTCTTGTTACCAAAACAATCTTATATGAAACAAAACTTTGCATTTCACCGAATGATTATCTTATCTCAATCTTGATAGCAATAGTCCCAATCATAATAGTTTCAAAACTTTCTTGTGGAATGAGACAATATATTTCTACAACTTTAATGCTCTCAATATTTTCAATGGCATTCAGGAAATAGCTCTTATCAATCTTCTTGGGGAAATAGACAGTATGCTCTTTGTCATTACTATTAAAAGTTACTTTTCCTTGATTACAATTGATGACAGCACCTGTAGTATTAAGAAAAGGTCTCCCAAGAATAATGGACATATTATCATGTTCAGGCATCTCACGCACAACAAAATCAGTTAAAACCAAGCAATTATGAGCCACTTGAACAGGAACATCCTCACATATACCAATAGGAATAGTAGTAGACTTATCAGCCATTTGCAAAAATATATCAGTTGGTATCAACTTTTCTTGCCGGAGTCTCTTGTAGAGAGAAAAATGCATAACACTAACTCCAGCTTCCAAATCACACAAAGCAGTTCTAACATAATTATTTTTAATAGATCAAGGAATAGTGGGAATACCTGGGTCACCAAGTTTCTTTGGAACCTTACCATTGAAGGAATAATTAGCAAGCAAAGTAGAAATTTCCTCATTAGAAATCTTCCTTTTATTAGAGACAATATCATTCATATACTTTGAATAAGGAGGCAACTGAATAGCATCAGTCAAAGGAATTTTCAAAAATAAAGGTTTCATCCACTCACAAAACTTTTTGTAGTGTTCTTCTTCCTTTGACTTGTGTTTCTTACTGGGAAAAGGCATGGGTTTATACACCCAAGTTTCTCTTTCACTACCATGTTTATTAGCTATAAAATCTTCCTTAGTGTACTTAGTGTTCTTAGTGTGCTTCTCAGGTTCTTCCTCAATTTCTTCCTTATCAGGAGCATCATTTTTATCACCACTTTCAGTTTCAGCATCAGAGAAAGATATACTATTAGGATCGACAACAAGTTCAGAGGGTTACTCAACTATTTTATGTTTCTTTTTCTTTCTCTTATGAGGACTACCACTACTTTCACCTTGTTAAGAATCCTGCTCAATTCTTTTAGGGTGTCCTTTAGGATATAAAGGATCTTGAGTGGCTGTACCACTCCTAGTTCTAATTCCATAAGCATGTTTATCTCCAGAAAAATTAACTAGCATATCTTTTTGTACCTTAGCAAGTTGATCAATTTGGGTTTGAACCATTTGTAAGTGTTTAACAAGCATTTTAACATCATTAGAAGTTCTTTCCACAATATCTTTCAACTCATTAATAGCTCTAGAGTTTTCCAATAAATGATTCTGAACTTGTTTATTAAAATTACCTTATTTAACAATAAAAATGTCAAGTTCCTCTAAGCATTGATCAAGAGGTTTACCATAGGGAATATCACCTTCATCAAAGTGTTGGAGAGAGTGTACCTCAATAGTGGATGAGTGGTGAATTGTCTTACATAATTCTTCTATAGGAGGTAGGTTTTTCACATCTTCAGATCTAATACCTTTCTCCTTAAGACATTTCTTAGCTTCTTTCATTACTTCATCATTTAATGCAATCACTCCCCTCTTCTTTGGTGTTTGTGTTGGAGTTGGTTCATGCATAATTGGTTCAAGAGTACATCATAATTCTTTCTTATTTTAGCCATTAATTCTTCAGCTTCTACAGGAGTTCTTTTCCTAAAAACACAATCAGCAAAAATATCTAGGTATGTCCTAGAATCATCAGTTAGTCCATTATAATAAATATCAAGAAGATCATTTTTAGGTAATGGACATCCAGGATGTGCATGAATCAAGGAACAGAACCTTGTCCATGACTCAGGCAATTTCTCTTCTTCTCCCTGTTTAAAATCAAAAAAATTCTGCAAAGCAGCATGTCTAGCACTAGGAGGAAAATATTTATGAAAGAAAGAAGCAATCAAACAATCAGGGCTATCAATGGATCCAGGAGGTAATCTATTAAACCAAGCTTTAGCTTATCCTTTTAGTGAGAAAGGGAAGATCTTTGTAACAAAGTACTTGCGCATCTTAACATCATCAGAGAATAAGGCACTCATAGTGGAAATCTCATTCATATGAGCTACAACACTTTCATTTTCAGTCCCACAAAAAGGTTCTTTCTCAACAATGTTTATATAGGATAAATCAAGAGAGAATTCATAATCTTTATCTTTAATGTCTATTGGAGAAGTTGCAAACTTAGCATCAGGAGACAGTTTAGGTATAATAGTACGTCTCTCAAGTAGACTCATAATAGCACTAGAACCACGTGTGTTTTGGTACTCTTCAATAAATTCATTAGTCATATTAATGTAACCATCATTAATATCATATCTCTCTCTAGACTCAGGGGAGCTAACAGGTGTAATAGTGTCCTCACTGGGAGTTTCAGTGTTTCCCAAAATACTTCTAGCAATAGTAGCATCTAGGAAATGACCTAATGAACCACTTGCATCAAGCACAATAGAAGTAACATCATGAGTATCAGAACCAATTTCAGATTCAGCAGTAGTAGCAG
The DNA here is from genome assembly GCA_030063025.1 of Avena longiglumis. NCBI lineage: Eukaryota > Viridiplantae > Streptophyta > Magnoliopsida > Poales > Poaceae > Avena > Avena longiglumis. The sequence continues at coordinate 482,806,968 of CP125977.1, forward strand.
TGTGTGTAGCATGTGTATGTGGTGGTGGTGTAACAAGCTTACTTATAACAGACGGTGAATCAATAGTAGCAGAGGTGTTTAGGACTGTACCTCTTCTTGTAGTGGATGGTAAAATAGGAAAATTTCCATCACGAGACAACAGCAACGGCGCCAGAAAATATTTTTGATGACCCACAAGTATAGGGGATCGCAACAGTCTTCGAGGGTAGTATTACCCAATTTATTGATTCAACACAAGGGGAGCCAAAGAATACTTATAAGCCTTAACAACTGAGTTGTCAATTCAGCTGCACCTGGAAATAGTCTTGCTCACAGTAGTTTATCAGTAGCAACAGTTTTGTTGTAGCAATAGCAAAGTAACAGCTGCAGTAAAACAAAGGCAATAGTAACAATAGTAGCAAACAGTAGAATATGACTGCGGTATTCATAGGGATGGATGGACGGGCGTTGCATGGACAAGTCTAAATATGTAACTTCAAGATCTAGGGAAATTGCAGATAAATAAGATAAAGAATCCAAGTACCAAACAATCATAGGCATGTGTTCCATATATAGTCATACATGCTCGCAACGAGAACTTGCAGAACATCTTTTGTCCTGCCAGCCCGTTGCAGCGGGGCCTCAAGGGAATCTACTGGCAATTAAGGTACTGCTTTTAATAGAGCACCGGAGCAAAGCATTAACACTCTGTGAACACACGTGATCCTCATATCTTAGCCATCCCCTCCGGCTGTCCCAATTTCTATCATTTCGGGGCCTTTGGATCCGGACAATGATATGCGTATACAACTTGCAGATAAGATCACAAACAATACTATCATCATGAATCAATAATAAGTTCAGATCTGAGATCATGGCACTCGAGCCCTTGTGACAAGCATTAAGCACAACAAGTTGCAACAAAGTCAAATAGCACTAAAAGAGATACTAGGCACCAAGCCCTAACAATCATATTTGATTACATGATAGAACTCATCTAATCCCTACCATCCCCATAGCCTACAGCGGGGGATTACTCACTCATGGATGGGGGAAACATGGATGGTTGATGGAGAGGCGTCGGTGATGATGATGGCGATGATCCTATCCAAATTCCTCGTCCCGACAGGGTGCCAGAACGGAGTTTCAGGTTCTGAATCACGGTTTCTGGTGGTGGCGGTGCAGCGGAACTCTTTCTGGAAAAACGTCACCCCCCCTGACATTTTAGGTCAAGAGGCAACTTATAGGCAAAGAGGGAGGCCAAGGGGGTGCCCGAGGCGGCCACACCCCTCCCAGACGCGGCCTGCGATGGCCCGCGCGGCCAGGGGGTGTGGGCCCCTCATGGCCCACCTCCGCTTCGTCTTCTGGCTCCGTGAGTCTTCTGGTGAAATAGGATTTTTGGCATATTTTCCGGGATTTTTCCTGATAGTTGATTTTCTACACAAAAACTAGACACCAAGGCAATTCTACTGAAAATAGCGCCACTGCGTGTTAGTTGTATCCAAATCACATAAGTTTAGAGGATAAACAATAGAAAAAGTGTTCGGGAAAATAGATACGTTTTGGACGTATCACACTCTTTTGCCCAACGCCATGAAATAGCACTCCGATTTTCATGTCCATATACCTCACAACAGAATGGTAAAGCCAAGAGGATTATTCGCACCCTCAATGATATTACTCACATGCTTCTAATTCAAGCAAGTATGATGCCACGCTTTTGGGCCGAGGCTCTTCATACAGCTATATTATTGCATAATAAGTTGCCTTCCAAGGCAATCTCGGATAGTGTGCCTTTTCAAGCTCTTCATGGCATTGACCCTACGTATGCTGGTCTTAGGGTCTTTGGATGTCTTTGCTACCCCAACACCACTATCATTGCACGCACAAGCTTCCGCCTTGCTCTGTGCCCTGCGTGTTTTTAGGGCTATCGGTGTCTTGATCGTTCCACCCAAAAGATCATCATCTCTCGCCATGTTGTGTTCGATGAGTCTGTCTTTCCCTTTGCCACCACCATGTCTGCCACATCTACTACTCCTTCTCTGCACACTTATGATTTTCTACAGGTTGAGCAGCCGATGTCGTTGATGCCGTTCATCGTGCCAGCCACGGGAAGCTCTGTCGCGAGCGCTGGCAGCCTACCGCGGGCGCTCGGCAGCCTGCCGTGGCTTCCTCCCCTGCCATGCATGTCCGCTCTTCCGCGAGTTCGGCCGCCTCTCCCGCCGCGGCCCCCTCGACGCCTGCGAGTACCCCGTCGCCTGCCTCGTCACCCGCCATGTTTGTTGAGGATGATTCCTCGCCACGTGCGTCTGATGCACCGACTCCGCCACTGCCACAACTTCCGGCCTATCGACCGCGCCCTCTGCCTCCGCCATCGTCACACCGCATGCTTACGCGTGCGAAGACAGGTGTGGTGTATCCGAATACCATCTTTGATCTTCATGTTGAGGGGTTATCTCCTCTCCCGAATATGTACCGTGGAGCGCTCAAGGATCCTAATTGGCAAGCAGTGATGGTTGATGAGTACGGTGCTCTTCTCTCCAACAACACTTGGGACCTAGTTGATCCACCTCGCAATGCAAATATTGTCACATGCATGTGGATCTTTTTTCACAAGTTAAAGTCTGATGGTTCTCTTGATCGATACAAGGCACGGTGGGTCTTGCGAGGATTCACGCAACATGAAGGTATTGATTTTGATGAAACTTTCAGTCCGGTTGTTAAACCTGCCATGATACAGACAGTTTTGCCACTTGCTCTTTCCAGTGATTGGCCTATTCATTAGCTAGATGTCAAGAATGCTTTCCTCAATGGCAAACTTGATGAGACAGTTTATGCTCTATAGCCCTCAGGTTTCAGTGATCCCAATTCTCCTGAGATGGTGTGCCGCCTGAACAAATCCTTGTATCGGTTGAAGCAGGCTCCACGGGCATGGTTTCAGCGGCTTGCCTCCTATATTGCATCTCTTGGGTTTCTAAGTGACAAGACTGACGGCTCATTGTTCGTCTATCGTCGTGGCTCCAATTTGGCTTATCTCCTGCTCTATGTGGATGACATAATTTTGACTACATATTCCTCGACACTGCTGCACAGTTTGATTGCTTCACTCCATTCTGAGTTCACCAATGACAGACATGGATGATTTACATTACTTTCTAGGCATCACCGTCAAGCGTAGCAGGGACTGTCTCTTTCTCTCGCAGAGAAGTATGCTATAGAGCTCCTTTGCCGCACTAGTATGTTACAGTGAAAGTCTATCTCCACATCGGTTGATACAACTTCTAAGCTTGAAGCTCAGTCTAGTGATCCCTTGGCTGATCCTACAGAGTATCGCAGTATTGCAGGAGGTCTCCAATACCTCACTTTTACTTGACCTACAGTACAATAGATATGTCTTCATACGCATGATCTGCGGGCTAATCACTTGCTCCTTGTGAAGCGTGTTCTACGCTATATCCGCGGCACCACCGACTATGGCCTCACTTTGTATCGACGCACCTCGAACAAATTGATGGCCTACTCTGACGCTGACTGGGTTAGTTGTTCAAATACTCGGTGGTCTACTTCTGGATATTGTTTGTTCCTCGGCGCAAATATGGTGTCTTGGTCGGCCAACCGAACACATTGTTTCATGCTCGAGTGCGGAGGATGAGTATCGGGCAGTAGAAAATGTGGTGGACAAACTGTGTTGGCTACGACAACTAATTTAGGAGCTTCATCGACCGGTGCCTGATGCTTCTGTAGTCTTCTATGACAATGTGAGTTTTGTTTTACATGACACAAAATCCAGTGCATCATCAGCGCACCAAACATGTTGATATTGTTATACACTTCATCAGATATCACGTGGCAACTTGCAAGGTCAGGGTTCTACATGTTCCTAGTTCATGTCAATTCGCGGACATCTTCATCAAAGGATTATCGTCGCCTCTCTTCTTAGATTTTCGGGACAGTCTTAATATTCGTCGGATGCATATTTTCGACTGACGGGGTGTTAGAATATGTGACTTTATCGTGTTTGTATAGGTATACAATCATATTGTGTATTCCTTTTGTATGTGTCCGTGTTATATAAGACTAGGACTCCCCTTGTAATTCTCCTATATAATGAGCAATACAAGGCACCACTACGTGTGGTTTCCCCTATCTTACAGTTTTTTTAAAGGATTGATAACTTTGCCCCGATTATTGTGGTTTTATGCAATTTACTCATGTGCAAAAATTGTTTACGGGAAAACGTGGTCGATTTCACCATATGGCTCAGATTTCGCTAGAATAGATTACCGGAGGGAGTATACTAAAGCAAAATCTTAGCGATTTTGAATAATCGTATGTATTATAGATAATAATAGTTTGTCTCGCTTACATTTCTAGCATTAACAATAGTTTCATTACACAACATTAGACATCAGGTTTCATATTATAAACATTCAAAGTCCAAAACTTGACCACACTCTTTTTTCGGCGGCCTCCCATGTTGGTACCCCATGCCAGCTGGAGGAGGTACACATAGGTGGTGGACCAGGGGTTAGCAAGAGCGATTGAGTGACCTCATGTGTTGGGGGCTCGTCTGTCAGCCTCTCGTTGGTAGGACGGGAGCGATGGCACACCCTTGAGTGCAGGAAGCCAGAACAGACCTATGAGGGAAGATAAAGGAGCGGTCAACACTAGTGGGGAAAGTAGAGGGGAAGATACGCTAGGGTTTAACTTCAACCGTAATTTTTTTCTTAGAGGGGGTCATATGTCGCGCTAAGTACATTTTGGAGGACAGTGTGGATTAGGGCCTATAGGCTATAGATGGGCCCACAAGGAGCAAGCAAGCGCATGAGCGAGCTTCTAGTTGTATGGGATTACATTTTAGAGGTATATTGGTGTTGAAGTGTATAATTGGATTGCCTAACCCTTTCCATCATACCGGTATTTTGGAAAAGTTGGTTAGTGCATGAAGATTTGCAATTAGGACCCATGCTAGATGGTTTCTGATTGTATCTTGTGTAAAATTCATGCGTTAACTGTACCACCGGTCGCAAAGGGAAACACGCTAGCTTTTCATTAAAAGTTGTGATTTCGTGTGACCTTCCTATTTGTTAGTCATAGAGTAGGGTACAGAAACATGACCAGCTCAAAAAGGGGTCATGCCCCATCGAGAACGTGACTTGGACCATGTTTCTCTCTGTATTTGGTTCCCGCAAACTAGTTGTTCGCATGAGGTGAGGAATGAAAGACACGGGGTTTGGTTGGTTGTGTATCTGCAGGGCAGCCATGACATATGCATGTGTTTCCTGTTTGGTTGCAAGGTGCTAGTTGTTATGGTAATCTCTTCCATTTGAGCGGTGAGGTTACCCAGCACTTATCACGCAACATACAATGAGAGTTCATCAACATAACATAGTACTTTTTGCAACAATTACCCGTTGGTGTGATGTATCACAAGTTCACCAACAATATTACATACCATGGTTCAGTTTCCATCAACAATCTAGCTAAGGAGGGATATCATACCACTTCCCAAAATGTACATGACCTCAAACAACAGATCATGACCACCATCGAGATCACAGGAATGAAAAATCAGTAGCACTAATCAAATTGATGGCGAAGCCAGTTCCTAAGCCAGACCCTCCTATCAATCTCTGCCATATTAGCATAGGTTGCACCTGCTTCTTTGTTGCTCGCAAGGAAGTCCATAGCCCTTTTCATCAACATCGGATCCCACAGCTGGCGCCTGTAAACATACTTGGGCATGAAGATGATTTTCATCTCAGCATAGTTCGTTATGGGGGTGTTCAAGAACTCAACGTGCTTGGGGGAAGGCCTGCGATTAACACAACAGTGTGATGGTGCAATGGTAGGAACAAGTGAGAGGAATAACAGTGGGCTACGATTCATAAATAGTGTGTTAGTGCATTGCTAACTTACCATAGAGTAGTGTAGCAGCTTTTCCTCATCCTCAAACGAGAAGGTCGTATTGTCCGGACACCATTTGATGCCTTCAACCGTTATAAAGCAAAGTATGTGGTTCCACTTGTTCCTCCACTTCCTAACATGGTTATACAACTATTGCAGGTCATTGTGATTTCGGTGTACGCAACAACATCATCTACAACTTTCTTCATGTCGGGTTCTCTGATCCGTCAGTAAACGTCTACTCCACTCTTCACGAGTTTAAAAATCATACTGAGCATGAACTCTGACAGAGCAGGCTCCATACCATAGGAGGTTTGCAAATATACAGAGATGGATCGAGGACAATTTTGTGAGGCTGCATCTAGCTTAAGTCGATCTTCTTCTTTGAGGAAGTTAACTTAGCTGGACTGAGGACAATGATTTCCTATAGTATAACACTAAAAGTACATATAGCCTCTAAATGTAGTTTGGTAATTAATGACAATCTCTATGGACTAATGGTTTCATTGAGTTGTTTATAAAGTGATGTTCCATATGTGATGCTTGAAGTCCATGTGTTAGATTAAAGGTTGTATGACATGAGGATAAGTATATACATTAATTATTGGCATCAAGATCATTGGATTAAAGATGAATATTATATGATTAAGAAGAAAATAAATATAACCCCAAAGAATCAAGATGAAGTTAAATGAATATGGAGTTCTTATGTAGTACTCAAAGTTAAGTCATGGAGGATCACAATCTCAATATAAGTTCGTCGGGTCTTTTTTCTAAGATGAAAATAGGAAGCTTTTGGCCTAGCCAGACGGTTCCCAAACATTGTCCTAGATAGTGCCGAGACACTATCCCAGACTTAGTCCCAGACATAGCCCATACTATCTGGGTTTCCCAATTCTATGGGTAACGGTCACTTTTGGGGGCCCATATAAAAAGGTTTCTTCCTCCTTGGAAAAAACACAATTTACACATCTCTTTGTGCCCCTCCATTGTTGAGCTTCATTCCTTTTATTCCTCTTGATTCCACCACTCAAATTTATATATCTTTGAGGCAATTGAAAGAGGATATCTACATCTACATCTCCACCTACAAAAATTCCCACACCTATCTTCTAAGTGAAGTTTGGCTTTTGAATCTAGATATTGGAGATATTTGTTCTTCCCCTTCATTGTTCCTATCCTCTACCCATCTCTCCATAGTATTTGTTGCTTTTGGTGAGATTTGTGTGGGAGAGGTATTTGAGCATTAGTGTTCTTGCTTTACATGTATTGCATGGGTTTGATCCCTATACATAGATTCAATCAAGTGAAAGTCCAAGAGCTTGTTACTCTTGGAAGCCACCGCTTCCTAGACGGTTTGGTAGTTGTTGGCTTGGTGATCTCTACATGGAGATTGTGAAGAGGCTCAAGTGAGTTGTGAAGTGGTTTTGGAGCTTGCCATATCCGGGGTGCAGGAAGAAGCTAACCATAAAGAAAGGGCTCTCGATAGGTGTGGAGAGATCAAGGGTTCTTGCTCGGTTGGATGAACTCAAGAGAGAATAAGGCTAGACCTCGTGAGGGATCGTGTGGGATTTGTTTGCCACTACCTGCAATTCATGCTTGCAACTATTGTTATATATCTTGTGTAAAGTTTGAATTGATAGCTTGTCCTTGTAATTGTTATATCTTGCTGAGTTATGTTGTTGCGCATATGTGAACCTAGGATATATAGGATTTGTGCTTGAAAAGTATCTGCTTAGTTTAATTCCGCATTAGGATAGAGCCAAACTCGTAAGAGTTTTTAAGTTGCCTATTCACCGCCCTCTCTAGGCGCTATCTTTGTTCCTTCAAACACACATGTATCATGGTACAACTCAGTTTGCAAACATGTATGCAATCCTACATTGCTGCTAAGGATGATACATGTCGACTACATAGAAAAACATACGGAAATCATATATCAGCAGACATCAATCTGATTATAGAACCCTATGTTTATAAGCAGGAATTCATCGCATATGTCCTAAACAACCTATGGAGTCACGAACAGGCATACAAATCTAGGCTACAACATCAAGTGTTAGATAATCTTACAACCTTTGGATTCATGACAGAGGCCGGAGAAGGGGTTGACGCTGCCTGAATGACTTCGACAATGGTTGCCGAGCTGGAGGGAGTACCTGGCAGGACCAACATTGCCATGATGGAAGTAGTACCTAGTAGGACCAGCATCATTATGTTGGATGGAGAACCTGTCAGATCCATCATCTCGAGGGTGGAAGGCGACGCTGGCAACAATGCTAGAGGAAAAGTAGGAACCAAAGATATCAGGGGAGAATCGACCATCGTCAGGTCCACAATCTGAGATCCACAAGCTCACTCCGTGGCCATCGATTTTAAACCGTGGATGAGCTCGAAGGGGGATGGTGGATTTTTAGTTAGGGAGACAGTGTCACGGCTAAAAAGCTGGAAGATTTTTTGCGAGCGGTTGGCGTGGCTAAGTTGTAGATTTTCGTTGGGAGACCCTAAGAGGAAGGTATGATGAGCACAACAGCAAGTTTTCCCTCAGTTATGGGACCAAGGTTATCGAACCAGTAGGAGCAAGAAAACAACTCCAAGGTGTTGCTAGCAACTTGGAATCCTACACAACACAAACTCAAGACTTTGCCCCAACTTACAGTGAGGTTGTCAATCTCACTGGTTTGCTGAAAACAAAGGATTAAACGTATAGTGTGGAAGGTAATGGTTGCTTGTAGAAAGTAAACGGTAACAGTTGATGATGTAACAATGGTAAAGATTGGACCGGGGTCCACAATTCACTAGAGGTGTTCTCCTTAAGATAAATAACATGCTGGGTGAACAAATTACAGCGGGGCAATTGATAGGACTGAGCAAGCATAACAATGCAAATACTAGACATCAAGATTCCTATGAGATTTGATTGGGCATTACAACAATATACATAGAACGCCATCCAACTGCATCAATGACTAATAATCCACCTTCAGGTTATCATCCGTACCCTCTCCAGTATTAAGTCTCAAGCAATGTGTGTAAATTAAAAAAATACAATTGTTCCATAAACAAAAGATTGTTTTTTTCTCCCTAGTAGAAACATCACATCTACAACCTTAGAGATTCCTGTCACTTCCCCAGATTACTAGAGGCATGAACCAACTATCGATCATAAATACCCCCTCTTGGAGTCACTAGCATCTACTTGGCCAAGATAGCTACTAGCAATGGAGAGCATGCAAGATCACAAACAACACAGACATGATAGAATCAATAATCAATCTAACATAGTATCTCAATATCCATCGGATCCCCGCAAACACAACATGTATGATTACAAATAGATGATCTTGATCATGAACGGAGCTCACAAGATCTAGACATGATAGCACAAAGGAGGAGAAACAACCATCTAACTATTGTATGGACCCATAGTCCAAGGGTGAACTACTCACGCATCATACCGTAGGCTAGAATGGTGATGAAGAAGGCCTCCGGGATGATCTCTCCCCTCCGATAGGGTGCTGGGAAGAGCTTCAGATCCCCCCGATCTAGGGACGATGGTGGCGGAGGCTACAGACTGTTTCGTGGAGATCTGATCGGGTGCTTAGAGTTTCTGCATCGGGGGGCTTTTATAGGCGAAGAGGTGAGGCAGGAAGGCGGCCAGGGGGCCCACACCCTGCCTTGGCACGGCCTAGGGTGGGCTGGTGCCTGGGGGGTGCGGCCTCCCTATGGCGCCCCTACGTCTCTCCTCTGGACTCCGTGTTCTCGGTGAAATATTGACTTTGGCTTTTGTCCCGTCCAATTCCGAGAATATTTCCTTACTAGCTTTTCTGAAACCAAAAAGAGCAGAAAATAGGAAACTGACACTATGGCATCTTGTTAATAGGTTAGTCCCAGAAAATGTATAAAAATATCTCAAAGTGTAGGCAAAGCATAGCAAAATTGATACTAAACAAGCATGGAACATCAAAAATTATAGATACGTTTACGACGTATCAAGCATCCCCAAGTTTAACTCCTGCTCGTCCTCGAGTAGGTAAGTGATAAAAAGAATAAATTTTGAGGTGACATGCACCATCACAATCTTGATCAAACCATTTGCAAAGCAATGAAAGCTGGGATCAAAGTACTCTAAACATGAGCATGAAAGATGAAGTTCTAACAATAAGACAAAGTAACTATGTTGCAACATGAAAAGATGCAAACAAAGATCATGAATAACAATGCATTAAAAGACGTTTGTTTCACATATAGAAAACATAGCATAGTGGTATTCAGCTTGTCCCTCATGGAGTAGCAAAACATAAATGCATAAGACAGCTTCAAAGTTCATAAGGGTGACTAGATACAAATAGTTCATGAACAGGCAATATCAACATTATGAATCAATCAATAAGTTTTGGGACAATGCACATAAAACTAAGAATGGCAACTATGCTCTCTTAGTTGGTGCCTAAGGATAGAAGGTGGAGACTCAATATAAAAGTGGGAAGAAAGGCCCTTCACACGGAAGCAGGGATTCCAAGTTTCATAAAGATCTTCCAAAAATTATGGTACTTATTAGCTTTCAGCTCTCATTGGCCCTATCATAAGCATCTTGAAGTGATTAAGGTTAAAGTGAACAAAGTATGGAGTATATGCTCGACAAATAATAAGTTGGCAATCTCATGTCCCTTGAGTATGAGGGTCGTTCCTCATTCTACTCAACTTTAGTTACTAGTAAGTTCTTGTCATTGTAAGTATATGTGTATCATAGAGAACTGCCAACGGGGTACCCCTTGCCCCATGGCATAGGAGCTATCCCATATCAAAATGACAAGGCAACAGACAGTGAGCATCTCAACAATCCTTTTATTTACCATGAGAATTGTGCATATTTTTTTTCTTTTTCTCGCTCTTTTTTCTCTATATTTTTTTCTGAGGATGCTTCATCGATTTCTCACTATGGTGATGCTGCAAGTTTCCACCATGATTAGGCATGGCTTTGGCTGGCGGCCCAGGCGTTTCTCTAACACATAGACATAACTCCATGGACTTACAAGCTCCCCTTTTATTTTACACCACCCACATCCATAAACAAAAGAGCATGATATCAATTGGGTAGATATTTACAGGTGTTGAAAGCATTCCCCGTGACAACACGGTTCTGCTAATTCCCAACTTATAAGTGCAAGCATATACAACATAGATGACACAATGGTTCAAGTTTATTAGGGGCAAGAAAAATAAAGTGTGCCATCAAGTTTGTGAGAGCTTTAATCACTAACTTTCACATAACAAGTTTAATTTGGGAGATAGATAAAACAAGGATATACTTGGAATGGTGTAACACACCATGCATAGGAATTTATAGTGGACACTTTGGAATAACTTGGTTTCTTGGGAGTTGGATGCATGAGTATAGCATACTCAATACAATTGGAGGATAGCAAAAGACTGGGAGCGACCAACTAAGAGAGCAATAATTGCCATAATCATGCAGAACGACAAATCATTATCAATCAAAGGATAAAGTGGTATCACAAGTCAAAAAATAAATGATCATATAGGCTAAGGTGACTAGTTCATAGTCATAACGTGGTGTGAGCATGTGCCAAGTCAACCCAAACAAAGCATCAAAGGAGAATACCACAATATTATGCTTTTGTATGCTAAAACAACACATGATTCTTTCAAGGAACATTAAGCAATCTCAATTGCTGGGAACAAGTCATGCTACAGAAATAATAATTAAGCATAAGGTCAAAAAAACATCTAGCATAACATGGTAAAGTCTAAGTAACAGTCAAAACAAGCTCCCTTTTGTACCACTACAAGCATGAAACTTTCTACTCTTTTCCAACACCAATCAACTTATTTGGAACAACACAGAGTGGGGGTCCAACTTATTTATTCAAGCAAACTAATCAAACGAAAATGAAAAATGAAAACTAAGACACTCCAAGAACAACACAATAGTGCATGAAATAATAAAAACGGAGTGTCTAGAAAGAGACCTGAAATTTTTATTGATGAAGAAGGGGGTTCCTTAGGCATCCCCAAACTTTGACGCTTCTACCTCTTGAATATTTATTGGGGTTACTCGGGGTGGCATACCCAATATTGAGCTTTTGTCGATTCTTCATCTCATCATATCATTCTTCTTCTACATTTGAAAATTTCCTTCATACAAAACTTCTCACAATCTTCATTAGCAACATTAGTACATTCAAGATAATATACCTTTGGGTTTAGTTTCAACACAGCAAAACTTTTCAATAAAAACACAAGCTACTTTAGCAATTACTTTAAAAAACTCAAGTTACCAAAGAGAACTCAAAAAGAAATCGATAAGAGGCAAATGCAAATAAAGGCAGAAATCTGTCAAAACAGAGCAGCACGTAAAAACCGATTTTTTCGAAGACCTTCTGTTGCTCAAATAAAAAAGTGTTGAACTAACGAAAGTTATATAACAACCTGGGGAATTTACTCAGATAATTATAGCTCAATCCAACATAAAGAGATTTTTCGCGAACTTTTACATTGAAACACAAAAATCTGTTTCGGGACAACAACTTCCCCAAATCTTACTTCTCTCTCATTAGAGGTTATTCTTGGCACAAAAATCAAACAAAAAGGATAAGGAGAGGTTATTATAGAAGTAATAACTTCCAAGACTCTAGAAAACTATTGGGTTATCTCCCAAGAAGTACTTTTCTTTAATGACTTTAAGTTACGCACAAGAAGCAAGAATCAAGTATTTTCAAATGAAGAAGCATTAAGATCAATGCTCAAATCTCTTCAAACAGGAAAGGTATCTCATCCAAATGTGTTCTAGAGGATCCTCTCTCAAATCTCTTGGGTTCACAATTTCATCAAACGGGTTTTCAGGAACAATCCAATCAAAATTCTTTTCTAAGGCTTCATGCATTCCTACAAGTTTAAAAGGTATGTGTATTTTAATTTCCTCTCCATTGGGTTTGGTTTTATCCAACCTTTATAATGTACCCATAACATCTACACATGAGCCTAGCATATTAAAACGATCAAAGAACTTTTTAGCTTCTTTAGCAACATCATTGAACTCCTTTAGCAAAGTTTCCAGAATAAGATCTCTTTTTTCAGTATCCTCAGTTTCTTTAAGTTTGAGAAACATTATTTGCATCAGGGGTTAAGGTTAACAAACCTAGCCTCCAACATGTGAACTAAAGAAGCTACAACAATTTCATAATTAGAAGCAAGTTCTGCTAAGGATCTATCCTCAATATCCTTATGTTTGCTAATATGATTAAAGAATTCTTCAATATTGAAAGGACTATATTTTCCCATGCTATTTTGGTGATGATGAAAATCCCACTTGTGATCTAACCGTGTTCTTGAGTTTCAGGCAGATTGTTGTTGATGATTCTTATGGAGTGTGCGGATGCTCTCTTTGGGATCTCGTGAAGACGGCGATCTTTCGTTTTTCTATTTCTCTCTTTTTATTGCTTTAGATCGTCGTACTATCAAGAGTGGGTCCACCTCATAAGGCTGTGGGGAATCATCTGTTTTTGCACAAACCATATATGCACCGCCACAGCCATCCTACTCATCTGCGAGAGAGCGAAGTTCTGATCTGATGGAGAAGTTTTTGTCTGATCGGAACTTCCGGCCAGGCGCCGGAAGTTCCGCTCAGGGCTTTCTGTGGGGAGGATCTGGGACTAAGTTCCGATCCAAATTCCGCTGGAAGTTCTGGCCAGCTCCCAAAACCTACTATTTTGGTATGTTCTATTTGCCGGAACTTCCACTGGAAGTTGCACCGGAAGTTCCGGGCAGGAATTTCCGTCGCTTCTTCCACTAAGACCCTGAGCGGAACTTCCGCCTAGGCACAGGAACTTCCGGTCAGACAAGGTTTGCGACCTAGTTATTCCGCCCCTTGTTCCTCTCCAAGTTACGCTCAAAATCATTATGCTTCTGTTTGGAAGTGTTCTATTTGACGGAACTTGGGCCGGAACTTGCATCGGAAGTTTCACCGGAACTTCCGGTCGTTCTGACCGGAACTTCCGGTCAGGCTTTTGGAGCGTGCATCAACGTCTTGATGATCGTTGGGGTCTACGCTGGGCGGAACTTCCGGCCACTCACCGGAACTTCCGGTGAGGTCGCGAAGGCTCCAACGGTTCAGTTTGGAGGGAGCCTATTTAAGGCGCCCTCCTTCTTCCTCCTACCTAACTCTTCAATTTTCTCTCTCCTCCATTAATACTCGAGCTTCACATCACTATATCTCTCTCCCTATCCACTCAAATCACTTGATCTTTTGATGGGTGAGGGAGGTGACCTAGATCTACACTTCCACCAAAGAAGATTTGATTCCCCCACCTATACTTTGTGGATCTTGTTTCTCTTGGGTTTCTTGGAACCCTAGATGGTGTAGGGCATCCTCGGAGCTAAGGGCTTGTGTTGTAAAGCTTTGTGGTGTCGTTGAGGGCCTCCAATTGAGTTGTGGAGCTTCCCCCTCAACCTTGTTGTAAAGGTTTCAGTTGGCGCCTTCAAGGTCACCGGTTAGTGGATTGTGAAGCCTCCTTTGTGGGGGAGCTCACCGGAGAAGAAGGTGAGGCCTTTGTGGTGCTCGGGTGACCTTGTGTGGCCCGTACACCTCTCCAACGTAGACGTATCTCCCTTGGGAGTGAACTACGGGAATTATATCTCCGTGTCCCCGCTCCGGTTATCTCGTTCCCTACCTTCACTTCTTGCTCTTTATCGTTCTTGTGGTTGTTGTTAGTTATCTATCATATAGGTTGTTCACCTAGTTGCATAGCTAGAGAACTTTCCTTCTCGTTAACCATAAAAGTGTGGAAGAAATTAAAAATTGATAGTCACCTATTCACCACCTCTAGTCTATTCAAAGTCAGTACTTTCAATTGGTATCAGAGCCAAGGCTCTTATTTCGGGCTTTACCGCCTAAGAGACAATGGCCGACGAAGGGGGTAATGAAAATGAAAACTCCAAGAACTTGGACACCATGGATGACCTCAAGCAATTGGAGACATCCATGATGTCCAAGTTCGAGGAAATGGTGACTATTTTGTAGTCTCTCAAGCAAAACCCCATGGTTGCTCTTGCCACACCCCAAACCACCGAGCTTCCTCCCACCGTTCCTGTGACCACCACCGGGGTGAATCCCGCAGCCGACACCACTCACTTGGGACTTGGTTTTGTTGCTCAAACATCTACCAAGGTTCCAAGCGAGAACTCCGAGGATCCCGTAGACTCAACTTCCAAAGAGGAAAGTGGAGGAAGGATTACTCGGCGTTACCCCCACCGCCGAAGTACACTCCGGATCCACCCATTCCCATGCCACACATCGTTCTTCAAGGAGCGCCACCTATGCTAGATACTTCAAATTTCACCAATTGGCAATATCTAATGTGCTCACATATTTCCAGCTCTTCTATTGAGTTAATGAGGATTGTGGAGGATGGGTTCTCTCCATATGACCCAAAGAAGTTGACTCGAGGTGAAGTGGTGGACAAGCAACTCAATTCTATGGCTTTGGGAATGATTAAAAAGGCCTTTACTCCCAAGGACTTTGCTCACATTCGCCAATTCAACACCGCCAAGGAAGCATGGGATAAACTCACCGAGCTATTTGTTGGGAATGCAAGCATCCAAAGATCCTAGTTTGATGAAGTCAACAACGAGTGTGATGGTTTTGCTAATCAAGATGATGAGACTCCCGAAGACATGTATAGGCGACTCAAGGTCCTTTTCTGCACTATGAGGGATCTTGGTGCCACCTATGTTGATGACAAGTTCATGAAGAGGAAGTTCATTCAAGATCTCCTTCCGTTTGAAGAACAAAAGCTCAACTCCATCAAGGGAAGAACCAACTTTCACCTAATGACCTCCCAAGAAGTCTTGAGTGATGTGATTGCCATGACCATTGCCAAGAAGAATGTGGAATCCACCCATGCTAGGGATATTGGATCAACAAAAGTGAATCTTGCTTTGAAGGCCAAGGCTATTGAAGTTGTTGATGATGATGATACATCAAGTGGGTGGTCTCAAGAGGACCTCAAGTGTGTCTTCAACGAACATCTTGCTCTCGCTTCAAGGGCCTTTTGGAACAAGTCCGGGCTCAAGTCAAGGTCAAGGGATAACTCAATATTCAACTCACCCAACAAGTCTCCCAAGGCAAGGTCATGCTACAATTGCAACGACAAGAGTCACTTTGTGTCCAAGTGTCCCTTTGAGAACCGTGAAGACAATAGTGGTCGTCTCATTCGCAAGATCAAGTCGAGGCCTCCTCATCCTTTGAACAAGAACTACGCCGTCAAGAATGTCGCCAACAAGGAAAGAGCTATAGTGGTCCATGAAGAATACCTCTCAGGCACGAATGAAGATGATGATGAAGTCCAAGGCGGAGAGATTGTGGCAGTTGCTGCTATTGCCACTTCCTTTACTCCACGATTGTCCCTCTTCGACTAGCCAAATTAGAACGTCATCTCCTCCAACCAAAAGTGTCTCATGGCCAAGGCCACCGAGGTAACATCTAAACCCACTCCTCAACCCATCTCTAGTGAGCCTTCTTCTCTTGATCTTGTTGGTCTAGAGATAAAGAAAGAGATGATAGACATGTGTGAGTTTATTGATACCTTGGATGAAGAAACTAAAACTTGCTTTGATTCCTTGCTTGCGCAACTTGACAATGCTAGGGATGCTTTAGATGAAAAGGAAGAACTTCTTGACTTGTTAAGTAAAATATGAGAATGAAATTGCTTCTCTCAC
This sequence comes from Avena longiglumis, assembly GCA_030063025.1. Lineage (NCBI taxonomy): Eukaryota > Viridiplantae > Streptophyta > Magnoliopsida > Poales > Poaceae > Avena > Avena longiglumis. The sequence continues at coordinate 482,823,594 of CP125977.1, forward strand.
TCAAAGTCTTGAGGATGAACAAAATATGAGAATTAATCTTGAGGAAAGTGTGTCTAAACTTGTAGATGGCCATAACAACACCATGTGCTCTCTAATTAAAGAACGTGATCATGCTCTTGCTTTGGTTAAGGTGCTTAAGAAAGAAAAAGTTGAGTTTAGGGTTGGTCATGATAGGACTCAAGAAAATCTTGAGAAACTCAAAGAGGAACACAAATCCTTGGAGAGCAAATTCTCAAGTCTTTTCGAAGCCCATGGAAAACTCCGAACTCAACTAACTTGTGAACATCCTAAGTGTAATATCCCTCCCTTTATAAAGGTAAGGATCCATGTGATTGCAATGCTAGTCCCTGGATCAATGCTAGCATCCACAGTTTAAGATGAAGTATAGAGAAACAAAGGTCATTATTACATATCATTCCATAGATAAACATAGTCTTTTACAAACTCCATGGCCACAGGCCTAATACAAGAGTTCAATATATAATAAGATAAATAAGTATTCATCTTCATGTGCCAAAGGCAAGCATGTTGAGTGTAGACTCATAACCCCTAATCATCATCAGAATAACCTGCAACATCGGGTTACACAATACGGTCAATACATTGGAATAGTATTGGCAAGTGATACCTTAGTAGAACATTAGTAGTCTAGATACTATATGCATTTTGGCTAAGTGTAGCTTAGGCTTGCTTTGCTCAAAATAGGTTTTACCTATTAGTTGAAAACACTAAGTTTTTCTTTGACGAAACTTTCCCAAGGAACCACCAATAGAAATTGGTGAACCTTTCACCCTTGTTCAACCACAAGTTTTTATTTAAAAATTGGGATGAGGGGATTCTTGATAGCTTCCATGTCTTGATGCTCAAGTTTTCTAATACCAGGGACATGGCTAAGTACTTAGATTCTTCCATCTGCAGAGGTTGTGCACTTTCCCCACAAGACTTGATTTTCACCAAGACAGGACCTTTTAGAAGCCTTCCCTTAGACCGAATGGACGCGTTCCAACCTATCATACCACAACCATCAATTGTCCAAATGGCTAAGTTATTGCAACCTATGTGATCCAGGTAGATCCCATATTGCCATGTGGTTGCACTAGAAGCTTCTTAACATATGGCATCTCGAATCCCTTTGTTCCTGGGTGGCTTTCCACAAGTGAGATACACAAGGTAAACCATAGTCATGGGCCTTGTGTAACCACTCAACACAAACCATTCTTTCCATTCCACCCAGGTGTTTCATTCACTTAGTTGTTTTATTAAGCAAAAACACAAGTCCAAAGACTTAGAAATATTTTATCATGGCATGAATATATAACCACCCTTGGTTGCTACTAGCTAGTCTAAGCATGGAATTGATAAGCATCTTAACTTAGAAATTTCTAGCAATTCTTCAACTACTAGGACTTCCCAAGCATAGCATATAGACCAAAAATAATCATGCAAGTCTAGCAAAATATTTCTAGTGCAAAGTTGAAAAACATAGGAATAAAATCGTGGAGCACCACTTGCCTTGGTAGTTTGGGGAGTAGCAACAATCTTCACAATCACAATCACTATTTGCACCAAAATCTACACATAAAATAATGGCACCAAATCACATACAAAATTTATACAAACAAACATATATGAATACATGCGAAATGCCATGTGATGATTTTCTACACTAAACAAGACAATTGCATAGTACTGAATCTTAAACAAGTTCAAAACTTGCCAATTAAACTTTATTTGAACAACAAAACATTTTTCAAATAATTATTATACACAAATTATGCCTACAAATGTTTCTGTAAAAACAATCATTTTAACAGAGGCAAAACATTAAACACATTGCATAGATGGAAAGTATTTTCTCTCCCGATTCCAATGATATAAAATTTGTCAAATTTGGACGATGGAATCAAAAGTTATGAATTTTTCAAGTTTAATCATCTAATAGATCTAAATTCTGTTTTAAAAACAAAGACATGGCCACGCGGCGCTCCTGATTGGTTGATACCGATTCACACCGGATCACACTCGCGGGCCGTTGGATTAAACTTAACATGCACGGCCCAGATCTGTTCATACCGCTTCGCTACAGATCTATTCCTAATCTCTAGATCTAGATCCTACGGTCATGGATCAAACGATTACAGACGGGCGGCGCTAGCGGCGGCTCTGTCAGAGACGGTGCCGACGATTGAGGTCGCGCGGGAGAGGGGGAAGTGGCTTACTGAGTTCTCCGTGTGTTGCTTATGCTCAATGTAGGCTTCGTTGGCGAAGGGGCGCACCGTGGATGTCGCTGGAGCTCATAGGAGTCGTGCACGGCGTCGGGTGTTTGCAAATGTCAACGTTTCCGAGGCCCTGCGTCGTCCTAGCATGAATAAAGTGCATCAGGGGGTGCGCAAGGTCACAGTGAGCAAGATGGTTTCAAGGAGAATGCAAGGGGCGCTCGATTCTTACCGCTATTGCTCGTCGGAGTTAAGCGGTGGCTCTGGTGGTTGCGGTCGTGAACGAAGACGACGACCTGGGGTGATACAGCGCAAACAAAGAGTGTGAGAAGATGCGCACGGGCAAGACAGATAAGGTCGTATGAACGAGAGGTGGAGGGGAGCACGGGGCTCACCGGAATAGGTCGCCGGAGTGCGTCGGTGCTGTGGGGTTCCGAGCTCGAATGCGCACAGCCTGGTGGCGGAAATGGTGCGCCGAGTGAGGTAAAATGAGCAGAGAGGGGAGGGGGTCTTATAGCTGGAGCAGGGGCGAGAATCTCGCGAGGAAACGCCGGCAATTAAGCCTGCATCAATCGCGGCAGTAATGGAGTGAACGGCGGCGTCGACGGGGTCGTGGGGGGTGCGTGGGTTGGGACGATGCTTGCGTGGCATAGGGGCCACCAGTCAGCGAGCGTGGGGTAGCTCTGTGCCGCGTGAGAGAAAGAGGGTAAAACCCCGGGTGGGCATAGTGGGCTCGGTCTGATCTTTGAAAAGTCCGCGCCCGATTGGGTTTTCTATTCCTTTTTCTTTTTCTGAGTTGAATTTCAAGAATCATTTTTCAAGTAAATTCAAAAGCAATTGAATTCAAATCTTTTCTGGATTTTTGTAAAGTGTAACCTTCATACTTTTGGGCACAAAACCATGTTGTCTCTCTGTACTTGCGTGGTCCCTTTGAATAATCAAAATAAACAGTGCCACAGCACTTGATTTGAATAAATTTTGAAGATGGTTTTAAAACCCTATTTGTTTTGTAAATTTTTCCAAACTCCAATATTCAATCCAATACAACAAGAGAGCAAACAAGGCTTGTTTTAAAACAATTATACTCTCATTTGAGAGTGGCAATAGATTAATGTTTGCTTACATAAAATAATAGCACTAAGTGCTTCTGTTTTCCTGAAATGAGTTTGATATTTGATCCCTAAATGATATGCATGCATGGATGATATGCAATCTTTGAAAACATGATTTTAGGGATGTTACAAATCTAACCCCCTTAAGGTGAATCTCGCCCTCGAGATTCGGGTTGGCTAGCAAATAGGTGAGTGTGGTCTTTCCGAAGATCATGTTCTCTTTCCCATGTTGCTTCTTCTTCGGAATGATGGTTCCATTGAACTTTGCAGAATTTGATGGTCTTAGTCCAAGTAACTCTTTCTGCAGTCTCAAGAATCTTGATTGGTTTCTCGTCGTAAGTGAGATCACTTTCCAATTGAACCTACTCCAAAGGTATGGTATCCCTCAAAGAAGTCTCTTCCATCTCTGGATGGCATTTCTTAAGCTGACTCACATGAAACACATTGTGAACGGCAGACAAAGATTCTGGCAGTTCAATCTCATAAGCTACCTCTCCTTTACGACTCAGAATCTTGAATGGTCCAACATATCTTGGGGCCAATTTTCCTTTGAATCCAAATCTCTTCACTCCACGAAGTGGTGTCACTCTAAGATAAGCTCTATCACCCACCTCATAGATGACTTCTCTACGCTTAGGATCTGCGTAGCTCTTTTGTCGGGACTGTGCTATCTTCAATCTGTCCTTAACTAGCTTGACTTTCTCTTTAGCCTCTTTGATTAGTTCTGGTCCGAACAAACTTCTTTCTCCCACACCATTCCATAGCAATGGGGTGGTACACTTTCTCCCATAGAGAAACTCAAATGGTGCCATCTCAATACTGGCTTGATAGCTGTTATTGTAAGAGAACTCTGTGTAAGGCAGAGTTTCATCCCAACTGGCTCCATAGTCTAGGGCACATGCCCTCGACATATCTTCAAGAATCTGGTTGGTCCTTTCTGTTTGTCCATCAGTCTGAGGATGAAAAGCAGTGCTAAATTCCACCCTCGTTCCCAATGACTCATGTAGTTGTCTCCAAAAATGGGAAGTGAATTGAGTTCCCCTATCAGACACAATACTCTTGGGTACTCCATGTAGGCACACTATTCTACTCATATAGATCCTGGCTAACTTAGCACTTGTATAGGTTGTCTTCACGGGTATGAAATGAGCCACTTTAGTTAGGATATCCACTACTACCCAAATAGAATCATATCCTGACCTGGTCCTTGGCAATCCGGTGATGAAATCCATGCCAATCTTGTCCCACTTCCAATCAGGAATAGGTAGTGGTTGTAGCAATCCTGTTGGTTTCTGATGTTCCGCTTTCACTCTGCTACATACATCACACAAAGCAATATGTTCAGCGATGTCCTTCTTGAGATTATTCCACCAAAATCTTTCTTTCATATCCATGTACATTTTGGTGTTACCCGGATGAATGGAATACGGTGAGTTGTGTGCTTCTTGTAAAATCAGTTTCCTAAGCTCCGGATCTTGTGGAACACGGATACGTTTTCCGCACCATAAAGTACCCTGTTCGTCTTCATGGAATCCCTTGGCTTTTCCTTTGCCAATCTTTCCCTTAATCTCTTCAATTCCCTTATATGTCCTTTGGGCTTCTTTGATTTTGTCCAACAAAGTGGGTTGAACATCCAATGACATGAGATGTCCTTCAGGTACAATCTCCAATCTGAGATCTCTAAATTGGGCACATAGATCATCTGGCAATTCTCCCTTAGTAAGGCCATTCACAAAAACCTTACGACTTAGAGCATCCGCTACAACATTTGCTTTACCGGGGTGTTATTGCAAACTCAAGTCATAGTCCTTGATGAGTTCTAGCCATCTTCTTTGTCTCATGTTAATTTCTTTCTGGGTGAAGATATACTTCAAACTTTTGTGATCTGTGAACACTTCACATCGCTTTCCCAAAAGATAGTGTCTCCATGTTTTGAGTGCATGGACAACAGAGGCTAACTCTAAATCATGAGTAGGGTAATTTACCTCATGAGTTTTGAGTTGTCTCGAGGCATAAGCCACAACTTTCCCTTCTTGCATAAGTACTGCACCTAATCAATGATGTGATGCATCACAATACACTTGGAAATCCTTCTCCAAATCTGGCAGACATAAGACTGGTGCTATCACTAGCCTCTTCTCCAACTCTTGGAAACTGAGTTCACATCCTTCAGACCAAGCAAACTTCTTGTCTTTCTTTAGCAATTCAGTCATTGGCTTAGCTATCTTGGAGAAATTCTCAATGAACCTTCTGTAATATCCTGCCAAGCCAAGGAAGCTACGAACCTCTTTCACTGACTTAGGAGATTCCCATTCAGTTATAGCTAAAACTTTAGCAGGATCAACTGCTACACCATCTCCTGACACAACGTGTCCAAGAAATCCAACTTCATTCAACCAAAACTCACACTTGCTGAATTTGGCATACAGGTTATGCTCTCTAAGCTTCTCAAGTATCAAACGCAAATGTCCTTCATGCTCTTCTTTGCTCTTGGAGTAGATTAAAATGTCATCAATGAATACGACAACAAACTTGTCAAGGAACTCCATGAACACCTTATTCATCATGTTCATGAAATAAGATGGGGCATTGGTCAAACCAAAAGGCATCACGGTGTACTCATAGAATCCATACCTAGTGGTGAAAGCTGTCTTAGGTATGTCTTGTTCCCTTATTTTGAGTTGGAAATATCCTGAACGGAGATCAATTTTTGAGAACACACAGGCTCCTTCTATCTGATCGAACAAGTCATTGATTCTAGGCAAAGGGTATTTGTTCTTGATAGTCACCTCATTGAGTGAATGGTAATCTATGCATAACCTTTGACTTCTATCTTTCTTTTCTACGAACAACACTGGTGCTCCCCAAGATGAAGAACTTGGTTGAATAAATCCTTTCTGCAATTTTTCTCCAAGTTGTTTCTTGAGTTCTTTCAATTCATCAACTGACATCTTGTACGGTCTCTTTGCTATTGGTCCGGATCCTGGTAGCAAGTCAATAAGGAACTCCACATCTCTATCTGGTGGCATTCCCGGCAATTCTTCCGGAAACACATCCGGATATTCACTCACAATTGGCACATTGTCTATGCTAAGCCCCTTAAGAGAATTTATCTTACTCCTTTTCGATTCAAAGTTGGTCTTGAATCTAATCCTTTTGTTTTCTGGAGTTGTAAGTGAGACAGTATGGCTGGAACAATCTAGCACTCCCTTGTGCTTAGTCATCCAGTCCATTCCCAAAATGACATCCAATCCTTGGGAGTTTAGGATTATCAGATTAACGGGAAACTTATACTTCCCAAACTCTATGACTAGACATCCTGAGTTCACTATCATTTCTCCGCCAGGAGAACTTACTTTTATAGGACACCCAATAGTTTCTACGGTAGTTCATTTCTTTCAACAAATGCTCTTGATATGAATGAATGAGATGCACCAGTATCAAAGAGAACAAATGCTGGAACATAATTGAGTTTGAACTTACCAGCAACAGCATCAGGTTCATCATAGATCTCTTCCACATTGATGTGGTTCACCTATCCCTTTTGGAAAGGGTTGGGCTTGTTGGGTCCTTCAACTTTATTTTCTGGGCATTCATTTGCATAATGCCCCATCTTCTTGCACTTGAAACATTCAACCTGACTAAGATCCTTCTTGACAGGCTAGCTTCCACTACCACTTCCACTTCCATTGTGGTGGCTCTTGTATCCATTCTTGTGATTCTTGTGATTCTTGTACTTGTCATTGTCATGACTACGGTGATGCTTGTTATCATGATGACGGTTGTGGTTGTGGTGCTTGTTGTACTTTCCATGCTTGTGGGATCCAGAATTCCCACTGTCATCATAATGGGAACGCTTATGAGACGATCCCGAGTTGTGCTTGTCCGAGTGCTTCATCTTCCTGCTTTCAACCTATTTTATTTTGCTCTCCAAAATAGCAGCCTTGTCACAAAGATACTGATAAGTGGGAACATAGGCCACAGATAGCTGCAGGTTCAGTTCATCGTTCAATCCTTCGAGGAACTTCTCCTTCCTCTTAGCATCAGTGTCAACTTCATCCGATGCATAATGCGCCAGATTGTTAAACTCCTCAATATATTCAGCCGCGCTGCGGTGGCGCTGCTTCAAGTTATGAAATTATTTCTTCTTCAAACTCATCACTCCGGATGAGATGTGAGCAGTACGGAAACCATCTTCAAAGATAGCCCATGTCACATCCGCAATGGGAGTGGTGATCTGGAAGTTATCCAACCAAGTGGCTGCCGGTCCTTCCAACAAGTGTGCTGCAAATCTGACTTTCTCTTCATCAGTACAGCCAACAGTTACCAAGTCCTTGTTCACAGAGCGTAGCCAATAATTGGCCACCATAGGATTAGTAGTTCCTGAGAACTTTGCTGGCCTCAGTCTTAAGAATCTGGTAAGCATGTCAAAACCCGGTCGGTTATTCTGATTGTTCTTGTTGTTGTTATTATTATTATTGTTGTTGTTGTTATTGTTATTATTATTATTGTTGTTGTTGTTGTTGTTATTGTTGTTGTTGTTGTTGTTGTTGTTGTTGTTGTTGTTGTTGTTGTTGTTGTTGTTGTTGTTGTTGTTGTTGTTGTTGTTGTTGTTGTTGTTGTTGTTGTTGTTGTTGTTGTTGTTGTTGTTGTTGTTGTTGTTGTTGTTGTTGTTGTTCTGATTCTGTATGAACGTGGTCATCATTTGCATCAGCTGCGTCTAAGTTGTCATCATCTGCTGCATCTCGGGGGTGATATTGTTGTTGTTGGGGTTGGGATTGTCACGTCGGGGAGGCATCTGTGGTTTTCAATAAGGATAAGAATAAGATACCCATATATGCTTAACATGCACAATACATCACATAGACAATCACCAAGCATGCATCATAGTAGTAAAAATTCAACAAAAAAGACAAAAAGTTTTGAAAAGTAAACACACCAATAGCAAGCCATCCACATGTTGGATGGTCATTGCGACTCAATAATCAAAGGCATAGTAAATAAAGGTATGAGTAGTCATCACTACTCCTCTGCATCAACCTCCTCATCAACAAGTGTAAGACCTGCATTCTCCATAGCGGTCTTGTATTACTCGACATTGGTGGTCAAGGTCTCCACTTTGGCTTTGAGAGCCCTCTTCTATGCACGAAGCCTCTCAATCACACCTTGCTGATGCTCGAGCTCGAAGTCCTTGGCCTCTAGTTCTGTAGTCATGTCTCGAATCCTCTTGTTCCTATCTTGGACTCTCTTCTCTTGACTCTTGAACTTTCTATATTGACTCTCAAACTTGGCCTCCATTTCCTTGACTATCTCATCTTGCTCTGCGAAGAGCTTGTCCTTCTCACGAAGCTGCACCTGGAGTTCGTCATTGCTGAGCATGACGTTGGTCCTATCAGTATCTAGGTGCCTAAGAAGAACCTCTAAGTCCTAGAGGTATAGACGAATCGGCTCTGCCGTCTCTCTAGCAGTATCCTCGAAGTCAATGGCCTCAGCATCATCATCACATCTACCGAAGGCGTGGAAGTGAGTACCTCTAATCTCCCGATAGTGTCTCCCTAGCAAACGTCCAAGCAAATCTTGCATGACTACCTCTAGGCCTCTCTCCTTGTCATCATGCATGAGCTTGAAGGTGATGGCCTTCGTGGCTGGCTCAGTCTGGCGTCCTGGCTGAGTAACCTTGAAGCCCCAAAGGTCCTTCCTCTTGAACTTGGTGAGGGGAAGCATCATGATGGTAGGAAATGGGAGATTGAGCAAACTAGTGAGCTCAATAAGACGAGTGCCAAAACGAGTTCCCTTGAACTCTTCAGCCGTGCTGATAGTAACATTAGGCATCTATTTTATAAGATAGAAAAAGTTAGAATCAACATACATAGAGATGAATCACAAGACAAGGCATCACATGCATATCTTTGACAATCAAACATTCAAGTCATGGCATACATAAAACCATTACAAGCATCCAAGGTTCATATGATTTTAAACAACATTTTTGGAAAATATAAAGATAAGTGTGGTGGTCCAACTAACGAAGTACGTTACAATCCCATCTCACTTGCCAAGTTGGCTAACAGGGCATCCCTAGAGGCAATCTGTCGATCCTGATCACATGACTCAATGGCTAAGTCTATGATGTCCTCTCTTAAACGTTGGTAGCCTATAACTCTTGGGTATGCTTCTTTTCTTCCCTAAGGTCATTCTGGGTGTTGAGCATTCTGCACTTGATTCTATCACCAAGCTCTTTGATGGCCTTCCAAGCTGCATCCCTTGCTGAATCAAAGAATGTGGTGTGCATCACTGAGTTGGTGACCATGCAGAATCCTGAATCCTTGTGGTTTTCTTCCTTGTTTTTATACAAGTGAAGTTGCACCCACCAGTATTCAACTCCTTCATCCATCACAGGAAAACCTTTGTACACAGTTGCACCATGTATTCCCATGGCAACCATGAGGTCCTTGAGAGCCTTGGGGAATTCTGTCTCACATTCCAAAGTCATAGTCATGAGTGGTCCCTTCCTCATGGCTTCGTTGATGGAGTTCATCTACAAATAGATATGAGAAAGAAGATTACAAAAGTTTACGAGAAGAAAAGACAAGTGTGGAAGTTGTTGAAAATTTTCCTCAGTGGTTTCCAATCCTAGGGTCATAATCCTATAGGCAACACACTGCTCTGATACCATCTATAAGATCCCTCCCTTTATAAAGGTAAGGATCCCTGTGATTGCAATGCTAGTCCCTGGATCAATGCTAGCATCCACAGTTTAAGATGAAGTACATAGAAACAAAGGTCATTATTACATATCATTCTAGAGATAAACATAGTCTTTTACAAACTCCATGGCCACAAGCCTAATACAAGAGTTCAATATATAATAAGATAAATAAGTCTTCATCTTCATGTGCCACATGCAAGCATGTTGAGTGTAGACTCATAACCCCTAATCATCATCAGAATAACCTGCAACATCAGAAGTTATAGCCACAGTGGGTCAATACATTGGAATAGTATTGGCAAGTGATACCTTAGTAGAACATTAGTAGTCTACATACTATATGCATTTTGGCTAAGTGTATCTTAGGATTGCTTTGCTCAAAATAGGTTTTACCTATTAGTTGAAAACACTAAGTTTTTCTTTGACGAAAATTTCCCAAGGAACCACCAATAGAAATTGGTGAACCTTTCACCCTTGTTCAACCACAAGTTTTTACTTAGAAATTGGGATGAGGAGATTCTTGATATCTTCCATGTCTTGATGCCCAAGTTGTCCAATACCAGGGACATGGCTAAGTACTTAGATTCTTCCATTTGTACAGGTTGTGCACTTTCCCCAAGAGACTTGATTTTCACCAAGACATGACCTTTCAGAAGCCTTCCCTTAGACCAAATGGACGCGTTCCAACCTATCATCCCACGACCACCAACTGTCCAAATGGCTAAGTTATTGCAACCTATGTGATCCAGGCAGAGCCCATATTGCCATGTGGTTGCACTAGAAGCTTCTTAACATATGGCATCTCAAATCCCTTTGTTCCTGGGTGGCTTTCCACAAGTGAGATACATAAGGTAAACCATAGTCATGGGCCTTGTGTAACCACTCAACACAAACCATTCTTTCCATTCCACCCAGGTGTTTCATTCACTTAGTTGTTTTATTAAGAAAAAACACAAGTCCAAAGACTTAGAAATATTTTATCATGGCATGAATATATAACCACCCTTGGTTGCTACTAGCTAGGATAAGCATGGAATTGATAAGCATCTTAACTTAGAAATTTCTAGCAATTCTACAACTACTAGGATTTCCCAAGCATAGCATATAGACCAAAAATAATCATGCAAGTCTAGCAAAATATTTCTAGTGCAAAGTTGAAAAACATAGGAATAAAATCATGGAGCACCACTTGCCTTGGTAGTTTGGGGAGTAGCAACAATCTTCACAATCACAATCACTATTTGCACCAAAAACTACACATAAATTAATGGCACCAAATCACATACAAAATTTATACAAACAAACATATATGAATGCATGCGAAATTCCATGTGATGATTTTGTACACTAAACAAGACAAGTGCACAGTAATGAATCTTAAACAAGTTCAAAACTTGTCAATTAAACTTTATTTGAACAACAAAACATTTTTCAAATAATTATTATACACAAATTATGCCTACAAATGTTTCTGTACAAACAATCATTTTAACAGAGGCAAAACATTAAACACATTGCATAAATGGAAAGGATTTTCTCTCCTGATTCCAATGATATAAAATTTGTCAAATTTGGACGTGGGAATCAAAAGTTATGAATTTTTCAAGTTTAAACATCTAATAGATCTAAATTCTGTTTTAAAAACAAAGACATGGCCACGCGGCGCTCCCTGATTGGTTGATACCGATTCACACCGGATCACACTCGCGGGCCGTTGGATTAAACTTAACATGCACGGCCCAGATCTGTTCGTACCGCTTCGCTACAGATCTATTCCTAATCGCTAGATCTAGATCCTACAGTCATGGATCAAACGATTACAGACGGGCGGCGCTAGCGGCGGCGAGTGGCGGCGGCGGCTCTGTCAGAGACGGTGCCGACGATTGAGGTCGCGCGGGAGAGGGGGAAGTGGCTTACTGAGTTCTCCGTGTGTTGCTGATGCTCAAGGTAGGCTTCGTTGGCGAAGGGGCGCACCGTGGATGTCGCTGGAGCTCATAGGAGTCGTGCGCGGCGTCGGGTGTTTGCAGATGTCAACGTTTCCGAGGCCCTGCGTCGTCCTAGCATGAATAAAGTGCATCAGGGGGTGCGCAAGGTCACAGTGAGCAAGATGGTTTCAAGGAGAAGGCAAGGGGCGCTCGATTCTTACCGCTATTGCTCGTCGGAGTTAAGCGGTGGCTCTGGTGGTTGCGGTCGTGAACGAAGACGACGACCTGGGGCGATACAGCGCAAACAGAGAGTGTGAGAAGATGCGCACGGGCAAGACAGATAAGCTCGTATGAACGAGAGGTGTAGGGGAGCACGGGGCTCACCGGAATAGGTCGTCGGAGTGCGTCGGTGTTGTGGGGTTCCGAGCTCGAATGCGCGCAGCCTGGTGGTGGAAATGGTGCGCCGAGTGAGGGAAAATGAGCAAAGAGGGGAGGGGGTCTTATAGCCGGAGCAGGGGCAAGAATCTCGCGAGGAAACGCCGGCAATTAAGCCTGCATCAATCGCGGCAGTAATGGAGTGAACGGCGGCGTCGACGGGGTCGTGGGGTGTGTGTGTGTTGGGACGATGCTTGCGTGGCATAGGGGCCACCAGTCAGCGAGCGTGGGGTATCTCTGTGCCGCGTGAGAGAAAGAGGGGAAAACCCCGGGTGGGCTTAGTGGGCTCGGTCTGATGTTGGGCTGAAAATCTGGAGCCAGCCCAGTTGGGTTTTCTATTCCTTTTTCTTTTTCTGAGTTGAATTTCAAGAATCATTTTCAAGTAAATTCAAAAGCAATTGAATTCAAATCTTTTCTGGATTTTTGTAAAGTGTAACCTTCATACTTTTGGGCACAAAACCATGTTGTCTCTCTGTACTTGCTTGGTCCCTTTGAATAATCAAAATAAACAGTGCCACAGCACTTGATTTGAATAAATTTTGAAGATGGTTTTAAAACCCTATTTGTTTTGTAAATTTTTCCAAACTCCAATATTCAATCCAATAAAACAAGAGAGCAAACAAAGCTTGGTTTAAAACAATTATACTCTCATTTGAGAGTGGCAATAGATTAATGTTTGCTTACATAAAATAATAGCACTAAGTGCTTCTGTTTTCCTGAAATGAGTTTGATATTTGATCCCTAAATGATATGCATGCATGGATGATATGCCATCTTTGAAAACATGATTTTAGGGATGTTACACTAAGTCTTTCGCTGTGCAAATTATAGACTTGGCTAGCACTCCTAACCCTTGTTGCAAGCATGAGCATCTCATTGAGGAGAACAAGGCGTTGAAGGATCAACTTGCCAAGACTAAGAATAAGAAGAACAACAAGAAGAAAAAGAACAAGGGCATGGCTCAAGGACCTTCTAATGGTCCAACCATCTTGCAAAGTGACAACTTTGCCGGAAATAACAATCCCTCTTATATTCTTTGCAAGTCCTATGATGGTCATGTATATGCTAGATATGTTGGAACTTCTTACACGCATGATTATCATTGGGCCATTTGGGTGCCAAAGACTCTTGTTACTAACAAACACTACTAGGAAAATGGCTATAGGTAATCAGCACATCCGTGGCTCACATGGTTGAAGTGCCCCACGGCTAAAACAAGCGTGGCTCACCTATGGGCAGTGCCCTACTAGTAACTAGAACAACCGTGGTGCACATGACCATAGTGCGCCACAGATATGTGTGGGCCAGGGCCCTGTTGGCCGCACGCCAGACATCCGTAGCGCACGTAGGGTAGGTGCGCTACGGTTGTTAGTGTCAACCGTGGCGCACATGGAGAGGGTGCTCTACGCCTAAGCGCATGCCCCTCTCTGCTGTGAAACGGCCAGACACATTCGTGGCGCACTATGGCATGTGCGCCACAGATGTTACTAATCCCTGTGGCGCACTGGGGCCGAGTGCGCCACGGATGTGGCGATTTTTTTGGCAGCTCCACTTTATGTGCACATGTGTGATCATCCACCACCCCACACTTCACTTTCCCCTTCTTCTTCCTCCTTAGATCTAGTTGGGATCTTCTCCTTCCCACCTCAATTTCTCCACCCATTCACCATTTTTAGCATGTAGAACTTGCCTTGGATGTTACATAAGTAATAGAGGAAGGTCTCCTGTCTCTCATCTCCTTCTCCGGTCTCGCACGCACCTCTTCTTTCCATCTTTCTCGCGATTGGTCTCTCATCTCGGTAAGTTGTCCATGTAAGGATGTGTTCATGTGTATATGGATGATATGCTCATATGTATGTAGATGATCGATGCTCATGATGTGTGTATGAGAGGATCGATGGTCATATGTGTGTGTATATGGAGAGTATCGGTGATTCTCATGCATGTGTGTATGGAGAGGATAATGATATGTTCATGTGTGTATGGATCGGTCTCTCTCTCTCTTGTGTTTGTATGTAAACAAGTTGCCATTTGTTGTGCCAAAATGTTGATTCATTTCCATTTTGGCAAGACTTTGGCATTTCGCAAAGGTCCTAATTTTAGGATAGGTCATGCCGAAATTTTCTATCGACCATTTCATGCATGCATTGATTATGTGTTTCTAATAGACTTCTAATTGTACCGTGTACACCGTGCAGGCAAAAATGGTGCTCATAATGAGCGAAGACATTGTGGCTAGATTTTTGAAATGTGTGACGGCCGACATGATACGAAATAACAAGACGGATATAAGATGTCCGTGCAGAAGATGCAAACTCAACTGGGTGATCAACCCAGATTTCGGGAAGCTGCAGGCGCACCTGCTCCGCCATGGTTTCATGGATGGATACACTCGTTGGATAAGCGATGACGAAGACGATGGAGATGGTGAAGGTGGGCAACATGATGATGATCATCATCATGGCGATAACGGGCGATATGATGAAGAGTCTCCTGGAGATGGTGAAGGTGCGGAAGCAGAACGGGATGATGATGATCTAGATGCCGGAGGAGGAGACGACGATGGAACAACGTCATGTTGGGTGCGGGACCCTTATGTGCAAGAGCTGCTTCTCAAGCGGCAGTAACGCCGTAGGCTGCTAGAGAGAAAGCCAAGCTTGCGCAACTTGAGAAAGATGCGGTTACTCCATTGTATGAAGGATGCAGGCCCGATGATAACCGGTTGAATGTAACACTCAAGGCTATGGAGATGAAGGCAAAACACAAATTGAGCGACGCAAGCTTCGACGATATGATGGCATTCTGGCACGATCGTTTCCCGGAGGGGAACACATGTCCAACTAGTATCGAGGACGCCAAGAAAATCGTCTGTCCTCTCGATCTACCGCATGTTAGATACCACGTATGCATCAACAATTGCATCATTTATCGGGGCGAGGACGCGGAGAAAACCACATGTCCGGTGTGCGGCGTGAGTCGATACAAGAAAGGGAAAAAAGCACCTCGAAAAGTGGTATGGTACTTTCCTATCACTCCTCGTCTATAGCGCTATTTCGCGGACGCTAAGGAAGCGAAGCTCATGCGATGACATGCGGAAAGGAAGAAGCCAGGAGATGATGATGATGACCCCGAAAAGGATGAGCTGCTGACGCACCCTTCAGATGCTAGCCAGTGGAAAGCATTGGACCTCGAATTCCTAGAATTCGGTGGAGATTCGAGGAACATCAGGCTTGGTGCGAGCACCGATGGACTCAATCCGTTCGGTAGCCAGAGCAGAACGCACAACACTTGGCCCGTATTTGTATGGATGTACAACCTCCGTCCATGGTTGTGCATGAAGAAGAAGTACATACAAATGAGTATGCTAATTCAAGGGCCGAAACAACCTGGTACCGACATCAATCTGTATCTTGGGCTGTTGAAAGAGGAGCTAGCCATGTTATGGGAATCTGGAGCCAATACTTACGACGCTGTCGCACAAGATTATTTCACTATGAGAGCCGCGTTGGTCACTACGGTGCAAGACTATCCAGGTTGCAGGTATATCTCGGGGCAGGTTATCCAAGGATTCTGCGCATGCGTTAGGTGCATGGATCACACAAACTATCTCCAACTAGAGATAGATCTAGGGTCATCGAAAACCGTGTTCATGGCGCACCGGAGGTGGCTCGGTGTAAGGTTCCCAACCTTCAATAAGGTAGAGATCCCTGTGTTTACAATGCTAGTCCCTGGATCAATAGCTAGCATCCAAAGTTAAGATGTAATATCAAGAAACAAAGGTCATAATACAACTTTATAACCAGGAATAAAATAATTCATTACATCTTACATAGCTCATTTGGCTATCACATTACAATGCAGCAGAATATAACAATAGCATGGGGTCCTTCATCTTCAAAGTGCCACAGGCAATCATGTTGGTTGTAGACTTGTAATCCTATTCAACACACTTCACTAACATCAAACAAACCTGCAACATAATAAGTTGCAGCCACAAGGGTCAATACATTTGAATTATATTGGCAAGTTTCACTACTATGTAGAAATAAGTTGATCCTATCATTACATGCATATTTGGCTAAGTAGGGTTTAGGCTCATTTCCAGAAAGCAATATAGTTTTATCCTATCTTTTCAAAATAGTTTTGATCTTTTGTCAAATCTTTCTGAACTGCTTGGAAAACTCCAAGTGCTTCAAATCCCTTGTTGTCACCATCAAGTTTTAGCTTTGAGAAATTGGAATGTCGAGATCTTTCATAGCTTCAGGCCTTAGTTGCTCAGAGTTTTCCGTAACCGGGGATACGACTAAGTACTTAGAATTTTTGATATTCTGCAGAAGTTGTACACTTTACCCACATGACACAATCTCGTCTTGATGCCACCAGTGGCCGTTGGATAAGTACTCACCAAATGGAGTACCGGCAGATCGAGAATGTGACAAAGTCTTTCCATAGAAGTCCTCCCAATACACAATGCTAGCTTGTCTACCAGGCACCAATGTAGGGATATATTTCCATACACAATTCTAGTTAACCTGAAGATGCCAATGCAAGGGTCTTCCACTATGTAGCTGACTAAGCCAGATCCCATTTAGCATGTGGCTGTACACGGAAGCCGCTGTACGAGAAACATGTTCAATCTCTAAGTCCCTGGGTGGTTTTCTTCTAGTGCACATACAAAAATATAGCCATATAAACATGGTTCCCTTTGTTTCCACCTTGTCCAAAACTTGAGTATCCTCTTTCCACCTAGGTGGTTCATTGAGTACTTGTTTTATTATATAAAACATATATTTTTCCAACACTTCATATAATCATATCATGTATCCCATCCCAAATATATAGCAGGGCTAAGCATACTACAACTACATTTTTTCACTAAGGAAGATAAGGATATCCTAATAGGATATAGCATAGCATAGAAATATAGTAGTCCTTTCCATGCATGTTACAAAATCCACTAAGTGTAATGAAAAGAGTAGGACTTGGATGATAGTGTCACTTGCCTTTTAGTATAGATTGTTGGTTCACTTCTTGATCTTGCAAATATCACACTCTTCTAACTACACTACAATTCAATCAAACAAAGACAACTTCAACTAACATTCAAACCATTTCTCACACATAAAATAACAAAAACAAGGTCATGCATGCAAGCATGCAAAAGATAGTTTTATTTGAAAAAATGGTTTCTACTAGGCTCTAAACATTTTCAATCTCACATTGGTCATTTACAAAAGTGGTAAAACCATTTGCAAAAGGTTTTATCTATAAACCATTTTTAAATCAAATCAATATTTTATATGGTTGAAAATGCTTTTAGCAAAGCAATAACTTTATATGGTTCATCAAATATGTTCTTAATCTCAAAACTTGGTGTTTAGGGTGAGAAGGTTTGAATCAAATCATTTCCCAAAGGTTTTACTCAAAATCAATTCTAAACCAAAAACAATATTTTTAATTGACTAGAAATGCTCTCACTCTAATATTTATTCCTTAACTTCACATAATACATTTTTAAATCCATAAGTTGGTTCCTAGGTTCAGTAGGTTCACAATAAACCATTTTGCAAAGATTTCATATTAAATATATATATATAGAACAATTTTTATATTCAAAATAAGCCTACATATGTTTCTGCAATTTCAACCAATTTTCCAGAAGCAAAACATTAAACAAAGCGCATGGTTACAAAGTACTTGTTCTGCTGAATCCATTGATATAAAATTTGCAAAAATTGGACGTGTAGAATTAAAGTTATGAATTTTACAAGTTTGCATATCTAATAGATTCTATTTTCTGTTTTTAAACCAAACCATGTCCACGTGGCGCATTTCTATTGGACGGTACCGCTTCATGCGGACCAGCCTCTGCGAACCGTTGGATTTCACTTAAATCGCACGGCGCAGATGGACACATACCCCTTCGGTTGGATCTAATCCTAGCCAGACGATTCGCATCTTACGGCTCACAACAACTTGACCAGTAACTGGCGGCGCTAGCGGCGATGACTAGCGGCGCACGCTCGGGCTACGGCGGAGCCGGCGATTCAGGAAGCAAGATAAGGAGGGAAGTAGCTCACCGTGACCAGGGGATCTTGGCGATTCTCAACGTGGTCGCGAGGAGGCAAGGGGCGCACGAGGACGAAAATAATTGCTCGCCGGAGACGGCATCGGTGTCGGGCGGCTCTGTTTGATGACGGGGGCGATGCTTGGGAGCGAGCTAAGACAAACGGGGCACATGGTTAGACGCGGGCAAGCGTGGGGAGTACGGGAGCATCATTGAGAGGGCTCGGGGCGGTTGGTGCCTACCAGGGAACTTCGTCGGAGCGACAGCAGACGACGGCGGCATGTTGAGATCGTCCTTGCCGACGCTCTGGAGCAAGCGCGGCCAGGCAGCTGGCACTAGGAGATGCGCCAGGCGATGGGGAACATACACGCATGCAGAGGAAGGCGAGGCGCGGCGAGGTGTGGCCGGAATCGGTTGCAAAGCTCGTCGGAGGCCGCGGTGGTGCAAAAGGAAATTGGGGCAGCCTGGGGGCAGTGGGGAGGCGATGTTTGGGGGGAAAGAGAGAGGAGGCTTGGGCGTTTATGTACGCGTGGTCACCGGAGGAATTAAGACGGCCAATTAAGAGAATTCAACGCCGGAGTTAATGGCAGAAACGGCGAGGGGATGTGGTCGCGAGGGAGGCGATGATGAGGTGGCGTGGAGTCCAACGGTCAGCGAGAGAAGGAGTGGGGTGATGGGGTCCACTTGTCTGTGACTCAGCGGGTGCGTTATTCAGTGAAAAACGGTTCACTGTGGGGGTGAGTTAGTTGGGCTGGAGTTGGGCTTGCTGGGCCTTGCTTAGTGGGTTGATTTTGTTTCTTTTTTTTATACAGAAAGATTTTTCTTTTTCTATTTGAATTTCTGTTTTGATTTTCAAACAAATAATTCAAACAACAAATCAAACCAAACCACCACTAAACTTTAGGTATAGATTAATTCTGTTTAACATCGTAATCCAAAGTCCAAAGTAAATTAAATTTTATTCTTTTAGGATCTATTATTAATTAAAATAAAAAGACCTTAGTCTTTATTTCAAATAGGGTTTAATTTATTTTTAAAAACTCTATTTGAAATCTAAACCAAACCAAAACCTTTTCAGTAGGTTTCATTTGAAAAACAAAAACACTTGGAAATCTTATTTAAAATAAATTAACAAGTTTTAGTGTTTATTTAAAATGGAAAAGCATTTACTTTAATAAAATTGGATATTAATAAATCCTCATTATTTTATTTAAATAAACCTTTACTCTTTTTATCAAATAGAAATTATTTTATTTCAAAATTTGGCCAAGATTTAATTTGGCTCTATAAAATAATCCTTATTTATATTTCTACCTTTGCTTTATAAAACCATATCTTTATGTTAAAAGATCCAAAATAGTGATTCCAACTATTATAACTTTATTTATTAATTGTTTATCTTTTTAAATCCCTTTAGGATTTTATTTGACCAAAATAGGTTTTGATGTTTGCATTTGGAATCAAAAAGTTTCTTCTCACCCTAAATTTCAACAATTGTTTATTTTGTTTATTTATTTTTTCACATTTCAAAATTTGGAAAATTTTAGGATGTGACACACGGCAAGAATGATCCATGGAGAAAACGTGGAGACATGTTTGATGGCAAATCCGAGACCCGAGGAATCCTAGAGCGAAGAAGTGGAAGAGTTGCTGAAAAACTGGAAAGATTGTCCTAAGCCTGGAAAGAAGCGAAAGAGGCAGCAACAAGACAAGCCGCTGATGAAGGTATGGAAAACAAGGTCTTTTACGAGTTTCCATACTGGAAGTTTCTCCGCACGCCTCATAGCCTCGACATCATGCATATCACGAAAAACGTGTGCGAGAGTCTGGTCGCCACCATAATCAACATGCCAGATAGGACGAAAGATGGTCTGAAAGCAAGGCACGGCCTGATATGCTTGGGTATCTGGAAGGAGCTTAATGGAGGACGCACTACTCCTGATGATCAGGAAGATGACGATGATCATGAGTCGGAGACGACACAAGGTCGTCGGAAGGGTAAAAAGTTCAAGAAGAACGAATATTACTGCCCTCCTTCTTGCTTCACTCTAAGCCAAGATGAGATCAAACAGTTTTTCAAGTGCCTTCTAGGAGTCAAATTTCCTTACGGCTACGAGGGCAAGATAAGCAGATACCTAGACGAGGCGAATCAGAGGTTCAGTGGCATGAAGTCTCACGACTGTGCCGTGCTAATGACGCAGGTACTTCCGGTCGCACTAAGAGGGATAATGGACGAGCACGTCCGTGAAACGTTATTTGGCCTCTGCAAGTTTTTTGACGTCATCTCTAGGAAGTCGATTGGCGTGAATCGGCTCGGGAGGCTACAGGAGGAGATCGTGGTGATACTATGTGAGCTTGAGGTCTATTTCCCACCTACATTCTTTGACATTATGGTGCATCTGCTGGTCCATGTCGTGGAGGACATCGTACAACTCGGGCCGATGTTCCTCCGCAGCATGATGGCGTTCGAAAGGATGAACGGACACATCAAATGATACGTTCGCAACAGGCCCCATCCAGATGGAAGCATAGCCAAGGGCTTTGTGGCCGAAGAGTGCATCTCTTTCTGCACGAATTATCTAGACATCGAGAACCCTGTCGGTCTTCCCGTCAACAGGCACCTTGGCAAGCTCGACGGATCTGGTCACCGAGAGGGTCGTCGCATACTACATGCAGACTTCGATTTTCGACGCACAGACTTTGATCGAGCAAACCTCGTCGCGCTACAGCATTTAGAACTGGTCGATCCTTGGGTACAGAAGCACAAAAGGTTAATAGAGAAGAAGTACAGTGACCAGGGCATACAGAGGACGCAGGGAGAAATAATCAAAGAGCACAACTCACATTTCACGCGTTGGTTTAGGCAGACGCTCCTTGATAATCCCCCGCGATCGCATTCTTCTGACACAGAAAAGATCATATTCACCTTGTCGCAGGGACCGATGCAAAACCTGGTGACCTATCAGGCGTATGATATCAACGTCTACACATGCTACATGGAGGAAAAGGACAAGTGTGATTATCAGAACTCAGGCGTAACGTCGGAATTCTACACCGATGACAGCATGAAGGAAAGATTCTACGGAAGAATCGAGGAGATCTAGGAGCTCGACTACTGTGGAGAAAAGGTGCCGATGTTCCATGTCAGATGGGCAAAGAGCGCCGAAAGAGAAGACCGGTATTTCACAACCATGGTTATACCCGAAGCAGCCAAATCCAAGGCCTTCGGTGCAAACATGGCCGCGAAAAATGAACAGTGGGTACTGGCTACCAAAGTGGACCAATGTTTTTTCATTACCGACCCGACAAAGCCTAGCCGTGTTTTCGTGAGGAGAGGAAAAAGAAACATCATCGGAATGGATCGAGTGGCCAACGAGCAAGACTTTGACCAGTACGGCGATCCAAAGATTGAAGATGAGGACGACTACGATGCATCAACATACATCACAAGAAGAAAAAGGACAACCCTACCAAAAAAAGGTAGCCTATTCGAAAGAAGAAACATTAAAGTGCTGGGGCTAAATTATTCAACCGCGACAAAGAAGGGAAAAAAGATTGTAAAACGCTAACTCAAAAAATATTGTAAAACGCATGGTCGAAAAAGATTGTAATATTCATGGACAAATTATTATGAAATTTAGTTATACTTTGAATCATATTTGTACCACTTTTATGACATATATTATCACTTCTGGGAATTTTTGGAATATTTAAAAGTATTTTAAAATCAAAACAAAACTTCTATGGCATATATCACCACTTTTGGGCATTTTTTGGAACATTTAAAAGTATTTTTGAAATAAAAAAAAAGGTGGGAACCAAGATTCTAACCTGGGTGCTCACAAGTTTAGAATAGAGCTAAGGGCAGAACCAGTGGGATAGGCTAGTGTAGTTGTTAAATAGTGGGGCTGCAGTTTTCTTATACAGTCGTTAGAAGCTGATAGGCGTAGCGCACTAGCCCAGAGTGCGCTACAGATATCCGTAGCGCACTATGCCCAAGTGCGCTACGCCTAACTGGCTTTATCCACACGTGCGCTCGACCCCCCTCTCTCATCCCCATCTCTCCATCTCTACCAGCACGAGCACGAGCCCCCCCCTCGCGCCACCGCCGCTCTCGATCCGCCGCCTCGCCAGCTCTACCAGCAGCCTCCGCGTCTGAGGAGGAGGAGGCCTGCCCGCGTCCGAGGAGGAGGAGGTTCGCCCGTGTCCGAGGAGGAGGAGGCCCGCGCGCGTCTCAGGAGGTGGAGGCCGCCGTCGTCCGCCCGTCGTCGTCCGCCTGTCGTCGTCCGCCCGCCATCGTCAGAGGTGAGCATCTCCCCTCCTCTCTCTCCCTCTCTCTCCCTCTCTCTCTCCCTCGCTCACCTCTCTCTGCAGGCCATGGTTAGGGTTCAGAGAAGTGAACTATTGGCCAAATTGAATTTCGTGATAGCTGAATAATAAGAAACAGTACAGATTTGTGTGTTGATGTAGTGTGGTTTCGTCAGTCTGTCAATCGGCCTAAGCTGAGCTAACACTGTGAAGCAAGATCATAAGTCTGATCTCCATTACATCAGGATTGTTTGGTTCCATCTTTTTGTCAGCTTAGATCGTATATGTCTATACAAACATCCTTGAACTATGGGCCAGATAAACAAATGTCTCTGATGGAAAATGTTATACATCCCTAGACATGTCTGACTTGAAATTTCCTTCTCCTAGTTGAGTTGAATAAGAAACAATATGGGTTAGCGGTGTTGGGTTTTGACAGGATAGTTATATCCCCATGGAAGAACACAAAGATTCACACCATGTAAAAGAAACAAAGCAAGGAAGAAAAAATATTGTTTGGTTTTATTATTTATTTTTGTTTGCTTAGTTCAACAGTCCATAGAAAGAATCCATTGTTTGGCTTCCATCTTTGTGTTAGATCAGTTCATCTGTCTATACAAACATTCTTGGACTAGTATGGGCAAACCACACAAATGTATGTCTCTGCTCCAATGTTGTATCTTCCTCGATTTGTCTGACCTGAAATTTCCTTGTCCTAGTTAAGTTGAATATAAAGGCTTTGATTAGTACAATTAGTAGTATGTTGAGGGAATTGCATTAAATATCCACCACCTTGGCACCTTTTACAAGGATCACCACTTATTCATTAGGTTTTGCAGCTTTCACCCCTTGTATGTCTAATCATTGCACATCCATGATTTTTCTAATACAGCTTAGCAAAGCCTGGACATCACCCCTTGTATGTCTAATCTATTGCACATCACCCCTTGTATGTCTAATCTGATGCTTAGCAGCAAAACTGAGGATTGGAGGTTTTTAAAAATGTGACAAAAATCCTTAAATTATCAGGGCCAAGATAGAATTTGTAGACAAACTGGACTTAAGATAATGTATGTAGCATGCTTAAGTAGACATTGTGTTGTATAAAAGAATAGGTGGATTGATTGAGTTAAGCAGTGGATTGACGAAACCACACTCCTTAAATTATCAGGGCCAAGATTTATGTGTAGAGACCAAGATTGAATTTTGTACATCAATGCACATCACTCATGTTCTTCTTGTACTATAGCAACATTATAGCTTGATATCTTGTCTGAATTATAACAGAATGTTCTTGTCTGAATGGTAGCTTGTAGCTTGTCCAAACTGAACATCGATTGGGACTTCTTATGTGCTGCTGAGTCCAAACCTGAAACTGTTGTTTATCCTATGTGAAACTTCTTATTCAGCATTATAGTTAGCCATTTTATGCTTGCTGAAACCTGAAACTGCTAAGTCCAAACCTGAAACTACTAAGTCCAAACCTGAAACCTGAAACTTCTAAGTCCAAACCTAAAACCTGGACATTTATGCTTGATGTACTGTTGTGTGTTGGCCATTTATTCTGGTTGCTCCATTTTTGCCTGAAACTGAATCTGCTTGATGTACTGGTTGTGTTGGACATTTATGTGTTGGCTGTGTTGGCCAGATTATCCTATGTGACCAGATTATGTGCTGGCTTTGTTGGCCATTTATTGTGTGCTGGTTGTGCTGGCTATGCTTGCCATTTATTGTGTGCTGGATATGATGGCCATATATATGCAGGTTCTTGTATGAAATGTGTCCTGATTTTTGCCGGAATGTTGATTAACTTCCGTTTCAGCAGAAATCGGGCACTCCTAGTTTAAGAAAATTAGCAAAGGTCATGCTGGATTTTTCCGTGCATTTAACCAATTATTTGTTTTTTATTAGTGCAAAGATGTGTGACAATGACGAGGCTGGATGTTCTAAGCGCATCAGCGCTGAAGGAGAACTCAGACCTCCGAATAAACAATTGACATTCTGGGAGGCAGCCCAGCGGCTAGAAGACAATGAATAATACCATCCTTCGGAGAGCGAGGATGATGAGATGGAAGACGCGAAGGAAGAAGCCGAAGTAACGGCGAGTGATGAAACAACTAATGGCGGTGAGAGCACAGGGAGTGGTAGCAATCCTCCTAAGAAGAAGAAGAAGAAGCCGAAGGACCGGCGCCTGAACACGGTCGGCACCGTCAGGAAGGAAATTACCGAAGTGAGCCCATCAGGGGTTCCTTTGGATCCTGCCCTTGTCGTCAAAGGGTACGGTGGGCAAGTGGCGGTGATCACCCGGACAACCATCTCGATCAACACCGAGAATCTCCGGCATAAAGATAATGGCCACTTGCGCACACTCCTCTTCGAGAAGCTGCACACAAGATACAAGTTCCCCACTAAGTATCAGAACACAAATTATCATGGGAATGAAGTAAACAAATCCGCCCTCACAAAGATGAGCACCGCCCTGGCCAGCTGGAGAACCCGGATAAAGAAGAAGATCTATAAAGAAGGCAAAAGTCTCGAGGAGATCCAGAAGATTGACCCGCATATCACCGAAGATCAGTTCCGGGAGTTCAAGGAGAGGTGTGAATCCGAAAGAGACCTGGCCAATAGTAATCGGGGAAAGGTGCTGCAGGCGATGAATATATGTCATCACCATCTCGGATCTGGTGGATACAGAACCGCGGAGGCCAAATGGAATAAGGAGGACGAAGAGTATAGATCCAGGGGGATAGAAACCCCCTTTGCGAAATTCGAACCCGGGCAGGTTCGAAACTTCATCAGGGCCCATTACCATGTGGACCCCAAAACCAAACAACTCACCGCGGATCCTGCGGTGAAGGAATTCGAGGAAATTGTGGTAAGTATAATCTAATTACCGCGGATCAACTCGATTGCAATCTAATTGATGATCTAAACGATTATGTTACTTCTTCTGCAGGAGCAGGAAATTGTTGCTAGTCATGGATCCCAGGGTTCCTCATCCCAGGGGTCGATGGCGGCCACCCGGTGGGATAACCCTTTTAACTGGGCGATGAACCGGGCCAAGAAAATAGAGCCGGTTACGAAGAAGCCGTCATCGGCTGTCCGTCTGGCCGGCCTCGGGGGTAAGAATTGGGTGGATCATTTTGGTCCACCGCCGAGGACGCATGTGGCGCCGTCGGAAAGGAGCGAGGAGGAAAACCGCGAGGTTCAAGAACTTAAGGAACAAGTGGCGCGGATCCCGCAGATCGTCCAAGAAAACCTGGCAATCACCCTCACGTCCTTCCTGCCTACCTTGGTGGAGTCAATAGAGAACTGGAGTGCGGGTGGTCGAGTAGGGCCGTGCCCGATTCCAAGCATGGTCAGCAGCCACTCGAACAACGCGGCGCTGACGAATCAGGCGAACTACGTGTTCGTGACTCCACCCGCTAGCACCGCGGCGCCGCAAGTGTTGGTGACTCCCCCTGCCATCACCGCGGCGCTGGAGTACATGTTGGTGCCCCCCTGCCATCGTCGCGGTGGCACCGGAGCTCCAAGCACCCGTCGGTTGGGAGAATACACCGGCGGCTAGCACCGCGCCATCAACCAGCCCTTCCGTCTCTTGCACGCCCGTTGCCGTATGCGGTGCGTCGACATTAGCCGATCTTGACGCCATCACGGTAAACAAATTGCTTTACCGCCTTTCACGCCATCTATTACTCTTATGGCATCTCTGACGACGCCGTACATGTTTTCCGCAGACGGATGTTCCTTGCACTCTCTTATGCTACGTGAACAACGAGCTGAGGGATGTTGCCAAGGGTACCATCGTTCAACCCTTGTAGCGCACGTTCCACTCAAGGCCGATGCCAGATAGTGTGCACAGGGTTAAAATTAGTCGGGTGCTAAGGGGATGCGACGACCTGAAACCTCCCATTCAACCCCAGGAGCGGATGAAGAAGAGTCGGCCGTCCTCAGAACTTGCTTCGGCTTATTCTTGCTATGGCCAAAGAGCATGATCCGTTTGGGGACGGCGGGGGCCATCACGCCACAGACAACAACATCGCCTGTCGTGCCAGCGACAAGCGGTGGCAAGGCCCCCTTACCGCCTTCGCCATCACCTCCACGCGGTGGGTCGGATGATCATGTTGATGATATGCACATGGCGCAGGATCCGGCCGAGGACGACGAAGACTAGAATGATCACTTCTTCAACACTCAGTTTAGCAACGAAGACCTAGCTGGTGACCCCATAGAGAAAGCCACTATCACCAAGCGTCTGCTTGGTTCTGAGGAGACGCCTCTAGCTTGGGACTTTACAGAGCCAGCTGATACAACCAACCGACCCTTTATTCTAAGCCCTGACACACTACATAGGGTGGCCGGTGCTCAGATTGCGGTGCCTGCCCGCTCTCCAAAAGGAAAAAAGGGCAGGAAAAGAAAATCTAGCAGCTCGAGCCAGCCGGTGGCGTCAACAACTGCGAATCCGATCAGGTTTCCGGATGGGCCACCAAGACCCGAGGGTATTATGTGGAGGATTCATGTGGAGGGTGAGCCCATGCTACCTAAGAATTTGCGGAAGCTCGCCAGTTCGGAACTGCAGAGTGTGCATGACGGCGTGCTGACGATAGAGATACGCCTTCTATCGGAGAAAGTTCCCTCGCACTCGGTATTCGTGGTTAAGGTGCCACCAGGCTTGGTATTCGTCGACAATGCCCCTGCGGATCTTTTATTCTTGCGGTTCGATGACATCTTCAATATGTTCCACCTATACCCGCTGCACTATACCATGGTCCGTCTGTTTTCTCTCAGCCAGGCCATGCAGATCATTAGAGAGAACACACCGGGCATTGCTATAGTGGACCCCTACTACATGCGTGATGGCTGCTTGGGTTCCCCCGCCGAACGATGTATCGTGGCCTCGTACCTAAAAAGAATCCTCGTGGCGAACAAGACAAAGGAATACATTCTCGCGCCTTACTTTCCCAAATAAGTCGTTATTCACTCGCCACCGTCGATTGGCTTTATTAGATTATCATCATTCTTTTTCCAACACATTCCATTTGAATTTTTTGGGCAGAGATGAACACTGCACGCTCATCTCCGAAGCATTCCCACGCCACGTATTTCGACTCGGGGAGTCTAGAAAAGAAGAAAAACTACGACAAGATCAAGGAAGTTCTGGATGATGCTCTCACTGGCTTTGCCTCGACGGAAGGCACCACCTTGGTGCGTACGAAGGTCAAGTTCGGCAGGCACGTCTTCAACCACATAACGGAATTTCCCTGTGTGAAGCAGCCGGAAAATAGTAAGAAGGAAGCCTACTACGCACTCCATCACATGAGGGCGTTCCTACTTGACCAGCAGAATTCTACGCTGCCAGATCATCTCAAACAGTGGGCCGAAGCAAAGCCCAAGATCACTGATTAAGATATTAGACAAGAGATGTATCGCATCCAGCAGCAGTTTGGGGCAATCATCTTTCGTGATGTCATGACTTTGGGGGGGGGATCTTCTACGGAGGAAATATCCCGAATAACCGTGACATAGAAGATCGCCTAGAGATGCAGGGTGACTATAGGAAGTTCATGACGAGACAAGGCGTCCTCCCGTTCCCTAAGCCGAGCCAGAAGGCTTGATGTTGGCCTAGTTGTAGTTACAAACTATAGATGACCTTTGTGTGTGTGTGGACAAGTGTACAGGATACTATACTTATCTTATTAGGTTTATGAATCATCGCTTACTTCTTTTGCTTATTATTATTATATATCAATCAATGCTTGGTTTTTTTGCTTACTCTTTGGTCCTTTGCTCACTTTGGTCCTTGTTTTTTTCCTTACTCTTTTTTCGATAATAATGCCAATGATTGAAATGTCATGGCACACTATATATGTGAATGTGCTACGATGGGATTGTGAGCCTTGTGATATGCACAAGTCCAGGTCTTGTGCATCCTACTTGGCTCACGGTTCCATCGTAGCATATTCCTGTGTCCAACGACCTATGTATATATATGAGGCATTCTTTTCGAGTTATTTTTGTCTTTTTCGAGAATAATGCCGATGATTGAAATGTCGTGGCACAATATATATGTGAATGTTCTACGACGGGATAGTTAGCCTTGTGATATGCACAAGTACAGGAATTGTGCATCCTACTTGGCTAACCGTTCCGTCGTAGCATATTCCTGTGTCCAACGACCTAGCTAGTTATATATGAGGCATTCTTTTCAAGCTACTTTGGTATTTTTCGAGAATAATGTCGATGATTGAAATGTCGTGGCACAATATATATGTGAATGTGCTACGACGGGACTGTAAGCCTTGTGTTATGCACAAGTCTAGATGTTGTGCATCCTACTTGGCTTACGGTTCCATTGTAGCATATTCCTATGTCCAACGACCTATATATATATGAGGCATTCTTTTTTATTTACTTTGGTCTTTTTCGAGAATAATGCCGATGATTGAAATGTCTTGGCACAATATATATGTGAATGTGCTACGACGGGATTGTGAGCCTTGTGATATGCACAAGTCCAGGTCTTGTGCATAACTACTTGGCTCACAGTTTCATCGTAGCATATTCCTGTGTCCAACGACCTATGTATATATATATGAGGCATTCTTTTCAAGTTACTTTGGTCTTTTTCGAGAATAATGCCGATGATTAAAATGTCGTGGCACACTATATGTGAATGTGTTGCGATGGGATTGTTCGCCTTGTGCTATGCACAGGTCCAGGTGTTGTGCATCCTACTTGGCGAACAGTTCCATCGTAGCATATTCCTGTGTCGAACAACCTAGTTATATATGAGGCATGCTTTTTGAGTTTGGTCTTTTTGATTTAGGAGTACTTTCTATAAGTGTATCTTCATATGCGACTTTAATTATATATGTTTTTTTTTCAATCATCGATTAATTATTATTGTCAACTTATAGATGACGTGGTACGTCGTGTACAAGGGACGGGTTCCCGGAGTCTACGATGATTGGGAAGACAGCCGGAGACAGGTGCCCCGTTTCAGCGGTAATAGCTACAAAGGGTACAACACTTTGGCGGAGGCGGAAGCTAGATACACGCGCTATCTAGCGGGAGTTAGGACAAGGAACCGGATGAAGACCTATACCTTCGTCGCGGTGGTGATCATGCTTATCTTTTTTGGTTGTTTATCTCGCGTTTGTGTCTAGCTAGTTTAGATGTCTAGGCGAGCTTCCAAGCTCTAACTTGTTCGATCGACACATGTATTCGCATGTCACCAACTACTTTATAACTTGGTCGAAACAATGTAACTTATACTATGTATTCATGTATGAGGCTTATCTATATGTATTTGTTTCAATCTTGTTTTTCAAATTGTGTATTTATATATATAATTGTATATCTTGTATCTGTGTGTGTATATCTGCCTGTAATATTGTATATAATCTGTATTGTATATAATCTGGCTCTAAAATTAAAAAAAACACCTATGGCGCACATGACCTAGCTTTTGTGGCGCACTATGTCTAAAGCGCACCTCAGCAGCTTAGTGGCGCACTGGGACGTGCGCCACAGAAGATCCAACGCGTAGCGCACCTGCCCACATAGCCGTGGCGCACTAGCAGGTGCGCTACGCCTATCTCGACACAACCGTGGCGCACTAGGCAGTGCGCCACGGCTAGGAGATAGATGTAGCGCAAGGCTAGTGGCGCACGGCTAGTGCGCCACGGATGGACATTCCATGTGCGCCACAGACAACCATTTTCCTAGTAGTGAAAAGGGGACCCATTGCAAAATGGGTACCTAAACCAAAGCTTAATTTTCTTGTAGGACTATGCTTCCGGTGGATCAAAATGTGTAACATCCCAAAAATACTAAACTTGGATCATCAAACTCTAATATTCAAAATTACGGTTAACAAAACCTTTCTAAATAAAAATATGAAAGCATACATGTGTGTATGCATCCCATTTTAAATTCTTTTGAATTGCCTTGTTTATTTGTTTCGTTGCTTGTAAATGTTTCTTAGGTGAAATACACATCATCTAAACAATCCCCACGCTTTTCCCAAAGACATAAATCAAAACAAACCAAATTGGGTGAATGGTCATTTTGACCAATTTAACTCCCATGCCTACTTTGGCTGTCCCAAACTTTCAGAACTTAATAGAAACTTGTTTGGATCTTTACACCCCTTGATTGTACTCATAACAAAGTATCAAGGCCCCACTTTGATCATCCATCACTTTCAAATGCATAGTTTAAAGGACAGTTTTCAAAATTGAATCTTTATCATATGGGAAGATCCCACTTTTTCAAAAACCACTCAAACAAGCTCAACTTTCAAAAACCAATCTGGACTCACCAGCACCAACCTAGAACACCCACCAAAAATCTTTTCAAAATTCAAAACTTGAACTAATGCCATTTCATCAAACACATGACTGCCTCAAATCGCGCGCCCCTTTGTAACCACACGCAGATCACCGTGCCCAGCAAGCGACAGACATCGCCGCGCCGCCACCACCCATGTACACCACCGGCCGCCAGCCATCGTCGACGCACCTAGCATCACCGTTTGCCCGCCCTGACCCGTGACCAGACCACCGTGCCGCCTGGCGATCGCCCACGCCATGCCTCTAAGAGCCCGTAGTCGCCACCGCCGCCATTCGGTCGGCGTCGCCAGCGACTATAAATAGAGGCCAGCCAAACTGAGCACACCATCTCACCCCTCTCCTCACCGATCGTTCCACCCGTTCCCGGCGAGGCCACATAAGCCAGCCCGAGAATTCGGCGGTGCTGGGCGCCGGCGGAGAAGAAGGGCGCGCCTCCTGGCCGCCACGACCCCGGGACGGCTCGAGCCCGCCGACCGTCGTTAGCCGTTTTCACGTTCGCCTCGCCCTCCACGACGCCGTCATTGACCCCGACCCCGTTAGGCGGTGATCTACACAGCGTTAGCCCGCCTCGCATTACGTGCTCTCGCCTCAACGCCTCAAAACGTCGGGGACAGCGACTTAACCATCATGTGTTGCTTAGCTTAGCAGCCCGAAGATCGTTTCCCGTGCAGCCCAGTCATTTGAATTTAACCTTTTCCATTTTATTTCAAACACACTTCTGCACCTAGATTCAAAAATCAACCCAGATTGATTCAGTGAACTAAATTGAATGAAATCAATTTTGTTAAAAAGTCTTGAAATGCTGAATCCAAGCCCGTTGGATTCAAGTCATTTTGATCTGTAGATCATCGTTGGTAAAAATAACAAGGCAGAAGCTTTCCTGCATTCAAACATTTTTCAAATTAAAACCATAATAGCTTTTGAGTTGATTACAACTCTCAAAAATCACATTCAACCATACCATTCAGAATATATAAAAATATATAGGTTTACTTAGAGAAATAATGTTCAAGTAATAAAAGAATGCCACAATGGCATTTCTAGTCACTTATTTAATTAAAATAAAAGGGTAAAACCTTATTAAATTGTGAAACCACTTAAATCACATTCCCATGGACTAAAATATGTGGTGATGACATGTGCCAAAATGATCCCATGTTTGGTTTGGAGAATATTAAATCTTAAGTAGTTTTTCAATGAGTAGAAATTACTTTTCTAAAAAAAAGGAATTAAACCAAGCTTTAATCTTGTAATGTTAGAGATGATGCTAGATCATCTATAGGACCCCTTTTGTGTGATGATTGAAAGTAGTTAAGTATTGTTTCATGATTGTGTACCTCGTATTTATTTATAGACGCTAGTACCGACCAAGGATACGAGGAGGAAGGAGGATACTATGAAGAAGAAGCCGAGGAGAACTTCAACCACTGCTCTGCACAAGGCAAGCTTATACTGATACTGTGCAAGCCCATACTTGCAAGCGTAATGCTACTAGTTGAATGTGCAAGCTAACACTTGCAAGATACTCTATTGATGCAAACAAACCCTTACTTGTTACCATATGCCCTAAGTATATGTGATCATTCCCACTTGATACCCCCTCCTAGTTTTATTTGCAAGCTTTCTATTTTATTTCTTTATCAAACCTACTTCCTTACAGTTTACTTAAGTTATTCGTAGATTCTAGAAAGATATTTGAAGGTTGCATAAAGAGCATAAAATTTGGCCTAAGCTAGAAAATCTTGATGTCATCCTAAGGCATAAGATTGAACTTAGTTGAAACTCCACTAGTTTACTACCCCTCATTAGTACTCACCCCCACTTATAGATGCTAGTGCTAAGCATAAAACTTGATCAACTTTAGATGGGAATAATTGGTGGAAAAATGGTTATGAGAACCTTAGAATGATGGATCATTATACTGAGATGTTTTGACATGTATTTCCGAACACCAAATGATTTTGGTGATGAAAATTTTGAGGCATGAGCCTTAGCCCTTTATAACATTGATGGTTGTCTGGATGCGATACCTTTCCAATTTTACCGTACAACCACAATACCCGAATATTGGGTAGGGCTTGACTGGAAACTTATATACCTTAGTATTAGTTCCCTCACGGCCATGGTCTGAGTTGAGGCTACCTTGTGAAGATTTTCCACCTGTGTAGTACCCAAGATGATAGTTGGTCATGGTTGGGAGGCCGATCTAACAGGAGAGGTGCTTATACTAGGGCGTGTAATTGAAAGGTTAGGATTGATTATCCGCATACTTAGTATGGTAAATTCAGGATTTGTTCCTGACGGATGTATCGAATGATGTGGTGAAAGTGTACAATCTATGCAGAGTGTCAAACTATTCGAATAGCCGCGTCCGCGGTTATGGATAGTTGGAGTGGCCATACTGTTCCCCCGTCAGATGTTTTCAAAATGACTTATGAAATGAATTGAGACTTTGACTTGACCACAACATAGTTGTGGCATGAAATACTAGTTCCCGCTTAGGTGTTACAAAATTTCATTTAGCCTTCTCTTGCTTCTGAACTTAGTAGAGGTAAATCTGGATTTTTGCAAAACAACCCTAGATCTTAGTGTCCTATTACAAAAACCCCTTCACTTGTTAGTATTAGTTTGCGAATACTTAAAGAGTACTCATGGCTTTGTCCCTGGCTATTCCCCTGGCCAGACTATGAAGAGGAGTACCTGGAGGATGGACCCCAGGAAGGTTATGACAACTAGGATCATCTCCCATCGTCAGCATTGCCTGTGACCCCAAAGATGGAGCTTCGCCTACGCTACCGTTGTTATTACGTATTCCGCTGCTTGTGTTGTATTAAGACTGGATCATGAGATCCTTATTTATATAAGACCTTATGTATGGTTTGTAATGGATGATGTACTATGGTATCCAATTCTGTTATGTCTCGCAAAAATGGTATTCCTGGGATTGCGATGTATGGCATAACAGGCATCTGGGATTAAAAATCTAGGTGTTGACAAGTTGGTATCAGAGCCAGGATCAAAGTGGGCTGAAGAGAAATGTTAGTATAGACGGAATCAAGCGTCGCATTGGTACATGCAAAGTACCCGGATTCACCGAAGACGAAGAAGGAGTTCTGTGGTACAAAGGACGCCTTTGTGTACCGGCAGATTCTGAGTTAAAAGAAGTTATTATGAAGGAAGCTCATGGTACTCTTTATTCTATCCATCCCGGAGGAACTAAGATGTATCAAGATTTGAAAGCACAATTTTGGTGGCATAAGATGAAGAGAGAAATCGGAAGCTCTATCGCCAAGTGTGATATATGTCAGCGAGTCAAGGCAGGACATCAAAGACCTGCTGGATTGTTGCAACCCTTACATATTCTGGAATGGAAATTGGATTCCGTTGGAATGGAATTTATCACCAGATTGCCTACTTCTAGTAGGGGAAATGACTCTATCTGGGTCATAGTGGACCGATTGTCCAAAGTCGCGCATTTCTTACCCGTCAAGACCACATATCAGAATTCTAAGCTAGCGGAGTTGTACATCGCTAGAATAGTTAGTTTGCATGGAGTCCCCAAGAACATCGTATCGGATCGAGGAACTCAGTTTACCTCGAGATTCTGGAAGAAAGTCCAAGAAGGTTTAGGAACTCGCCTAGATTTCAGCACCGCGTATCACCCTCAGACCGATGGACAAACGAAGCGAGTAAATAAAATACTCGAAGATATGCTGAGAGCCTGTGTGTTAGAATATGGATCCAAGTGGGAAGACTGTCTGCCGTTTGCAGAATTTTCATACAACAACATTTATCAAGCTAGTTTGCAAATGGCCCCATTTGAATTCATGTACGGAAGGAAGTGTCGCACCCCTTTGAACTGGTCGGAAGTAGGAGAGAGTCAGATTTTTGGACCCAACATCCTACGAGAAGAGGAAGAGAAGGTTCACAAGATTCGTGGGCACCTCAAAACAGCCCAGTCCAGACAGAAGAGTTACGCCGACAAGAGACGTCGAGACCTTGCCTTCAACATAGGAGATTTTGTATATCTGAAGGTGTCACCATTGAAGGGAATGCAACGTTTCCAACTCAAAGGAAAGTTAGCCCCCAGATATATCGGACCCTTCAAGATTCTGAACCGTCGAGGAGAAGTGTCATATCAATTGGAACTACCCGAAGAGATGTCAGCTGTGCACAATGTGTTCCATATCTCATTACTTCGCAAGTGTCTCGAAGTCCCCGAGAAGACCGAAGTGTTCAAGAATATCGATCATCGGACCATAGAGATCAACGATGACCTGACCCTATCCCTGAAGTACCCATCCGTATTCTGGAAGAAGCCTTCCGAACTACCAGAACCCGAAGCATCAAGTTTCTCAAAATTCAGTGGAGCAACCACACAGAAGTGGAAGCTACCTGGGAGCGCGAAGATCACATCAGGACGGAGTTTCCTGATCTCTTCAAATCCTAGGTAATCTTTTCGTCCTTTTTCAAATCTCGGGACGATATTTTGTTTAAGGGGGGAAGGTTTGTAACATCCCAAAAATACTAAACTTGGATCATCAAACTCTAATCATCAAAATTAGGGTTAACAAAAACTTTTCTAAATAAAAATATGAAAGCATGCATGTGTGTATGCATCCAATTTTGAATTCTTTTGAATTGCCTTGTTTATGTGTTTATTTGCTTGTAAAATGTTTCTTAGGTGAAATAAACATGATCTAAACAATCCCCACACTTTTTCCAAAGACAAATAAATCAAAACAAACCAAATTGGGTGAATGGTCATTTTGACCAATTTAACTCCCATGCCTACTTTGGCTGTCCCAAACTTTCAGAACTTAATAGAAACTTGTTTGGATCTTTACACCCCTTGATTGTACTCATAACAAAGTATCAAGGCCCACTTTGTGATCATCCAGAAACTTTAAATGGATAGTTTAGAGGATAGTTCAAAATTGAATCTTTATCATATGGGAAGATCCCACTTTTTCAAAAACCACTCAAACAAGCTCAACTTTCAAAACCCAAGCATCTGCAGACTCACCAGCACCAACCTAGCACACCCACCAAAAATCTTTTCAAAATTCAAAACTTGAATTATTGCGGCCATTTCATCAAACACCTTGCTGACTCAAATCAAATAAAATCTAAACACTATTGTGAGCAGTGATTGGAGCCTAACTTGTTCCCTCTCTGGTTGCAACTAGGCTTTAGTAGATCATCTAGCTCAATTGCAAACCTCTAGAATCACTGTAAGCTTGGCAATGCCATCAATGGTCAGCAGGCCGAGTGCACCCTTGTCACCCCCATGTCGACAGCAAGCTAGGAGAAGAAACAAGCCTAGACAACATGTCTGGGAGCAAGCCAACACCCCACCGCCACTCCCTGTCCAGCGATCGAACGTTGCCAGCCCCTGGACCACACGCACAGACCGTGCCCAGCTCGCTAGCAACCATGTCGAGCATGCGCCAGAGCGCCGCCCTCGACACGCCTACGCCGCCTCGCTTGGCGTGCATACACGATCACCACCAACCCAGAGATCGCGGACATCCCGTCACGCCCCATGCCTCACAGCCACCGCTCGCCGTCGAAGACGCCGCCTCTGCCGCGCAGAGCATCGCGTGTTCCAGACCGTTTGCCACCGCCCCTACATGCGCATTAAAGCCGTAGAGCATCACCAGGAGACCACCAAGCGATCGCCACCGTCGGGCCATGCCTCTAGCAGCCCGTAGCCATGTCGCC
Source organism: Avena longiglumis (assembly GCA_030063025.1). Taxonomy (NCBI): domain Eukaryota; kingdom Viridiplantae; phylum Streptophyta; class Magnoliopsida; order Poales; family Poaceae; genus Avena; species Avena longiglumis. The sequence continues at coordinate 482,860,444 of CP125977.1, forward strand.
ACCGTCGCCTGCCCATCCTGTTCGGTCTCGTCGTCGCGACTATAAATAGAGGCAACCCCCAGCCGAATTGAGCACACCATCTCACTTCCCTCTCCTAATTGATCGTTTCACCCCGTTCCCGAAGCAAGGCGAGCAGCGCTTCGCCGGAATTTCACCGGAGCCCGCAGCCTCTAGAGAAGAAGGGAGCCAGCGATTGGAGCCGCCCCAGGAGAAGCTGGCGGTACCAGGAGGTTCATCGTCATCGACTTCGTCGTTCTCCCGCCTCGCCGACCCTCGCCTGAGCCCCAGTGAGCCCCCGACGACCCCCACCTGCTGCGTTAGGGTTCAGTCTCGCCGGCGTTGCCCGACATGGACGACGGCCCTCAGCCGTTGGATTAGAACTAGATCGAACGCAACATATTGACCCATACCGCTTCGAACCCCCTCGTCTCACTGACGCGTGGGGACAGCGACTTAACCAGCCCGTGTAAGCGCTGTGCTTAGCAGGCCGGCCCAGTATCGCTTCCCACGCAGCCCAGTCGTTTGAATTTAACCTTTTCCATTTTATTTCAAACACACTTCTGCACCTAGATTCAAAAATCAACCCAGATCGATTCAGCAAACCAAATTGAATGAAACCAATTTTGTTAGAAAGTTCTTGAAATGCTGAATCCAAGCCCGTTGGATTCAAGTCATTTGGATCTGTAGATCATCCTTGGTAAAAATAACAAGGCAGAAGCTTTCCTGCATTCAAACATTTCTTAAATTAAAACCATAATAGCTTTTGGGTTGATTCCAACTCTCAAAAATCACATTCAACCATACCTTTCAGAATATATAAAAATATATAGGTTTACTTACAGAAATAATGTTCAAGTAATAAAAGAATGCCACATAGGAATTTCTAGTCACTTATTTAATTAAAATAAAAGGGTAAAACCTTATTAAATTGTGAAACCACTTTAAATCACATTCCCATGGACTAAAATATGTGGTGATGACATGTGTCAACATGATCCCATGTTTGGTTTGGAGAATATTAAATCTTAAGTAGTTTTTCAATGAGTAGAAATTACTTCTCTAAAAATAAAATGAATTAAACCAAGCTTTAATCTTGTAATGTTAGAGATGATGCTAGATCATCTATAGGACCCCTTTTGTGTGATGATTGAAAGTAGTTAAGTATTGTTTGGTGATTGTGTACCTCGTATTTATTTATAGACGCTAGTACTGACCAAAGATACGAGGAGGAAGGAGGATACTACGAAGAAGAAGGCGAGGAGAACTTCAACCACTGCTCTGCACAAGGCAAGATTATACTGATACTGTGCAAGCCCATACTTGCAAGCCTAATGCTACTAGTTGAATGTGCAAGATAACACTTGCAAGATACTCTATTGATGCAAACAAACCCTTACTTGTTACCATATGCCCTAAGCATATGTGATCATACCCACTTGATACCCCCTCCTAGTTTTATTTGCAAGCTTTCTATTTTGTTTCTTTATCAAAGCTACTTCCTTAGAGTTCACTTAAGTGACTCGTAGATTCTAGAAAGATATTTGAAGGCTGCATAAAGAGCATAAAATTTGGCCTAAGATAGAAAATCTTGATGTCATCCTAAGGCATAAGATTGAACTTAGTTGAAACTCCACTAGTTTAATACCCCTCATTAGTACTCACCCCCACTTATAGATGCTAGTGCTAAGCATAAAACTTGATCAACTTTAGATGGGAATACTTGGTGGAAAATTGGTTATGAAAACCTTAGAATGATGGATCATTCTACTGAGATGTTTTGACATGTGTTTCCGAACACCAAATGATTTTGGTGATGAAAATGTTGAGGCATGAGCCTTAGCCCTTTATAAAACTGATGGTTGTCTGGATGCGATACCATTCCAATTTTACCGTACAACCACAATACACGAAGATTGGGTAGGGCTTGACTGGAAACTTATATACCTTAGTATTAGTTCCCTCACGGCCAAGGTCTGAGCTGAGGCTACCTTGTGAAGATTGTCCACCTGTGTAGTACCCAAGATGATAGTTGGTCATGGTTGGGAGGCCGAACTCACAGGAGAGGTTCTTATACTAGGGCGTGTAATTGAAATGTTAGGATTGATTATCCGCATACTGAGTATGGTGAATTCAGGATTTGTTCCTGACGGATGTATCGAATGTTGTGGTGAAAGTGTACAATCTCTGCAGAGTGTCAAACTATTCGAATAGCCGCGTCCGCGGTTATGGACAGTTGGAGTGGCTATACTGTTCCCCCGTCAGATGTTTTCAAAATGACTTATGAAATGAATTGAGACTTTGACTTGACCACAACAGAGTTGTGGCATGAAATACAAGTTCCTGCTTAGGTGTTATAAAATTTTATTTAGTCTTCTCTTGCTTCTGAACTTAGTAGAGGTAAATCTGGCTTTTTGCAAAACAATCCTAGAGCTTAGTGTCCTATTACAAAAACCCCTTCACTTGTTAGTATTAGTTTGCGAGTACTTAAAGAGTACTCATGGCTTTGTCCCTGGCTATTCCCGTGGCCAGACTATGAAGAGGAGTACCTGGAGGATGGACCCCAGGAAGGTTACGACAACTAGGATCATCTCCCATCGTCAGCATTGCCTGTGACCCCGAAGATGGAGCTTCGCCTACGCTACCGTTGTTATTACGTATTCCGCTGCTTGTGTTGTATTAAGACTGGATCATGAGATCCTTATTTGTGTAAGACCTTATGTATGGTTTGTAATGGATGATGTACTATGGTATCCAATTCTGTTATGTCTCGCAAAAATGGTATTCCTGTGTTGCGATGTTTGGCATAACAGTCATCTGGGATTAAAAATTCGGGTTTTGACAAAATGGGTGCTTGATTGTGGTGCCACAAGTCATATGATCGGAAGCAAGTTTATCATGACGAAGATAAGGCCAAATATTGCCAACACCATGGTCTCCTACGGTGATAAAACAAGTTCTCAGGTATTGGGTTTTGACAAAGTGGTGGTAACCCCGGATGTATCCTTGGTTGACGTCATGCTTGTTAAAACCCTTGTTTACAATTTAATTTCAGTTCGTGCTCTTGCCCTTATGGGTCTCTCTTCTTTATTCCATGTACATTCCATGGTCCTCATGTGGAGAAAGTCTCTCAAGGTGGCTTTCGTAGGGTATGTAGAGCATGACTTGTATGTAGTGGACTTTTCGGGGACCACCACTCCTCATGCTCTATGTCTCTATGCTAAAGCCGACAAGGGCTGGTTGTGGCATCGCCGCCTATCCCATGTTAACATGAGAACTTTGCAAAGACTTCACTCCGAGGGCCACATCCTTGGTCTTAACGATCTTTATTTTTCCAAAGATCGTGTTTGTAGGGCTTGTATTGAAGGGAAGATGCATGAAACTCCTCACAAAGTGCTCAATCAAATCACCACGGAAAGATGCTTGGAGCTCTTGCACATGGACCTCTTTGGCCCTCCTTCTCATGATAGTCTTAGAGGCAAGAAGTATTGTTTTGTTATTGTGGATGATTTCTCAAGATACACTTGGGTGTTCTTCTTCAAGTACAAGAGTGAGACTCAACAAATTGTCATCGACTTTGCCAATGAAGTTCAACGGAAACACAATGCAACCATTATCTCCATTCGAAGTGACAATGGCACCGAGTTCAAGAACTATACCTTGGATGAGTTTCTTAGTGACGAAGGAATCAAGCATCAGTACTCCACTCACTATACCCCTCAACAAAATGGTGTTGCTGAAAGGAAGAATCACACTTTAATGGATGCGGCTCGGTCTATGTTAGATAAATTCAAGTCTCCATACAACTTTTGGGCCGAGGCCATCTCCACCGCGTGTCATGCAACCAAGCGGATCTACCTTCGCAAGAAAAAGAACAAGACCCCCTATGAGCTGCTCATCGAGAAAAAGCCAAATGCTAGCTACTTTTGAGTGTTTGGTTGCAAGTGTTATATTCTCAAGAAAGGAGTTCATTTGTCCAAGTTTGAATCCAAGGCACAAGAAGGGATTTTTGTCAGATACTCAAATCATTCCCATGCTTATAGATTCTATAACAAAGCCAATGGAAGAGTTGAAGAGACGAGAATGTGAAGTTTGATGAAGACCATGAGTCCCTTGTTAGGCAAGACAGTGTTCGTGATCCAAGTGATGAAATTCCTCCTAAGGCCATAGGAAGAATGGGTGTGGGTTTCCACCTTCCCATTGAGGATCCCCTTGTGGACAAAGGAGAAGGACCAAGCTCTACTCAAGTGGAGCCCTCACTCTCACAAGATCATCTTGCCTCTCAACAAGGACCTACTATTTTGGCACAAGCTCCCTCAAGATCTTCTGAAGCTCCTCATGCTCATGACTCTCCAAGCCCAGAAATTTAAGCTCTTCATCAACAACATCAACCTCCCCAAGATGGGGCTCCTTCTCAAGGCTCTTCCCAAGGTCAAGCTCGTCAAGAACATGGGCAAGCTAATCATAATCAAGGCTCTACTCCAAATGATGACTCTCCCGAAGTGGAAATTGATGAAGATGATCCTCGTGTTCGTGCTTATAGTCAAGGAGGGAACTCAGATGATGGCAATGACCAAGTGGTTGCTTAAGAATCTCGTATTGAAGCTCAAGCCCGCCGTCAAGCTTATCGTCTTGCCACACTCATTAGAGATGGCCATATACTTGATAATGTTTATGGAGATTTCAATAAAGGTTCCACTACAAGGAGGCAATTAGCCTCCTTTAGCTCTCACCATGCTTTTATCTCTCTTGTGGAACCAAAGAAATTCTCCGAGGCTCTTGAATATGATGATTGGCTTGACGCTATGAACGAATAACTTCACAACTTCAAGAGGAACAAAGTATGGACCTTGGTTGACCGGCCCAAAGATTGTCAAAACGTCATCAGTACAAAATGGGTTTTCAAGAACAAGTGTGATGCGAATGGGATAGTTGTGCGCAACAAGGCAAGGTTAGTTTCCCAAGGATACTCACAATTTGAGGGCATCGACTACTGTGAGACTTATGCCCCCGTTGATCACCTTGAATCCATGCATATGCTTCCTGCTTTTGCTACTCATCATAACTTCAAGTTGCATCAAATGGATGTTAAGAGTGCTTTTCTTAATGGTCCTTTGAAAGAGTTGGTATACGTCAAGCAACCTCTGGGCTTTGAGGATCCACTTTTCCCAAACCATGTCTACAATCTCAATAAGGCAATCTATGGTCTCAAACAAGCCCCACGTGCGTGGTATGATTGCCTTAGAGAGCTCTTGTTAGACCGTGGCTTCGAAGTGGGCCTCATTGATCCCTCTGTTTTTACTAAGAAAGTTGGAGGCCACTTGTTCGTATGCCAAATCTATGTTGATGACATTATCTTTGGGTATATTAACAAAGCTTTTAATGAGGATTCTGACAAGCTCATGACCGATAGCTTCGAGATGTCCATGATGGGAGAGTTGAAGTTTTTCCTTGGGTTTAAATTCAAGCAATTTAGGAAAGGGACTTTTATCAACCAAGCCAAATACATTCAAGACATGCTCAAGAAGTTCAAGTTTTATCAAGTCAAAGGTTCCAAGACTCCCATGCCAACTAAGGTTAATCTTGATCTCGATCCTAAGGGTAAGATGTGGATCAAAAACTTTATTGCTCTATGATTGGTTCTTTGCTCTATCTTTGTGCATCCCGACCGGATATTATGTTGAGTGTGGGTATGTGTGAATGATTCCAAGCCGCACCAAAAGAAAGCCACATGGTGGCGGTCAAGAGATTATTTTGATATTTTGTTCATACCCCAAACTTTGGGTTGTGATACCCCAAGGGAGCTAGCTTTGACCTTATTGGATACACGGACTCAGATTGGGCTGGTGACAAAGTGGGAAGGAAGTCAACCTCTGGAGCTTGTCAGTTTCTCGAAAGATCCTTGGTTTGTTGGTCCTCGAAGAAGCAAAACTGTGTGTCTATGTCCACTACCGAAGCTGAGTACATCTCCGTCGCAAGTAGTTGTGCTCAATTGCTATGGATGAAGCAAACCTTGAAGGATCTTGGACTTTCTTTTGACAAGGTGTCCCTTCTTTGTGACAACGAGAGTGCCATTGCTATTTCTCACAACCCCGTGCAACACAACCGGACTAAGCACATTGAGATTCGTCATCATTTCATCCGGGACCATGTTGCAAGAGGAGACATTTCTTTGGAGTATGTTCCCACCAAGGCAAATCTCGCGGATCTTTTTACGAAGCCTCTTGATGAAGAAAGGTTCCGAGAGTTAAGGCATGAGCTAAATATCATAGTTTTAAGCAATGTGGCTTGAGTACCTTGCACACCTACCCATGTCTCAATGTGTATATTTGTTTGGATGTAGGCATGGATTTAGGGGGAGTGTAGTTCCTCTTATGAACGAACACTATCCCTATTATGCGCACATTAAAGTTTTCATACTCTATAGTCTCTAAAGGAGACCATTTGAGCTTCATGATGAGTGTTGGTAATGAACCCAAGATATATCTTCGCGGTGTCAAGTCACATACTCTTATATAAGGTGGCCTCGGCCATCGACCCTTCTGTGTTTCTTGTTCGTTTTTCCTTGTGTTTTTTAGTTTGGTTGTTCTTGTGTTTTCTTGGTGTATTTTATTGTTTTTGGTTCTTCACAGTTTGAGCTCTCTATCCCAAGCCTTTCCTTTCCTCAAGCCCTCTTTATACTCTGCACAAGTTCTTCCTTGTTATCTTCCTGTCCTGAGAAAGTGTTTCTGGCGTCACCGGAACTTCCGGTCAGCACGTTATTCTTAGGGACCACCTGCTAACCTCGATAATTTCTGCCTGGCTCAGAACTTCCGGTTCACCGAAACTTCTGGTGAGGCTCTTTGGCCTATATAAAGTGGGACCTGGGGAAAACAGGATCTTCTTCCTCTTTTCCCCAAGACCCACTTCTTATTTGGAGCAGCCGCCGGCGACGCCTACTCCACGGAGGTGCTGCGGCCCCTCTGTCTTCGGCCACCCTTCCTCAGATCTCCTCCGTGGGAACCTTCCCCACCTTGATCTCCCGCCATGGACTCCGGTATTTGCCCTCAACTCCCTCCATTAATGGAGATCTTGCTTTCTCACCATTTCTTGAGTTAGGGCTCACCTTGTCTAGGCTAGTTCTTTGGCTAGAACATGTTGGGAGATCTTGGTAGGCCTAGGGAACCTTGCTAGGGTAGATTGGTACAATACATTCGTGGGAATCCATACATGTGCGAGTAGATATGAATCTATGGCATTTTCTGCTTGAATTTCCCTATTCGTGGTCTCACCGGAACTTCTGGTGACCCACGACCGGAACTTCCGGTGGACCATTTTCACCGGAAGTTCCGACGGCTCAGCGGAAGTTCCGGCGCACAGTAATTGATTTCCTGACTGTATTTTTCTAATCTCCTTTTTGTTTCTTCTTTCAAACTTGTGCACTTACCCCACCTTCCCTCCCTACTCTTTTAATTTCTTCTCAGGGCAAGGTGGTTCCCGCAAAGGCAAGCACGCCAGTCGACCTTCCTCCGATATTCCTCCTGAGATTGTTGAAGAAGATGTTGAGGTTATCCATCCAGTTAGACTGCCCGTCAGAAGTCTGTTGCTGCTCGTCATGCTTCTACTGAGGGTAAGAGGCCCGTTCTTGCCTCTCAGAAGGCCACTGCAATTGGGCCTGATAAATCGAAGAGCAAGATTTCTTTGTGGACTCAGAAGGCCTACTCTGCATTTCAGCATGTGGATCCTTATCTTGTTCCTCGTGACCGTCTTTGCTTGGATCCACTCTTCCACAACTGTCGTCAATAACAAATCTTTGCTGAAATCTATGCTACAAAGACCAAGTTTGTCGTTGCTCCTCAGAAATACATCAACGTGGCTCACATGGAAGACAAGATTGCAGACTTTGGTGAAGCTCTTGACATTTTCCAAAGGTTTGGGCTGATTCCTTTAATGGAGCATCGTCAGAATTATGATGAGGGTGCTATTGCTTAGTTCTACACCACTCTTCACATGGAGATGAGTTCTACTGATGGGGTTTTGATGTGGATGACTAATGGTGTGCTGCTTACCACCAAATGGTCCGAGTTTGCTGCTCTCCTTGGCTATCCAATCTTGCCTGGTAAGGGGACAAATGGATGGCGTGTTCATACTGCTCAAGCTGCTGATCCTGAGGTCTTGGAGCCTCTCTATATTGAAGGATGGGGCACTTGTGGTTATGTGAACCATCTCTATCCAGTCTATGACATCATGCACAGGGTCTACTTGAACACCATCTCTCCAAAGGCCGACAACTTTGATCAGTTTCATACATATCAAGTTGACCTCATGTATTAGACTTATATTCGCCGTGACTCTGACAGGAAGCTGGATGTCATGCACTTCATCTACACTGAGATCTGGCAAGCCATTATTGACAAGTGCCTATTCAGCCCCTCTAGTCGATTCAAAGTCTGTACTTTCAAATATTTTCTTTCCAAATTATAGAGCCACTAACTATTGAAAGGTCTTTCAGGGTGAACTTAGGGATCAACATGGTGAGCTAGAGCAAGGTGACAACTATATGAAGAACTAGTTTTTTTGTATTTTTGAAAAGAAAAAGCAAACCAAACGAAACTATTTTTTTTGTAATTTTTGATAAAAAGAAGCAAGCAAAACAAAGCAAAAGGAACTAAGCAAAACAAAAACAATGTTAGGAGAGTGGTTGTGAAAGACTCCCCTTGTGAAGCCGTCCTTATCTCCCCGGCAACGGCGCTAGAAAAATCTTTGACGTGGCTCAGTTGTAGAGCTTTGTTGGGAGACCCCAAGAGAAAGGTATGATGAGCACAACAGCAAGTTTTCCCTCATTTATGAAACCTAGGTTATCGAACCAGTAGGAGCAAGGAAACAACTCCAAGGTGTTGATAGCAACTTGGAATCCTGCACAACATAAACTCAAGACTTTTCCCCAACTTACAGTGAGGATGTCAATCTCACTGGTTTGCTGAAAACAAAGGATTAAACGTATAGTGTGGAAGGTAATGGTTGATTGTAGAAAGTAAACGGTAATAGTAGATGATGTAACAATGGTAAAGATTGGACCGGGGTCCATAGTTCACTAGAGGTGTTCTCCTTAAGATAAATAACATGCTGGGTTAACAAATTACAACGGGGAAATTGACAGGACTGAGCAAGCATGACAATGCAAATACTAGACATCAAGATTCCTGTGAGATTTGATTGGGCATTACAACAATATACATAGACCGCCATCCAACTGCATCTATGACTAATAATCCACCTTCAGGTTATCATCCGAACCCCTTCAAGTATTAATTCGCAAGCAATGGATAATTGCATTAAGCAATGTGTGTAAAGTAAACAATACAATTGTTCCATAAACAAAAGATTGTTGTTTTCTCCCTAGTAGCAACATCACATCTACAACCTTAGAGATTCCTGTCACTTCCCTAGATTACTAGAGGCATGAACCTACTATCGAGCATAAATACTCCCTCTTGGAGTCACTAGCATCTACTTGGCCAAGATAGCTTCTAGCAACGGAGACCATGCAAGATCACAAACAACACAGACATGATAGAATCAATAATCAATCTGACATAGTATCTCAATATCCATCGAATCCCCACAAACACATGTATGATTACAAATAGATGATCTTGATCATGAATGGAGCTCACAAGATATAGACATGATAGCACAAAGGAGGAGAAACAACCATCTAGATAGTGTATGGACCCATAGTCCAAGGGTGAACTACTTACGCATTATACCGGAAGCTGGCATGGTGATGAAGAAGTCCTCCGGGATGATCTCTCCCCTTCGGCAGGGTGCCAGGAAGAGCTTTAGATTCCCCTGATCTAGGGATGATGGTGGCGGCGCTATGGACTGTTTCGTGGAGATATGATCGGGTGCTTAGGGTTTCTGCATCGGGGGGCTTTTATAGGCGAAGAGGCAAGGTAGGAAGGCAGCCAGGGGTCCCACACCATGCCCTAGCGTGGCCTAGGGTGGGCCCGCGCTGGGGGGTGGGGTGCGGCCACCCTCTGGCGCCCCTCCGTCTCTACTCTAGACTTCGTGTTCTCCTCGGTGAAATATTGACTTTGGATTTTGTCCCGTCCAATTCCGAGAATATTTCCTTACTAGATTTTCTGAAACCAAAAACAGCAGAAAACTGGCAACTGACACTATGGCATCTTGTTAATAGGTTAGTCCCAGGAAATGTATAAAAATACCTCAAAGTGTAGACAAACCATAGCAAAGTTGATACTAAACAAGCATGGAACATAAAAAATTATAGATACATTTACAACGTATCAGCGATGACCGAATTCCTCCCATCGTTTTTCGCTGTAGCGCTGGAGCTCACGTCATCTCTCTTGATTGCATCCGCGGAGACGCCACATGATGACCCACAAGTATAGGGGGTGTATCTTAATACTTTCGATAAATAGAGTGTCGATCCCAACGAGGAGAAGAAGGTGTTGAATAGTGGTATGGAGCAGGAAATCTATGTAAATACTTAGCAAACGGATTTTTAGGGGTTTTCTGATGAAGCAAAGAAACAAAGTGCAAGTAATAAAGAAAACGAACAACTACAGCAAGTGTCCCAATCCTTTCTTAGCAAAGGACAAGCCGGTGGAAATACTTATAAGGACCAAACATTCTCGAGGACGCATGGGAATTCTGTCAAGTGCTTTCGCTTCAAATAGCTGAGTAGTCTTCTTTGGTGTTGTAAGTGTTGTGTGGGTGAACGTTTCTAATGTACCGAACTTACTTGGACTAATACATACTTGTGATTAAACCCCTACAAGCATTCGAAACTACATGAAAGCAATTAAGATATAAACCTAACCACAACCTTAAACTCTGAGATCTTACGCTCCCTTGTGCAATGGTGTCCTAACGGGGGTTCAGGTTTCTGACACTCGGCAACCCCACAATTAGTAGCCAAATACACAATGCATTCCCCTAGGCCCATAAATTGTGAAGTATCATCTAGTCGATGTTCACATGACAACACTAGAAGAATAGCACCACAACTTAAATACTAAACCATTGAATAATATCTCAACACAAATCCACTACTAACAACATGACTTCACCCATGTCCTCAAGAACTAAATGAACTAATCACAAGACATCATATGGATCAAGATCAAAGATGATATGGTGATGGATAACAATCTTAACATAAACAATAATCCAATGGTTCCACTCACAAGCATCAACTACAATAGTAATCAACACCGGGAAAGTTTCCCCTAAGAACTATGCAAGTATTCAACATAATTGTTATAGCGGTATGGAGTGGTGATGATGGTGCTGGTGGAGATGATGGTGTGGATGATGATGATCCCGATGAAGTCTAGCTTGATGAAGGTGTTGATGGCGATAATCTCCCCTCTCTGGGAAGGAATTTCCTCGGCAGAGATCTGTCTGCCGAAGAGCTCTTTCTCTCTCGATGTTTTCTTCCCCGCAGAGGCGGCAAAATCTTTTTGTGGTCGCTCCCCGTGTTTTAGGGTTTTGAGGGGAAGATATAGGCGAGAGGGCGGATGCAGAGGCCGGCCAGGTGGGCCACAACTGCGGTGCCTCAGCATACCACTGCATGATGTAGTATACTATAGTCGTTGACATAGCACCAATGAAACACCGTTCACGAGTATTACATCCCTCAGAATGGCACAACAGAAACACAGCGGGTCCAATACATGGCTTAAAGGTTACAACTCACTCTTTACATAAGATCCAGAGAACAGTCTATGTATAAGAGGAAGAAAGAACTTCTTTACGAAGAAGAATCAAAGTTAAACAACGCTAGAACGATTATGCTATTAAGTCTAATATTTAGACTAAGAGACTGGCATTGTTGCTATTGGAACGCTCTACAGAAATAGGTTCTTTGGTTAGAGATAATATTCCTATCGATTCGGTAACCTTCGTCTTCACTTGAGTTGAGATATATGTTGACTTCCATTTCTTTATTGAAGAGCTTCAGCTGGTCTTGATAAGTCATGGAGCATATCTTGATGTAGATATCGTTCTAATGGCTTCAGAATCTAGCAAGGGTTAAGAAGATACTTTGAGTACGAGCGTACTCAGCAAATTCAGTAGAAAAGGAGTGTTTGATGCACTATATCTACAGCCATAGACCGTAGGTTGTAGGCATTGCAAGTTTTCATAAACATTTCTTTAAAGGTTGCTTTTATTTTGAAAAGCTATGTCCGTCAGCCTTCACGGGTTTACCAGAACCTTCATGGGGTTCCTTTCCCGCCGCGTTTGCAGCGCCTTCCCGGAACAGGGAGTAACAAGTTACAGTTCTTACACTCTGCGGAGGTGTGTTACTTTACCCATGAGAGATCAACTCTTTGTTGCACAACCGGACAACTTATTCCCGTCCACAATTCCATGATGTGGGGCCCAGAAGATGATCCAAACCAATCACTTCACCCTTCGCGACCCCGCATGCCTGCTTGGTGTACACCATGCCCACATAAAGAATTACGACAATGGTTTGTACAAACCATTAGATGTCAGAACTATCATGGGACGTTGAGGGTTCCCACCCATATGCTGCATATCCTCTACGAATTACCAATTAAAATGCATTCTACGAGGATAACAGCCACGACCTGCACATTCGGCTTCATGCGAGAGGAAGAAGATACAGCTGACTTCTCCGTCCCATTCCAAATCTCATGGTCAACGCGTAATATACGGCGCAAGAATCACTAGCGACATTGGTTGTTAAGCCCTAGGTCATATAGTTCGGAACAATGGTATTCCAACTATCAGATTTAATAGATTAATTGATCACCCTGGATCAATAATCAATAGTTATCATTATCATTGGAAAATAGTGTTTCTGACCTTCTTCAAATGCAGGTGAAGACAACACTGGATTTGTAAAATACTTTATAGAAAATAAACAAAGGACATGAGCAAGTGTGAACTTGCCTTTTGTGGTTACAAGATTATGCACTCACGGTCTTCGAGTCAATATAAGATCCAAAAATCTGAAATCAGCATCATTGGTCTGGTAAGGACTAATGTTTAAAGAAGCAATATGCTTTTATGCATAAGTAGTGTGATGCACGTTTTAAGTGTAAATTTCGTAAATAATGTTGTTCTAAGTTTTGGATTTCGAAAGTGGTTAGTTTGGAATGTGTGGTCCTTTTGGATAAATTTCGTAGTTGTATTTTTATTCGAGTTTATGAGTGGTTGGAGTCAACACATATGTAGGAATAAAATATACATTTTTATGACATACTAGTTAGGACTACTTATACAAGATTTCTTATTTAAAGTGGCAAAAAGGATAACCTTCGAAGAAAAGGTTTCTCTTCTAAGGTCTAAATAACCTTGTGGTTAGTTAGTCATGGTTGATGTTATTTGTTTTAATCAAATGGATTGAGTTTATGCTGCTTTATAGATTAACTACTTCAGACCAAAGTTAACTATAAAACATGTAGTCATGTGTATGGTATTATATTTGGACTCTTGGAGACTAAAGTTAACTTTAAAATATAGATAGTTTTTGAAAGTATGATACTTACACCCTGGTATCTTGTATATCTGAAATGTGTTCTTTAAGTTATTTAAGAATGTTTGTTCTATTACTTGAGATAATGGTTTCTTAATTCTATGATAGAGTAGTATCATTTACCTTTTATATATAAGTGAGTAGAGTTTATAATTCTAGATATAATTTCATTTAACTATCCCTAATTTTTTTATAGTGTTGTGGTAATTGTTGATATTTGATAATTTAAAGTAAATGGAAAGGATCTGATTCATTCACAAGATGTTCTTTAAGGTTTCTATCATGAGTTGGAATCCTTTGAGAATATAATCTTCACTTAGAGTTGAAGATAGTTTGATATAAAGATATTTATAATGTTTTTAAACCATTAGAGTTTAATTTCATTAATATTTAAGATTTGTACTATATATTAAACTTATTTTACTCATTTCAAGGATATTAATAAATTTTATTTATTATTTTATGAATTATTAATGAAGTAAATAAGTTTATATTTGAGTTGTTAAAATATTTGAATTTTTGGTTTATCTCAAAAGTAAAATATTAGATTTTAATATATAATTGTTATTTTTGTGATCATTTTAGTATATTACATGTATTTTTGTGATTTATACATAATAAAATATGATTTTTATAATGCTTATTACTTTTTAATTATTTAATAAATAATAAATATTTAATTAAGTGAAATAATAATATGTGATTATATTTGAAATTATAATTCTTATTTTCCAAGATTTTTTAGTATTTTACTTATATTATAAACATTTATCCTTATTAAATATTTATTTAATATTTACCAAAAATACTATAATATTAATAAATAATGAAACTGATTTTTATTTATTTTTATCACCTTTCAATAATTTTGTAAAATTCCATCAGGAATATTTAAATTACAAAATTCTTATAAAAATTTGAATGTCCAAAATTTGATAACTTATTTTTTTGGATAGAGTGTATTATTGTGAATCCAAAAATATTTTATTTATAATTTTTATACTATTAATTTATTTTCTATAATTTTATTGGGGTCAGGGGTATTTTGGTTTTTTCCAATTGATCAAAAGATTTATTAAATAACCTGGGCTGGCCCCTTGGGCTTATTGGGCCAAAGTGGCCCAATAGGGCAGGGTCAAATGGCTACCCCGAAGGGTTTTGGCCCACCCAGTCCACTCTGCCTCCTCTCTCTCCCTCGACCTTATCTCCTCCTCCTCCTCTGACTGACCCCCGTGGTCGGCGATGCCGCCACCGTCGATTCTCGCCATCGTCGGCCGTTCTGGCCGCTGTCGTGGTGCGAGTTGGGGTTGTCGATGATGCTCTTTTGTTTTATCAGCTTGTATTTGCCTCCGGGGCTTCCTCGTGGTCAGTTCCACCCCATTCCCGAACTTCTAGGGTTTGGAGAATATGTTTTCGCCACCGCCGTGATCCCGCCTGCGGTGGTGTGCTGGTCTCATGCGCTGTTGCGGCCACCACCGTGGCAGGTGCAGGTTGCAGCGCCCCTCTGGGTTCTCCCTGTGCCGCCGCGGTTCGTCGGCCCCTCTGCTTCCTCTTCGATTCATCAGCGAGGACCTCGGGTAAGTGGACTCTGTGGTGATTGTCCATGCTACTGCCATGATTCTTTTTGGTGTGTATCTACTGGCTTCTCATGTTGAGTGACTATGTGCTGATTGAGTTCATCTCTGTATTAGGGTTCATAACCCCCCTGTTGATCATATCTATGATGCTTTAGCTCTAGTGTTGATCATATTTGATCATGGGAAATGATTGCCTGTTGTGGTTAAGGATTGATAGTAGCTTTGATGATACTAGTTTCCTATCAGATTTAGTTCTAGTGGTAATCCCCCATGATTCATGCTGATATTTCAATGGAATCCTTGATTGGATTATGTTGTTGATCTGAGATTGTATTCTATTGTCAGAATGCTCATACTGACAGAAGTTCCTTTCAGTGTTTGCTTACTGTAATTATAGTGTTAGTTTGTATGAGATTATACACACTGAATTAAATCATTACATGTAATGATTTTTTTGTGCATGTATGAATTTAAGATTGATTCCTGGCACTTGGCTTCAGGAAAATGATATGTAGTGGTTGTCCCTTTTTATCTATGGAAGCTAAGTGAAGCTTGGTTTTAGCTCTTTAAGAACTTTTCCTTGTGATACCATTGTATTCTGGCACACAAGTGATTGGGTTTTTATTTCTGGGCTTAGCTTGATTATGCTGGTGATTAATACTGACAAGTTGACATGAAAACTTGTATTAACTTTCCTTCCTATGATGTTGGTCTGAGGCTTTTGGTTTTAATTCCTAGTTGGTTGAATATTAGTTTGTTTGAATCTTGCAAGAGTAGAGGTGCTACTATCTCTGAGATGTTCCCTGATCTTGATAAGATCAAATGAAAATGATCTAAGTTGCAAAGTAACACAACCCGATGATCTGGTAGGGTTTAGTGTTTGTCGTTGAGCTAGATTTCTTATCCTTATACTTGAAATCTCTAGGATAGATTCACCCCTCTTGGGTGCTTATTGAGAGATTATGGCATAAAGCAACACATGCCTTTGTTTAGACATTCTGATGAAAGCATGTGATGGTTTTATGAGACTCACCACAAGATTTGATGTTGGTGTGGTATATTGATGATGATCCTGATCTTGTTCTTGGTCTTGATCTTGATCTGCCTTTGCTGGCTCTTGAGCTTGCCTGCTCCTCCTAGCTCCTGGGCTTGACCTTACTGTCCACCAGATCTATTCCCCTCCTTATGTCACCATTCTGGTGATGTTTGGGTTGATCTGGGTGGTTGGTTTTGGTTGATGTTCTTGGTTTAACTGTTGTTCATCTTGGTTGTGCTAGTGTATTGTGTGGTGGAGAGATGCACTGAGGTGCTCCTCCACGGCTGGCTGTGGTTTTGTGATAATGGTTATGCTTGTGAGGTCGACAACACACCCCTCTCCATGCTTGTGTGTGTGCAGCTTGTGTGCCTGCTATGCACATGAGGATAAGCTCAGAAAGTTTGAACTTACTATTACCAATCTACTTTTACCTTGGCTGGTGAATTGGTCCATTTTGGCTATCACTTGCATTCTGGCCTTGAGTTTATTAAAGATGAAATCTTTCATATTGGTGAAACTTGCCCCTTTATAACATTTCTCAATGATGAGATTGTCAAGTGCACCTCACTGACATATCTGAGAGAAATATTCTAACACTGATCCTATCTTGTTTTCTATTTAATCTTTGTTTTGCAGGTATAAAAGATAAAGATGAAGATTTAATGTAGTTTTAGGTATAGGATATTTAGTGGATATACAAATGCAGTTTTCTTATTCTTTTGTAATTTATGTAATCTTTATTTGGTTCATTTGTAATAAAGATTATATATTTATTAATAAAGAATATTTTATTCTTTACTCTTGTGTGAATTGTGAAGTTTGGATTAACCTCTGTATGTTATTCTTTGTGACTTGATTAAGTATGTAAAATGAATTTCACATACAATATTGTTTTTAGATAAGATTTAAGTTATAATACTTTTCTCTTAATTAATTTAAGATTCCAATCTTATATCCAAATCATTTAAATTATAAAACACTTAAGTTTTAGAATCCAAACTCATTTCAAAACACACATAACTACTTTAAGTTCATATCAAATTTTGTAGCAATCCTTCTTTAAGAGTAAACCTATTCTCAATGTAAGAAAGAAACATTGATCACTTAAGTTTTTATTTGGCGAAAATTTTACCCACATTTTCACAAATAAATGCATGCAACAATTCATATTCCTAAATCTACCCTTCGTTAGGTCCTAAATACTGTGATGTTACAGACTTCCCCCCTTAAATTAAACTTTGTCCCGAAGTTTGTGGAGATGTACTAGAATAATTCTGGATAAACCTTTCTTAAATTCTCTTTCTTCTCCCATGTGGCTTCTCTCTCAGGGTGATGTTCCCACTGTACCTTGCAATATTAAATTGCTCTGTTCCTCAATATTTTCCAATTTTCTTCCCGAATCTTATAGGGCTTTCAAATATAAATTAGGTCTGCTTGTAGTTCTAACTCTTGATGTGTTATTGCCTCCTCTGGAATTTTCAAACATTTGCGAAGTTGTGACATATGAAAAGCATTATGCACCTAAGCCAATCTTAATGGTAACTCTAAAGCATAAGCGATAGTTCTGTTTTGACTTAGTATCTTAAATGGTCTGATATATCTTGGACTCAATTTCCCTTTAAGTCCCAATCTTTTTATTCCTTTCATTGGACTTTACTTTAAAATAGACCACATCTCCTACTTCTGAATGCCATGATCTTTGGCTTTGATCCGTATAACTTTGCTACCTTCTTTGGGCTATTTTCAGCCTTTCCCTGATCTTATCAATGAGGTCTTGTCTATACTTCAACTAACTTCTCGGCATTATACTTTTGGATTTACTGGAATAAAATGTGCACTCTGAGTGAGTCTGTCCATAATTACCCATATCATATCTTTCCTTTTTAGTGTCATAGGTGATCATGTGATGGAGTCCATACCTATTTCCTCTCATTTCTATTCAGGAATTTCTAAGGTTTGTAATGGTTCCTATACTCCCCACTCCATGACAATCTTCAATGGATTTAATTGGAATATTCCATAACCTGTTAGATATTCTCATTCAATTCTTTTTCTTGAATTAACATCTTCGTTACTATATTAATTACAATTTGGAAGTCATGTGGTTTTATATTTCTATATATGCATTTTAATGGTCAACAAACTATCTTACTATTCCTGTCATTATATAGTTGATACTGGTATTCCTTCCAAGATTGAATCTGAACTCAATTTGTCCATACCTATTGGAATGTTTTTTATTATCAACACTTGTTGCATTAGGGTTCTATATTACTTCTTAAGGATTACTTAAAAGTTGTGTCCTTTCAAGTTGGATTGTTTAAATGTATCCTTCATCACCCTCAAATTTCTACCTTCTTAAAAATTATAATTAACTTTTCTTTATTACCCAAAGTATTTTCTTCAACGATCACTCTTAATGTTTACTCTTACCCATTAAGTTTTACTAATAATTTTGAAACTCCATACATAGAAGTTATTGACTCTTGAACTAAAATGTTGGTTCCTGTTCATTTTATATTTTACTGCTTTAAAGTCCAATGAAAGATTATACGGTGCATCCACATTGTCACATCCCAAGATTTTCCAAATCTTGTAATGTGAAAATAAATGAATAAAATAAAACTTTGTTTGATTTTCAGAGCCAGAAGAAACTTTTGAATTCAATTGGAACTCCAAACCCATTTGAATTAAATAAAACCTAAAGGGATTTAAAAAGATAAAACATTTAATAAAAGGAAAAATAAAAACATTTGGAAATACTATTTTGAAACAATTGAAGGAAAAGATTGTTATCAAATGGAATAGAAGTTTATAAATAAAGAATATTTTATAAAGCCAAATTAAACCTTGGCCAAACTTTGGGAATTAAAACATTTTATTCTTAATAAAAATTAGCAAAGGTTTATTTAAATAAAATAATAAGGAATTAATATCCAAACTTTATTTAAATAAAAGGTTTCACCAATTTAATTGAAACATCAAAACTTATTAAATTATTTAAATAAGTTTTCCAAATATTTGATATTCTCAAATAAAACCTACTAGAGTATTTTGACTTTATTTTAGGTTTTAAAATAAATCTCTTAATAAAACAGATTCTATTTGATTTAATAACTAAGGTCCATTTTATTTAATTATTAAATGGATCCTAAAATAAAGATGTTATTTTGTTTTAAACAAGTTTCCAAATATTCTTTACTTTCAAATAAAACCTACTGAATTGGTTTTGAAAATATTTGGGTTTTAAATGAAGATTTTATTAATTAAAACAAACCCTATTTTATTAAATAACTAAAGATCCATTTTATTTAAATTAAAGAATGGATCTTAAAAAGAATAAAAAAATATTATTTTATTTTGGATTTTGGTTTATGTTACTGAACAGAACCAAATTCATAGTTGCAAGGTTTGCTGATTGTTTGAATTGATTTGAGTATGATTTGGTTGTTTGAAATTTCAAAACAGAAATCAGAAATAGAAAAAGAAAAAGTTACAGAATAAAAAAAATGGATTTGGACCCAGCCCAGCCGGCCAAGCCCAGGAAGCCCACCAACCATCCCAGCTCCTCATTCCGCAGGAAAACGTTTCACACCTCGCATCCGACCCACACAGAGACTGACCAGTGTACCTCCTCCTCGTTCCTTTCCCCGCTGACAGGTAGACCCACCGCTACTGTTCATCGTCCTCACCCGCGCGACCCCTTCACCCCCCAAACCTCGCTGCCATTGCTGACTTTGAATGCCGCGATCAATTCGTCTTAATGCCGCGTCTTTACCTCGCCTTGACCACGCAGGATAAAGCGCCTGCCTTCCCTCTTCCGTTTCCCCCAGACGCCTCTCCTCGACACGCCCCGAGCGACAATTTCCGACACTGCGCCGATTCCGGTGACTCAACACCGCCCTTGCCTCCCTCGGCACGCCAGCGCATCCCCACTCCCGCACCTTCCTCTCCAGACCACCCATTCGACCATGGCCTGCAGGCGTCGACTTTGTCAAGCTCCGACAGCGCCGCCGTCTGTCTTCAACTCCGGCAAGCACCCAGGTAGATTCCGACCGCCCCGCATTTTCTCGTTCACACTCCCACATTCGCCTCACTCTCCTGCACCTAACTACGCCCTTTGTTTGCCTCCGCATGATCTGTAGCATCGACCACCACGAAGGACCGCCAGCGCCGTTGCAAACTCCGGCGAGCAATTGTTGCAGCACTACGAGCGCCTCGACCAATCGACCACGCCCGAGCATCACCTCGACCTCGCGATCACGGTGAGCATCCCCACCTCACCTTCTGCCTGAATCACCGCTCGCGCTGCCTACGCCGTCGCCGCCGCCCAGCCCGCGTCACAAGTCAAGCACGAGCCGTTAGATCTTAATCCTATGGCGTGACAGTGACTAAGCGAACCGGTATGGACGATCTCGAGCATACGATTCACCGTAGATCCAATGCACCACAGCACCGATCCGGCCGAACCGGTACCGTCCAACCAGGGTGTGCCGCGTGTCACCTATTTCGTTTAAAAACAAATTTGAAAACATAATTATTTGCAAACTTCAAACCTTTGTAACTTTCAAACCACACGTCCAAAAATTGCAAATTTGGTACCGTTGGATTCAGGAGAGCAAGCCCTAGCCAACTGTGGCCTCAGTTTAGAAAATAGTATGTGTTAGTTTGCTTGATTTTGCAGATTCATTTGTATGCTTATTTAGAGTAGAAAAATTGTTTAAAATCGAATTTAGGGTTAAAACTTTTGCAAAATGGCTTGTTGTGACCTTACTGACCCTAGGAACCAACCCTTGGTGTTAAAAATGGTTTTGGAAAAATTTGGGTTGAATTATTTGACTTAGCCATTTTCAAGCCAAATAAAATTATTAGGTTTATTATGGAAATGATTCTTGCAAGGAAAACTTTGGAAAATGTTTTGAACCAAACCTACTGACCCAAAACACCAAGCCTTGCAAATGGCAACCCACTTGGTGAAAAACATAAAGTTTTGCCTTGATAAAAATATTTTTCACCACATGAAATGATGGTTGGATTTTAAAAAATGGTTTATGGACTAAAGCCTTTTCCAAATGACTTTGCCATTTTGGTAAATGACCAATGTGGACCTTACAAGGTTATAAGCCTAGTGGAGACCTCCATTGTGAATAAAACCATCTTAAGCATGTTCCCATGAATAAAACCATCTTGAGAAGTGGTTTTGGATCCATTGCTTTGTGTGTGTGAAATGCTGTTTGAATATTGGTTTGGAATGCTATTTGATACTATGCTTGTTTGATTGATTGTAGTGAAATTAGCAAAGTGTGAGACTAGCAAGATCAAGGAGTAAACCCTCATTCCCTACCAAAAAGGCAAGTGACACTATCATCTAAAGTCCTACTATTTTCATTATACTTAGTGGATTTTGAAAACATGCATGAAAAGATATTTCTATACTTATGCTATGCTAAGTCCTAATAGGATTCCCTATACACTCCTTAGTGAAAATATTGAAGTTGTACATGCTTAGCCATGCAATGTTTTGAAAAGAGAATACATGTTGAGATTTTACAAAGGTTGAGAAAAGGACTTGTGTTTTACATAATAAAACAAGGACTCAATGAACCACCTAGGTGGTGGATACTTTAAGTTTTGGAGAAGGTGGCAACAAAAGAAAACCACCTAGGAAACTTAGAGATTGAACATGTTTCTCCAATTGTGGCTTTCGTGTGCAACCACATGCTATTATGGCTCTGGCTTAGTCAACTACATTAGGAAGACCCATACATTGTCTTTAGTTACCGGACATGGGGATCTGGAATGCTTCATGGGGGCTGAAGACAAGCTAGCAATGATGTATGGGAGGACCTTTTGGAAAGACTTCGTCACACTCTCAGTCTGCCGGCACTCCATCTTGGTGAGCACTAATCCAGTAGGCCACTGGTGGCAACAAGATGGGATTGTGACATGTGGGTAAAGTGTACTCCTTCTGCAGAAGTTAATAAAATCTAAGTACTTAGCCGTGTCCCCGGTTATGGACAATACTGAGCAACTAAAGTTTGAACTATGGGAGATCTCGACATTCCAACTTCTAAAATAAAAACTTGATGCACTTGGGGGTACCAAGGAATTCAAAGAGATTTTGTTAAGCTTGTTGCACTTGGGGTTACCAAGGTGCTCAAGAGATTTTGCTTAACACTTGATGTACTTGGGGTTACCAAGGAACTCATGAGATTTTGATAAGACTTGTTGCACTTGGGGTTACCAAGGTGCTCAAGGAATTTTTGACAAGGACTTGAACACTTGAGTTTCTACCAAGGAGTTCAAGGGATTCTTGGAAAAGAGATTTGACAAAGGACTAGAAACCATTTTTGAAAAGATAGGGAAAAATATTGCTTTATGCAAATAAGCCTTAAACTCTACTTAGCCAAATATGCATGTAATGATAGGATCCACTCTTATTATACATAGAAGTGAAGCTTGCCAATACAATTCAAAATGTATTGACCCTTGTGGCTGTAACTTGTAATGTTGCAGGTTGAATGTTTTTAAGTGAAGATTGTTTGATTGACTAGGACTACAAAGTCTACAACCAACATCTGCCTGTGGCACTTTGAAGATGAAGGACCCATGACTATAGTTATTCCGCTGCAATGTAATGTAATAGCCAAATGAGCTATGTTTGATGTAATAAACTTATGTTATTCCTGGTTATAAATTTATATTATGACCTTTGTTTCTTGATATTACATCTTAACTGTGGATGCTAGCTATTGATCCAGGGACTAGCATTGTAAACATAGGAGGAATCTACCTTAATAGGTTGAGACCTCTTACACACATAGTTGTGGATTTCCAAAGCAATTCTTTGAGCACTAAATGTCGTACTTACTATTGGGCATTCCTGCTGAAATAACTGGATTTTGCAAAGCATCTTGCCAAGCTATCATCTTCAGATCTGTTAAACTTTCTTATGTCTTTCTTAACTTAGGCAAAATTTAATGCTCTTTATGCAACTTTTAATAAGGTTTGGTTAACTATCTCAACCAAATACCAGTTGCGGACAAAATACCAACTATGGATTAGTTACTAGCTATGGATCAAATACCAATGGTGGACTATTACCAGCTGCGAACCGTCCTAAGGTGTGTTAATTACCCTATGGTTTCTCACATACCTCTCACATTCCCTCGGAATGGTTAGAGTTTGAATACAATTTTGGTTTCCAAAGCTAACTGTTTGTACTTATCAATGGTACTTCCATGAATTTGGTATAATTCCTACATTACTTCTGAGTAGTATTCCCTACTTCTATACCCAACTTTTTCTTGAGTTTGACTAGGAATACTCTATGTTGAATCTATTCTCTAAGTGTTGTTAACACTCCTTATACCTTGCTTCTTCCTTCTCGTAAGTCTTCTTTTGAAATCGTCGCTCCCTTACACGAATTCCCATTTCTATCTAGGTCTATATCATCAAGTAATAACTGGGTGTTACATCATGCATTTTCACACCTAATTAAACTCCATGTACAAATATAGTCAATCAAGAAAATTCAATAAGATCCAAATGTCAATAAACAACAAAACATATACCTTGTATTACACATAGGTTTTAACTAATTTACAAATGTACTAAATGTTCCAACTGTTTTGTAACATCCCTAAAATCATGTTTTCAAAGTTTTGCATATCATCCATGCATGCATGAGCATTTTAGGTTCATTTTCAAAGTTATTAGAAAAACAGAAGCATTTGTATGCTTATTATTTTATGTAAGCAAAGCATTGATCCAATGCTACTCTCTGATGAGAGATTATTTGTTTCAAACCAAGATTGTTTGTTCATGAGTTGGTTTGGTTGAGTTCCAAAGCTTGGACAAATATTTCAAACCAAAAATATGGTTTTAAAACCATTTTCATATCTTTATTACATCTTGTGTAAAGGCACTATTTTATTTTTAAAACTCCAAAGGAACCAAGCAAGTCTGGTGAGACAGCATGGTTTTATACTAAAAAATGTGCAGGTTTCATTTTATAAAAATCCATAACAAGTTTGAAATCAAACACATTTGAAATCATTTGAATTTGATTCCTGGAAATTCAAATAGAAAAAGAAAAAGGGTTAAAGAAAAGAAGAAGGGCCAGCGCTACTCTTTTGGCCCAGCTGTGAAATCAGCCCACTAAGCCCACCCGGGGTCTTCCTCTCTCTCTCTCTCACGCGACGCAGACCTACCCCGCACTCACTAACCGGTGGACCCAAATGCCACGCGATCATCGTCCCCAAACCACGCACCCCCCCGACCCCGTCGATGCCGCCGTTACCACCTTCACTGCCGCGTTTAAATCCAATTAATTGCCGTTGATTGCGTGTGTGATCCTCGCCCTGTTCTGGATACTTAATCCCCTCCCCTCTCTGCATGTTTCCCCTCACTCAGCTCTTCTTCTCCGCCACCAGGCTGCCCACAATTCCACTTGCACCGCCGCAGTACCGAGCGCCTCCGACGACGCATTCCAGTGAGCCCAGCGCCCCTCTTCATCTCTAGTTCATGCGAGCATGTATGCCAGGCTTCTGCGCATCACCTCATGCCATTTGTTTGTTCTGTATTGCACCAGGACGTCGCATCCATCCATCTCTGCAAACAACAGAGCCGCCGCTCAACTCCGACGAGGAATACCGGTAACCTCCGAGCGCCCCTTGCTTTCTCTTTGACCCTGTCGTGTTTTCCACAACCTTGTGCATCCTCTTACACCACTGGTTCATGCTAGGGCGGTCTACATCTTCGGCAATAACTCCATCTGCAAGCACCCAACGACGTCCGCAAGTCCGACGAGCCCCAGCAACCTCTACATCGCGCCCCGACCTTGCCCGTTTGCACATTGAGCTTCCTCATGGCATCGCGAGTTTGGTAAGCCCCTCCGTTGACCCCAGCCCCCTCCATAGCCGCCAGAACATCAGTGGCAGAGCCGCACCACCGTGTCGCCTTCGCTGGCGCCGCCCATCCATGGTCGCACGCTTGGCAACCGTAGAATCTAGATCCTGCGCTTAGGATTAGATCTGTAGCGAAGCGGTATGTGTTGATCTGTGCCGTGTGTAGTAAGTTAGATCTAATGGCCCACGAGTGTGATCCGGTGTGAAACGGTATCAGCCAATCAGACGCTGCTGCGTGGCCTGTTCTTTGTTTTAAAAATCTGGATTAGATCTATTAGAGTTTCAAACTTGTAAAATTCATAACTTTTGATCCACGCGTTCAAATTTTACAAATTTTATATCATTGGAATCAGGAGAAAGAATGCTATCTGTTTATGCAATGTGTTTAATGTTTTGCCTCTGTAAAATTGATTATTTTTGCAGAGACATTTGTAGGCTTATTTTGAGTATAGAAAGTATTTGAAAAATGATTTAAAAATCAAATAAAGTTTATTTAGTGTGTCTTGGTCTTGCTTATGAATCAGTATATTATGCTTGTATTGTTTAGTGTAGAAAATCATCACATGGCATTTTTGCATGCATTCATATATTTTTGTTTGTATATTTTGTTATGTGATTTTGGTGCCATTATTTTATGTGTAGATTTTGGTGCTAATAGTGATTGTGGTTGTGAAGATTTTTGCTACTCCCCAAACTACCAAGGCAAGTGGTGCTTCATGTTTCGTCCCAATATTTTACCTATGCACTAGAAATATTTTTGTATAGGACTTGCATTATTATTTTGCTAAGTATCTATATGCTATGCTTGGGAAATCCTAGTAGTTGTAGCAATGTTAGAATTTCCTATAAGTTAAGATACTTGCTATTGCCATGCTTAGCCTAGCTAGTAGCAACCAAGGGTGGATTATATAATCATGCTATGAGAAATATTTCTAAGTCTTTGGACTTATGTTTTGCTTAATAAAACAACTAAGTGAATGAAACATATGGGTGGAATGGAAAGATTGGTTTGTGTTGAGTGGTTACAAAAGGCCAATTTCTATGGTTTACCTTGTGTATCACACTTTTGGAAAGCCACCCAGGAACAAAGATATTTGAGATGCCAAATGTTAAGAAGCTTCTAGTGCAGCCACATGGCAATATGGGCTCTGCCTGGATCACATAGGTTGCAATAACTTAGCCATTTGGACAGTTGGTAGTAGTGGGATGATAGGTTGGAACGCGTCCACTTGGTCTAAGGGAAGGCTTCTGAAAGGTCCTATCTTGGTGAAAATCAAGTCTTGTGGGGAAAGTGCACAACCTCTGCAGATGGAAGAATCTAAGTACTTAGCCATGTCCTTGGTATTGGACAACTTGAGCATCAAGACATGGAAGCTATCAAGAATATCCTCATCCCAATTTTCTAAGTTAAAACTTGTGGTTTAACAAGGGTGAAGGTTCACCAATTTCTATTGGTGGTTCCTTGGGAAAGTTTTGTCAAAGAAAAACTTAGTGTTTTCAACTAATAGGTAAAACCTATTTTGAGCAAAGCAAGCCTAAGCTACACTTAGCCAAATTCATATAGTATCTAGATGTTAATATTCTACTAAGGTATCACTTGCCAATACTATTCCAATGTATTGACCCACTGTGGCTGTAACTTGTGATGGTGCAGGTTATTCTGATGATGATTAGGGGTTATGAGTCTACACTCAACATTCTTGCTTGTGGCACATGAAGATGAATACTTATTAATATTGTTATGGTTAAACTCTTGTATTAGGCCTATGGCCATGGAGTTGTGAAAGGCTATGTTTGTCTCTGGAATGATATGTAATAATGACCTTTGTTTCTGTGTACTTCATCTTAAACTGTGGATGCTAGCATTGATCCGGGGACTAGCATTGCAATCACAGGGATCCTTACCTTTAAAAGGGAGGGATTTTATAGATGGTATCAGAGAACTGTGTTGCCTGTAGGATTATAACCCTAGTATTGGATTAGAAACCACTAAGGAAAAATTTTAACACTTTGAAAATTTTCTATACTTGTCTTTTCTTCTCGTAAACTTTTATAATCTTCTTTCTCATCTCTATTGGTAGAAGGATGCTTTGATAGCCTTTAGTATAGAGAGTGAGAGTTGTAATGTGCTTTGTTAGTTGGACCACCACACTTATCGTTTGATTTCCAAAATTTTGTCTAAGTTATGATGAACCTTGGAATGCTTGTAGTAAATTATGTATGCCATGACTTGTGTGTTGCTAATGATATGCTTGTGATGCTTTGTCTTGAGATTTTCTATTGCTGATTAATTCTAACTTTTCTTATCTCATAAAATAGATGCCTAATGTTACTATCAGCACGGCTGAAGAGTTCAAGGGAACTCGCTTTGGCACTCGTCTTGTTGAGCTCACTAGTGTGCTCAATCTTCCACTCCCTAGCATCATGATGCTTCCCCTCACCAAGTTTGAGAGAAAGGACCTTTGGGGCTTCAAGGTTACTCAGCCAGGACGCCAGACTGAGCCAGCCACGGAGGCTATCACCTTCAAGCTTATGCATGACGACAAGGAGAGAGGCCTAGAGGTAGTCATGCAGGATTTACTTGGGAATCTGTTAGGGAGGCACTCTCAGGAGATTAGAGGTACTCACTTTCACACCTTCGGGAGACGCGACGAGGATGGTGAGGCTATTGAGTTCGAGGGTACTACTAGAGAGACGGCAGAGCCGATTCGTCTGTACCTTCAGGACTTAGAGGTTCTTCTTAGGCACATAGATACTGATAGGACCACCGTCATAATTAACAATGACAAGCTCCAGCTGCAACTTCGTGAGAAGGACAAGCTCTTCACGGAGCAAGACGAGATAGTCAAGGAAATGGAGGCCAAGTTTGAGAGTTAGGATAGGAAGTTCAAGAGTCAAGAGAAAAGAGTCCAAGATAGGAACAAGAGGATTCCAGAGATGACCGCAGAACTAGAGGCCAAGGACTTCGAGCTCGAGCATCAGCAGGGTGTGATTGAGAGGCTTCGTTCATAGAAGAGGGCTCTCAAGGCCAAGGTAGAGGCCTTAACTACCAATGTCGAGGAGTACAAGACCGCTATGGAGAATGCAGGTCTTACACTTGTCGATGAGGAGGTTGATGCAGAGGAGTAGTGATGACTACTCATTTTTTTATCATTTACCATGCTTATGATTATTGAGTCGCAATGACCATCCAACATGTGGATGGCTTGCCATTGGTGTGTTTGCCTTTCAAACTTGTTGTTTATGTCGTTGAACTTTATGTTATTTTGATGCTTGATTGGTGATTGACTATGTGGTGTATTGTGCATAATAAGCATCTATGGGTATCTCATTCTTATCCATATTTGAAAACCACAGATGCCTCCTCGACGTGCCAACCCTAACCCGAACAACAACAATGTCACACCCCGAGATGCAGCAGCTGATGACAACACAGGCACAGCTGATGCTGATGATTACTACTTTCATGAAGAATCAGAATAACAACAATAACAACAACAACAACAATAACAACAATAACAACAATAACAACAACAACAACAATCAGAACAACCCACCAGGATTTGACATGCTCACTAGATTCTTAAGACTGAGGCCTGCTAAGTTCTCAGGAACTACTGACCCCATGGTGGCCAATGATTGGCTACGCTCGGTGAACAAGGATTTGGTAACTGTCGGCTGCACCGACGATGAGAAAGTCAGATTTGCAGCACACTTGTTGGAAGGACCAACATCTACTTGGTGGGATAACTTCCAGATCACCACCCCCATTAAGGATGTGACATGGGCTATCTTTGAAGATGGTTTCCGTACAGCTCACATCTCATCCGGAGTGATGAGTTTGAAGAAGGAGTTCCATAATCTGAAGCAGCGCCACCATAGCGTGGCTGAATATATTGAGGAGTTCAACAATATGGTGTGTTATGCACCGGATGAGGTTGATACTGATGCCAAGAGGAAAGAGAAGTTCCTCGAAGGACTGAACGATAAACTGAATCTGCAGTTATCTGTGGTCTATGTCCCCACCTACCAATCTCTTTGTTATAAGGCTGCCATCTTGGAGAGCAAGATGAAACAGGTTGAAAGCAGAAAGAGGAAACACAGCTCTAACAATCACAGCTCGGGATCGTCTCACAAGCGTTCCCATTATGATGATAGTGGGAGTTCTGGATCCCACAAGCATGGAAAGTACAACAGTCACCACAACCACAACCGTCATCATGACAACAAGCATCATCGTATTCATGACAATGACAAATACAAGAACCACAAGGGTGGATACAAGAGCCACCATAGTGGAAGTGGAAGTGGAAGTGGTAGTGGAAGCCAGCCTGTCAAGAAGGATCTCAGTCAGGTTGAATGCTTCAAATGCAAGAAGATGGGGCATTATGCAAATGAATGCCCAGAAAAGAAATTTGAAGGACCCAACAAACCCAACCCTTTCTAGAAGGGACAGGTGAACCACATCAATGTGGAAGAGATCTATGAAGAACCTGATGTTGTTGCTGGTAAGTTCAAACTCAATTCTGTTCCAGCACTTGTTCTTTTTGATACTGGCACATCGCATTCATTCATATCAAGAGAATTTGTTGAAAGAAATGAACTTCCAGTTGAAACTATTCGATGTCCTATAAAAGTAAGTTCTCCTGGTGGATAAATGATAGTGAAATCAGGATGTCATGACCTAGTCATAGAGTTTGGGAAGTATAAGTTTCCCGTTAATATGATAATCCTAAATTCCCAAGGATTGGATGTCATTTTGGGAATGGACTGGATGACTAAGCACAAGGGAGTGCTAGATTGTGCCAATCATACTGTCACACTCACAACCCCGGATAATAAAAGGATTAGATTCAAGACTGAGTTTGAAACAAAAGGGAGTAAGCTAAATTCTCTTAAGGGGGTTAGCATAGACAGTGTTCCAATTGTGAGAGAGTATCCGGATGTGTTTCCGGAAGAATTGTCGGGAATGCCACCAGATAGAGATGTGGAATTTCTGATTGACTTGCTGCCAGTATCAGGACCAATAGCAAAGAGACCTTACAAGATGTCAGTTGATGAGTTGAAAGAACTCAAGAAACAACTTGGAGAACAGTTGCAGAAAGGGTTTATTCAACCAAGTTCTTCATCCTAGGGAGCACCAGTCTTGTTTGTGGAAATGAAAGATAGAAGTCAAAGGTTATGTATAGATTACCGTTCACTCAATGAGGTGACTATCAAGAACAAATATCCTTTGCCTAGAATCAATGACTTGTTTAATCAGCTTGAAGGAGCATGTGTGTTCTCAAAGATTGATCTCCGGTCAGGTTATTTCCAGCTTAAGATAAGGGAACAAGACATACCTAAGACAACTTTCACCACTAGGTATGGATTGTATGAGTACACCATGATGCCATTTGGTTTGACCAATGCACCAGCTTATTTCATGAATATGATGAATAAGGTGTTCATGGAGTTCCTTGCAAGTTTGTTGTCGTTTTCATTGATGACATTTTGATCTACTCCAAAAGCAAATAAGAGCATGAAGGACATTTGCGTTTGATACTTGAGAATCTTAGAGAGCATAAGCTGTATGCCAAATTCAGCAAGTGTGAATTCTGGTTGAATGAAGTTGGATTTCTTGGACACATTGTGTCAGGAGATGGTGTAGCAGTTGATCCCGCAAAAGTGTCAGCTGTAACCGAGTGGGAATCTCCCAAGTCAGTAAAGGAGGTTCGTAGTTTCCTTGGCTTGGCAGGATACTA
This sequence comes from Avena longiglumis, assembly GCA_030063025.1. Taxonomy (NCBI): domain Eukaryota; kingdom Viridiplantae; phylum Streptophyta; class Magnoliopsida; order Poales; family Poaceae; genus Avena; species Avena longiglumis. The sequence goes on from CP125977.1 coordinate 482,891,223, forward strand.
CAGAAGATTCATTGATAATTTCTCCAAGGTAGCTAAGCCAATGACGTAGTTACTAAAGAAAGACAATAAATTTGCTTGGTCTGAAGGATGTGAACTCAGTTTCCAAGAATTGAAGAAGAGACTAGTGACAGCACCAGTCTTATGTCTGCCAGATTTAGAGAAAGATTTCCAAGTGTATTGTGATGCATCTCATCATGGATTAGGTGCAGTTCTAATGCAAGAAGGGAAAGTTGTGGCTTATGCCTCAAGACAACTCAAAACTCATGAGGTAAATTACCCTACTCATGATTTAGAGTTAGCCTCTGTTGTCCATGCACTTAAAACATGGAGACATTATCTTTTGGGAAAGCGATGTGAAGTGTTCACAGATCACAAAAGTTTGAAGTATATCTTCACTCAGAAAGAAATCAACATGAGACAAAGGAGATGGCTATAACTCATCAAGGACTATGACTTAAGTTTCCAATACCACCCCGGTAAAGCAAATGTTGTAGCGGATGCACTAAGCCATAAGGTATTTGTGAATGGCCTTACTAAGGGAGAGTTTCCAGATGATCGGTGTGCCCAATTTAGAGACCTTAGATTGGAGATTGTGCCTGAAGGACATCTCATGTCATTGGATGTTCAACCTACATTGTTGGACAAGATCAAGGAAGCCCAAAAGACAGACAAGGAAATTGAAGAGATTAAGGAAAAGATTGGCAAAGGAAAGGCCAAAGGATTCCATGAAGACGAACAAGGTACTTTATGGTATGGATAACGTATCTGCGTTCCGCAAGATCCGGAGCTTCGAAAACTGATTTTACAGGAAGCACACAACTCACCATATTCCATTCATCCGGGTAACACCAAAATGTACATGGATATGAAGGAAAGATTTTGGTGGAATAATCTCAAGAAGGACATCGCCGAACATATTGCTTTGTGTGATGTATGTAGTAGAGTGAAAGCGGAACATAAGAAACCAGCAGGATAGCTACAACCACTACCTATTCCTAATTGGAAGTGGGACAAGATTGGCATGGATTTCATCACCGGATTGCCAAGGACCAGGTTAGGATATGATTCTATTTGGGTAGTAGTGGATCGCCTCACTAAAGTGGCTCATTTCATACCCGTGAAGACAACCTACATAGGTGCTAAGTTGGCCAAGATCTACATGAATAGGATTGTGTGTCTGCATGGAGTACCCAAGAGTATTGTGTCTGATAGGGGAACTCAATTCACTTCTCATTTTTTGAGGCAACTGCATGAGTCATTGGGAACGAGGTTGGAATTCAGCACTGTTTTTCATCCTCAGACTGATGGACAGACAGAAAGGACCAACCTGATTCTTGAAGATATGTTGAGAGCATGTGCTCTAGACTATGGAGCTAGTTGGGATGAAAGTTTGCCTTACGCAGAATTCTCTTACAATAACAGCTATCAAGCCAGCATTGAGATGGCACCGTTTGAGTTTCTCTATGGGAGAAAGTGTACCACCCCATTGCTATGGAATGGTGTGGGAGAAAGAAACTTGTTCGCACCAGAACTAATCAAAGAGGCTGAAGAGAAAGTCAAGCTAGTTAAGGACATATTGAAGATAGCACAGTCTCGACAGAAAAGCTATGCAGATCCTAAGCGTAGAGAAGTCACCTATGAAGTGGGTGATAGAGCTTATCTTAGAGTGTCACCACTTCGTGGAGTGAACAGATTTGGAGTCAAAGGAAAATTGGCCCCAAGATATGTTGGACCATTCAAGATTCTGAATCATAAAGGAGAAGTAGCTTATGAAATTGAACTGCCAGAATCATTATCTGCAGTTCACAATGTGTTTCATGTGAGTCAGCTAAAGAAATGCCATCCAGAGATGGAAGAGACTTCTTTGAAGGATACAATACCTTTGGAGGATGTTCAATTGGAAAGTGATCTCACTTATGAGGAAAAACCCATCAAGATTCTTGAGACTGCAGAAAGAGTTACTCAGACTAAGACTATCAAATTCTGCAAAGTCCAATGGAACCATCATTCCGAAGAAGAAGCAACATGGGAAATAGAAGATGATCTTCGGAAAGACCACCCTCACCTATTTGCTAGCCAATCTGAATCTCGAGGGAGAGATTCACCGTAAGGGGGTTAGATTTGTAACATTCCTAAAATCATGTTTTCATAGTTTTGCATGAGCATTTTAGGTTCATTTTCAAAGTTATTACAAAAACAGAAGCATTTGTATGCTTATTATTTTATGTAAGCAAAGCATTGATCCAATTCTACTCTCTGATGAGAGATTATTTGTTTCAAACCAAGATTGTTTGTTCATGAGTTGGTTTGGTTGACTTCCAAAGCTTGGACAAATATTTCAAACCAAAAATATGGTTTTAAAACCATTTTCATATCTTTATTACATCTTGTGTAAAGGCACTGTTTTATTTTTAAAACTCCAAAGGAACCAAGAAAGTCTGGTGAGACAACATGGTTTTATACTAAAAAATGTGCAGGTTTCATTTTATAAAAATCCAGAACAAGTTTGAAATCAAAAACATTTGAAATCATTTGAATTTGATTCCTGGAAATTCAAGCAGAAAAAGAAAAAGGGTTAAAGAAAACAAGAAGGGCCAGCACTACTCTTTTGGCCCAGCAGTTGACTCAGCCCACTAAGCCCACCCGGGGTCTTCCTCTCTCTCTCTCTCTCTCACAAGACGCAGACCTACCCCGCGCTCGTTGACCGGTGGACCCAAATGCCACGCAGTCATCGTCCCCAAACCACGCACCCCCCGACCCCGTCGACGCCGCCGTTACCACCTTCACCGACGCGTTTAAATCTGGTTAATTGCCGTTGATTGCGTGCGTGATCCTCACCCCTGTTCTAGCTACTTAATCCCCTCCCCTCTCCACATCTTTCCCCTCACTCAGCGCCTCTTCTCCGCCACCAGGCTGCCCACAATTCCACTTGCACCGCCGAAGTACCGAGCGCCTCCGGCAACGCATTCCGGTGAGCACAGGGCCCCTCTTCATCTCTGGTTCATGCGAGCATGTACGCCAGGCTTCTGTGCATCACCTCATGCCATTTGTTTGTTCTGTATTGCACCAGGACGTCACCTCCGTCCATCTCTGCAAACAACAGAGCCGCCGCTCAACTCCGACGAGGAATACCGGTAACCTCCGAGCGCCCCTTGCTTCCTCTTTGACCCTGTCGTGTTTGCCACAACCTTGTGCATCCTCTTACACCACTGGTTCGTGCTAGGGCAGTCTACATCATCGGCAACAACTCCATCTGCAAGCACCCGACGACGTCTGCAAGTCTGACGAGCCCCAGCAACCTCTACAGCGCGCCCGACCTTGCCCGTTTGCACGTTGAGCTTCCTCGTGGCATCGCGAGTCTGGTAAGCCCCTCCGTTTACCCCAGCCCCCTCCGTAGCCGCCGGACTGGCAGAGCCACGCCGCCGCGTCGCCGTCGCTGGCGCCGCCCATCCATGGTCGCACGCTTGGCAACCGTAGGATCTAGATCCTGCGCTTAGGATTAGATTTGTAGCGAAGCGGTATCTGTTGATCTGAGTCGTGCGTAGTAAGTTAGATCTAACGGCCCGCGAGTGTGATACGGTGCGAAATGGTATCGGCCAATCAGACGCTGCCGCGTGGCATGTTCTTTGTTTTAAAAATCTGAATTAGATCTATTAGAGTTTCAAACTTGTAAAATTCATCACTTTTGATCCACACGTTCAAATTTTACAAATTTTATATCATTGGAATCAGGAGAAAGAATGTTATCTGTTTATGCAATGTGTTTAATGTTTTGATTCTGTAAAATTGATTATTTTTGTAGAGACATTTGTAGGCTTATTTTGAGTATAGAAATTATTTGAAAAATGATTTAAAAATCAAATAAAGTTTATTTAGTGTGTCTTGGTCTTGCTTATGAATCAGTATATTATGCTTGTCTTGTTTAGTGTAGAAAATTATCACATGGCATTTTTGCATGCATTCATATATTTTTTTTTGTATATTTTGTTATGTGATTTTGGTGCCATTATTTTATGTGTAGATTTTGGTGCTAATAGTGATTGTGGTTGTGAAGATTGTTGCTACCCCCCAAACTACCAAGGCAAGTGGTGCTTCACGTTTCTTCCCAATATTTTACCTATGCACTAGAAATATTTTGTATAGGACTTGCATGATTATTTTGCTAAGTATCTATATGCTATGCTTGGGAAATCCTAGTAGTTGTAGAAATGTTAGAATTTCCTATAAGTTAAGATACTTGCTATTGCCATGCTTAGCCTAGCTAGTAGCAACCAAGGGTGGATTATATAATCATGCTATGAGAAATATTTCTAAGTCTTTGGACTTATGTTTTGCTTAATAAAACAACTAAGTGAATGAAACACCTGGGTGGAATGGAAAGATTGGTTTGTTTTGAGTGGTTACACAAGGCCCATTTCTATGGTTTACCTTGTATATCACACTTGTGGAAAGCCACCCAGGAACAAAGGGATTTGAGATGCCAAATGTTAAGAAGCTTCTAGTGCAGCCACATGGCAATATGGGATTTGCCTGGATCACATAGGTTGCAATAACTTAGCCATTTGGAAAGCTTGTGGTAGTGGGATGATAGGTTGGAACGCGTCCACTTGGTCTAAGGGAAGGTTTCTGAAAGGTCCTATCTTGGTGAAAATCAAGTCTTGTGGGGAAAGTGCACAACCTCTGCAGATGGAAGAATCGAAGTACTTATCCATGTCCTTGGTATTGGACAACTTGAGTATCAATACATGGAAGCTATCAAGAATCTCCTCATCCCAATTTTCTAAGTTAAAACTTGTGGTTGAACAAGGGTGAAGGTTCACCAATTTCTATTGGTGATTCCTTGGGAAAGTTTTGTCAAAGGAAAACTTAGTGTTTTCAACTAATAGGTAAAACCTATTTTGAGCAAAGCAAGCCTAAGCTACACTTAGCCAAATTCATATAGTATCTAGATGTTAATATTCTACTAAGGTATCACTTGCCAATACTATTCCAATGTATTGACCCACTGTGGTTGTAACTTGTGATGTTGCAGGTTATTCTGATGATGATTGGGGGTTATGAGTCTACACTCAACATGCTTGCCTGTGGCACATGAAGATGAAGAATTGTTTATATTATTATGGTTAAATTCTTGTATTAGGCCTATGGCCATGGAGTTGTAAAAGACTATGTTTGTCTCTAGAATGATATGTAATAATGACCTTTGTTTTTGTGTACTTCATCTTAAAATGTGGATGCTAGCATTGATCCAGGGACTAGCATTGCAATCACAGGGATCCTTACCTTTAAACACTATAAGGAATCTGGCTATATATGACCCTCCATTTTCGTCACAGAATCGTCATAGTAGTCCGTTTATGACGTTTCTATGATGATTTTGAGATCGTCAAAAGCTGGGCGTCGCAAATGAACTATAACGACGTTTTTTGTGAAATCGTCATAACCGTCTATGACGATATTGGATCGTCATAACGTCTATGACGATCCAATATCGTCATGGGACATCTAGCCTGGCCACGTCAGATCCTACGTGGCAGATCCGATGTGGCAACGATTCAGCCCGGTCCACTTCACCCATTTAAATGGGCCAAGCCCAACAATTCAATACATTTATGCTTATGTTTCCTACCAATTTTGTCTCAGCTACATGGGCCAAATCCAACGTTTCAGCCTGTTTGTTTTATGCCTTGGCCTTTTTATAGTCCAATTATTTTCTATTTTCAGCCTTTTTACAATCCATTTATTTTCCAATTTCGGCCTTTTTGTCAATGGGTCACAATTGTCAGATTGTTCTACAATGGGTCTGAACTGTCAGGTGGGTCCCAATTGTCAGTTCATCTCATTTGTATGGTTTTTATTTTTTTTCACGTCAAATGAATGACCAATATACCAATTAGAAAGGAGAAAGAATACAAATGAAAATCTATAAATAACAGCCAAAATCGCTTTGTTACAGTATGATTGTCGGAATAGTTATAACACATGTGAAATTGCACAATTGACAATGCAGCCATCAAATATTTCATACCCTACAGTCTACAAATAAAAATCTCAGAAAGTACTAAAGCTAGCTACTCTTGAACATCATCAGCCTGTAGCGCTTATAAAGACGGTTTAAATGGTGTACTAGGCCTTGAGCTTCTAAGCCTTCTCCTGCATTTTAAACAGAAAAGTTGCATTAGCACAAGATTACATTCGCACAGATTCGCACAGATATCCCTATACTACTATAGGGATATCAAACTCTGCATGAATTAGTTATTGTTCAAAGATGCAACAATCAACTAACAACATGCTAACGCCAGCCAGATGTAATTCCACCATTATCAAAAGCAAACTAGCTGCCAAAGCAATTTCTTCTATTGTATCCATGATAGCTATGACCAGGTTACCTAATATACCAAATAAGTTATGATCAAATCTCCCATACGTGACTAAAACCATTTTGTGCAGAATTCGTTAGTAACTGGAAACGTTCTGAGAAGTATAGTCAATCAAGAAATGAAGGAACCGATATTTCTACTGTTTCTATTTCAACAGCAGCACGAGTACAAAGCACTAAATGAAGAAAGCATGACAGGAGAAAGGGATCACAGGACTGAACCAAATTCCAGGACTAAACCAAATGCCAGCAGACACAAATGGCACAAGTAATATACAAAATAGTTCCAAGACTGAACCAAATTCCAGCCTTTCAGTGTGCTTCATCTACAGCTAACATCACTAACAAAATAACAATTGAGGATGCCAAGCTTTTCTCACTCTAGATTTTTTGTTTCCTAGCCTTGCTTCAGTTTATCTAGCTATCAACATACAAATTAAGGAGTACGAGAAAAATAGAGCAGCGACATCGCAATCCTATTACCTTGAGAAACACTAGCACATGCATCTTACTACATGTACTTGTCGAGGAAGATCTAGACCAAGAAGATCAGGTCAAGGATCCCCCTGAGGCGCATGGTGATAAATGAAGATGACAGTATCTAGTAAAGCAACAAAATAAAGGTTATAAGTTAAGCCTTTGTTAAACAAATAACACACCTGAAACAAGTTCTTGCAGATGAAACTATACTAGGATAAACAAACTACGTCTAAAACTAATTAGACTTTCAAGCTTGTATCAGGCATACAAGCAAGAGCTAATGTCCAGATGAATTAACAACCCAAGAAAAAAGCATGTGATCTTCCTTTCCATCAAAGAATGAAATCAATTTTAGACCATAAAGGTATACAGTCCATGCTACAAATAGGGAGCTTCTTTATTTCACAGGATACAACATAATATGTATATACAAATGAACAGAACACATGCAGAATTTACCCTCAAAAGGAGTTCATATAGGACAATACTAGGATATTTGCATGGCAAACTAACAGGTAAATGGAGTGTCTCAAACAAAAGTAACAGATCAAATGAACATCCTGGAACATTTTACATTGTAAAAACTACAACATAAGCATATTCCTGACAGTTGATAGTTACATTGGTTCAATAAATCAATTGAGCATCAAAATTTCTTAAATAAGCAAGATCAGCAACAGAACTTTACAAGCTACACTTATAGCTTGGTAGTTTCCTTGTTGGCCTTGGTTATAGCCATATCCACCATACCCACCTTGATTATCATAGTAGGGCATCAACAAATCAATGACTATACAAGGTGTATGAACTAGGAATTAGTATACATGCATCCATGGCCATACTTAATAGGGGATGTCATTTCTCTTATTTGTTCATCTACATACATGCATCAGGATATACACAAAATTAGGAACTAATCAGTATCAAATCTTAGCTAAAGATACCAGTACAAGAGTGCTAGAATCGAGTTCATTGGCCATTCCTACGAATTATGGTACTAATAGCTCCTAAATATACCAATTGCTAGCTGCCAGGCATAAATTGGCAATCATATGAGTTTTTTTTTTGCAATCACAGATCCACAAATAGTAATAACAGGAACACGATTGCTTGTATCCCTTTCTACCTATTCATCATCGATACACGATTCCAAAATATTCAGCAAGAACTAATCCACCATACTAGTAAACAGACGACCAACATGGTGATGTTTACCTTTGCATGAGGGAGATGGAGGAGCCGACCAACGCGGTAGAAGGGGATCCAGGGGCTGTCGATGGCGGACGGACTGCACGAGGCATGCACGGAGGTGCAGAAGACCGAAGGAGGTTGGGGCGCCAGATCCATGCGGGGTTTCGCCAACTCCCGCCCGTCCTGCTAGGGTTTCGCCCGTTGCCCTTGGCTGGAGAACGAGGACGAAGGACGGCGGCGCCATGACGGCATCCTCCTGCTGGCCCTTGATGCCCGCGGTGATGAGAGGAAGATGAAGCTGAAGATGCCTGCGGTATCCCATCTGCGCGGCATGCTGGTGACACGGATATAGTGCTGGTCCTCAGCGGCGGAGAGGCAGTAGAGCAGGCACGCGACGAGGAGAACGGACATGAGGTTGTGGATTTGGTTCGCCCAGACGCGGTCGTGGGAGAGGGTGAGGTACAACCAGGCGGGAGAGGGTGAGGACGCACCCGAATAGGTCGGGCTCGTCAGGGCCGCTGGGGTCCTCGGGATCCGCGGGCTTCTTCTCCACCGTCGCTCGGTCCCGCGAGTCGGCGATGGCCTCGAGGAGGGACTCGTCGGCGAGGAGGAAGAAGCCGATCTGCTTGGGGTCGGCTCGCACGAAGTAGGAGGAGGGGGATTCCAGGGGAGATGGTCAAAGCTTGGTCACCAGCGAGGAAGAGAAGCACGGTGTTGGAGATCTGGGGTGGCCGCCGATCTGGGTCGGGTGTTGGGGGAGGCGACGCGTGCGGATAGGTTAGAGAAGAGTTGGTGAGGATAGGGTTTGCAAAGGCCGTGGGCACGATGAGGTGTAATTTGTGCTTCTTTGGGTGAGCCACAGGGCGTTGGATCGGCACTGAACGACCCAGATCGGTCCGATAAGGCTGATCCGTGAGAGGCTCTTTCCTGTGTTCTGATTGGTTCGTTCAGAAAACACCTCATTTTTTGCACTCTGAGAATCAGAAATGACTTTTTTTGAAACTAAAATGAAAATTCCTGCGATAACATTGTTCGTATTCCAAGATGCACATGTGAGCATAATGTTGCAAGAGGAAGTTTTCCTTTTTATCGCACCGAAAAACTATTTTCCATTTTCCGGGCGCAAAAAACGGGGCGTTTTGTGAAGCAACCACCAAATGACAGTTTTAGAATGGTACCGCCACATTTTGTAAAAATATTAGACCACCTTACATGGACAATGTCCCAACCGAGGTATCTCAAACCTTTCCGTCCACCCCTGGCGAAAAAGACAAATTCCTACCGAATCAGGAGGAAGTGGGTGTGGCATCCCGCAAAACCACTACTAGAAAATCACGTTGAAGTTGTGCATTGCATCGTCAGCTTCATGCATTGTCTGATTGCATTATTTGAAAAGCCTAGTTTTGAATTGTATAAAAGCCCCTCTTATTTTCAAACACAAAACCCCGATCGCATCGGAGGTCTTATTTGTCTAAAAACTATTTGTGCAAAGTGGTTTGTTTGATTAGAACGGGACCAAACAAACACAAATAATAAAACAGCCCCTCCTAAATCCTAGTCTCACCCAATCTATCCCTACCCACCAACAGCAGACCGCCACCTCACCCTCTCACCCAAGCTATACCCACCTGCCACCTCATCCATCCAGCCCCTCCCCCTCCCTTTTTTCACCTAGTCCACCCTCACCCAACCTCTCTCCTCTCACCAGTGGCCCACCTCCTGGGCCCCACCTTGTCACCTCTCCCTCCCCAGCCACCAAACCCCAGCCACAAGCAGCACACACACGCTGCTGCATCTGACCCGCTTCCTCGACCCGGCCCCGCCTGACCCACCGTGTCCCTATCGCGTCCCAGCACCCACGCCTCCCACGCGCTGGGACCCACGCCACTGAGTCGCCATGCAGCCGTCCCCACCCGCACGCAACCTGCTTCTTCCTCCCATCGCCAACCCGCTCAGCCGCCGCCGCTTTTCCCCCTGGCCAAGGTCCCCTTCGCCGACCCTCCTCCTCCTCGCCCGCTCATGGCCGAGCCCGTTCCCGACCTCCCTCTCCTTCTAGCCCGCCACCTCTCCCGGCCGTCCTGGGCGCATCCCGACGCCGCTCCTCGCCCGCTTCCTCACCACCGCCTTCCGACCTTCCTCGCGCCTCCTCCGGCTGCGCGTCGACCCTCCGTCGCGCCCGCAGACTAACCCCACCCGTCTACGCCCCCGCGGCGCTGCCGCCGGCGCGTTCTCCTCGGCGCCTGCCCGAGCCTCCTCCACTGCGTCGTCTCCGGCGTCCGCCCGCCGCCTCCCGACCCCGCCGCCCGTCGCCATCATCACCGCCACTGCGCGCCTCGCGATGAGCCGAGCAGCCGCCGCGTGCCCTTCTGCCCGAGGCCGTGCTCGTCGCCGCCACCTTCCCGAGCCTCCTCTGCGCGCCGCTTCGCCGCCACGGCCCGCCCGCCACCCTCCACCCGACGCCCACCGACGACCTTCCCGCCCGCGCTTCTTCCTCCGCACGCCGCCGCCGTTCCCTGCTGCAGCTCGCCAGACGCCTCCCGAAGAGTTCTGCGCCGCCGTCTGCCTCGTTCTGCGGGCCGACCGCGTCGCCATGGAAGCCCGTCCGGGCCCACTTCACCGTCAACCGTCGCTATCGATGCCGATCACTGCTATGCACCGACAAGATCTACCGCTCAACGCCTACCCGGAACCCAAGACCATCGAGGCCGTCCCAATCCCGACATCGACAACCGTCGCGGAACATCTTCGACATGGGACGTCAAGGCCCCGTTATGAAACTGACAAGCTCAGCCCCTCGGACCCGATGACCACCAAGAACGCCCCGAGAACGACAAGTACCTCCCGCGAACGCCAAACCCGAACCGAAAGGACGCCAAGATCGCCACCTGTACCACAAGTACCGCACCCCGGACGCCAAGTACTTCACCCCGGAGCCAAGACCGACTCGATGGCGCGAGCCCGACCAGAACCTCGCACGGCAAGCTCGACCCTGTGGGTCCCGACAAGATCGGCACGACGATAAGAACGGCACCGACCCGGAAGAAGCCGATGCGCCCCAACACCGACCCAAGTTCTGCTTCCGGACATCGAGACCCCGAAGCGACAAGATCTGCCCCGTGACGAAAGAACGATCCCGCCGAGCCCGAACCGTCGGACCCTGAGACCAACCCCGAACCCCGGAACACCAAGATCGTCGAGCCCCTCTGATGTGTGACCCCTTTTCCTCGAACCCCATTTGATAACATAACAACTTGTTGCATATTTAATTGTCATCTCGCATGCATCTTGTGTGGTTTGGGGGCCTTTTGCCGATTCACCTAATAATTAAATATGGGGCCCATATGCGGGCAAATCTAGCCTTATATTGGCCTCATTTAAACTTGTGTAGCGAACCGTTACCTTTTCTGCCTTGTTAAACAACACTTAATTGCGGGGGATCTAAACAACATGAACCTATTAACTAATTGTCGGGACCCCAGTTCCGCTTAACATGACCTAATTGCATCGCACCTTTGCCATGTCATTCATCATGCATGCATCATGCCGATCTTCTGCCGTTGTATTAAATAGTGCATCCGGTGTTTCTTCTAGTGTTTTGCTTCTTCGCGGATAAGGCCGTTGAGTTGATGTGAGCTTCGCCCCGATCTTCGGATGAACCCTTCGACAATGTTTTCAGGCGAGCATCTCCCCCTTTCTACCTATCTTACTTTGATAGTCTTTATTCCCTCCTGTTGATCTATTGCTATCTGTGTTGCGATGCTCTAGTTTTCGTACCCGTGATATCCCCTGCAGCCTTATATTGCCTTGGACACATCCTATTACCTGTTGTTTGGTAGATAGTTGGACTTGCGTGTCGTAGCTGCTTGCTTAAGTGCTAATGTGTGTCGCCATATGCCACAGTTGCTGATGTATTGCCGCATGTTGTTGTTGGAGATGATTCTAGTTTTACTTATCGTCACTTTAAATTCTGTTTAACAACTAAAATTGAATAAGCAGAGGCATCGGTGGGTGATAGAAAATATTTGGTTTCCGAACGCCCACTTGTGTCCCGTAAGACCCCGAGTACTTGATACCTGTTCCTTGATTTTTGCGCGCTATCCACATCCGGGAGGTATATGGGACCCCCCTGAGCCAGAGCTTGATTCATTCTTATTTCTTGGGGCCACAAACTAGTTTGAGGTTTTATTTACGATCCTGTACTTATGCCATGCTACTTTCTGTATTTAAATTGTGCGAGGAGCACACTGCATCGCTTAGGTAAGCGGATTGATTACGCTGCGGTATCGACAAGCCCAGCCACACTTTCGGGTTCCCGAGCTTCAGCCATTGTCGCAAACCTTGAGTCCGTCTCGAGCTTGCTTACTCCGTTGCGGGATCTACTCAATGGGTGGCCCCGAAATATTTCTGAATCTGTGATTGTTCGTGAAAGCCTCGTTGGGTTTTGATTTGGTTTTCGAGGTTGATCGGCGTGTGTTGCTATTGGTGCACCCCGCCGGGTAAAACTTTCAAAGCCGTGTCCGCGGATATGGACGACTTGGAGCGAGATCTCGATCATAGACAAGCATAACTAAAGTTTCTTGCTATAAATTTGACTTTATAATGACTAGTAATCAGCTTCACTATAATGGAATGGCTAATTAATACTGCCCACAATTGCTTGTTTGTTTGTCGCTTGCGACAAATGTATCTGACTAGTAAGTATTTGCAACTTCAACGAATTGGCCGAATAAAAGTACCAACAACTTCTGGGTTTATGGGTTATCTCATGTTAAAAGTATCTGACTAGTAAGTGCTGCCACTATAACGGAATGATTAACTAAAAGTGCCCACTGCTTACTTTATCAGGACGATTATCTAAACCTGACTAGTAAAGTGTCGCAACTAAAACTGAATAAGTAAAACTGCCAACTGTGTGAGTTCCTCGGTTGACTTCCTCGTTTGGTCTCGAGGGGGAAACATCAGGATGGGTTTGTTTGGTGTTAGCCTCAGGTTGGATCCGGATAGGTCATTCTTACCCCTCTCTGATAACCGTCAGTTGTATCGAGTCTCTATAGGGTGTTTAGTGCATGCTGCCGCTGCCGCTCAGTCCACCATACCTATGTAGGCGAGGATCGCCGAATTCTAGCCTCGCTGTCTTGGCCTCGATCTTGACGCTCCTTCTTTGTTTTCTGCTTTGCCTTTGTCGGCACCCTTTTGTTAAGCAGGTTTTGAGATCGACGCCGTTAGCGTGGTTACCCTTCCGGCTTGGCCAGGCAGGGTTATGGACGCCATTGGTTATTCTTCGGCTCTTAGCCCCATTTGCATCGATCTTGTCCGTAGGACGCCTATCGTTTTCAAGGTGATTTGGATCTTTGTATATTACATCGTATTCTTGACTCTTTGAGTCATTATATATATCTGCTCGTGGGTCCCATCGAGGACTGTGTAATGCTATTACTTTGTTTTCCACCCGCGAAAGTGCTGGTGGCACCTTTGAATCGTTTATATGCGGTTTGGCGAATTTTGCTCAAACTTGCATAGGTCCGATTCTCGAGGGTGTTACTGAGTGGTATCGAGCTCAGCTTGCGATACCCAAGTCCAACTGTAGGATAACCTAGCTAACGGCCAAGTAGAGTGTCAAAACTATTTTGCAAAATCGGTTGGATAGTTACGATTAGGTCTGATTTTACTCACCCCCTCTGCTGCTCTCCTCTCACCTCAAGTGTTTTGAATCCGCCCTCTTCTCTTTCTTCGAGTCCAGGAATTCTCGCGGTTGGGTTCCGTCGTACCGTCAGCGTTTCGCTCCCTTCTTTGATAACGGTGTTGCTACATCTGGTGTTCACGCTGCCTGAGGAATCCGTCTTCCGTGTTACCCTTCTTGTTCCTTGTTTGTGTCTCCGGTGTTTCCGACGACGACATCATCTACGCCAGATCCGAGAGTCGCATCACTCCTTTGTTCGAACCTCGCTTCGAGATCTTGATCGATTCCGAGAGTTGGTTGCATAATCCGCCTATTTGTGTGCAGAGTAATGGTTCGAGTGCGGGATGGAGTAGCTACCATACCACTACTCTTATCATTCGCTCTTGTACATCGAATCAGCGGATCCAGCAGTTTTACTCCGTCCACGGAAGTTAGGGGTGGCTTTATTTGTTGATACCTCTACCTTCGACCTGTTGTTCCCGGAGTGTTCTCCCGACGATCACGGACAACGACCTCTTGTTAGTGGTGTCGCGAGGATCTACGCAAAGCGAGAAGATGCAGATCGCCGACCTTCTTTCCGGTACCATGAGGCGGATCTCGAGGGCGAGATCCATTGTTAGTGGTGTCGAATTGTGGCATCCCGCAAAACCACTACTAGAAAATCGCGTTGAATTTGTGCATTGCATCGTCAGCTTCATGCATTGTCTGATTGCATTATTTGAAAAGCCTAGTTTTGAATTGTATAAAAGCCCCTCTTATTTTCAAACACAAAACCCCGATCGCATCGGAGGTCTTATTTGTCTAAAAACTATTTGTGCAAAGTGGTTTGTTTGATTAGAACGGGACCAAACAAACACAAATAATAAAACAGCCCCTCCTAAATCCTAGTCTCACCCAATCTATCCCTACCCACCAACAGCAGACCGCCACCTCACCCTCTCACCCAAGCTATACCCACCTGCCACCTCATCCATCCAGCCCCTCCCCCTCCCTTTTTTCACCTAGTCCACCCTCACCCACCCTCTCTCTCCTCTCAGCCGCGTGGCCCACCTCCCAGGGCCCCACCTTGTCAGCCTCTCCCCTCCCCCTGGCCACCAAACCCCCCAGCCCGCAGCACACACACGCCACGTGCATTCGCCAACCCCGCTTCCCGACCCCGGGCCCGCCCATGACCCCACCGTGTCCCTACTGCCCCAGACTCCACACGCCCCACGCTGCTGGGACCCACACGGAGTCGCCACAGCCCCGTCCCACCCCCAAGACGCAACCTGCTTCTTCCTCCCCATCGCCAACCCCGCTCAGCGCCGCCGCCGCTTTTCCCTAGCGCCCCGCTGGGTCCCCGCCGACCCTCCTCCTCCCTCGCCGCTCCGCAGCCGAGCCCCTGCTCCCAGCCCTCTCCGCTAGCCCGCCACCGCCCTCTCCCGCCGTCCCATGCGCATCCGGCGACCTCACGCCTCCTCGCTTCCTCACCACCGCCCCGCCTCCTCGGCTCCGGCGGGCTGCGTCGACCCTCCGTCCGCGCCCAGACTAACCCCACCTCTGCCCCTCCGGCCTTCGCCGCCGCCGCGTTTCTCCTCGACGCCTGCCCGAGCCTCCTCCACTGCGTCGTCTCCGGCCGTCCTGCGCCGCCCGCCCGACCCCGCCGCCATCATCACCGCCACCTGGCGCCCGCGATGAGCAGCCGCCGTGCCGTCCTCTGCCCGAGGCCGTGCTCGTCGCCGCCACCTCCCCAGAGCTCCTCCGCAGCCGCCGCCGCCAGGGCCTCCTCTTCGCCGGCCACGGGCCCCGCCTCCGGCCACCCTCCACCCGACGCCGCCCTCCACCGACGACCTTCCCAGTCGCCGCCCGCGCTTCTTCCTCCGCACGCCGCCGGCCGCTGTTCCCTGCAGCTCCTCGCCGTACGCCTCCCCGAAGAGTTCTGCGCCGCCGTCCGGCCTCCGTTGCTGCGGGCCCGATCGCGTCGCCATGGAAGCCCCCGTCCGCGGGCCCACTTCACCGTCAACCGTCGCTATCAGATGCCGACTCTGCTATGCACCGACAAGATCTACCGCTCTGAACGCCTAAACGGAACCCAAGACCATCGAGGCCGTCCCAATCCCGACATCGACAACCGTCGCGGAACATCTTCGACATGGGACGTCAAGGCCCCGTTATGAAACTGACAAGCTCAGCCCCTCGGACCCGATGACCACCAAGAACGCCCCGAGAACGACAAGTACCTCCCGCGAAGGCCAAACCCGAACCGAAAGGACGCCAAGATCGCCACCTGTACCACAAGTACCGCACCCCGGACGCCAAGTACTTCACCCCGGAGCCAAGACCGACTCGATGGCGCGAGCCCGACGAACCTCGCCGCACGGCAAGCTCGACTGTGGTCCCGACAAGATCGGCACGACGATAAGAACGGCACCGACCGGAAGAAGCCGATGCGCCCGACACCCAAGTTACGCTTCGGACATCGAGACCCCGAAGCGACAAGATCTGCCCCGTGACGAAAGAACGATCCCGCCGAGCCCGAACCGTCGGACCCTGAGACCAACCCCGAACCCCGGAACACCAAGATCGTCGAGCCCCTCTGATGTGTGACCCCTTTTCCTCGAACCCTATTTGATAACATAACAACTTGTTGCATATTTAATTGTCATCTCGCATGCATCTTGTGTGGTTTGGGGGCCTTCTGCCGATTCACCTAATAATTAAATATGGGGCCCATATGCGGGCAAATCTAGCCTTATATTGGCCTCATTTAAACTTGTGTAGCGAAACGTTACCTTTTCTGCCTTGTTAAACAACACTTAATTGCGGGGGATCTAAACAACATGAACCTATTAACTAATTGTCGGGACCCCGGTTCCGCTTAACATGACCTAATTGCATCGCACCTTTGCCATGTCATTCATCATGCATGCATCATGCCGATCTTCTGCCGTTGTATTAAATAGTGCATCCGGTGTTTCTTCTAGTGTTTTGCTTCTTCGCGGATAAGGCCGTTGAGTTGATGTGAGCTTCACCGATCTTGGATGAACCCTTCGACAATGTTTTCAAAGCATCTCCCCTTTCTACCTATCTTACTTTTATAGTCTTTATTCCCTCCTGTTGATCTATTGCTATCTGTGTTGCGATGCTCTAGTCTTCGTACCCGTAATATCCCCTGCAGCCTTATATTGCCTTGGACACATCCTATTACCTGTTGTTTGGTAGATAGTTGGACTTGCGTGTCGTAGCTGCTTGCTTAAGTGCTAATGTGTGTCGCCATATGCCACAGTTGCTGATGTATTGCCGCATGTTGTTGTTGGAGATGATTCTAGTTTTACTTATCGTCACTTTAATTTCTGTTTAACAACTAAAATTGAATAAGCAGAGGCATCGGTGGGTGATAGATAATATTTGGTTTCCGAACGCCCACTTGTGTCCCGTAAGACCCCGAGTACTTGATTCCTGTTCCTTGATTTATCGCGCTATCCACATCCGGGAGGTATATGGGACCCCCGAGCGAGCTTGATTCATTCTTATTTCTTGGGGCCACAAACTAGTTTGAGGTTTTATTTACGATCCTGTACTTATGCCATGCTACTTTACGTATTTAAATTGTGCGAGGAGCACCTTTGTCTTGCTTAGGTAAGCGGATTGATTACGCGGTATCGACAAGCCCAGCCACACTTTCGGGTTCCCGATCGCCATACCATTGTCGCAAAACCGTGAGTCCGTCTCGAGCTTGCTTACTCCGTTCGGGATCTACTCAATGGGTGGCCCCCAAATATTTCTGAATCCTGTGATTGTTCAGTCGTGAAAGCCTCGTTGGGTTTTGATTTGGTTTTTCCGAGGTTGATCGAGCGTGTGTTGCTATTGGTGCACCCCGGCCGGGTAAAACTTTCTGAAAGCCGTGTCCGCGGATATGGACGACTTGGAGCACAGTATCTCGATCATAGACAAGCATAACTAAAGTTTACTGCTATAAATTTGACTTTATAATGACTAGTAATCAGCTTCACTATAATGGAATGGCTAATTAATACTGCCCACAATTGCTTGTTTGTTTGTCGCTTGCGACAAATGTATCTGACTAGTAAGTATTTGCAACTTCAACGAATTGGCCGAATAAAAGTACCAACAACTTCTGGGTTTATGGGTTATCTCATGTTAAAAGTATCTGACTAGTAAGTGCTGCCACTATAACGGAATGATTAACTAAAAGTGCCCACTGCTTACTTTATCAGGACGATTATCTAAACCTGACTAGTAAAGTGTCGCAACTAAAACTGAATAAGTAAAGCGCCAACTGTGAGTTCCTCGGTTGACTTCCTCGTTTGGTCTCGAGGGGGAAACATCAGGATGGGTTTGTTTGGTGTTAGCCTCAGGTTGGATCCGGATAGGTCATTCTTACCCCTCTCTGATAACCGTCAGTTGTATCGAGTCTCTATAGGGTGTTTAGTGCATGCTGCCGCTGCCGCTCAGTCCACCATACCTATGTAGGCGAGGATCGCCGAATTCTAGCCTCGCTGTCTTGGCCTCGATCGACGCTCCTTCTTTGTTTTCTGCTTTGCCCTTTGTCGGCACCCCTTTTGTTAAGCAGGTTTTGAGATCGACGCCGTTAGCAGGGTTACCCTTCCGGCTTGGCCTGGGCAGGGTTATGGACGCCATTGGTTATTCTTCAGGGCTCTTAGCCCCATTTGCATCTGATCTTGTCCGTAGCTGGACGCTCTATCGTTTTCAAGGTGATTTGGATCTTTGTATATTACATCTGTATTCTTGACTCTTTGAGTCGCTGTTATATATATCTGTTCTGTGGGTCCCATAGAGGACTGTTGTGTAATGCTATTACTTCGTTTTCCACCCGCACGAAAGTGCCTGGTGGGCACCTTTGAATCGTTTATATGCGGGTTTGGCGAATTTTGCTCAAACTTGCATAGGTCCGATTCTGAGGGTGTTACAGTGGGTCCGGTTTGAACTACAGGTACATGATCCGATGCTCATGATTTTTGGTAAAAATCATTTTTAGACTCATAATATCATGTTTCTTCAGAGATCCAATGCAAGTTTAGCGAGGCTCGGCCCCTAGCTAAGAACCTTCATGCCCGCCGTTTTGACCATAGTTTGAAACGGGCATCAAAAAATAAAAAATGGTCCGATCAACGCAAATCCTTCGCGTGGTGTCTTATTATGTGACAAAATTGCAAGGAAAAATACCAAACTTGGTAAATTGAGTATGTCTCAAAAAACCCTTCACAAAATGACCTATCATGTTCGAGGTTTCGTGGCTTTCGGGTCAAATGACCAATGTTATGGCTAGAATTAGGGCATAGTTTGTGATAATATGCCCATATTGTGCACACATATGTATCATGGCATGGAGAACAATGTTGCAGCAGGAAGTTTTCCTTTTCGACGCACGGAAAAACCATTTTCCATTTTCCGAGCGCAAAAAACGGGGCGTTTTATGAAGCAACCACCAAATGACAGTTTTAGAATGGTACCGCCACATTTTGTAAAAATATTAGACCACCTTACATGTACAATGTCCCAACTGGGGTATCTCAAACCTTTCCGTCCACCCCTGGCGAAAAAGACAAATTCCTGCCAAATTAGTAGGAAGTGGGTCCGATTTGAACTACAGGTACATGATCCGATGCTCATGATTTTTGGTAAAAATCATTTTTAGACTCATAATATCATGTTTCTTCAGAGATCCAATGCAATTTTAGCGAGGCTCGGCCCCTAGCTAAGAACCTTCATGTCCGCCGTTTTGACCATAGTTTGAAACGGGCATAAAAATAAAAAACGGTCCGATCAACGCAAATCCTTCGCGTGGTGTCTTATTATGTGACATAATTGCAAGGAAAAATACCAAACTTTGTAAATTGAGTATGTCTCAAAAAACCCTTCACAAAATGACCTATCATGTTCGAGGTTTCGTGGCTTTCGGGTCAAATGACGAATGTTATGGCTAGAATCAGGGCATAGTTTGTGATAATGTGCCCATATTGTGCACACATATGTATCATGGCATGGAGAACAATGTTGCAGGAGGAAGTTTTCCTTTTCGACGCACGGAAAAACCATTTTCCATTTTCCGAGCGCAAAAAACGGGGTGTTTTGTGAAGCAACCACCAAATGACAGTTTTAGAATGGTACCGCCACATTTTGTAAAAATACTAGACCACCTTAAATGAACAATGTCCCATCCGGGGTATCTCAAACCTTTCCGTACACCCCTGGCGAAAAAGACAAATTCCTACCAAATCAGTAGGAAGTGGGTCCGATTTGAGCTACATGTACATGATCCGATGCCCATTATTTTTTGAAAAAATGTGTTTTAGACTCGCAATATGCTATTTATTTAGAGATCCAATGCAAGTTTAGCGAGGCTCGGCCCTAAGCTAAGAATCTTCAAAACCATAGTTTCAAAATCATATGTTGAATTATGATATTGTCCCTACTATGGACTAACATGGTATTAGTAGATCCACAATTTAAAATAATCATACTATTCATAATTAACATCCTAGTATGATATAATGAAATTTATAAAAATTTAGAGACAAAAATCAATTATTTTGGAATTTTTATGAGAAAGATACACAAGAATTATGAAAACACAAAAAGAAAGCAAAAAAAACATAACCGGACCTAATCTACTGCGCCCAAGGTCAAAGCCCACCCAAATACACCTTCCTAGCGAGGCCCATTAGGGGGAACGTGGCAGCCAGGCACAGTTTGGATCGCGGGTGATAGTCAAAAGGGTTGAGCGCGGGTATGGAACAACTAAGTTGTGTTGGTCTGGTGGTTAGGTGCCTTTCATCAGTGGGGAGGTCGCCGGTTCGAGTCCCCCTACAACCCCTTTTTTGGTTATTATTCCCGCGCGTGAGTTTAATTTGTGGGTGTAATGGAACCAAATATTGACACATAGGTATGCCACATATGCAAAAACTAACACATAGACATGCCACATAGATAAAAATGCTGGGGAAAATGCTTACTCATTTCAACTTTATTATATTTTAGACGTTATGACCAAATTAAATCGTCGTAATCAGCTACAATATATGTCGTAGAATACATCCGCCATATTATGACGATTTTAGCTACGATAAATATGACGTTTTGGAGTCAAAACGTCTTAATTTTTCAAGGTTTTTACCCCTTCAAACGTCTTATGGCTATCTAGTGCAAAATCGTCATAGATCTATGATGATTTTATTCACGGTCACTATCAGAAGGTCATTGTGTGCCACATTTCTTGTAGTGAAAAGGGAGGGATCTTACATGTTTGCTCCATACCTATTTACACAAATATCTTACAAGAACTTCTTGTTCTTGTGGATATATCCTCACTTATTTCCGCAAACTCACCAAACTACAATACGCAGTACCCTCTATGTACATTATTCAAGCCCGCATCCCTTGGGATGTTATTTCTCTCTCGCTTTCATCTTCCTCTAGTGCTTCCTGGAGTTCCGTCCATGATGACGTGAAAGTCCTACGACTGCCTTCTGGAGCATAGGAGCATCCAGGAGGTGCGTAATCTTGAGTAGAAGTACCGACACTGAGATTAGTCATTGAAAAATGACTAGAGTTGGCGTAATCTTCCACCGAATAGTTCGGGTTTTCTGGCACCGCCTCCTCATATTAAGTTGGTTCCTTAGCTTTTTCTTGGATCCAGTCATATATGTTGGTGTAGTAGCTATTGGGATACTCTTCTAAGTTGATTGGATTAGTATCACCCCCATATGGTCCATAAGGCTCTCTATGGTTATAGTTGATCTCCTCCTCAATACCGGCATCACAAGGTATAGGATTCCCTATGGTTTTACCTTGAGATTCTACGTCCCATCCATACTTGTTAGGCTCGGGTTTATTTGGAATTACTTTATTCCATTCCTGTTTTTCGGAATTGTACTTGGTCCATAGGTCTTCAGGTGGCTTGAAGTCATTCTGGTAATAGGCATAATTTTCTGAGTTTGGGTCATCGAACTCAGTTTCCTCAAACACCTCTCCTGAAGGTATGTATTTGGGATGCCTAGCTTCTTTATCCAACTTCTTCCTACGAGCCATTGCTTTTTCAGGATTAGTAAAATCCTCAATGACCATATCCAGTTCCTGGACTAAAAATTGGTGAGTATTGTGATAAGTGTTTAGTAAAGACCGATAACGATCCATATACTCTGCAGCTAGAGTAGGTTCAGTTTGAACTAAGGTAGACTGATCTAACTCATGCTCTGAGTTTGAGGTTTCATGTGGTATAATGGTGTGAGTACGACCTTCTAGCGCTTGGGATTTATGCTCTCGGATCATGGTTATGGCTGCTGCTACGGCAATCTGGTATGCAGATGCCAAGCACCTTTCCTCTCCTGCTGGCATTTCTCCTTTAAATCCTAACTTCCTGGGTAACATGAACATGACACGGTATTTAGCTAATACCTGCCCATCATAGAAAGTGTAAATCTTGACCAAAAGTCTTGATTCACATTCCAAACTCCATAGAAGTTGTCGGAGATTGTCTGTCCAATCCCCTCCGTAGTCATCCAACGTCCTGTTCATCACTTGAACATTCCGGGGTGGATATCGAGGTGCCATCTAGAACTGTGGATAAGAAATTATCATCAGTCACATAGAGTTAAAACTCTTGGGTAATGTTTGGAATTGCAATCATATAAAAGGGTTATCGCACTAGTAACATAACAGGATTATTCTCAAGTGAATATCCCTCATATCACTAGAGAAATCTTCATTATTGCTAGGATGTGTCCTACAGGTTCTTTGTAAGGGTCCCAACCTTTAATAAGGTAGAGTCCCCTGTGTTTACAATGCTAGTACCTGGATCAATAGCTAGCATCCATAGTTAAGATGTAATATCAAGAAACAAAGGTCATAATACAACTTTATAACCAGGAATAACATAATTTTATTACATCTTACATAGCTCATTTGGCTATTACATTACATTGCAGCAGAATATCTATAAGCATGGGGTCCTTCATCTTGAAAGTGCCACAGGCAGACATGTTGGTTGTAGACTTTGTAATCCTAAACAACACACCTTTCACTAAATCAATCAAACCTGCAACATAACAAGTTACAGCCACAAGGGTCAATACATTTGAATTGTATTAGTAAGTGATACTATGGTAGTATAGTGGAGTCTATCATCTATATGCTTTTGGAAAAGTGGAGTTGAGGCTTGCATTGCTCAAAAATATATTTTCCTTATCATTTGAAAACACTAAGTTTTTGCTTGACAAAATAATCTTTCCCAAGGCATCTCCCAATCAAAGATTGAAGATCCATTAACCCTTGTTCAAACCA
Organism: Avena longiglumis; assembly: GCA_030063025.1. NCBI lineage: Eukaryota > Viridiplantae > Streptophyta > Magnoliopsida > Poales > Poaceae > Avena > Avena longiglumis. Next base: position 482,914,259 of record CP125977.1, read on the forward strand.
CAAGTTTTTAACTTAGAAATTTGGATGATGAGATTCTTGATAGCTTCCATGTCTTGATGCTCAAATTGTCCTTTACCAGGGACATAGCTAAGTACTTAGATTTTACACTCTACAGAGGTGGTGCACTTTCCCCACAAGACTTGGTTTCACCAAGCCAAGATCTTTCAGAAGCCTTTCCTTAGACCAAATGGACGCGCTCCAACCTATCATTCCCACTACCACCAACTGTCCAAATGGCTAAGTTCTAGCAACCTATATGATCCAGGCAGAGCCCATAATGCCAAGTGGTTGCACTTGAAGCTTCTCAACATTTGACATCTCAAATATCTTTGTTCCTAGGTGGCCATCCACAAGTGAGATACACAAGGTAAACCATAGCCATGGGCCTTGTGTAACCACTCAACCAAAAACCACCAAGCAATTACCATTACACCCAGGTGATTCATTAACTTAGTTGTTTTATTAAACAAAAACACAAGTCCTCAGACTTAGAAATTTTTCCATAGTGTGAATATATTTCCACCCTTGTTTTCTATTAGCTAAGCTAAGCATGATAGTAGTAGGAGTCTTAACTTAGGAAATTTACTAAGGTTTCATCTACTAGGATTTCCCATAGCAAGGTTTATACTCAGCAAAATTCCATGCAAGTTTTAATTAGAGAAATCACTAATGCATAGTGAAAGTAATGGGACAAAAGTATGAAGCATCACTTGCCTTTTTGGTGGAGTGTATAAGTTCACTCCTTGTCCTTGCAACAATCACACTCTTCAAGTCACTACAATTCAATCAAGCAAGGCACAATCTTAATCTACCAATCAAGCAAAACATCACATAAATTGATAAAGTCAAAGTAATGCATGCAAACATGCCAAGATTTGTTTTATTTGAAAAAGTGGTTCCTAATGGGTCATAAACATTTGAAAACACCTAATGGTCATTTTATAAAGTGGCAAAGTCATTTGCAAAAGATTTCACTTCATAAACCATTTTCAAAACAAGGTATCATTTTATGTGGTGTAGAAATGTTTTTACTAAGGCATTAATCCATAGGGTTCACAAAATATGTTTTAAAACCATAAAACTTGGTGTTTAGGGTCAGAGAGTTTAAAACAAAACATTTTCCAAAGGTTTTCCTTCAAAACCATTTTTAATAAATAATCCATAGTTTTATTTGACTAGAATTGGTTTTAAATCCAAGAATCATTCTTTTTTTCACCAAACACATTTTTGAAACCATAAAGTGTTTCCTATGGTCAGTAGGTTAAAAATACACCATTTGCAAAATATTTTATCCCCAAAATCATTTTTTAACAATTTTTATAATCTAAACAAGCATACAAATGTTTCTGCAAAAACAAACATTTTTCCAGAAGCTTTTTACTAAACAAATGGCATGGTTGTCTAGGGCTTGCTCCACTGATTCCATTGATATAAAGTTTGTAAAATTTGGACGTGTGGATCAAAAGTTACAAGGTTTACAAATTTGCATAAAAATTTGATTACAAATTCTGTTTTAAATCGTCCAGTGCCACGCGGCGTGTTCTGATTCGTCCATACCGTTTCGGTTGGATCGATCTCTCTGGTGCGTTGGATTTTAAACAGATCGTGCGGCGTAGAGCTATTCGTACCTTTTCGATCAGTGGATCTATCGTGGCGCTTGGATCTACATCCTATGGTGCACAGCACGTTAGCCATCGAGTGGCGGCGCTGGCGGCGGCAGGTGGCGACGTGCATTCAGACGATGACGGTGTCGGCGATACAGGAAGCTAGAGCAGGAGTGGGGTGGCTCACCATAATCTTCGAAGCTTGCTGATGCTCAACGTGGTACTGGCTGGTGAAGGGGCGCACGAGATCGTCCTTAATCGCTCACCGGAGTTGAGCTCGACCTCGGGTGCGGTCAGACATCGACGGGGGCGAGGCTACGGGTCCTGCGCGAGTGGATGGCGAGCACCTGGATGTTCACAAGGCACAGGTGAACAAAATGGTATGAGGCTCTGGTCGAGGCGCACACGGGTTCATGCGGTGAGGCTCACCGGAGTTGCTTGCAGACGGCGGTGCTGTCAGTTGATGTCGTTGCCGGTGCTGTGAGGCACGCGCGAGCAAGCTGGGGGTGCAGAGAGATGCGCCAGGGCTTGGGGAATATGTGAGTGTGGTCGAGGAGGCGAGGGGCGGTGAATACTGGCCGGAATCGTCGTCGGAGCATCGTCGGACAGAGGATGGTGTGGCGAGGAATTGGGCGGCCTGGTGGCATGTTGAGGTGGGGCGACAGAGGGGAACGAGAGAGGATACGCTGGCGTTTATCACTGCATGGTCACGGCGAGGGATTAACGCGATATTAAGGCGTAATCAAGCGAAGAATTAAACGGCGGAACGGCAGCGGCGTCTGGGGGAAGAACATGTCGCGGGTGGGAACGACGAACAGTGCTGTGGGTCCTGGTTGTCTGCGAGAGAGAGAGAGCGTGAGTGTGGGTTCCACATGTCTGTCGCTGAGCAGGTGTGAGTTTGAGTGAAAAACGATTCGCAGAGGGGTGCGTTGGTGGGCTGGAACTGGGCTTGCTGGGCCGGCTTAGCTGGTAGGGTCCGTTTTCATCATTTTTTTTCTGAATCTTTTTCCTTTTTCTATTTCTAATATCTGTTTTGAAATTCAACAAACAAATCAAATCAATCAACAAATCAATCACTCAAATGAATTCAAACTTTTGTCAAAGTTTGTATAGTTTTCAATTTTGTTTAACAACAGAATCCAATGTCCCAAAATAATATAATATTTTTATTTTAGGGTCCATTAATAATTAAATAAAATGGGCCTTAATTATTAAATCAAATGGGTTTTGATTTATTCAAAAACTTCATTTGAAAATCTAAAATAATATAAAAAACAAATCAGTAGGTTTTATTTGAAAATACAAAATACTTGGAAAACTTGTTTAAAATAATTTTTAACAAGTTTTAATATTTTTAATTAAAATGGGAAAAACCTTTACTTTAATAAAATTTGGTTTATTAATAAACACTCATTGTTTTATTTAAATAAACCTTTACTCTTTTAATCAAATCAAAATATTTTATTTCAAAATCTTGGCCAAGGTTTAATTTGGCTATATAAAATAATCCTTATTTATATTTCTATCTTTTCTTTTGAAAACCAAATCTTTTATTAAAAGAACCAAAAATAGTAATTTTAAATATTTTTAAGTTTATTGTTTATTTATCTTTTTAAATCCCTTTAGGATTTTATTTGATCCAAATAGGTTTTGAAAGTTTCCAATTGGATTCAAAAGTTTCTTCTGACCCTGAAAATCAACAAAGTTTTTATTTTATTCATTTATTTTTCACATAACAAGATTTGGAAAATCTTGGGATGTGACAGTTACCACTTAAAATAAATCTCGTCCGAGATTTGGGAAGGCTAGGGGTTACAAGTTGGCTCAAAAGCATCTAGGGTACTACCACCCTTAAAATTTCCAACTAGATTACATCTTGTCTTGCTTGGGATCTTGATGTAACTTTCCTGGACAGAAGTTTGCATAGTGGCCTAGTTCCTTGCATTTGAAACACATCACTTGGCTGATATCTCTCTTTTCCTTTGATATCATTGCCTGTTGTTTGTTTTGTGGTTCTTCTTTTCTGGGCATTCATTGGCATAGTGTCCCATCTCTTTGCAAGTGTAACATTGTTCTTGAGTAATATCCTTCTTGCTAGGGTTGGGGCATTTCTTCTTTTTATTGGGTTTCTCCAAAGCTAGAAGTTCTTCTAGTTCATGCTCTTCATATCTCACCTCAGAGGTGGGAAATCTTTCTCTCTTCTTGGGGCATTGATCTTCATGCTCTTTGGATGTATGATCCTTGTCTCTACAAATATTGCAAGCTTGGGTTCCTTCTAAAATAACATCTTTGTTATCCTTGTTGTCATAAACTCCTTGGGAAGAGTTTTATCCCATGTTGATCATTTGAGTAACCAATCCTTGCAACAATTGGGATTGAAGTTTCAAAATCCTTTGTATGGCTGGGTCTAGTCCATTGTTGTTGGCTAAAAGCTGAGTTGTCTCTTGGCTCAAGTGGTTTTGGGTTGCTATAAGTTCTCTCATGTTGTCCTCTTGGTTGTTGTTGTTGTTATCAACCTTGATGTTGGAGTCTCTTGGAGAAGTCATCTGTTTGGGTTGAATGGAGATTAGAATAGGCAAGATATTTCTAAGGGAATAATTCTAATCATACACATCACAATTCACTCAAGCAATGACCAAGCAATCACAAACAAACATTCCACTCAAACAACAAGTTTCAAGCATATTTTTAGGCAACCAAAAATATTTTTGTTACACCACCTAAGTTGGTGGGCTTGACTTTAACTAAATATGGTGGTCCGTCTATATGGTTCACTTGTGATCTTTCCATCCTTCTTGGCTGATTCTTCTTGCATGAGATCATGGTTTCCTTGGGAAAATTCTTGGTCACAAAACATCAAAGGTGATGATGGTTCCTTCTAAGTTGTGTTTCCTTAGTCTCCAAATATTGAGTAAGATTTCTTGTCTCACTTGTCCTTAGTGATAACCATGGTTGAAGTCCTTGGTGAAAATGCTGAAGATGTTGAAGTCATTAGAGTTGAAGAAGTTGAAGTCATTAGAGTTGATGAAGTCCTTTGCACATGGTGAAGTCTTTGGCCATGGGGTAGGCTTTATCCACCAAGTTGAAATAGGAGAGATGTAGAGTTGAAACCAAAAATGGTTGAGGAAAGAGTTTACAAGATTGTTTTGTAAATAAGTTTTTTGAACAAATAAAACTCTTATATTTTTCTAAGGGTTTTTGTCCAATCCTAGGTTTACAAATCCTATAGGCAACACAATGCTCTGATACCATCTGTAAGGGTCCCAACCTTTAATAAGGTAGAGTCCCTTGTGTTTACAATGCTAGTCCCTGGATCAATAGCTAGCATCCACAGTTAAGATGTAATATCAAGAAACAAAGGTCATAACACAACTTTATAACCATGAATAACATAATTTTATTACATCTTACATAGCTCATTTGTCTATTACATTACATTGTAGAAGAATATCTATAAGCATGGGGTCCTTCATCTTGAAAGTGCCACAGGCAGACATGTTGGTTGTAGACTTTGTAATCCTAAACAACTCACCTTTCACTAAATCAATCAAACCTGCAACATAACAAGTTACAGCCACAAGGGTCAATACATTTGAATTGTATTGGTAAGTGATACTATGTTAGTATAGTGGAGTCTATCATCTATATGCTTTTGGCAAAGTGGAGTTGAGGCTTGCATTGCTCAAAAATATATTTTCCTTATCATTTGAAAACACTAAGTTTTTGCTTGACAAAATAATATTTCCCAAGTCATCTCCCAATCAAAGATTGAAGATCCATTAACCCTTGTTCAAACCACAAGTTTTTAACTTAGAAATTTGGATGATGAGATTCTTGATAGCTTCCATGTCTTGATGCTCAAATTGTCCTTTACCAGGGACATGGCTAAGTACTTAGATTTTACACTCTGCAGAGGTGGTGCACTTTCCCCACAAGACTTGGTTTCACCAAGACAAGATCTTTCAGAAGCCTTTCCTTAGACCAAATGGACGCGCTCCAACCTATCATTCCCACTACCACCAACTGTCCAAATGGCTAAGTTCTAGCAACCTATATGATCCAGGCAGAGCCCATAATGCCAAGTGGTTGCACTCGAAGCTTCTCAACATTTGACATCTCAAATCTCTTTGTTCCTGGGTGGCCATCCACAAGTGAGATACACAAGGTAAACCATAGCCATGGGCCTTGTGTAACCACTCAACCAAAAACCACCAAGCAATTACCATTACACCCAGGTGATTCATTAACTTAGTTGTTTTATTAAACAAAAACACAAGTCCTCAGACTTAGAAATTTTTCCATAGTGTGAATATATTTCCACCCTTGTTTTCTATTAGCTAAGCTAAGCATTATAGTAGTATTAGTCTTAACTTAGGAAATTTACTAAGGTTTCATCTACTAGGATTTCCCATAGCAAGGTTTATACTGAGCAAAATTCCATGCAAGTTTTACTTAGAGAAATCACTAATGCATAGTGAAAGTAATGGGACAAAAGTATGAAGCATCACTTGCCTTTTTTGTGGAGGGTATAAGTTCACTCCTTGTCCTTGCAACAATCACACTCTTCAAGTCACTACAATTCAATCAAGCAAGGCACAATCTCAATCTACCAATCAAGCAAAACATCACATAAATTGATAAAGTCAAAGTAATGCATGCAAACATGCCAAGCTTTGTTTTATTTGAAAAAGTGGTTCCTAATGGGTCATAAACATTTGAAAACACCTAATGGTCATTTTATAAAGTGGCAAAGTCATTTGCAAAAGATTTCACTTCATAAACCATTTTCAAAACAAGGTATCATTTTATGTGGTGTAGAAATGTTTTTACTAAGGCATTAATCCATAGGGTTCACAAAATATGTTTTCAAACCATAAAACTTGGTGTTTAGGGTGAGAGAGTTTAAAACAAAACATTTTCCAAAGGTTTTCCTTCAAAACCATTTTTAATAAATAATCCATAGTTTTATATGACTAGAATTGGTTTTAAATCCAAGAATCATTCTTTTTCTTCACCAAATACATTTTTGAAACCATAAAGTGTTTCCTATGGTCAGTAGGTTAAAAATACACTATTTTCAAAAGATTTTATCCCCAAAATCATTTTTTAACAATTTTTATAATCTAAACAAGCATACAAATGTTTCTGCAAAAACAAACATTTTTCCAGAAGCTTTTTACTAAACAAATGGCATGGTTGTCTAGGGCTTGCTCCACTGATTCCATTGATATAAAGTTTGTAAAATTTGGACGTGTGGATCAAAAGTTACAAGGTTTACAAATTTGCATAAAAATCTGATTACAAATTCTGTTTTAAATCGTCCGATTACGCTGGCGTGTTCGTCCATACCGTTTCGGTTGGATCGATCTCTCTGGTGCGTTGGATTTTAAACAGATCGTGCGGCGTAGAGCTATTCGTACCTTTTCGATCAGTGGATCTATCGTGGCGCTTGGATCTACATCCTATGGTGCACAGCACGTTAGCCATCGAGTGGCGGCGCTGGCGGCGGCAGGTGGCGACGTGCATTCAGACGATGACGGTGTCGGCGATACAGGAAGCTAGAGGAGGAGTGGGGTGGCTCACCATAATCTTCGAAGCTTGCTGATGCTCAACGTGGTACTGGCTGGTGAAGAGGCGCACGAGATCGTCCTTAATCGCTCACCGGAGTTGAGCTCGACCTCGGGTGCGGTCAGACGTCGACGGGGGCGAGGCTACGGGTCCTGCACGAGTGGATGGCGAGCACCTGGATGTTCACAAGGCACATGCGAACAAAATGGTATGAGGCTCTGGTCGAGGCGCACACAGGTTCATGCGGTGAGGCTCACCGGAGTTGCTTGCAAACGGCGGTGCTGTCAGTTGATGTCGTTGCCGGTGCTGTGAGGCACGCGCGAGCAAGCTGGGGGTGGTGAGAGATGCGCCAGGGCTTGGGGAATATGTGAGTGTGGTCGAGGAGGCGAGGGGCGGTGAATACTGGCCGGAATCGTCGTCGGAGCATCGTCGGACAGAGGATGGTGTGGCGAGGAATTGGGCGGCCTGGTGGCGTGTTGAGGTGGGGCGACAGAGGGGAACGAGAGAGGAGACGCTGGCGTTTATCACTGCATGGTCACGGCGAGGGATTAACGCGACATTAAGGCGTAATCAAGCAAAGAATTAAACGGTGGAACGGCAGCGGCGTCTGGGGGAAGAACATGTCGCGGGTGGGAACGACGAACAGTGCTGTGGGTCCTGGTTGTCTGCGAGAGAGAGAGCGTGAGTGTGGGTTCCACATGTCTGTCGCTGAGCAGGTGTGAGTTTGAGTGAAAAACGATTCGCAGAGGGGTGCGTTGGTGGGCTGGAACTGGGCTTGCTGGGCCGGCTTAGCTGGTAGGGTCCGTTTTCATCATTTTTTTCTGAATCTTTTTCCTTTTTCTATTTCTAATTTCTGTTTTGAAATTCAACAAACAAATCAAATCAATCAACAAATCAATCACTCAAATGAATTCAAACTTTTGTCAAAGTTTGTATAGTTTTCAATTTTGTTTAACAACAGAATCCAATGTCCCAAAATAATATAATATTTTTATTTTAGGGTCCATTAATAATTAAATAAAATGGGCCTTAATTATTAAATCAAATGGGTTTTGATTTATTCAAAAACTTCATTTTAAAATCAAAAATAATATCAAAAACAAATCAGTAGGTTTTATTTGAAAATACAAAATACTTGGAAAACTTGTTTAAAATAATTTTTAACAAGTTTTAATATTTTTAATTAAAATGGGAAAAACCTTTACTCTAATAAAATTTGGTTTATTAATAAACACTCATTGTTTTATTTAAATAAACCTTTACTCTTTTAATCAAAACAAAATATTTTATTTCAAAAGCTTGGCCAAGGTTTAATTTGGCTATATAAAATAATCCTTATTTATATTTCTATCTTTTCTTTTGAAAACCAAATCTTTTATTAAAAGAACCAAAAATAGTAATTTTCAATATTTTTAAGTTTATTGTTTATTTATCTTTTTAAATCCCTTTAGGATTTTATTTGATCCAAATAGGTTTTGAAAGTTTCCAATTGGATTCAAAAGTTTCTTCTAACCCTGAAAATCAACAAAGTTTTTATTTTATTCATTTATTTTTCACATAACAAGATTTGGAAAATCTTGGGATGTGACAGGCTACCACCCTTAAAATAAATCTTGTCCCGAGATTTGGGAAGGCTAGGGGTTACAAGTTGGCTCAAAAGCATCTAGGGTACTACCACCCTTAAAATTTCCAACTAGATTACATCTTGTCTTGCTTGGGATCTTGATGTAACTTTCCTGGACAGAAGTTTGCATAGTGGCCTAGTTCCTTGCATTTGAAACACATCACTTGGCTGATATCTCTCTTTTCCTTTGATATCATTGCCTGTTGTTTGTTTTTGTGGTTCTTCTTCTTTTCTGGGCATTCATTGGCATAGTGTCCCATCTCTTTGCAAGTGTAACATTGTTCTTGAGTAATATCCTTCTTGCTAGGGTTGGGGCATTTCTTCTTTTTATTGGGTTTCTCCAAAGCTAGAAGTTCTTCTAGTTCATGCTCTTCATATCTCACCTCAGAGGTGGGAAATCTTTCTCTCTTCTTGGGGCATTGATCTTCATGCTCTTTGGATGTATGATCCTTGTCTCTACAAATATTGCAAGCTTGGGTTCCTTCTAAAATAACATCTTTGTTATCCTTGTTGTCATAAACAACTTGGGAAGAGTTTTATCCCATATTGATCATTTGAGTAACCAATCCTTGCAACAATTGGGATTGAAGTTTCAAAATCCTTTGTATGGCTGGGTCTAGTCCATTGTTGTTGGCTAAAAGCTGAGTTGTCTCTTGGCTCAAGTGGTTTTGGGTTGCTATAAGTTCTCTCATGTTGTCCTCTTGGTTGTTGTTGTTGTTATCAACCTTGATGTTGGAGTCTCTTGGAGAAGTCATCTGTTTGGGTTGAATGGAGATTAGAATAGGCAAGATATTTCTAAGGGAATAATTCTAATCATACACATCACAATTCACTCAAGCAATGACCAAGCAATCACAAACAAACATTCCACTCAAACAACAAGTTTCAAGCATATTTTTAGGCAACCAAAAATATTTTTGTTACACCACCTAAGTTGGTGGGCTTGACTTTAACTAAATATGGTGGTCCATCTATATGGTTCACTTGTGATCTTTCCATCCTTCTTGGCTGATTCTTCTTGCATGAGATCATGGTTTCCTTGGGAAAATTCTTGGTCACAAAACATCAAAGGTGATGATGGTTCCTTCTAAGTTGTGTTTCCTCAGTCTCCAAATCTTGAGTAAGATTTCTTGTCTCACTTGTCCTTAGTGATAACCATGGTTGAAGTCCTTGGTGAAAATGCTGAAGATGTTGAAGTCATTAGAGTTGAAGAAGTTGAAGTCATTAGAGTTGATGAAGTCCTTTGCACATGGTGAAGTCTTTGGCCATGGGGTAGGCTTTATCCACCAAGTTGAAATAGGAGAGATGTAGAGTTGAAACCAAAAATGGTTGAGGAAAGAGTTTACAAGATTGTTTTGTAAATAAGTTTTTCGAACAAATAAAACTCTTATATTTTTCTAAGGGTTTTTGTCCAATCCTAGGTTTACAAATCCTATAGGCAACACAATGCTCTGATACCATCTGTAAGGGTCCCAACCTTTAATAAGGTAGAGTCCCTTGTGTTTACAATGCTAGTCCCTGGATCAATAGCTAGCATCCACAGTTAAGATGTAATATCAAGAAACAAAGGTCATAATACAATTTTATAACCATGAATAACATAATTTTATTACATCTTACATAGCTCATTTGTCTATTACATTACATTGTAGCAGAATATCTATAAGCATGGGGTCCTTCATCTTGAAAGTGCCACAGGCAGACATGTTGGTTGTAGACTTTGTAATCCTAAACAACACACCTTTCACTAAATCAATCAAACCTGCAACATAACAAGTTACAGCCACAAGGGTCAATACATTTGAATTGTATTGGTAAGTGATACTATGGTAGTATAGTGGAGTCTATCATCTATATGCTTTTGGCAAAGTGGAGTTGAGGCTTGCATTGCTCAAAAATATATTTTCCTTATCATTTGAAAACACTAAGTTTTTGCTTGACAAAATAATCTTTCCCAAGGCATCTCCCAATCAAAGATTGAAGATCCATTAACCCTTGTTCAAACCACAAGTTTTTAACTTAGAAATTTGGATGATGAGATTCTTGATAGCTTCCATGTCTTGATGCTCAAATTGTCCTTTACCAGGGACATGGCTAAGTACTTAGATTTTACACTCTGCAGAGGTGGTGCACTTTCCCCACAAGACTTGGTTTCACCAAGACAAGATCTTTCAGAAGCCTTTCCTTAGACCAAATGGACGCGCTCCAACCTATCATTCCCACTACCACCAACTGTCCAAATGGCTAAGTTCTAGCAACCTATATGATCCAGGCAGAGCCCATAATGCCAAGTGGTTGCACTTGAAGCTTCTCAACATTTGACATCTCAAATCTCTTTGTTCCTGGGTGGCCATCCACAAGTGAGATACACAAGGTAAACCATAGCCATGGGCCTTGTGTAACCACTCAACCAAAAACCACCCAGCAATTACCATTACACCCAGGTGATTCATTAACTTAGTTGTTTTATTAAACAAAAGCACAAGTCCTCAGACTTAGAAATTTTTCCATAGTGTGAATATATTTCAACCCTTGTTTTATATTAGCTAAGCTAAGCATTATAGTAGTATTAGTCTTAACTTAGGAAATTTACTAAGGTTTCATCTACTAGGATTTCCCATATCAAGGTTTATACTCAGCAAAATTCCATGCAAGTTTTACTTAGAGAAATCACTAATGCATAGTGAAAGTAATGGGACAAAAGTATGAAGCATCACTTGCCTTTTTTGTGGAGGGTATAAGTTCACTCCTTTTCCTTGCAACAATCACACTCTTCAAGTCACTACAATTCAATCAAGCAAGGCACAATCTCAATCTACCAATCAAGCAAAACATCACATAAATTGATAAAGTCAAAGTAATGCATGCAAACATGCCAAGCTTTGTTTTATTTTAAAAAATGGTTCCTAATGGGTCATAAACATTTGAAAACACCTAATGGTCATTTTATAAAGTGGCAAAGTCATTTGCAAAAGATTTCACTTCATAAACCATTTTCAAAACAAGGTATCATTTTATGTGGTGTAGAAATGTTTTTACTAAGGCATTAATCTATAGGGTTCACAAAATATGTTTTCAAACCATAAAACTTGGTGTTTAGGGTCAGAGAGTTTAAAACAAAACATTTTCCAAAGGTTTTCCTTCAAAACCATTTTTAATAAATAATCCATAGTTTTATTTGACTAGAATTGGTTTTAAATCCAAGAATCATTCTTTTTCTTCACCAAATACATTTTTGAAACCACAAAGTGTTTCCTATGGTCAGTAGGTTCAAAATACACCATTTGCAAAAGATTTTATCACCAAAATCATTTTTGAACAATTTTTATAATCTAAACAAGCATACAAATGTTTCTGCAAAAACAAACATTTTTCCAGAAGCTTTTTACTAAACAAATGGCATGGTTGGCTAGGGCTTGCTCCACTGATTCCATTGATATAAAGTTTTTAAAATTTGGACGTGTGGATCAAAAGTTACAAGGTTTAGAAGTTTGCATAAAAATCTGATTACAAATTCTGTTTTAAATCGTCCAGTGCCACGCAGCGTGTTCTGATTCGTCCATACCGTTTCGGTTGGATCGATCTCTCTGGTGTGTTGGATTTTAAACAGATCGTGCGGCGCAGAGCTATTCGTACCCTTTTGATCAGTGGATCTATCGTGGCGCTTGGATCTACATCCTACGGTGCACAGCACGTTAGCCATCGAGTGGCGGCGCTGGCGGCGGCAGGTGGCGGTGTGCGCTCAGACGATGACGGTGCCGGTGATACAGGAAGCTAGAGGAGGAGTGGGGTGGCTCACCAGAATCATCGAAGCTTGCTGATGCTTAACGTGGTACTGGCTGGTGAAGGGGCGCACGAGATCGTCCTTAGTCGCTCACATGAGTTGAGATGGACCTCGGGTGCGGTCAGACGTTGACGGGGGCGAGGCTACGGGTCCTGCGCGAGTGGATGGCGAGCACCTGGATGTTCACAAGGCACAGGCGAACAAAATGGTATGAGGCTCTGGTCGAGGCGCACACGGGTTCATGCGGTGAGGCTCATCGGAGTTGCTTGCAGACGGCGGTGCTGTCAGTTGATGTCGTTGCCGGCGCTGTGAGGCACGCACGAGCGAGCTGGGGGTGCAGAGAGATGCGCCAGGGCTTGGGGAATATGTGAGTGTGGTCGAGGAGGTGAATCTTGGCGGAATAGTCGTCGGAGCATCGTCGGACAGAGGGTGGTGTGGCGAGGAATTGGGCGGCCTGGGGGCGTGTTGAGGTGGGGCGACAGAGGGGAACGAGAGAGGAGACGCTTGCGTTTATCACTGCATGGTCACAGCGAGGGATTAACGCGACATTAAGGCGTAATCAAGCGAAGAATTAAATGGCGGAACGGCAGCGGCGTCTGGGGGAAGAACATGTCGCGGGTGGGAACGACGAACAGTGATGTGGGTCCTGGTTGTCTGCGAGAGAGAGAGCGTGAGTGTGGGGTCCACATGTTTGTCGCTGAGAGGGTGTGAGTTTGAGTGAAAAACGATTCGCAGAGGGGTGCGTTGGTGGGCTGGAACTGGGCTTGCTGGGCCGGCTTAGCTGGGTAGGGTCCGTTTTCATCATTTTTTTTGTTCTGAATCTTTTTCCTTTTTCTATTTCTAATTTCTGTTTTGAAATTCAACAAACAAATCAAATCAATCAACAAATCAATCACTCAAATGAATTCAAACTTTTGTCAAAGTTTGTATAGTTCTTAATTCTGTTTAACAACAGAATTCAATGTCCCAAAATAATATAATATTTTTATTTTAGGGTCCATTAATAATTAAATAAAATGGGCCTTAATTATTAAATCAAATGGGTTTTTATTTATTCAAAAACTTCATTTGAAAATCTAAAATAATATCAAAAACAAATCAGTAGGTTTTATTTGAAAATACAAAATACTTGGAAAACTTGTTTAAAATAATTTTTAACAAGTTTTAATATTTTTAATTAAAATGGGAAAACCTTCACTTTAATAAAATTTGGTTTATTAATAAACACTCATTGTTTTATTTAAATAAACCTTTACTCTTTTAATCAAAACAAAATATTTTATTTCAAAAGCTTGGCCAAGGTTTAATTTGGCTATATAAAATAATCCTTATTTATATTTCTATCTTTTCTTTTGAAAACCAAATCTTTTATTAAAAGAACCAAAAATAGTAATTTTAAATATTTTTAAGTTTATTGTTTATTTATCTTTTTAAATCCCTTTAGGATTTTATTTGATCCAAATAGGTTTTGAAAGTTTCCAATTGGATTCAAAAGTTTCTTCTAACCCTGAAAATCAACAAAGTTTTTATTTTATTCATTTATTTTTCACATAACAAGATTTGGAAAATCTTGGGATGTGACATTCTTCCCATTTACTAGGTTTCCAACCTAAGGTCAAAGCATATGCTCTGATACCAACTGCGGTGACCCAGCATACCACTGCATGATATAGTATACTATAGTCGTTGACGTAACACCAATGAAACACCATTCGCGAGCATTACATCCCTCAGAATGGCACGACAGAAACACAACGGGTCCAATACATGGCTTAAAGGTTACAACTCACTCTTTACATAAGATCCAGAGAACAGTCTAGGTATAAGAGGAAGAAATAACTTCTTTACCAAAAAGAATCAGAGTTAAACAACGCCAGAACGATTATGCTATTAAGTCTAATATTTAGACTAAGAGGCTGGCATTGCTGCTATTGCAACGCTCTACAGAAATATGTTCTTTGGTTATAGATAATATTCCTATCGATTCGGTAACATTCGTCTTCACTTGAGTTGAGATATATGTTGACTTGCATTTCTTTATTGAAGAGCTTCAGCTGGTCTTCATAAGTCTTGGATCATATCTTGATGTAGATATCGTTCTAATGGATTTAGAATCTAGCAAGGTTTAAGAAGATACTTTGAGTACGAGCATACTCAGCAAATTCACTAGAAAAGGAGTGTTTGATGCACTATATCTACAGCATAGACCGTAGGTCATAGGCAATGCAAGTTTTCATAAACATTTCTTTAAAGGTTGCTTTTATTTTGAAAAGCTATGTCCGTCAGCCTTCACGGGTTTACCAGAAACTTCATGGGATTCCTTTCCCGCCACATTCGCAGCTCCTTCCCGGAACAGGGAGTAACAAGTTATAGTTCTTACACTTTGTAGAGGTGCGTTACTTTACCCATGAGAGATCAACTCTTTGTTGCACAACCGGGCAGCTTATTCCCATCCACAATTCCATGATGTGGGGCCCAGAAGATGATCCAAGCCAATCATCGCCTTCCTTCGACCCGCATGCCTCCTTGGTGTACACCATGCCCACATAAAGAATTACGACAATGGTTTGTACAAACCGTTAGATGTCAGAACTATCGTGGGACGTTGAGGGTTCCCACCCATATGCTGCATATCCTCTACGAATTACCAATTAAAATGCACGCTACAAGGATAACAGCCATGACCTGCACATCTGGCTTCATGCGAGAGGAAGAAGATACAACTGACTTCTCCGTCCCATTCCAAATCTCATGGTCAACGCAAAATATACGGCACAAGAATCACTAGCGGAATTGGTTGTTAAGCCCTAGGTGATATAGTTCTGAGCATTGGTATTCCAACTATCAGATTTAATAGATTAATTGATCACCCTGGATCAATAATCAATAGTTCTCAATATCATTGGAAAATAGTATTTTCTAACCTTCTTCAAATGCAGGTGAAGACAACACTGTATTTGTAAAATACTTTACAGAAAATAACCAAAGGACATGAGCAAGTGTGAACTTGCCTTTTGTGGTTGCAAGATTATGCACTCACGGTCTTCGAGTCAATATAAGATCCAAAAATCTGAAATCAGCATCATTGGTCCAGTAAGGACGTTTAAAGAAGAAATATGCTTTTATGCATAAGTAGTGTGATGCACGTTTTAAGTGTAAATTCCGGAAATAATGTTGTTCTAAGGTTTGGATTTCGAAAGTGGTTACTTTGGAATGTGTGGTCCTTTTGGATAAATTTTGTAGTTGTATTTTTGTTCGAGTTTATGAGTGGTTGGAGTCAACACATATGTAGGAATAAAATATACATTCTTATGACATACTAGTTAGGACTACTTATACAAGATTTCTTATTTAAAGTGGCAAAAAGGATAACCTTCGAAGAAAAGGTTTCTCTTCTAAGGTCTAAATAAACTTGTGGTTAGTTAGTGATGGTTGATGTTATTTGTTTTAATCAAATGGCTTGAGTTTATGCTTCTTTATAGATTAACTACTTCAGACCAAAGTTAACAATAAAACATGTAGTCATGTGTATGGTATTGTAATTGGACTCTTGGAGACTAAAGTTAACTATAAAATATAGATAGTTTTTGAAAGTATGATACTTACACCCTGGTATCTTGTATATCTGAAATGTGTTCTTTAAGTTATTTAAGAATGTTTGTTCTATTACTTGAGATAATGGTTTCTTAATTCTATGACAGAGTAGTATCATTTACCTTTTATCTATAAGTGAGTGGAGTTTATAATTCCAGATATAATTTCATTTAACTATCCTTAAATTTTTTATAGTGTTGTGGTAATTGTTGATATTTGATAATTTAAAGTAAATGGAAAGGATCCGATTCATTCACAAGATGTTCTTTAAGGTTTCTATCATGAGTTGGAATCCTTTGAGAATATAATCTTCACTTAGAGTTGAAGATAGTTTGATATAAAGATATTTATAATTTTTTTAAACCATTAGAGTTTATAATAGTTTGATATAATATTTAAGATTTGTACTATATATTAAACTTATTTTACTCATTTCAAGGCTATTAATAAATGTTATTTATTATTTTATGAATTATTAATGAAGTAAATAAGTTTATATTTGAGTTGTTAAAATATCTGAAATTTTGGTTTATCTCAAAAGTAAAATATTAGATTTTTAATATGTAATTGTTATTTTTGTGATCATTTTAGTATATTACATGTATTTTTGTGATTTATACATAATAAAATATGATTTTTATAATGCTTCTTACTTTTTAATTATTTAATAAATAATAAATATTGAATTAAGTGAAATAATAATATGTGATTATATTTGAAATTATAATTCTTATTTTCCAAGATTTTTGAGTATTTTACTTATATTATAAACATTTATCCTTATTAAATATTTATTTAGTATTTTTCAAAAATACTATAATATAATAAATAATGAAAGTGATTTTTATTTATTTTATCACCTTTCAATAATTTTGTAAAATTCCATAAGGAATATTTAAATTACAAAATTCTTATAAAAATTTGAATGTCCAAAATTTGATAACTTATTTTATTTGGATAGAGTGTATTATTGTGAATCCAAAAATATTTCATTTATAATTTTTGGACTATTAATTTATTTTCTATAATTTTATTGGGGTCAGGGGTATTTTGGTTTTTTCCAATTGATCAAAAGATTTATTAAATAACCTGGGCTGGCCCCTTGGGCTTATTGGGCCAAAGTGGCCCAATAGGGCAGGGTCAAATGGCTACCCCGAAGGGTTTTGGCCCACCCAGTCCACTCTTCCTCGTCTCTCTCCCTCGACCTTATCTTCTCCTCCTCTGACTCATCCCCGTGGTCGGCGATGCCGCCACCGTCGATTCTTGTCGTCGTCGGTCATTCTGGCCGCCGCCATGGTGCGAGTTGGGGTTGTCGACGATGCTCTTTTGTTTTATCCGCTTGTATTTGACTCCAGGGCTTCCCCGTGGTCAGTTCCACCCCATTCCTAAACATCTAAGGTTCGGAGAACATGTTATCGCCACCGCCGCGATCCCGCCTGCGGTGGTGTGCTGGTCTCGTGCACTGCTGCGGCCGCCATCGTGGCAGGTGCAGGTTGCAGCGCCCCTCTGGGGGCTCCCTGTGCCGCTGCGGTTCGTCGGCCCCTCTGCTTCCTCTTCGATTCATCAGCGAGGACCTCGGGTAAGTGGTCTCTGTGGTGATTGTCCATGCTACTGCCATGATTCTTTTTTGTGTGTATCTAGTGGCTTCTCATGTTGAGTGACTATGTGCTGATTGAGTCCATCCCTGGATTAGGGTTCATAACCCCCTTTTGATCATATCTATGATGCTTTAGATCTAGTGTTTATCATATTTGATCATGGGAAATGATTGCATGTTGTGGTTAAGGATTGATATTAGCTTTGATGATACTAGTTGCCTGTCAGATTTAGTTCTAGTGGTAATCCCCCATGATTCATGCTAATGTTTTAATGGAATCCTTGATTGGATTATGTTGTTGATATGAGAGTGTATTCTATTGTCAGAATGCTCATACTGACAGTAGTTCCTTTTAGTGGTTGCTTATGTAATTATAGTGTTAGTTTGTATGAGATTATACACACTGAATTAAATCATTACATGTAATATTTTTTTTGTGGATGTATGAATTTAAGATTGATTCCTGGCACTTTGCTTCAGGAAAATGATATGTAGTGGTTGCCCCTTTTTATCTATGGAAGCTAAGTGAAGCTTGGTTTTAGCTCATTAAGAACTTGTCCTTGTGATACCATTGTATTGTGGCACACAAGTGATTGGGTTTTTATTTCTGGGCTTAGCTTGATTATGCTGGTGATTAATACTGACAAGTTGACATGAAAACTTGTATTAACTTTCCTGCCTATGATGTTGGTCTGAGGCTTTTGGTTTTAATTCCTAGTTAGTTGAATATTAGTTTGTTTGAATCTTGCAAGAGTAGAGGTGCTACTCTCTCTGAGATGTGCCCTGATCTTGATAAGATCAAATGAAAATGATCTAAGTTGCAAAGTAACACTGAACCCAGTGATGCTGGTCTGAGGGTTTAGTGTTTGTGGTTGAGCTAGATTTCTTATCCTTATACTTGAAATCTCTAGGATAGATTCACCCCTCTTGGGTGCTTATTGAGAGATTATTGCATAAATCAACACATGCCTTTGTTTAGACATTCTGATGAAAGCATGTGATGGTTTTATGAGACTCACCACAAGATTTGATGTTGGTGTGGTATATTGATGATGATCCTGATATTGTTCTTGGTCTTGATCTTGATCTGCTTTTGCTGGATCTTGAGCTTGATCTTGAGCTTGCCTGCTCCTCCTAGCTCCTGGGCTTGACCTTACTGTCCACCAGATCTATTCCCTCCTTATGTCACCATTCTGGTGATGTTTGGGTTGATCTGGGTGGTTGGTTTGGTTGTTGTTCTTGGTTTAACTGTTGTTCATCCTGGCTGTGCTAGTGTATTGTGTGGTGGAGAGATTCACTGAGGTGCTCCTCCAGGGCTGGCTGTCGTTTTGTGATAATGGCTATGCTTGTGAGGTCGACATCACACCCCTCTGCATGCTTGTGTGTGTGCAGCTTGTGTGCCTGCTATGCACATGAGGATAAGATCAGAAAGTTTGAACTTACTATTACCAATCTAGTTTTACCTTGGCTGGTTAATTGGTCCCTTTTGGCTATCATTTGCATTCTGGCCTTGAGTTTATGAAAGATGAAATATTTCATATTGGTGAAACTTGCCCCTTTATAACATTTCTCAATGATGAGATTGTCAAGTGCACCTCACTAACATATCTGAGAGAAATATTCTAACACCGATCCTATCTTGTTTTCTATTTAATCTTTGTTTTGCTGGTACAAAAGATAAAGATG
This sequence comes from Avena longiglumis, assembly GCA_030063025.1. NCBI lineage: Eukaryota > Viridiplantae > Streptophyta > Magnoliopsida > Poales > Poaceae > Avena > Avena longiglumis. Next base: position 482,933,716 of record CP125977.1, read on the forward strand.
AAGATTTAATGTAGTTTTAGGTATAGGTTATTTAGTGGATATACAAATGTAGTTTTCTTATTCTTTTGTAATTTATGTAATCTTTATTTGGTTCATTTGTAATAAAAATTATATATTTATTAATAAAGAATATTTTATTCTTTACTCTTGTGTGAACTGTGAAGTTTGGAATAACTTATGTATGTTGTTCTTTGTGACTTGATTAAGTATGTAAAATGAATTTCACATACAATATTGTTTTTAGATAAGATTTAAGTTATAATACTTTTCTCTTAATTAATTTAAGATTCCAATCTTATATCCAAATCATTTAAATTATAAAACACTTAAGTTTTAGAATCCAAACTCATTTCAAAACACACATAACTACTTTAAGTTCATATGAAAGTTTATAGCAATCCTTCTTTAAGACTAAACCTATTCTCAAAGTAAGAAAGAAACATTGATCACTTCAGTTTTTATTTGGTGAAAATTTTACCCATATTTTCACAAATAAATGCATGCAACAATTCATATTCCTAAATCTACCCTTCGTTAGGTCCTAAATACTGGGATGTTACAAAATCCCTAGGCGCGACCCAGGGGTGGACCGCTCCTGGGGGGTGTGGGCCCCCTGTGGCCCATCTCCGCCTCCCCTTTCGGCTTCCTTCGTCTTCTGGGAAAATATGATTTTCCATAATTTTTATGGTATTTTTCCGATCTTCGCGAAATTGCATCAAAACACCTCTTTTTTCCATGAGAATCTTGATTCCGGCAGTCCATCCTCCAAGAATCGTCCAACATGCAAAAAACAGATGAAAATACATAAGTATCACCTCTTAATATGAAATATATAAATGAATAGAGGCAAATTATGATGTAGAATGGTGATGCAAACTGGACGTATCAACTCCCGCAAGCTTAGACCTTCGCTTGTCCCCAAGAGAAAACTTAGCTCAGTAAACATGTCCACATGTTTATGGAGTGAAGTGTCGATAAAATAATACAGACAAGAAGCATCACACTTACCATTACACAACTCATAGAAGAAGGCAACTCACCATTATATAACTTAGCTTGCAACAAGTACAGGAGTCTCAATAGAGATGCATAAAGGTAAATCATAATTGGAATTGGCAAACTTTGTTCTTGGTCAGAGAACAGCTGGCAAACAGCTTCACAAAAACTTTTGTAGAAATTTTCACAACTAGAGTACTCTTTGCTCAAACATAAAAAGTTTTTCACAATGATGGATTTCAAAGTAATACTCAATAGATAAGAGTCTTGTGCAATCAAGGAAGATAAAGAGCATGATTGAATAAATCATCATATGAATGCTTGAAACACAACAACTCAAATGCTTGCTGGAGATAGAGAGGAAAAAGGTTTACTGACTCAACTTAGAAATAGAAGAAAGTCCCTTCATAGAGGGAAGCGGGGATTTCAAGTCATAAAGAGCTTCCAAAATATTATGGTACTTACTATCTTTGAGCCCTCATTGCCCCTATCATAAGCATCTTGAAGTGATTAAGGTTAAAGTGAACAAGGATGAAGTATATGCTTGACGAAATATAAGTTGGCAACCTCATTTACCTTTAGTACGAGGGCCGCTCCTCATGCTACTCAACTTTAGTTACCGATAAGTTCTTGTCATCGTAAGTACATGTGTATCATAAAGAACCGCAAACGGGGTACCCCTTGCACATGATATAGGAGCTATCCCGTAATCAAAATGACAAGGCAAGCAGACAGTGAGCATCTCAGCGATCTTTTTATTTGCTATTTGCATAGGTTTTTATTAAGTATGCTTCATAGATTGATCACTATGGTTATGCTGCAAGTTTCCACCATGATTAGGCATGGCTTAGGCTAGCGGCCCAGACGTTTTTCTAACACACATACATAACTCCATGGACTTACAAGCTCCCCTTTTATTTCACACCGACGACATCCACAAACAAAAGAGCATGATATCAACTGGATAAGTATCCATAAGTGTTGAAAGCGTTCCCCATGACAACACGGTTCTGCTAATCCCAACGTATAGATGCAAGCATATACAACTTCGATGACACCATGGTTCAAGATTATTAGGGGCAAGAAAATAAGGTGTGCCATCAAGTTCGTGAGAGCTTTACTAACTAGTTATCACATAACAAAATAACTTTTAATTCGAAAGATAGATGAAGCTTTAGAATTTGCTTTGAATAGAAATAATGCTAATAGGTAGATATGGTGGACACAAATGGCACAGGTTTGGTTCAAAGGGGTTGGATGCATGAGAAGTATGCCTTCTCAAAACAGGTTTTTGGCTAGCAAGGCTGGGTAGCAAGAAAAAGAGTTGAAGGAAACAAGCAAACCTACAAGTGATAAATCCAAACATGCAATCTTCCTTGAAGACACAAAAGATCTGAAATAAAGAATACTAAGCTTATGAGCCAATAAATAAAGAAAATAAAATGATACAAAATACCTGTAAGCTTTTTCTCTTTTCCTTTCAAACCTCAAAATGTTTTGTTACTGACTAGAGCTCGGTTTGCCAAAACCAATTTATATATACTTGATGCTCCCAAAGTGATACCAATACTGATTAACAAGATCAATCATAAAATAGAGATTGCAAACTAAAATAAGAAGTGCAAAAAGTAAAAGATGAAACTTGTCATTAATATTCCATAAAGGCACTCACACCAAGGGATACATAGATAATCAACTAAAGTAGAGATACTTCCACATGCAAACCAATCTATAAGATAACTTCTCTACCAAAGATATGAATCCACTAAAAAGGTAAAAGATAAAAGATAATGATGTGATACCATGACACTCCCCCAAGCTTGGAACAAGCCAAGGGGATACCAAAACTGATGACGAATTACTCCTTTGGTGGTGTTGTTCTCTTGTCATCATCAAACTTCCAAGGCAAAGGTTCCCCATCCAAAAAGGACGTCCTGGTTTCCATAATCCTGAAACTAGCAACAGAGCTTATGCGATTAAATCTAGACTCGTACTCATAGTTTTGATTTTGTATGTCGTAGAGCTATGCTTGTAATTGGTTGGTGGTATAACGGAGCGATAAGATTTCGTCTCGGAGCTCGGCAACCTCCTCCTCGTGCTTGGTGATGAGTTCTGAACTTATCTTATGGATGACATCCACTTCGCGTTCCGCCATCTTCTTGTACCTGAAAACTTCCTGCTCCAATGCTTCCATCCTATCTTCCAGATTGCCTTCTCCTTTGGGGCCTTGAACTTCTTTCATATGCACCTTCCCATCCTTGATAATCAACTCCTTGGTATGAATCCTCAACTCATACATGTATGGGTTGATGATATTCGTGGAGGAAACCTCCATGGGTGATCCAGAGGAAGACATTGTGGCTCCAAAACTGAGAATCTGCCTGATAGAAACAGATCGAAACAGAAACACGACGAGAACACGATACACGAACCTCGGGGGACCCAGGGGGTTATATATTACGAAGTTTCAATGCATAAGGAAGGTACAAGTGTGAAAACTAGGCGGAGACGGAGCTCAAGGGGATCAAACCCCCTCCAGGCACGACCAACTGGGGCCCGTGCCTGGGGTGGGTGTGGCCACCCTGGACTCCGCTTCCTCCTCTATTTCATTTCGTAACCTTCCGTATGTAATAAAAACATCAAAAATATAAAAAGATAGGGTTCTCATGAACCTTCTGTTTTCACCACTTTTACCTATTCAAAGACGGATTCTATAGATTATGGTGTTTGGTTTCTAATAAATTCTTCTAGAGTCACCATTTGAATAATGTCAACATCTTCATTATAAGAATCTCCAGAAATATAATGTTTTAGTCTTTGACCATTCACCACCTGTGGTGTGTCGTCCTTCAAAGAAGATATTTTGATAGCACCTGAACGATACTTATTTAATAACAAAAGGCCCTTCCCATTTTCAGAGTAGTTTCCCTGCAAAAAATCTGAGACGAGACCTATACAAAAGAACTTTCTCACCAACATGGAACTCCCTTTTGAGAATTCTCCTATTATGCCATATTTTTTACTTTTTCCTAAAAGAGTCTAGCATTTTGATAAGATTAACTTCTCCACTCATCTAAAGTACTCAAGTCAAGCAATCTTTTCTCACCGGCAACTTTAAAATCTCTATTCAACTCTTTCACTGCCCAATAAGCTTTGTGTTCTAATTCTAAAGGAAAGTGACAAGCTTTCCCATAGACCATTTTGTAAGGAGACATCCCCATAGGATTTTTATAAGAAGTTCTATAATCCCACAAAGCGTCATTCAAATTTTTAGCCCAATTTTTCCTAGATCTAGTAACAGTCTTCTGCAAGATAGATTTAATTTCCATATTGGAAAGTTCTACTTGCCCACTGGTTTGGGCGTGATAAGCTAAAGAAATCCTATGGTTAACATCATATTTAGCGAGAGTTTTCCTAAAACCACCATGAATAAAATGAGAGACTCCATCGGTCATGAGATATCTAGGCACACCAAACCTAGTAAAAATAACATCTTTAAGCATCTTTAAAGAGGTCTTACCATCAACGCTATTTTTAGGTATGGCTTCTACCCACTTTGTAACATAGCCAACAGCAACAATAATGTGAGTATACCCTTTTGAAGGAGGAAAAGGACCCATAAAGTCAAATCCCCAACAATCAAAAGTTTCAATAACAAGAGAATAATTCATAGGCATTCCATTGCGTCTAGAAATGTTACCAACTCTTTGACATTCATCACATGATAAGACAAACTTCCTTGCATCTTTGAAAAGGGTAGGCCAATAAAATCCAGATTGTAAAACCTTTTGTGCAGTCCTATCCCCAGCATGATGTCCTCTATAAGCACTGCCATGACATTTTCTCAATATCTCTTGTTGTTCAAATTCTGGAACACATATTCGCATAATACCATCTACTCCTTCTTTATATAAATGTGGGTCATCCCAAAAGTAATGCCTTAGATCATAAAAGAATTTTCTTCTTTGCTGGGTTGTAAAGGTTGGAGGCAAATACTTGGAAACAATAAAGTTAGCATAATCAGCATACCAAGGACTCTCATGCGGGCTTACCCTCATTGCATCCAACTATTCATTTGGAAAACTATCATTAACGGGCAAAGGGTCAAAAGAAATGTTTTCCAAACGAGATAAATTGTCAGCAACAGGATTTTCAGCACCTTTCCTATCTACAATACGCATATCAAACTCTTGTAAAAGCAACACCCATCTAATAAGCCTAGGCTTAGCATCCTTCTTTGTCATAAGGTACTTAATAGCAGCATGATTAGTATGAATAGTGACCTTTGAATCAACAATATAGGGTCTAAACTTATTACAGGCAAAGATTACAGCCAAGAACTCTTTTTCAGTAGTAGGATAATTCTTTCGAGCAGCATCTAGAGTCTTGCTAGCATAGTGAATAACATTCAACTTCTTATCAACACGTTGCCCAAGGACAGCACCCACAGCAAAATCACTAGCATCACAGATAATTACAAAAGGTAAACTCCAATCAGGTGGTTGAACAATAGGAGCAGTAGTCAAAGCTTTCTTCAAAGGTTCAAAGGCTTCCTTACAATCATCATCAAAAACAAAAGGTACATCTTTTTGAAGAAGATTGGTAAGGGGCTTCAAAATTTTGGAGAAATCTTTAATAAACCTCCTATAGAAACCAGCATGACCAAGGATACTATGAATACCTTTTATATCCCTAGGGCAAGGCATCTTCTAAATTGCTTTATTTTTTGCTCTGTCAACTTCAATGCCTCTTTCGGAAATTTTGTGTCCAAGAACAATCCCTTCATTAACCATGAAATGGCATTTCTCCCAATTAAGAACAAGGTTGGTTTCTTCACACCTCTGCAAAACTTTATCAAGGTTGTGCAAACAGTTATCAAAAGAAGTTCCATAGACGGAGAAATCGTCCATGAAAACCTCCACAATTTATTCACAAAAACCATGAAAGATAGCAGACATACATCTCTGAAAGGTAACATGAGCATTACATAAACCAAAATGCATACGTCTATAATCATAAGTGCCATAAGGACAAGTGAAAGTGGTTTTCTCTTGGTCTTGTGCTCTCACAGCAATTTGAGAGAACGTAGAATAACCATCAGGAAAACAAAAGTGGGTCTTTTTAGACAACCTCTCAAGCATTTGATCAATAAAGGTCAAAGGATAATGATCTTTCTTAGTAGCTTTATTAACCTTTCTAAAATCAATGCACATCATATACCCAACCACTACTCTTTGGGGTATAAGATCATTATTTTCATTAGGCACAACAGTTATTCCCCCTTTCTTGGGAACACAATGAACAGAGCTAACCCATTGGCTATCAGAAATAGGGTAAATAATACCAACATCAAGGAGTTTTAATACCTCATTTCTTACCACATCCTTCATCTTAGGATTTAGATGGTGTTGGTTCTCAACAACTGGTTTTTCATCAGGTTCTATATTAATAGCATGCTCACATATAGTAGGAGAAATTCCTTGTAAATCATCAAGAGTATAGCCCATAGCTCCTAGGTGTTTCTTTAGTATTTCCAATAACCTCTCTTTTTTCCTTTCCTGAAAGTTTAGAACTAATAATAACAGGATATACTTTCTTATCATCAAGATAAGCATATTTAAGATCATCAGGTAAAGGTTTTAATTCGAAAACAGGGTCCCCTTTAGGTGGTAGTGTGGTACCCAAATATTCCATAGGTATATTATGCTTAAGTAACTCGGGCTGACGAAGGAAAAGCTCATCAATCTCATTTCTTTCCTTCATGAATACATCGCTTTCATGATCTTCCATAAACTGCTGCAAGGCATTATTTGGAGCAAGAGAAATAGCAGAAAGTTGTTCAACCCTGAAATCCTCATTAGGCAGTTCATTTTCATAAGGAGTTTTAGAAAATTTGGAAAAATTAAACTCATAAGACTCTCCATCAAACTTAGTCAAAACTTTTTCCTTCCTACAATCTATGATAGCCCCACATGTATTCAAGAAAGGTCTACCAAAGATAATAGGATAGGTTTTACTAGCTTCAGAACCAAGTACTAGAAAATTAGCTGGATATTTAGAAAGAACCTCCACATCTCTTACAATGCCAATGGGACAGACTATCTCTCTATTAGCAAGGTGAATAACCACATTAATTTCCTCAAGCTCACAAGGACCAATTTCATGATGTAAAGCTCATAAGGAATAGCACTAGAACTAGCACCAATATCACATAAACCATAATAGCAATGATCACCAATTCTAACAGAAAGCACGGGGACACTAGCTTTTCTAGCTTTACTAGGATGAGAGACAATATTAGAAGCGTATTCACAGAAGACAATATGCTCATCCTCTTTATTTTTAGTAACAAGATCTTTCACAATAGCTACCACGGGTTCAATATTTATTTGCTCATCGAGTTCCACAGTTTTCTTTGTACTTTTGCTAACCACATTAGCTATGATAGAATGTTCCTTTACCTTAGCAGGAAAAGGGATTTTCTCAACATAAGGTTCAGGCAAAGTAGGATCAATAGTACAAACTTCTATGCTAGCAGGAGCATGGGTAAAATTGTCTTTATAAGGAGCATGGTACTTGTCCCACTCCTTTTTGGGAATTTCAATATAAGAGGCAAAAGCCTTAAAGCATTTTGCAAGAACTTGGGAATCAAGACCATACTCATTACTAATATCACGGAAGTCATCAGTTCCCATAAAAGATTTTATGCATTCATAATCATAGTTTATACCTGACTTTCTTCCTTTGTCATTCTCCCATGCTTCAGTGTTCTCTTGAATACGGTCTAGGAGATCCCATTTAGCTTCTTCCTTCATACATGTCAATTCTCTAGCACAGAAAGCATCTAGTAAATCTTTATCATGAAGAGAAAGCCTAGCATAAAAGTTATTGATAATGATATTGTTAGGGAGTTCATGAATAGGACATTTAAGAATTAGTAACTTCAATATCCCCCAATATTGAGTTGTACTCTCTCCATCACGAGGCCAAAAGTTATATATCAGATTTCTATCCATATGAATCTCACTGGGAGGATAGAATTTAGAATAAAAGAGAGGTACTATTTCCTCCCATTCCATGGATTTCCCATTCTTCAACAGCTTATACCATTCTTCAGCTCTCCCTTTCAAGGATATAGAGATTAACTTCTTCTTCACCTGTTCAGTTGTGATACCTACACACTTAAACAACCCACATAATTCATGGATAAAAAGCAAATGATCACCAGGGTGGACGGTTCCATCCCCTAAATAATAATTATCCATAACACGATCAACAATACTTGTAGGTATCTTAAAAGGATCTATCTCAACAGGTGGTGGTTTATCTACTACCCTAACAGTGGTAGTATTTTTTCCAAACAGAAAACCAAGCGGGTTATCCATATTGAAAACAAAGTAACAAACAGAAATAAAAATCAATACTCACAGTAGAAGTTTCCTTTACCAGTTCCACTCTTCAATAGCGCTTCACTCCCCGGCAACGGTGCCAGAAAATAGTCTTGATGACCCACAAGTATAGGGGGTGTATCGTAGTACATCCGATAAATAGGAGTGTCGATGCCAATGAGGAGCAGAAGGTGTTGACTAGTGGTATGGAGCAGGAAATCTCTGTAAATACTTAGCAAACGGATTTTGAGGGGTTTTCTGATAAAGCAAACAAACAAAGTGCAAGTAATAAAAACAACGAACAACTGCATCAAGTGGCCCAATCCTTTCTTAGCAAAGGACAAGCCGGTGGAAATACTTATAAGGACCAAACATTCTCGAGGACATATGGGAATTCTGTCAAGTGCTTTCGCTTCAAATAGCTGAGTAGTCTTCTTTGGTGTTGTAAGTGTTGTGTGGGTGAACCTGTGCTAATGTACCGAACTTACTTGGACTAATACATACTTGTGATTAAACCCCCTACAAGCATCGGCAACTACAGGAAAGCAATTAAGATATAAACCTAACCACAGCCTTAAACTCTGATATCCTACGCTGCCTTCTGCAATGGTGTCCTAATGGGGGTTCAGGTTTCTGTCACTCTGGCAACCCCACAATTAGTAGCCAAATACACAATGCATTCCCCTAGGCCCATAAATGGTGAAGTATCATGTAGTCAACGTTCACATGACACCACTAAAAGAATAACATCACAACTTAAATACTAAACCATTGAATAATATCTCAACACAAATCCACTACTAACAACATGACTTCTCCCATGTCCTCAAGAACTAAACGAACTACTCACAAGACATCATATGGATCAAGATCAAAGATAATATAGTGATGGATAACAATCTGAACATAAACAATAATCCAATGGTTCCACTCACAAGCATCAACTACAATAGTAATCAACATCGAGAAAGTTTCCCCTAATAACTATGCAAGTATTCAACACAATTGTTACAGCAGGATGGAGTGGTGATGATGGTGCTGGTGGAGATGATGGTGTGGATGATGATGATGATCCCGATGAAGTCTAGCTTGATGAAGGTGTTGATTGCAACGATCTCCCCTCTACGAGAAGGAATTTCCCCGGCAGAAATATGTCTGCCGGAGAGCTCTTTCTCTCTCGGTGTTTTCTGCCCCGTAGAGGCAGCGGAATATTTCTATGGTTGCTCCTAGTGTTTTAGGGTTTCGAGGGGAATATATAGGCGAGAGGGCGGAGGCGGAGGCCGTCCAGGTGGGCCACACCCCCTCTAGGCGCGGCCTAGGGGTGGCTCGCAATTGGGGGGTGTGGGCCCCATGTGGCCCATCTCCGCCTCCCCTTCTGGCTTCCTTCATCTTCTAGGAAAATATGATTTTCCGTAATTTTTCTGGTATTTTTTGATCTTCATGAAATTGCATCAAAAAGCCTCTTTTTCCATCAGAATCCTGACTCTGGCAGTCCATCCTCCAAGAATCATCCAACATGCAAAAATAGATGAAAAGACATAAGTATCACCTTAATATGAAATATATCAATGAATAGAGGGAAATTATGATATAGAATGGTGATGGAAATTGGACGTATCACCGTGTTCCCCTTTTTGGCCGCCGCGAGGGGTGACTCGCTAGAAACGGGCGAATAGAAAATTTCCAGCGAGCCTGGTTCAGAGGTGCTATGAGAAGCGGACTAGAGACAACAATGGAGGGAGCCCAGACATTCAATCAGGATGATTTCTTCTCCTAGAGCATGGTTGGACTTGTTGTGAACTACAAAACACGCCCTAATTAGGGCATCTCTAATTGATCCCCTAAAATTGGTTAGAGGAGTAAAATTCTATAGGGGCCGCACCTAACTGATGGCAACAATCGTGGCCACTTTTCGTTGGGACTCCAAGTACAGAGTATTTAGCAAGCTTATTTTCCCCACAAGGGTGACTCGAGGGTTTATATCAAACTCTCGAGGAATTGGTTGTGAAAGTTTTATTTGTCTTCTCCCCTTTATGCAACCTGTAAAGTAAAATAACTAGTCTTGTGTCCCCAACTCCACCAAGTGGTTGTCAAGCACAATGTTTCATATTAGTAGTATGATACGTCCAAAATGTATCTACTTTCCCGAACACTTTTGCTATTGTTTCTCCTCTAAACTTGTGTGATTTGGATACAACTAACACAGACTGACGCTGTTTTCAGCAGAATTACCTTGGTGTCTTGTTTTTATGCAGAAAATCAACTATTAGGAAAAATCTAGGAAAATATGCCAAAAATTATATTTCACGAGAAGACCACGGAGCCAGAAGACGAGACGGAGAAGGGGCCTGGGGGCCCACACCCCTGCCAGGCGCGGGCCCACCTATAGCCGCACCTAGGGGGTGCAGCCACCCCACCCCCTTGGCCTCCCTCTGCGCCTATAAGTTGCCTCTTGATCTAAAAACAGATGGGGGGTTCGATAGTTTTCCAGAAAGAGTTCTGCTTCGCCGCCGCCACCAGAAACCAAGATTCGGATCCAGAAAATCCATTCTGGCACCCTGCCGGGACGGGGAATTTGGAGAGGATCATCGCCATCGTCATCACCAACGCATCTCCATCAACCATCGATGTTTCCCTCATCCATGAGTGAGTAATCCCCCACTGTAGGCTTGGGGATGGTAGGGATTATATGAGTTCTATCATGTAATCAAATAAGATCTGTTAGGGCCTAGTATCTTTATTAGTGCTATTTGACTTTGTTGCAACTTGTTGTGCTTAATGCTTGTCACTAGGGCCCGAGTGCCATGATCTCATATCTGAACTTATTATTGAATCATTATGATAGAATTGTTTGTGCTCTTATCTGCAAGTTGTGTACACATATCATTGTACGGATCCAAAGGCCCCGAAGTGAAAATAATTGGGACAACCGGAGGGGATGGCTGTGGTGCGAGGATCACATGTGTTCACAGAGTGTTAATGCTTTGCTCCGGTGCTCTATTAAAAGGAGCACCTTAATTGCCAGTAGTTCCCTAGAGGCCGCGCTGCCACGGGCTTGCTAGACAGAAGATGTTCTGCAAGTTCTCATTGCGAGCACGTATGACTATATAGGGAGCACATGCCTTGGATTGTTTAGTACGTGGATGCTTGTTATTATTTATCTGCAATGCCCTAGATCTTGAAGTTACATGTTTAGACTCGTCCATGCAACGCCCGTCCATCCATCCCTATGCCTACCGCACTCGAATCCCACTGTTACCGTTACTGTTACTATTGCTCCTATTTTGCTATTGTTGTTGCTTTGTTGTTGCTACTATCAAACTGTTGCTACTGATAAACTTCTGTGAGCAAGAACTATTTCTAGGTGCAGCTGAATTGACAACTCAGTTGTTAAGGCTTGCAAGTATTCTTTGGCTCCCCTTGTGTTGAATCAATAAATTGGGTAATACTACTCGCAGAGACTATTGCGATCCCCTACACTTGTGGGTCATCAAGAGTATTTTCTGGCACTGTTGTCGGGGAGCATAGCTTTATTTGTAAGTTCACTTGGATCTATTATTGTTCACTGCTACTCCTTTCATCATGGGGAAGTCTCGTGATGGAAAGTTTCCTATTTTACCATCCACTACAAGAAGAGGTACAGTCCTAAACACCTCTATTGCTCTTGATTCACCGTCTGTTATAAGTAAGCTTGTTACACCACATACTCATGCTACACACACTGCTACTACTGCTGAATCTGAAACTGCTTTTGATGCTCATGATGTTACTTCTACTGTGCTTGATGCGAGTGGTTCATTAGGTCCTTTCCTAGATGCTACTATGGCTAGTCTAGGAAATACAAAAACTCCTATTGAAGACACTATTACACCTGTTAGCTCACCTGAGTCTAGTGAGAGTTATGATATTAATGATGGTTACATTGAGTTCACTGATGAATTTGTTGAAGAGTGCCGAAACACACATGGTACTAGTGCTATTAAGAGTCTCCTTGCTAGACGCACCATTATTCCTAAGTTGTCCTCTGATCCTAAGTTTGCCACCTCTCCCATAGATATTAAAGACAAAGATTATGAATTCTCTGTTGATTTATCCTATTTAGATATTTTTGAGAAAGAACCTTTCTGTGGGACTGAAAATGAGAGTGATGTGGCTCATATGAATGAGCTTTCTACTATGAGTTCTTTGTTCTCTGATGATTTTAAGATGCGCAAGTATTTTGTTACAAAGATCTTCCCTTTTTCACTAAAAGGATAAGCTAGGGATTGGTTTAATAGATTACCTCCCCGTTCCATTTATAGCCCTGATTGCTTCTTTCTTCCAAAAATATTTTCCTCCCAGTGCTAGACATGCTCCTTTGCAGAGACTTTTTGATTTTAAATAGGGAGAAGAAGAGAAATTGCCTGAGTCATGGACAAGGTTCCGTGCCTTGATTCATGCACATCCTTGATGTCCATTACCTAAAAATGAGCTTCTTGATATTTATTATAATGGATTAACTGATGATTCTGGACCTACCTAGATAGCTTTGCTGATGTGTTTTTAGGAAAAGAACTCCTATGGATGCTGAAGAATTGATGGCTAAAATAAGCAAGAATTATGATGATTGGACCTTAACTGAGCTAAATACACCTGAGCCTATTACTCCTGAACCAGTTGTGCCTGAACTAGTTCGAACACCAACACCAAAGAAGAGGGGAGTTATTGCATTAAATGATGAAGTGATTAAGGAAGCTAAGAAATGTCTAAAGGAGAAAGGTATTAGAGCTAAAGATGTTAAGAATCTACCTCCTATAGAAGAATTATGCAAGCTAATTCCCCACTCATCTACTATTGAGGTACACTCTCTCCAACACTTTGATGAAGGTCATATTCCTTATGGTAAGCCTCCTGATCAATGCTTAGAGGAACTTGAAATTTTTATTGTTAAGCAAGGTAATTTTAATAAACAATTTCAGAATCATTTATTGGAAAACTCTAGAGCTATTAAAGAGTTGAAAGATATTGTGAAAAGAACTTCTAATGATATTAAAATGCTTTGTAAACACTTTCAAATGGTTCAAACCCAACTTGATCAACTTGCTAAGGTACAAAAGGATATGCTAGTTAATGCCTCAGGAGATAAACATGCTTATGGAATTAGAACTAGGAGTGGTATAGCTACTTAGGATCCTTTATATCCTGAAGGACACGCTAAAAGAATTGAGCAGGATTCCCAACAAGGTGAGAATAGTGGTAGTCCTCGTAAGAGAAAGAAAAAGAAACATAAGGTAGTTGAGGAATCCCTTGAACCTGCTATAGATCCTAATAGTATATTTGTCTCTGATGCTGAAACTGAGAGTGGTATTGATAAAAATGATGCCCCTGATAAGGAGGAAGGTGAGGAAGAACCTGAGAAGCACACTAAGAACACTAGGTACACAAAGGAAGATTTTATTGCTAAGAAACATGGTAGTGAGAGAGAACATTGGGTGCAGAAACATGCCTTTTCCAGGTAAGAAACACAAGTCAAAGGAGGAAGAACACTACAACAAGTTTTGTGAGTGGATGAAACCTTTATTTTTGCAAATTCCTTTGAATGTTTCTATTAAGTTGCCTCCTTATTCAAAGTATATGAAGGACATTGTCTATAATAAAAGGAAGATTCCTAATGAGGAGATTTCTACTTTGCTTGCTAATTACTCCTTCAATGGTAAGGTTCCAAAGAAACTTGGTGATCCAGGTATACCAACTATTCCTTGCTCTATTAAGAATAATTATGTTAGAACTGCTTTATGTGATTTGGGAGCTAGAGTTAGTGTTATGCATTTTTCTCTCTATAAAAGACTCCAACTAGAAAAGTTGATACCAACTGATATATCTTTGCAAATGGTTGATAAGTCAACTACTATTCCTGTTGGTATATGTGAGGATGTTCCTGTTCAAGTGGCTCATAATTGCTTGGTTTTAACTGATTTTGTTCTGCTTGAGATGCCTGAAGATGATAATATGTCTATTATTCTTGGGAGACCTTTTCTTAATAATGCAAGTGTTGTCATCAATTGTAATCAAGGAAAAGTGACAATCAATATTAATGACAAATAACATATTGTCTATTTTCCCAAAAAGGTTGCTAAAATATATTGCCTGAATTCCATTGAAAATATTGAGAGCATCAAGGTTGGATAAATATATTGTCCCATTCCACAAGAAAATTTTGAAACTATTATGATTGGGACCATTGCTATCAAGTATGAGGTAACATAATCACCTTGTGGAATGCAAAGTTTTTTTCATATAAGATTGTTTTGGTAACAAGACTTGATCAACCTTGTTAACAAAAGGATTTTAATGAACAAAATAATGTTTTCACTGTGGTTATACTTGCTTTCTTTTATTTTTTCTCCTTCCTAGTCTTTTCTTTTCTTTTGCTAGCTTTGGTTTTATTAGTTGTTTGCTTGTTAGGGTGTCTTAGAGCTTCTGTAGATTGGCTTTTGGTTTGATTTTGCTTCTTCTGAAAAAACTGTTTTTGCGAGAAAATCAATTTTCATACCCTAAAAATTGGCCAAAAATAAAGTTTCCCGAAAAATCCCAAAAAATTAAAAATAAATTTTTCCTCGAAAAAAGGGGCAGAAGGACACCTAAAGTGACCCAGGGAGCCACCCCAGGCCACCACGCCCATGGTAGGCGTGACCTACCTCTAGGTGGTGCCTAGGGGGGGTGGGCCCCTTCAAGGTGCCCCCTCATATCCATCTTATTTCTCTCTCCCGAAAAACACCGAAAAACTTGCTCAAGCTCAAGTTCTTGCTGTTCTTTCTCGCGATTTTCGATCTCCTTGCTCAGCCCATCTTTGCTGCTGATTTTTGGAGGGATTGATCCTTGGTATGTTCCTCCTCCACGTGTCCAATTAGATTTGTGATTGGTAGATTGTATTTTGAGTATTTTGTTGCTATAGGTGTCAGGTTGTGTGAGCTTGCATGCTTGTTCTATGCTTAGAGATGTCATTTTGATGCATGTGTAGCCCTATAGCAAGTTCCTATAGTAGTTTATCATCGTTTATCAACTTGGAAATCACTTGGTTTGATGTTTGTCTAAAAATTTCAGCAAGGAATATGAGTACTTATCCATTGAATAAATATGACTTGATGGTGCCGGAGCCAATGAAGGTCCATCATGAGGATGCAGTTTTTACTTCCATATATCCATGCCATGAATTTATGAGAACCGCGGGAATCTCCCAGGATTTCCAAACTTTGATTACCAAATGCAGGATTGGAACACTTTGTTTAAGGTGAACCATTTCAATTTGTTAAGCTAACCATGGCTTTTGTGCATGATTTCCGGTTTACTTGGTCTACATCTAACCCAATGGTCCATTACAAAATATACAATATACCTGTCGGCCTTCCTTTTGCTGATTTCTGTGCAACAATTAGAGTACCTCAGTGGGGATCTTGTGAGAAGATCAAGGAGAGACCCAAGTCACTTATGGATTTATATGCTGAGATTTGCCAAGGTTTCGACTTCTCAAAGGAAAGTGGTAAAATTCGGAACATTCAGTTCCTAGACATTAGATACTTTGCCTATTTCATTACCAAGTGTGTTCTTGCTAGAAGGATTGCTAGAAAGTTGTATTCTTTTGATATAGTTTTTATCGCAGCTGCTCTGAATAGGAATAGATCTTTTAGCCTGGGTGCTTTGATAGCGCACCGTCTCACCACCAACCGCGAGAAGGGTGGAATTTGTGGAGGTCTCATTGCTTCTAGGTTGCTAGCTTTCCATGGTTTAGAGCCTCACCATTCAGATTATGGGTTCCCCATAGAGAGGTTTGATCTTGAATCCATGATTCAGCATGGTTCTGTTTCCTTAGGGGCTAATGTGAGAAGTTTACCATATGAATTATCTTTTGCCTAGCAAGGTTGGAGACAGGGTAGGACTGAGAAAATAGTTTATTTGCCCTCACTGCTTTGTTTAAATTTGATAACAGGAAAGGATGGTCGCTCACGGAGGAGGAGGTAGACACATATGTGGCGGAGCTCTCCCAGCAAGAGGAGAATGTTGGAGAGGATGCCGAAGACGATTCGGTTCAGCCCTCCAACTTGGGAGAGTCTTCATACCAGCAGCCATCATTTGATTGGGGCGCGTCTTCTTCTTCATCGCAAGCGCCTGACTATGATCATTCCTATGATGACCCACCAGCATGGGGTTACTACCCGTGCTATTGAGCCCCACTTAGGCCAAAATCCTAAGCTTGGGGGGAGGTATACCGACATCACACTCATATATATATATATATCATGTTCGGTCAGTTCTTTGTATATCCATTGTTTCACTTTCTTTTTGTTTTTTGTTGCTGCTTTCTTAAAACTCAAATATACCAAACATATTTCCGTTGTTTCTCTTGGTTTGTTTATTTTTTTCTTTGCTTTGTTTTGCCTTAAAATAAAATTCCAAAAATATTTTTGCTTTGCTTGGTTTGTTTTTGCTTTGTTGGCTTGTTTGAAAAATCGAAAACACCAAAAATATTTGTTGGTCTTCTCTGGTTTTGTGAGTTCTTTGCAGGGTTCAGCCATCCTTAGTAGATTTTGGTTTCATGTTATTATTCAAGTCACACAAGTGAAGGGCAATAATGAAGATTAAGACAACTTGAGGAGTGGTAAGAGGCTGGTAACGAACTCTTTTTGTTTCATTTTTGTACATATACTCATCATTGTGAGCATGCTTAGCCTGTTCCTGTAAGGTGTATGTTACTAATAGATGTTTAGTAGTTCTTGCTTGTCTATGATTAGCTCCAGCTTGCTAATAGTTTGTAGCATGTCATATGAATGTTTTCTTGCATTGTTTTATTCATATTTTGGTATGATATTGTGGTATCCTCCTCTGAAAGTTTCATGTGAATCGACTTGGCACATGCTCACGCATGCATATGACTAAACAATAGTCAGTAAGCCTTGATGATTTAGTTTGCCTCACAGTTCTTATATCACTTTCATGCCATAATTAATCCTACTTTGTTGCAAGCATGATTATGACAGTTATTACTCTCTCGTTTGTCACTCCCTCTCTATTTCTAGCCTTCACTTGCACTGAGAATGAGCTCTACCTGTGCTTCCAATTCCCCAAAACCAATATCACCAGCTGTGTCCACCATACCTACCTATTAGCGTCGTTTGCTATTTCAGTGCATATTCTATATGCCTTGTTTTCTTCCAAATAAAATGTTTGTCTGTTTTGAGAAAGTTAGTTGGTAAAGCTCTCACGAACTTGATGACACACTTTATTCCTTGCACTTAATAATCCTGAACCATTGTGACTTGTCCATGAAAGTTATATGCTTGCAAATTATATGCTGGGAGTCAGTAGAACCGTGTTGTCACGGGGAACGCTTTCAACACTTTTTGGATATCCTATCCAGTTGATAATTTGCACTTTTGTTTACGGATGTCGACAATGTGAAATAAAAGGGGAGCTTGTGAGTTCATGGAGTCTATACATTGTGCTAGAGAAACGCCTGGGACGCTAGCCTAAGCCTTTCCTAATCATGGTAGAAACTTGCAGCATCACCATAATGAGCATTTATGAAGCATCCTCAATAAAAATCTATGCACATACTAAATAAAAAGATCGATGAGATGCTCATTGTCTGCTTGCCTTGTCATTTTGATCACGGGATAGCTCCTGTATCATGTGCAAGGGGTACCCCGTTGGTGGTTCTCTATGATATGCATGTATTTACAATGACAAGAACTTACAGGTAACCAAAGTTGAGTAGCATGCGGAGCGGCCCTCGTACTAAAGGGACTTGGAATTTCCAGTTTATGGTCTATCAAGCATATAACTCATACTGTACCTCACTTTCACCTTAACCACATGAAGATGCCTATGATAGGGGCAATGAGAGATCAAAGCTAATGAGTACCTTCCTTTCAGCATAAGGAAGCCTTTCAAACTTTTCAAAACCGTTTTCACTTCCTTGTCGAGTCACCACTTATTCTATGAGCACCTTCTTGAGAGCATAGTTGTCATTCTTGTGTTTGTCTCAAAACTTGATTAATTATGTCATGACTTTGATGCTTGTATCTCTGATATCTTTACTTCTAGTCTTCACTTGAACTTCAGAGGTGCCTTGGCATTTATATTGTGCTCTACAAACAAAGTCAAGCGAGATACCACTCTATCATACCTTACTACGAGCATTGCAATGTTGCCTATGTTTATGTTCCATGCTACTTATTATTATTGAGTTGGTTTCTCTTCATAGCTTGCAATGACTATTGAGTAGACTTAGTTGCATCCTTCTTATTATGAATGGTTTAAGCATCTACTCATGTGCTGAGAATATATACATCATATGAAGCAAATGTGTTCGTGAAAGTTCTTTTATCGCACTCAGTTTTCAACTGAATTGCTTTAGGGCAAGCAATAAGCTAAGCTTGGGGGAGTTGATACGTCCAAAACATATATACTTTCCCGAACACTTTTTCTATTGTTTCTCCTCTAAACTTGTGTGATTTGGATACAACTAACACGGACTGAC
Organism: Avena longiglumis; assembly: GCA_030063025.1. Classification (NCBI taxonomy): domain Eukaryota; kingdom Viridiplantae; phylum Streptophyta; class Magnoliopsida; order Poales; family Poaceae; genus Avena; species Avena longiglumis. The sequence goes on from CP125977.1 coordinate 482,952,616, forward strand.
GCTGTTTTCAGCAGAATTACCTTGGTGTCTTGTTTTTGTGCAGAAAATCAACTATCGGGAAAAATCCCGGAAAATATGCCAAAAATTATATTTCACCAGAAGACCCAAGGAGCCAGAAGACGAGACGGAGAAGGGGCCTAGGAGGCCCACACCCTTGCCAGACGCAGGCCCGCGTCTTGACGCGCCTAGGGGGTGCAACCACCCAAGGCACGCCCTCTGCCTCCCTCTGCGCCTATAAGTTGCCTCTCGACCTAAAAACAGAGGTGGGAGGGGCGATAGTTTTCCAGAAAGAGTTCCGCTTCGCCGCCCTCACCAGAAACCAAGATTCGGATCGATAAACTCTGTTCTGGCACCCTGCCGGGACGGGAAATTTGGAGAGGATCATCGCCATCGTCATTACCAACGCATCTCCATCAACCATCGATGTTTCCCTCATCCATGAGTGAGTAATTCCCCGTTGTAGGCTTGGGTATGGTAGGGATTGGATGAGTTCTATCATGTAATCGAATAAGATAGTTAGGGCATGGTGCCTAGTATCTCAATGTTATTTGACTTTCTTGCAACTTATTGTGCTTAATGCTTGTCACTAGGGCCCGAGTGCCATGATATCAGATCTAAACTTATTATTGATTCATGATGATAGTATTGTTTGTGATCTTATCTGCAAGTTGTGTACACATATCATTGTCTGGATCCAAAGGCCCCGAAGTGACAATAATTGGGACAACCGGAGGGGATGGCTGTGGTGTGAGGATCACATGTGTTCACGGAGTGTTAATGCTTTGCTCCAGTGCTCTATTAAAAGGAGCACCTTAATTGCCAGTAGTTCCCTAGAGGCCCCGCTGCCACGGGCTGGCTGGACAGAAGATGTTCTGTAAGTTCTTATTGCGAGAACGTATGACTATATATGGAGCACATGCCTAGGATTGTTTAGTACTTGGATGCTTGTTATTATTTATCTGCAATGCCCTAGATCTTGAAGTTACATGTTTAGACTCGTCCATGCAACGCCCGTTCATTCATCCCTATGCCTACCACACTCGAATTCCAATGTTACCTTTACTGTTACTATTGCTCTTGTTTTGCTGTTGCTGCTATCAAAATGTTGCTACTGATAAACTTCTGTGAGCAAGAACTATTTCCGGGTGCAGCTGAATTGACAACTCAGTGTTAAGGCTTGTAAGTATTCTTTGACTCCCCTTGTGTCGAATCAATAAATTGGGTAATACTACCCGCGAAGACTGTTGCGATCCCCTACACTTGTGGGTCATCATAGTGTGAAATAAAATATAGAGAACTGAAATAAATAAAGTAAAATAATAGAAACTAGACGATATGGAAGATAGTAAAGTTATTTTGGGGTTTTTTATGGATGATTGCAAGTAGGAAAAGTATGTTTTTATTTTCGAAATAATAAATTGGAGAAAATATAAAAGGTAGTAAATGTAATGGAAAGGTGTTTCTTATGATTAAAATTAGACTGGGGTTCATGGGTTCACTTGTTTTCTCTCTTTTTAAGTTGCAGTGTTCATAAAACAATTCATCAATGATAAATATTCATGGAACCTCTATATGTGTATGATAAGCATTAATACTACGTTCTAACATAGAGATGAAACATGTCTCTCTTATACTCGTCAAGAAAAGGAAACTCAATGCAATCTTGAATTAATAACAAATTAGAGTATAGCTTTAAGTAATATAACATGATGTTTGAAATACAAATATGCTACCTTGATCTAACAATTATCTCACCGTCACATGATAATTATAGCACATAATTTCACTTTATCTCTAGTGAGGCAGCAAAATAAAGGTAAAACTAGTAGACCTTAAATACTGTTGTAATAATTCAATCGCTACGACCACGCTACTCCATCTAATACATATTTCTCCCCATACAAGTTCTTGCATACAAGTTGGATCAAAACAAGCAATTAAGAATGAGGTACATGATATACATTTACCAATACATCTTACACAAAATAGGTTCCAGTCTCATATATCAAATCATAGAATAAAGATCCACCACATAGGAATTACATATATGACCATAATCATGTTGGACAGCTCATATGGTACTAGATATATGAAGAATAAGAGAGAAATAGATCAAGCTACTACCACAAACCCATAGTACAGAGGTGGACTACTCCCTCTTCATCATGGTGATGATGCTGGAGATGTTGGAGAGGGTGGAGATCCTCAGAGGCGGCTCTAGCAAAGTTTCCCCCTCCAATCTTTACTGGATCTGACTCTATTTGGTGGTGTTATCGTTCTAGTGTTTTCTGTGTCGAGGAATCCTAGGGGGTCCTTATATAGGGGTTTTTAGATCAAAATAACTCTGTGGGCAAAAGAATCAAGGCGATCGGACGGCCCAGGAGGAAAAGAGGGTAGGTGGCGCACCCACCTGGGATGGGCGCGCCACCTAGTATCTTTTGGGCCTCCTGGCCCTCCAGGTGAGGTTCTTGCACTCCATATGCTTCTCGTGGATAAATATTGATATCCCCAAAAGCTCAGGTTCATTTGACTTCGTATAGGTCCTGAAACATAAAAAACATTGAAAACAGTTTTTTTGCCCAGCCAGGTTATAGCCAAAATAAAGGGGATCATTGGTAAATCCCCAAAAATCAATATAAAATATGGATATAACATTATATATGATGCAAATATGTGGATAAACATGTTAACAAACTACAAAGTTCATGTATGCATTTTACATGTGATGTCTACGCACTTCTATTCTTGTAGACAATTGTTGGGCCTCCAAGTGCAGAGGTTTGTAGAACAGCAACAAGTTTCCCTTAAGTGGATTACCCAAGGTTTATCGAACTCAAGGAGGAAGTGGTCAAAGGTATCCCTCTCAAGCAACCCTGCAATCAAGATACAATAAGTCTCTTGTGTCCCCAATAAACCCAATACACTTGTCAGGTGTATAGGTGCACTAGTTCGGCGAAGAGATAGTGAAATACAAGTAATATGGATGATTATAAGACAACGGTGCCAGAAAAGACTTTGACAGGAGGAAGAGACTAAAGGCAAACTGAAATAAAGATGGTAGCAAACAAACATGTAACAGATCTAGTTGTAAATGGTGTTTCAATGCTTAGAAACAAGGCCTAGGGATCATACTTTCACTAGTGGACACTCTCAATAAATATCTTTTCTTCATGATACTACTCTAAACTACTCTCCGGTTGGAAAACTCTAATCCATGGTAGGGATGTAACAGCACACCTCAAAGTTTGTATTCCCATCTAGATAACCCCACACTGTCACCTTGAAGGCTAGATGGTTCCTACAAACACCACAATTTCATAGAGACAACCAACTCAAAATATTAACTCATGACAAGTATTTGTAATCTTTAGCCTAAGTGCCACACGGTGCGCACACTGTCACTTTCACACATGTGGGGAGAGCCATAGATTAATTAAAGCACTTGAGTAACATATTAGATATACTTGATTACAAAGCTCATGATCACAATAATATCACACATAGAGAGATAGATGAACACATAGCAACCGGTAGAGCCCTTAGCCTCAAGGAAGAACTAGTCCCTCCTCATCATGGGAATCAACAATGGCGAGAGATGGTGGTGGATATCGATGGAGATGGCTCCGAGGGCAATTCCCCATCCCGGCAGGGTGCCGGAACACAGTCTTCTGTCCCCCAAATCTCCACTTTGGTGGTGGCGGCGCTGTGGAACTTTTTGTGGATGTATGCTGATTCATCTAGGGTTTTCTCATCGGGGGCTTTATATAGGCGAAAGGGCGATGTTAGGATGTGGACCATGGGCCCACACCCTGTGGTGGCGCCAGCGGGGGCTACCCGCGCACCCTAGGGTGTGCCCACCCTGGTGTCCCCTCCGTTTCTGCTTCACATTTCCGTATTGCACCGGGAAAAATAGGCAGATTGGCTTTTGTCCCGTCCAATTCCGAGAATATTCATTTTAGATTTTCTGAAACCAAAAATAGTAGAAAACAGGCAAATTGTCCATAGGTTAGTTCCATAAATTGTATAAAAATACCTCAAAGTGTAGACAAAACATAAGACAAATGATATAAAACAAGCATGGAGCATCAAAAATTATAGATACGTTTACGACGTATCAATCATCCCCAAGCTTAACTCCTGCTCGTCCTCGAGTAGGTAAGTGATAAAAAGAATAATTTTTTAGGTGACATGCACCATCACAATCATGATCAAACCATTTGCAAGCATTGAAAACTGGGATCAAAGTACTCTAAACATGAGCATGAAAGATGTAGTTCTAACAATAAGACATAGTAACTATGTTGCAACATGAAAGGATACAAACAAAGATCATGAATAATAATGCATTGAAAGACATTCGTTTGTTTCACATATAGAAAACATAGCATAGTGGCATTCAGCTTGCCCTCATGTAGTAGCAAAACATAAATGCAAAGGACACATTCAAAGTTCATAAGGGTGACTAGATAAAAATAGTTCATGAACAAGCAATATCAACATTATGAATCAATCAATAAGTTTTGGGACAATGCACATAGAACTAAGAATGGAAACTATGCTCTCTTAATTGGTGCATAAAGATAGAAGGTGGAGACTCAACATAAAATTAAAATAAAGGCCCTTCACAGGGAAGCAGGGATTTCAAGTTTCATAAAGAGCTTCCAAAAATTATGGTACTTGTTAGCTTTCAGCTCTCATTTCCCCTATCATAAGCATCTTGAAGTGATTAAGGTTAAAGTGAACAAAGTATGGAGTATATGCTTGACAAAGTATAAGTTGTCAATATCATGTCCCTTGAGTACGAGGGTCGTTCCTCATGCTACTCAACTTTACCGATAAGATCTTGTCATAGTAAGTACATGTGTATCATAGAGAATCCAACGGGGTACGCCTTGCCCCATGATACAAGAGCCATCCCATATCAAAATGACAAGGCAACAGACAATGAGCATCTTAGCAATCTTCTTATTTACCATGGGAAAATGGTGTTTTTTCTCTTCTTTCCTCTTTTTTCTCTTCTCTTTTTTTCTATCTCTCTTTTTATAAGAAGAATGCTTCATAGATTGCACACTATGGTGATGCTGCAAGTTTCCACCATGATTAGGCATGGCTTAGGCTAGCGGACCAGGCATTTCTCTAACACATATACATAACTCCATGGACTTACAAGCTCCCCTTTTATTTCACACCGCCGACATCCATAAACAAAAGAGCATGATATCAACTGGGTAGATATTTACAGGGGTTGAAAGCGTTCCCCGTGACAGCACGGTTCTGCTAATTCCCAACGTATAAGTGCAAGCATATACAACATAGATGACACAATGGTTCAGTTTATTAGGGGCAAGGAAAATAAAGTGTTCCATCAAGTTTGTGAGAGCTTTAATCACTAATTTTCACATAACAAGTTTAATTTGGAAGATAGATAAAACAAGAATATACTTGGAATGGTGTAACACACCATGCATAGGAATTTATAGTGGATACTTTGGATGAACTTGGTTTCTTGGGAGTTGGATGCATGAGTAGAGCTTACTCAATACAAGTGGAGGCTAGCAAAATACTGGGAGCGACCAACTAAGAGTGCAATAATGGCCATAATCATGCAGAGCGACAAAACATTATCAATAAAAGCATAAAGTGGTATCACAAGTCAAAAACTAAATGATCAAAGAGGCTAAGGTGACTGGTTCATAGTCATAACATGGCGTGATCATGTGCCAAGTCAACCCAAATAAAGCATCAAAGGAGAATACTACAATATTATGCTTTTGTATGCTAAAACATCGCATGATTCTTTCAAGGCACATTAAGAAATCTCAATTGTTTGGAACCAGTCATGCTACAGCAATAATCACTAAGCATATGGTCAAAGCAACATCTAACATGACATGATAAAGCCTAAGCCACAGTCAAAACAAGCTCCCTTTTGTACCACTATAAGCATGAAACTTTCTACTCTTTTCCAACACCAATCCACTTATTTCAAACAACTCACAAAGATAATAATCAAAAAATATCAGTGAGATTGTCTCACAAATCCACAAATAAGAACTAAAAATTTCTAAGCTGGAAGCACAAGAAAACTAAGGCTAAACAAAGTGCTAGCAAAAGAGAACACCCGTAGAACAATAAGAATCCAAACTAGAGTGTTCTAAACAATGAAAACAGAGTGTCTCTCTCCAAAATAAGTGTGCTGGGATCCAACCAACTTATTGCAGCAAACCAAACAAAATAAAACTAAAAACAAAAACAAAGACGCTCCAAGAACAACACAATAGTGCATCAAACAATAAAAATGAACTGTCTAGAAAGAGACTTGAGATTTTATTGATGAAGAAGGGGTGCCTTGGGAATCCCCAAGCTTTGACGCTTGTACCTCTTGAATATTTCTTGGGGTGACACGGGTGGCATCCCCAAGCTTGAGATTTTTTCCATTCTTCCCCTATACTTGAAAATTTCCTTCATACAAAACTTCACACAATCTTCATTAGCAACATTAGTGCATTCAAAAGTAATAAACCTTTGGGTTTAGTTTCAAAACAACAAACTTTTATTAAGAACACAAGATACTGTAGCAATTCCCTTTTAAAATCTCAAGTGATAAAATAGAACTCAAAAAGAAACCGATAAGAGGCAAATGCAAATAATGGCAGAAATCTGTCAAAACAAACCAACAGGTAAAAACCGATTTTTTCAAACACCTTCTGTTGCTCAAATCGAAAAGTATTGAACTAACGAAAGTTACATAACAACTTGGGATAGTTATTCATAAAATTACAGATCAATCCGACATACAGAGATTTTTCATGAATTTTTACAGTTAAGCACAAAAATCTGTTTCGGGACCGCAACTTCCCCAAATCTTACTTCCATCTCATTAGAGGTTATTCTTGGCACAAAAAACACACAAAAATGATAAGGAGAGGTTATTACAGAAGTAATAGCTTCCAAGACTCAATAAAACTATTGGGTTATCTTCCTAGAAGTACTTTTCTTTAACGCCTTTAAGTTAGGCTTGATAGTTTGAGAAGATGCTCACATAAGAAATATGAATTGAAGTAAAAGAGAGCATCGAGAAGAAAATTCAAAACACATTTAAGTCTAACCTACTTCTTATGAAAAATAATCTTGTAAAGAAACAAGTCATGAAAGCACAAAGCAATAAGCATAGGAAAGCAAAACAAGTGCAACTTCAAGATTTTCAACATAAAGAGGGGAAACTTAATATTTTTTAGATACATAGAACCATGTTTACCTCTCTCATAATAACTTTCAGTAGAATCATGAATAAAATTAATAATATAACTATCACATAAAAAATTCTTATCATGAGCCACATGCATAAAATAATTATTACTCTCCACATAAGCATAGTCATTCTTATTAATCGTAGTGGGAGAAAATTCAACAAAATAGCTATCATTATTATTCTCATCACCATAGTCATCAAATATAGGAGGCATATTGTAAACAAAATTAATTTTCTCCTCAATAGTAGGTGGACTGAAAATATCATATGTATCATTGTAATCATCATAAATTGGAGGTTTGGTATCATCATAAGCAAAAGAATAGATATCTTCCAAAGATGGGGAACTAGGAAGATCATTTTCATAAAAACTAGCTACCCCAAGCTTAGACATTTCCATAGCATTAGCAATAATGGTGTTCAAAGAATCATACTAATAACATTGCTATTAGCATGCAAATAAAGTTCCATAGGTTTTTTTAATTTTCTCTTCAAACACTTCATGTCCTAACTCAAGATAAATACTATAAAGCTCTATAATTTTGTTGTTTTTTCCATTAAGCCTAACTAGTGAAAACAAGAAACAAAAAGAAAAAATTGCAGAATCTAAAGGAAATAACTTCGAGCACTCACACACCAGGAACAGTACTAGAAGATAGCTTTGTAGCCAGAGTATGTGAGTACCTTTTACCTTACCTCCCCGGCAATGGCGCCAGAAAAGAGCTTATGGCGCGTTGTTAACGTGGGAGCTTCTTATTCTTTATTCCTCGACAACTACGCCAGAAAAGAGATTGATGTCTACACACTTCTATTCTTGTAGACAGTTGTTGGGCCTCCAAGTGTAGAGGTTTTTAGAACAGCAACAAGTTTCCCTTAAGTGGATTACCCAAGGTTTATCAAACTCAGCGAGGAAGTGGTCAAAGGTATCCCTCTCAAGCAACCCTGCAATCAAGATAAAAGAAGTCTCTTGTGTCCCCAACACACCCAATACACTTGTCAGATGTATAGGTGCACTAGTTCGGCGAAGAAATAGTGAAATACAAGTAATATGGATGATTATAAGACAACGGTGCCAGAAAAGACTTTGACGGGAGGAAGAGACTAAAGGCAAACTGAAATAAATATGGTAGCAAGCAAACATGTAACAAATCTAGTTGTAAACGGTGTTTCAATGCTTAGAAACAAGGTCTAGGGATCATACTTTCACTAGTGCACACTCTCAATAAATATCTTCTCTTCATGATACTACTCTAACCTACTCTCCGGTTGGACAACTCTAATCCGTGGTAGGGCTGTAACAACACACCTCAAAGTTCGTATTCCCCATCTAGATAACACCACACTATCAACTTGAGCGCTAGATGGTTCCTACAAACACCACAATTTCATAGAGACAACCAAATCAAAATATTAACTCATGACAAGTATTTGTAATCTTTAGCCTGAGTGCCACACGGTGCGCACGTTGTCACTTTCTCACACGTGGGGAGAGCCGAATATTAATTAAATAACTTGAGTAATAGATTATATCTACTTGATTACAAAGCTCATGATCACAATAAGATCATGCATAGAGAGAGAGATGAACACATAGCTACCGATAGATCCCTTAGCCTCGAGGAAGAACTACTCCCTCCTCATCATGGGAATCAGCAACGACGATGGAGATGGTGGTGGAGATCGATGGAGATGGCTCCCGGGGAAATTCCCCATCCCGACAGGGTGCCGGAATAGAGACTTTTGTCCCCTGAATCTCCCATTCGGTGCTGGCGGCGCTGCGGAACTTTTTGTGGATGTATGTCGATTCATCTAGGGTTTTCTCATCGGGGGCTTTATATAGGCGAAAGGGCGATGTCAGGAGGTGGACCAGGGCCCCACACTCTATGGTGGCGTCACCAGGGGCTACTCGCGCCACCCTAGGGTGTGCCCACCATGGTGCCCCCTCCGTCTATGCTTCGTGTTTCCGTATTGCTCCGGGAAAAATAGGCAGATTGGCTTTTATCCTGTCCAATTCAGAGAATATTCATTTTTAGATTTTCTGAAACCAAAAATAGCAGAAAACAGGCAACTGGCACAACGGCATCTTATCAATAGGTTAGTTCCAGAAAGTGTATAAAAATACCTCAAATTGTAGACAAAACATAAGACAAATGATATAAAACAAGCATGGAGCATCAAAAATTATAGATACGTTTACGACGTATCAACATGCATCACTAACTGATCCCTAAAACGGTTAGAGGATTAAAAGTGGTGGCCGACTCCTAAATTTACTCATCGACCGCCACTTCCAAGAAAAACTCCTACCTTCCCTCCCGCCGCACCCATTCCCGCCGGCGTCGTCACCGCCAGTGACTGCCATACCTCGATCCCTGCGCCACCCTTAGGCCCACATTTTTGTCGCTCGAGCCTCTCGTTGTCGCTGGAATCAACGAGGAGAGCAAGTTTTTGCCGTACGCCACCCCGATTTGGAGAAAATCAGCCTTCATCGGTTTCGATTCATCACAACTGGGAGCCTCGGGAGGTTGGTAAGGCGGTAAAAGGCAGGCACCGTCGCCCTCAGAGCCTCCTCTACCCTACCCAATGATCGCCCGATAACCTCGTCACCTCCTCTGCCTGTTAGGTGCTCGACCAAATAGAAAGGTGGGAATTTTTAGCCGAATTTGTTTGTTTGTTTTCCAAATTTGACCTGCGTCGTCATGTAGATGAAGAGATTGAGGGTGTACCTCTTGAACGACTCATTGTCGGATGACGAGGAGGAGGACGACGATGATGTCGATATGGCTATGGCCATCATTATGAACGATGAAGTTCAGATGCCTAGGCTAGGATCACAGTTTATTCGCGCTTATATCAACCGGGATAGAGCCGAGGGCCACAACAAGATCATGCATGATTATTTCAACGACAATGCCATCTATCTGGAGAAGTACTTTCGCCGGTGTTTCCGCATGCACAAGAGCCTCTTTCTCACCATTGCAAGAGCGGTGGAGAAGCATGATGATTGGTTCAAGCTTCAGAGGAGTGCATCCAGTAAGATAAGGGCAAGCCCATTGATGAAGTGCCTTGCAGCTATTAGAGTGCTTGCATATGGGTGTTCTGCGGATGCCATTGACAACTATGTTCGTATTTGCGAAGATACCATCTTGGAGGCTGTCCGAACAAACACAATGGTTGTGATTGAGATATTTGGATATGAGTATTTGGGGGCACCCAATAATGATGACACAGAGATGATCTTGGGTGAGAGACAATAAAGAGGATGGCCAGGGATGCTTGGCTCAATAGATTGCATGCATTAAACATGGAAAAATTGTTCAGCTAGATGAAACTCAGTACAAAGGCCATTGGAACGATCCAACAATCATCCTAGAGGCGGTGGCATCGAAGGGTCTATGAATTTTCCATGCCTTTGTGGGATTTCCTGGGCCTCACAATGACCTCAATGTTCTTTCTAGATCACCACTTTTCTCTAGGCTTGTTGTAGGTGATTCTCCTCGTGTCAGCTATGAAGTCAACAACTGAGTACACCATGGGTTACTATCTTGCAGATGACATCTATCCTCCATGAGCCACCTTTGTGAAGACAATCACAAGGACTCTCATCAACAACCCTAAGAGGTCTCACTTTGCCAAGGTTCAAGATTCTGCGAGGAAGGACGTGGAGTGTGCTTTCGGTGTGCTTCAGAGGAGATTTGACATAATCAAAGGCACTGTTGAGTATTGGAAGCCGAAGGTGCTTCGGCAAATAATAAAGTGTTGCATCATCTTGCATAGAATGCTCATTGAAGATGAGCGTGGCATGCCCGAGAACTTTTGTTACATCTCCAATGGTGATCTTGCAGAACCAGCACATGCCGCAATAGGATCCAAGCCTTCCTCCAAGCCCATGCATGCATTGAGAACAAGGAGGTGCATGAACAACTGCTTCAGGATCTTGTTGAGCATCACTAGAGTCTCCATGGTGCTATCTAGTTGTGTTTGAACTATTCTCATGATTCATTGAATTTGAACCCTGCCACGTGTTTGGCTTTGAATTTATTTGATTTGTAAACTTAATATTCATTCATTCCTAAATATTTTATTTGATTGTATGTGAATTATGTCAAATGTTTGGCTTTCAATAGTTTGATTTCTAGACAAAAAAATGTTACCCCTCTAAATTTAAAGGCTTGGTTAGGAACCACCGACCTTTAGAGGAGTACTTTTACTCCTTTAAGATTTACTTATCCGTTTATTTCTCTAAAATTTAAGGGATCGGTTAGAGATACCTATTAGAATTTGTGTTTGTGTTATCTTAGGACTCTAGCCTAAGTCGGTTTGGGTCTAATCCTAGGTTGGCTAACCCCCCTCATATCTTCTATATAAACATTGTAATATTGTCTAAATCAATACAAGTTCTTATTCTCCCAAAATATCATGGTATCAGACGTCTAGGTTTTCCGCACCTGGGATGGCTCCTCCGACAAAACCGCCGCCGATGCCATCAGATCCGCTATGGACCGTCATTGAAGCTCGCGCCAACAGCGCACCACCCTCCTCCTCCTCTACTCCTACCCACAAAATACCCCAAAAAATCCCTCAACTATCTCTTGCCAACACGATCGCCGACGTCTCTCCCTTCGTCCCGATCGTCTTGGATCTCGCCAAACACAACTTCTACCATTTGTGCCACCTGTTTCACGTGCATCTGTAACATCCCTAAATTCATATTCCAAAACTCATTCATATCATCCTTGCATCCATCATCATTTAGGGTTTTTCTCAAAATCATTTCAGAAACAGGAGTATTTGTGGCTCATTATTTTATGTATGAAAACCCTAGCCTTTGTGCTACATGCTAATGAGATAGATGCTATTATTCATTCAGGATGTTTTGAATTCAAACTTAAGTGGTCTCAAAAGCTTGAGAAAGGTTTCAAAACAAAATATGGAATAAAACCAAAGTTTTGCCTATTATTATATCTCCTAAAAGGCTTGGTTTTATTGGATTATTTTCAAATAACCTAAGTAAGTCTGAGTGAACAGATGTGTGTTACACCTATTTAAATGCAAGGAACACTGTACTAAAGGCTGGAGCAAGTTTGAATTCAAACTTAATTGAAAAGAGGTTTGAAAACCATTTCTAGAAATTCAAACAGAAAAAGAAAAGGAATAAAGAGGAAAAAAATGGACAACCAGCCAATCTGGCCGACTCCATTAACACGGCCCAGCCTAGCTGAGCTCCCACCCCACAAACGTTTTCTTTCACCCACACGACCCACCAGCTTACCGACAGGAAGGACCCACTCCTCTCCTCATCTCTACGACAACCGCGGCCCACCTGTATCATCGTCCACCCCATGTTGGTTCTTCCCCAATTGACGCCGGGCGTTTCCTGTTTTGATTCGCAGTTTCAATTCGCGTAAATGCACGAGTAAATCTCGCTCGTATCCTGGCTACTAAAACCCCCTCTGTCCCCTCTCCCTTCTCCCCAAACCCCGAACCCAGAGCGCCACCAGGCTGCGTGAATTGCTCCCTGCAACCCCGCCGTCTCCGATGAGCTGCAGCCACGATTCCGGCCAACTCCGACCACCCCTCTGCTTCTGCTTCACACGAGAAGACTCCGCTTGGCCTCACGCATCTCCTAGTACCTCCTGTTCGCCCGCGCGTGACCCAGAACGTCGGCAACGCAAACGACTGAGCCGCCACCGTCTTCGGCTTCAACTCCTTCGAGCTCCTCCGGTAATACCAGACCGCCCCAAGCCTTTTTATTCACGCACGTGTATCCTTCGTGAACTCCTGCGTCTAACCACATCCTCTGCTTGCCTTCTCGTGATCGACAGCGTCGCCTTCGACCTCGAACTGAACCATCCGTCTCCAGACCCTACTCCGGCGAGCAATCCACCGCAACCCTGAGCGCCCCTTGCCGATCTGACCACACGTTGAGCATCCCCACGTCCTTGCGATCACGGTGAGTACCTTCCCTACCCTTCTAGCGTCCTATATCGCCGGCGCCGTCACCGTCTGACCGTCGCCGCCGCGCGCAGTCTTTCAGCGCCGCCAGTTAGTGGCTCGCTGATTGAGTCCGTTGGATCTGTATCGTAGGGCTAGGATAGATCTTAAACGAAGAGGTACGCGTGCATCTGAGCCGCCAGATCTAATTTAGATCCTACGGTCCGCATCTGTCGATCCGACCGAATCGGTACGCGCCAGTAGTTTTGCGACACGTGTCTAGGGTTGGATCTGAAATAGAAATTCAAATCAGATTTAGATCAGATTTTCAAATGGCTATAACTTGAGATTTCCACGTTGGAATTTTGCAAACTTTATACCGTTGGATTCAGTGAAACAAGGCCTTTCTGAATCTACAATGTGTTTAACAAATAGTATCTGATAAAATGATTTTTTTATAGAAACATGTTTAAGGCTATTTTGAGTATAGATTTAGTTTAGTAATTTGTATTAGTGCCAAATAAGTTTGATTGGCAAACTTTTTGGCTTGGTTATGTTTCTGTTTCATGCACTTTCTTGGTAGAGATTTTCAAAAATCATCACTTAGCATTTTCTTGCATGCATGCATTCATATTTTTTTGCTTGTATATGAATTGTATGTAATTGTGTGCTACAAAATTTTTGTGTAGATTTTGCTAGTGACTGTGATTGTGAAGAGTTCCACTCTCCCCATTACCAAGGCAAGTGATACTTCATGATATTTCCACCCTTTATTTTGAATAAGCATTAGAATTATTTTTGCTAAGTCTTGCATGCTACTTTTGCCAAATACTATGTTGGGAAATCCTATGTAGTGTAGAATTGTAGAATTGCTAGGGAATTTTCCTAAGTTAAGTTACTATGCCATGCTTAGCCTAGCTAGTAGAAAACAAGGGTTGGTAAAGTATGCACATGCTATGGTGAAATAATTCTAAGTCCTTTGGGACTCATGCTTTTCTTAATAAAACAACTAAGTCAATGAACATCCTGGGTGGAATGGGACTTGAATGGTGGTTTTTGGTTGAGTGGTTACACAAGGCCATGGATTTGGCTTGTGTATCTCACTTGTGGTATGCCACCCAGCCACAAAGGGATTTGGAGGCCAAGTGTTGAGAAAGCTTACAGTGCAACCACTTGGCAATATGGGCTCTGCCTTGATCATATAGGTTGCTAGAACTTAGTCACTTGGACAGTTGGTGGTAGTGGGAATGATAGGTTGGAGCGCGTCCATTTGACTAAGGAAAGGCTTCTGAAAGGTCCTGTCTTGGGAAACCAAGTCTGGTGGGGAAAGTGCACAACCTCTGCAGATGGAACATCTAAGTACTTAGCCAAGTCCATGGCAATGGACAACTTGAGCATCAAGACATGGAAGCTACAAGAATCTCATCACTCCAACTTCTAAGTAAAATTTGTGGGTGAACAAGGGTGAAGGACCCCAATGTCTATTGGTGGTTCCTTGGGAAGTTTTTGACAAAGAAAAAATTAGTGATTTCAACTAATAGGGAAAACCTATTTTCAAGCAAAGCAAGCCAAGCTACACTTAGCCAAAATGCATGTAGTAATATAGTCCACTTAAAATTTACTAAGGTATCACTTGCCAATACTATTCCAAAGTATTGACCCACTGTGCTGTAACTTGTGATGTTGCAGGTTACTCCGATGATGAGTAGGAGTCATGAGTCTACACTCAACATGCTTGCCTGTGGCACATGAAGATGAGGACTTGTGTTTATTTACTTATTCCATAAACTCTTGTATTAGGCCTTTGGCCCTGAGTTGTAAAAGACTATGTTTTATCTCTGGAATGAATGTAATAAACGACCTTTGTATCTGTGTACTTCATCTTAAACTGTGGATGCTAGCATTGATCCAGGGACTAGCATTGCAATCACAGGGATCCTTTCCTTTACAAAGGAGGGATCTTACAGATGGTATCAGAGCACTGTGTTTCCTGTAGGATTATGACCCTAGGATTGGAAACCACTAAGGAAAAATTTTCAACTACTTCTACACTTGTCTATTCTTCTCGTAAAACTTTTCTAATCTTCTCATTCTCATCTCTATTTGTAGATGAACTCCATCAACGAAGCCGTGAAGAAAGGACCACTCATGACCATGACCTTGGAGTGTGAAACTGAGTTTCCCAAAATTCTCAAGGACCTCATGGTGGCAATGGAAGCACATGGTGCAGCTGTTTACAAAGGCTTTCCAGTGATGGATGAAGGAGTGGAGTATTGGTGGGTGCAACTTCACTTGTACAAAAACAAGGAAGACAACCACAAAGAAAGAGGATTCTGCATGTATACCAACACTGTGATGCACACCACATTCTTTGAGTCAGCAAGAGAAGCAGCTTGGAGGACTATCAAAGAACTAAGTGCTAGAGTCAAGTGCAGAATGCTCAATCTCCAAAAAGACTTAGAGAAAGATAAGGAACTTACCCAAGAGTTGGAAGCCACCAACCAAACCTTAAGGGGAGATATTATAGACTTAGTGATGGAATCATGTGAACAAGATAGGTGGATTGCCTCTAGGAACATTGTGTTTAGCAGATCCAAAGTGAGATAGGGTTGTAAACACATTTCGTTAGTTGGACCACCACCTATCACCTTATTTTCCAAAATGATACCTTAAATAAGTTTGGACCTTGATTGATGTAATGGATTCATGTATGCATGACTTGTGTGATTTTGTGTACCAAGGATGTGTATGTGATGTTTGTCTTTGTTTATCTTAAATAGTGTTGTTCTAACTTTTCTATCTTATAAATAGATGCCTATTACCATCAGCACTGTTGAGGAGTTCCAGGTTACCCGTTTCGGTCCTCGTATCGTTGAGATTACCACTTTGCTCGATCTCCCTCTTCCCACCATCATGGTGCATCCACTCACCAAGTTCGAGAGGAAGGACCTCTGGGGCTTCAAGGTGAACCAGCCCGGACGCCAGACAGAGCCTACTACAGAGGCCATCGTCTTCAAGCTGATGCGGCACGGGAGAGAGGCATGGAGGTAGTCATGCAGGACCTGATAGGACGTTTGTTAGGCCGTCACTCCCGACAGGTTAGGGGCACCCACTTCCACGTCTTCGGAAGACGTGATGTTGATGGAGAGTCCATCGACTTTGAGGACGACTCGAGGGGAGCGGCAGAGCCGATACGTCTCTATCTCCAGGACTTTGAGTCTCTTATCAGGCACGTGGACACGGACAGGACCAACGTCATGCTCAGCAATGACGAGCTCCAGGTGCAGCTTCGCGAGAAGGACAAGCTTTTCGCATAGCAGGACGAGATAGTCAAGAAAATGGAGACGAAGTTCGAGGCCCAGGACCGTAAGTTCAAGAGTCAGGAGAAACGCGTCCAGGATAGGAACAAGAAGATCCGGGACATGACCGAGGAACTGAAGTCCAAGGATTTCGAGCTAGAGCAGCAGCAGATGGTGATCGAGAGGCTTCGGCACCAGCACTCAAGGCGACTCCCCCGTCACCGTCTTTTGCCAACGCATCAAGGCCATCGGCGATGAACTTCGGGAGCTCGGTGATCCCGTTGACGACCGTGCACTCATCAACGCTCTTCTTGTCGGTCTCGGCGATCAATTTGAAAAGCAAATTGCCTTTATTCCTCTGCTGAAACCTTACCCTAGCTTCGCCGAGGTGCAATCTATTTTGCAGCTCGAGTCCCAGAACCAAGCACGCAAGGCTGCCCGTCCTCCTTAGGTGTTTTACATGGCGCCTCGCCCGTCGCTCCTGCCTACTCCTGCTGCACCACCGACGACCCCTCCTGGATGGCGTCCAAGCCCCAATTACCGCGGCAAAAATCCTGTGTATCGGCCACCCGCCCTAGCACCGACTCCTCAGCCGTGGCCACCTGCTCCTGCACCAGCTCCACCAGCGCCGACTCCACCAGTGTCGCCACCACCCTCCGCCATGGCCCCTTGGCAGCCGCAACATGACCCATGGACGAGTCTCATTCAGGCCTGGCCGATGCCCTGGTCGGACCCCTCTCCATACGGCGCCCCATCGGCTTACACCAGGCACTGGAGTCCCGGCCTCCTCCCCTCCATCGGCGCACCCGGGCCTCTCACATATCGTCCTCCGCAGCAGGTCTACACCGCCCAAGCTCCATCGACGGCTTACATTCTGTCACCACAGTAATACATGGCTCCGCCGACGTCGCTTCCCCACATGTACCACGCTCCTCCGGCTCTTCAGTACATGCCTGCGTCACCCGCTCCGTCAACCACTCCACCAAGCTGGGACCAAGCGTCTTCATCGCTGCCATGAACAATTTCACACTCAGCAACCACGAAGGTACGTATTGGATTTTTGATTCTAGTGCTTCCTCACATATGTCTTCAAATATGGATTTTCTGTCAGCTTGTTCTTCCTCTCCCTTTTCTACCATCACCATTGGCGATGGATCCTCTATTCCAATCTCATGCACCGGTCACTCTTACATCATTAATCCAAACACAAAATTTATCCTTCGAAATATTTTAGTTGCTCCATCATTAATTAAAAATCTAATATCTATTCGCAAATTCACAATTGACAATAATGTTTCCATAAAATTTGACCCCTTTGGTTTATCTGTGAAGATCTGAAAACAGCGGCGGTCCTCGCTCGTTATAATAGTTCAGGCGATCTCTATCCTCTCCATGGCGCACCCACCTCCACACCTCATTCCATGATTGCCTCCGTCGATCTATGGCATCGTCGTCTCGGTCACCCCAATAAAAATACCGTGTCATCCATGCTTCAAGAGTTTAGCATCCCTAATTCTAGTTCTTCTCATGATCCCTCTATTTGTAATGCCTGTCAATGCGGAAAACATATTATATTACCTTTTGGCACATCAACTACCTATAGTACTTTCCCCTTTGAGTTATTACATTGTGATTTATGGACCTCTCCCGTCCCAAGTGTTTCAGGGTAATATTATCTTGTTATTTTAGATGATTACTCTCACTATGTTTGGACCTTCCCTCTTCGTGCCAAATTAGATGTTCACAAACTCTTCATTAATTTTAGGCAATATATTCTAACTCACTTTGGTATCCCAATTCGCTTCATACAATGTGACAATGGAAAAGAATTTGATAATAACCAAAATCGAAATTTCTTTCTCTCCCAAGGTATCCTCTTTCGTTTTTCCCACCCACACACATCTCCTCAAAACAGCAAGCCTGAATGTTTCCTTCGCTCTATCAACGACATGTTGCGCACCTTACTAATTCAAGCCTCTCTTCCACCACGTCTTTAGGCTGAAGCTCTACGGACAGCCACATATCTTTTCAACATCTGACCAACTAAAACATGTCCTCTTTATTCTCCCTTCCAATCTCTCTTTCTATCTCACCCCGATTATTCCGGTTTGCATGTTTTCGGTTGTCTATGTTTTACTAACACATCCTCTACCGTCGCCCATAAACTAGCTCCAAGATCTTTGCCATGCATATACTTAGGTCCATCCGATGATCACAAAGGATCACGATGTTTTGATCCTTCCTCTGGTCATTTTCTTATAACTCGTCATGTCACCTTAGATGAAAATACTTTCCCCTTTTCAACCGTTCAGTCCCCGCCGATCACTAAATCTATGTCACCATATCCTTCCCTATAGCGCATCATTTTTTAGTGCCAACCGTCACCCCCGTCGTGGCTGTCGAGCCCTCTGCTATGACAGCACCACCTCCTGCCGAGAGCTCGCAGTAGCCTGCCGCGTCACCTTCCCCTGCCGCGGTAGACTCTCCTGTCAGCACGTCCTCTGGCTCGGTATCTCCCTCTTCAACCACACCTTCTTCTTCAGCAACTAATCCACTTCCTACTAATGTCGTTCCCAAACATATTCCCACCAATGATCATGTCATGTGTACTCGTGGAAAAAAGGGTTTCCATATTCCCCGACGTTTTCTCAATCTTTCAGCTACTCCATCGATCTCACCTATCCCAAGCTCCTACAGACGTGCTCTTCTTGATCCACTATAGCACTCTGCCATGAAAGATGAATTCGATGCTCTTATTCAAAATAATACATGGACTCTTGTTCCTAAACCATCCGGCGCCAATATTGTCTCGGGGAAGTGGGTGTTTCGTCATAATTATAACTCTGATGGGTCTTTGGCTCGCTACAAGGCCCGTTGGGTTTGCAGAGGTTTTTCTCAACAACAAGGAATTGATTTTGATGAAACCTTCTCCCCTGTTGTCAATCCAAGCACTATTCGCATCATCCTCAGTCTTGCAGTTTCTTCATCCTGGCCTATTCACCAACTTGATGTAAAAAATTCTTTTCTTAATGGTACTCTAAATGAAACTGTTTATTGTCAACAACCATCTGGATTTGAAGATCTCTCTAATCCAAATCTTGTCTGTCTTCTAAAGAAATCTCTCTATGGTATTAAACAAGCTCCCCGTACCTGGTTTCAACGATTTGCTATATTCATTCAAACTATTGGTTTTATCCCTTGCAAATCCGACACATCTCTCTTTATTTTCCAATCTTCCTCTCACATGGCATATCTTCTTTTATATGTAGATGATATTGTTCTTACAATTTCTTCAGATTTTTTTCTTAAACATATCATTACTCTTCGTAACAAAGAATTTTCTATGACTGATTTAGGATCACTTCATCATTTTCTTAGTGTCACCGCCACTAGAACATCTTCTACTCTTTTTCTTTCTCAACGACAATATATTATTGATCTCTTGAACCGAGCTAGCATGATTGACTGTCAACCCTGTGGTACACCGGATGATGTTGGCACCAAACTTTTGGCTGGCGGTGATCCCGTTCCAAATCCAACCTTATATCATAGTCTCACTGGTGCTTTACAATATGTTACTCTCACCCGTCCCGACATCTCTTATTCTGTTCAACAAGCATGTCTCTATATGCATGATCCTTGTTTACCTCATCTTTCTCATGTCAAAAAGATTCTTCGCTACTTAAAAGGAACTCTTGATCATGGTCTATTACTTGACTCATCTTCTCCAACAAGCTTGACAGTTTATTATGATGCAGACTGGGCAGGATGTCCAGACACTCGACGATCCACATCCGGATTTGTGTTTATTTGGGTGATAATCTTGTTTCTTGGTCATCGAAAAGGCAGGTTACGGTATCCCGGTCTTCGGCTGAAGCGGAATACAGGGCGGTTGCGCATGCTGTTGCTGAAGCAGTTTGGATACGCCAACTACTTGTGGAACTCCAGCGCCCCGTCGAGCACGCCACTATTGTCTACTGCGACAACATATCAGCCGTCTATATGGCATCTAATCCTGTGCAGCATCGCCGTACCAAGCACATCGAGATCGACATTCACTTTGTTCGGGAAAAGGTTGCTCTTGGAGAAGTTTGTGTTCTACATGTTCCAACAAGTGCACAATTTACAGATATTTTACCAAAGGACTCCATCCTGCGTCCTTCATCGACATACGCTCGAGTCTCAACTTTGTGGCGCCCGATGTTGACACTGCGGGGTATTAGAGTTTGTGTTTGTGTTATCTTAGGACTCTAGCCTAAGTCGGTTTAAGTCTAATCCTAGACTAGCCGAGCCCCTCCTCTCTTCTATATAAACATTGTAATATTGTTTAAATCAATACAAGTTTTTATTCTCCTATCAAAACCTTTTACAACAGAGATCGTACGACCAGACTTGATATTCTCCTTCTACACTAGTGCTAAATAAAATCAAAGACTTAAAAATAATAATGCAGAGTCAGAAGAACCACACGCTTTTTGTTTTATAGAGAGAGTGGTGCATACACACTAGAAATACGAGTAGAGGGACTCAAACCTAATCTGTACGGGCGAGGTGTCATTTCCTGTTATGCCTCCCTCGGTCCACTTAAAAGCAAAGACTTGACCAATAGCCGATGTAAAACTTTTGCGGAACTGACATGGCATTAAACTGATCAACTGCTACATCTCCAATCGTGCTGAACCACGACGGGTTCGTTAAGATTTGTCCGTACAAACGTTTAGTAGATGTAGCATTATTGCACACGTCCAGGACAGACCGTACAGTAGTCTAGAGACGACTAGACTCAAGTCAAGTCTACTGGCTACTTAGACCAATACAGTATATTTGTCTATGCTAAGGCATCTTCACTCGGCTATCCAGGACGTCGATCCGAACGCCGAATTTAGATTCGGATGTCGAAAATCGATCCAGTCGTGTACATAGGAATCTGTTTTCATTCGGATTTGGGTCAACTTTGGTCCGAACTCCCTAGGCCATACCTAAGATCCCGAGTACGCCCTAGAAACGCCGAACGAAGCGAATTGGCCAATTGGACCAGCCTCTCAGCGATAGAAGCCGAGTCGTCGGCATCCTTCCCGCCGTTTCCCTTTTCCCGTCCTCGCCGCTACACCCCTCCCTCCCTCGTCGCCGAACTCGGCCTATAAAAGGCGCACATCTCGCCGTCTCCCTGCATAGTCTCTCACACCGCTCCCAGCTCCGGCGAACTCCAGACCTTTCTACCTCCTCAACTCCGCCGAAAAGCCATGGCCGAGAGATTTCCCGGCCGACGCACGCTGCAGACGTGGGAAGCCCGACTGCTCCACGAGGCGGGCTATACGGCGCCGCCGGACTGTCGTCTCCCCTTCGCCTGGCAACTCAGCGCCGGCGGGATCCCTATTCCGCCGGTGCCAGCCGACGAGGACATCGCCGGAGAGATCCAGGCGGCTATCGCCGCCATGCAAGACCCGGATCTCGCCGAGGATCCTGGCAACCTGGTCTTCTGGAGGCAGTTCTTCGCCGACAGGCGCCTCCAGGATCTCGTCCGACACGAGGGACCGCCGGGCTCGCTACCGCCGCGTCATAATGTGGCTTTTCGCTGCTGACGGTGAAGCGTTCCAGGGCGAACTCTCGTCGCTGTCATGGAGCACATCCAGGCCGGCAACCACCCCCGCCTCGGCCTGTAGAAGCGGCGTCCGTCGTCGCCCACGGCAGCGGCGGCCTTTTCCTAGTTAAATTCGATGTAATATGTGCGGCCTTGCCCTAGTTAATGAAATCCACATATTCGCTCAAATTTCGCCGAGTTTAACTGAATTTTGCCGAACCTGGGAACTCGGACTGGAAACACGAGTGGGAAACTCAGCGTTCTAAGGCCAAAAACGAGTTTTGTCCGGCCAAAAAAGTCCAAATTTTGACCTGGGTTCATCCAACGAGTGGTGATGCTCTAACAGCCTGTTATTAAGTGTTTGCGCTACAGCTAGCATGTGTAGGCATGAAGCTCTGATTGAAATGATTTATTCTTATGGCCGGGCGAGGGCCAGCTGCTTGAACGTGATGGGCGCCGTGAGGAGGCCCCCGTCGTAGTATGCGGCGGCGCTGAGCTCCCCGGCGCGCTGGGAAGCGTGCACCCGGTCCCAAAAGACGAACTGGCCGCGTTCGGGGCAGAGCATGGAGTTGGGCAGGCAGTCGGTCTCCACCCCGAGCCTCCCGTTCCCGCAGCACGCGGCGTCGATGTTGGCGTACCCGGACGCCCCCGGGTCAGCGAAGATGGCCTGCGTGAGGTTGTAGAAGTCGGCGAGGGAGTACGCGAGCCCCGGCAGCCTGTCGGCGAGGGTGGGAAGGAGGGACCTGAGCGCGCCGTCGAAGCCCGCGGCGAGCTGGTTGAGGCCGCCGTCGCACGCGCCCGCGCCCGTTGCGTCGAGCGCCCGCACTCTCGGCACGCAGCCGATCGCCCCCACGTTGATGATCCCGAACCTCCTCGCGCCCAGCCGGTACAGGTCCGTGATGGCCGCCGAGTAGTTGGCGACGAGGCTGCCGTAGAAGGCGGCGACGTCGTCGTCGTTCGGGTCCGCGGCGGCCGCGAACACGAACATGTCGTTGCTGCCGACGCCGAGGAGGAAGAAGGAGCGCGAGAGGAGGCGGCTGACCGCGTCGGCGCCGGCCCTGGCCTCCATCTCAGCCTTGGTTGACCGGAAGTGGCTCAGCTGTTCCGAGAACGGGATGGTGTTCCCCGCGTTCTACTGCATGCCGTGCGTGCGTGCACGTGGTTGATTAGTTCAAAGTTCAAACATAAACACGTCCATGGAGTCGAAGAAGAAGGAAGTAGCTGGTTGGCTTACCGTGGAGACTGTAGAAATTATAGAATCCGAGAATATTGTGTTATATTGATCTGACCCTTTGGGGGGTTTATATAGAGTTACACAGATGTAGGTGGAGACTTGGAGTACAAGTTGTAGAGTCCTAGTCTATCTCTAGCCATACATTTATACGTACTCTAACATCCCCCCTCAGTCGGAGCGGGAGTGAAGCAGACGCTTGCGACTGGATTTGAAGTCTTGTGCTTCCGTCGTCTTCACCTCTTGTCATCATCATCTGCGTGGACATGATCATGGCTGGCACATAGGGACGGTGACTGCGTCCCCTTCTAGTGCCTCTCTTCCCTCCCGCAGTCACAGCGGGAGTGGCGTGGACGCAAGTGACGACGCGAACGCTGTTGACTGGAGTTCTTGAGTTGCTGTAGACGTTGTTCTTAATGTCGATGTCGAGGTAGCCGATCATGATGTATCCATGGTCGAGGTTGTCGTGGTCATTGTAGCCGATAGCGCCGTAGGCGCAAAAAATTTGCGCTGTTTGTGTCGTAGGGTTTTAGGTTTTGTGCGGCGGCGGCAGGGATCTGCGGCGGCGGTGGGTTTTGAGCGGCGGCGGCAGGGATCTGCGGCGGCGGCGGGTTTTTGGTTGTAGGTTTTTGTAGGCGGCGGACGGGGCACAATGCAAGCGGCGGCAAGATTTTTATGGCGGCGGCGGCAGATCACATAGGATCAGCGGCGGCGGCGGGTTTTTGACCAGGCGGGCGAGGCGATTGTGGGATCGCCCTAGCAGAGCGTCAGGCTGCTGCGGCGGCGGGACCATGTGATGTTGACCTTGGCGATGATTTTTGTTGGCGATGTAGAACTTGACGAAGATCTTGGTGTAGTCGTACGGCTTGACGTCGTAATTTGGGTCGATGTAACTTGGCTCGGTTAAGTGCAGATCTTGGTGTCGGTGAAGTCGCGTCTCGAAGCAGTGCAGATCTTGCTATTGGTGTAGTCGTGTCTCGGAGCTGTGTAGATCGGTGCGGCTCGACGTAGATGAATTTTTTCAGAACGCGATGTAGTCGATGTACTCGCCGTCGTGATCCGAATAGCAGCAGCAGAACCCGCCGTGAGCCAGGTCCTGGCCTCATGGAAAATCATGGATGCGAATGCATGCTCATAGGCCTCGTCTTGATTCTCACGTGAGATCCTTGTCTTCAAACTTGATCTGCATGCGTGTGGACTCACGTGTCCGTGTACATCTGAAGTTGCACGGCATCTGACCGTCGTCGGAGATGAGCTGCTGCTGCAGCCTGGACACGCCGTGTCCGCCGGTGTAGCTCATGGATACGTGACGATAGTGCCGGCTTGACTGCCATGCTTCTCTAGGACGCCGTCGGACGCGAGATCTGATTGGATCCGGCAAGCGCCGCCGGATGATTGGGTTTGGGATCTAGGGATTTATTTAGCTATAGTTGAATCTAATCTATGGAATTGGAGAACTAAAAATTCAATCTAATCTAGTCTAAAGAAGCGATCAGATCTTTGATCTAGATCGGGTGCCGCGCCCCCGAGGAGATTGATCTCCCCGGGAGCGGTGCGCGTTGCGAAAGTGGAGAGGAACCTAGGATCGACGCCGTGAGACTAACCGTTCTGATACCATATAGAAATTATAGAATCCGAGAATATTGTGTTATATTGATCTGACCCTTTGAGGGATTTATATAAAGTTACACGGAGATAAGTGAAGACTTGAAGTACAAGTTGTAGAGTCCTAGTCTATCTCTAGCCATACATTTATACGTACTCTAACAGAGTCTAGAATCACGCCATCACCTGAGGCGTAGCTCACGCCTCCGCCGGTGAGAGCGGCGAGGCCCAGCTGCTTGGCGATGTAGTCAGCGATGTTGTAGCCGTTGCTGAACCGGCCGGTCGGACTGGAGCCAGGGTAGTCGATGCCGTTCAGGGGCGCGTTGGCCCTCCGGACCTTCTGCCCCACCAGGTAGTTGTTGTTGCCCACGTCCAGCGCGGAGTCGCCGAACACGTACATCGCCGGCACCTGCTGCTGCTGCTGCTGGTCGGCGGCGGCGGCGCCCAGCACTCGGATCATGGACATGGACACCACAACAAGGAGGCTGGCAACAAGACCACCCTTCATCTTCATGGCGCGGCCAAGTCTTTATTCAAGCTCTAGCTGGCAGCCACACGTACGTACAATGGCATTTGGCTTTGGAGACACCTAGCTGCTATTTATAGGGCACGTAGAGGCCCAATGCGAACAATGGAAGTTGCTCTGAAAATGGAAACGTCGACCGTGGGAGGTTAAATTCAAGGCCGTTACAGCGTCTCCACTCGTCCGCAATAATGCTAGAGTTACGGATTATTTCCTACGGACACAGCCTACGGACTGACGTGGAACCGAGTCATTGGATGAAACAGGGGCGGTGGTTGAAAAAAAAATCTAATTTTGTGCCGTATCGGTGCGGGGTGCAGGGTGCCGGATAAGTTCACGATTTAGGGCACCGGCTCCCAGCCATATCCCCGTACAAAAAATAATCAAACATTTAAACATTTTAATTTATATTTAGACAATTTAACTTTTACATTAATATAGAAAAAAAATGAACTAATGTTTTCGGCGGCCGAAGGCTTTGCTCTTGCCAGAAGGGCGCGGCAGCCCTCTGGCAACGACACCCCACGGATCAAACAACGAGTTGTATCTCGCTAGCTGCGTCTCGGCTTCCTCCTTTGCTCGGTCGCGTCTGACATGCAAGTCAGCGTCGTCGGGTTCTCTGCGTGACACATACAGGAAAAGATGTCGAGTTCTTGAAGCCGAAGGTGCTCCGGCAGGAAAACTTCGCGAAAGATGTCCCACACGTAAGGCTCGCCGATGGTCCGATAAGCCGGCCCGTGGGGTATTGGCGTCCGCGAAAGCGCTCGTTGGTGTTCACGTCGAATACGGCGGTTGGTCACCCGCTGTTCGAGTGGCTCGTTAGACTCGGGGTCAGAACTGGCCTACCCAACTCATCGGTGTTGGCTATGCTGGAGTCGATCCACGCCATGTCGGAGCACTCTGAGTGGGTGTGGTTGGGTCTAGAGAGAGGCGGAAACGGGTTCCACGGCTCTCCTGTGGGCGATGGGCGAGGCGGGGAACCACGGTGGTCAGGCATGGCTGTGTGCCGGACCTACTGGTGAAAGCAGCACCTCCTGCCGTTGCCCTAGATATTGCGGGAGAGGGTGTGTGAGGTATGATCATGGTGTATATCCGCAATGCCGATGGCCGTCGCGCCTACATATAGCGAGAAAATGGCGGAAAACCTAGGCGAGAAGCGGTGAAAAAGGAGAAAAGGGCATGGCGGGAGGCGCACCGGCGAGCAATTTCGCCGCCGCGTGGCCGGCGACGGAATGACGCTCGGGAGATGAGCTATCTATCGCACTGCCAGGACTGGTCCGTGTTGTTTTCATCTTATCCGACGCCCCCGCTAACCTCCGTGGATTGGGTTTGGCCTCGAAACGCCGAATAACAAAACGAGCAGCGATAACACGGAAATAAGATTGGAGTATTGATTGGACACGATTTTGAGCGCCGGTATCCGATAGCCCTTTGTAGGAGCTTTAGGCCCCCGAGAGGAGAGCTCTTAGAATTGAAGCTGTGTGAAAGACAGCGTTCTCTACATGTCACTGTTCTTAAGGAACCTCTATGTATGCACAAACGAGCGGAGAGGGACTTGCAGGCTTGCTGCAGACACGCCTCGTCGCGCAGCAACCTCGAGCACAGACTACAGAGTGATGGAGAAAGAGTAGCTAATCAACTGGTTTGGAATTTTTTTATGTTAAAAAACACTCCGAGGTCCGGGATAGACCAGGAATTAAAATAGCATCTTCACTGCTTCGGCATTCTCAGGCCAAAATCCGGTACTAAATAGCTTACTTAACTTTTGATCTGAGAACGACCAGTTTTCTACTCGCGGTCTCACACATAATTTCTAGACAAGGCAAAATCGGCGACATTTTATTAGAATTTGGCTCAAATTTACACAGTTCGACATAAATATGAATAAGAGCATTGTTAGGCATAGTTCGCCATGAAATTAAACATAACAAAGTTCGGCATGCTTCGCCATAGATTTAAACCAGATCATGTTCGACATAGCTGCTATGTGTTGCCCTTATGTATCCATATGTGTTCCACCAGATTATTCTGCAGCCGTTGATGCACTGCCGGGTCTCGAATCTCCTGATGCATGGCGATAAAGGCAGCTAGCCCACGATGCTAGCACCTAGTGATCAGGCTCTGCAAGAGGAATCCGTCTGTAGTATCACTCGTCCTGCTCGACCAAATCCACTAGATTCTTCCGTCCATCCTCAATGATTATATTATGCAAGATCACACAACAATTCATCACTTTCCACATCTGATCTTTCGACCAGGTAATAGTAGGAAACCGTACAACTGCAAGCCTTGTTAGAGCACACCAAATGCCTGCTCCACGTCTTTCCTGCAAGTTTCTCGTTCCTTAGCAAACTTGGCATGCTTGGGGAGTATGGGGCTTGAGATAGTCTTCATAAATATTGACCAGATTGGATATATACCACCAACAAAATAGTATCCCTTGTTGTAGTGATGCCCGTTGATCTCAAAGTCCACAGGAGGAGCATGACCCTCAATAAGCTTGACAAAGATATTCGAGGACTAGAGAACGTTGATGTCGTTGTTCGATTCTGTCATGTCGAAGGAGTGCCAAATCCAAAGATCATATGTAGGAACTACCTCAAGTATCACCATATAACTGTAAGGTTCGCACCATAGAAAACAAAAAAATTCCTACGATGAGAACAACTATGTACCAAGATTGTCACATCCCAAAATTTTCCAAATTTTGAAATGTGAAAAATAAATAAACAAAATAAATAATTGTTGAAATTTAGGGTGAGAAGAAACTTTTTGATTCCAAAGGGAAACATAAAAACCTATTTTGATCAAATAAAATCCTAAAGGGGTTTAAAAATATAATCAATTAATAAATAAAGTTTTAAAAGTTGGAATCACCATTTTTGGATCTTTTAATAAAAAGATATGGTTTTCAAAAGCAAAGATAGAAATATAAATAAGGACTATTTTAAAGAGTCAAATTTAATCTTGTCCAAGCATTTAAAATAAAATATTTTGTTTGATAAAAATAGTAAAGGTTTATTAAAATAAAACCATGAGGATTTATTTATATCCAAATTTCATTCAAGTATAGACATTTTCCTATTTTGAATGATCATTAAAAACTTATTAAAGTATTTTGAATTATATTTCAAAGTGTTATGTTTTTAATCCTACTGAAAAGGTTTTGGAAAAATTTAGAAAGTCAAATAGAGTTTTAAACATATTTGAATTCTATTTGGAATAAAGACTAAAGACTATTTATTTATTTTTAATAAATAATAAACCCTAAAAATAATTATTCTATTTTGGACTTTGGAATATGTTGCCAAACATAATTAAAACATACCCAAAGTTTGGTGGTGGTTTGAATTCAAATGGAGTTTGATTGGTTTGTTTGAAAATCAAATCAGATAAATAGAAATAGAAAAAGAAAAACTTCCTGTGTAAAAAAAACGAAGCAACCCATCAGCCCAGCCCAGCAGGCCCAGCAGCGCAGCCCAACTGAACCCCCTCTGCCAAATCATTTTTTTCCACTCAACCTCACACCCGTCCAGGTCACTGACGCAGAGGCCCCACTTTTCTTCTCTCTCTCTCTCTCTCTCTCTCTCTCTCGCAGACAGCACGGTCCCACCTGCCAGGTCGTCATCTCCACCGCGACCACGTCCCCCTCGCCGTTTCTGTTGTTGAATGCGGCGATCAATTCGCGTTGATGGAGGGATTAAACTCGCCAGCAACCACGCGCATTTAAACGCCTCGCCCTCCTCTCTCTTTCCCCCCAAGCAACATCTCCTCTCTGCCACCGGGCTGCTCCAATTTCGAGCTCGAGCACTACTGCTCCAACGAGCTTCACCAATCGATTCCGACGCCGTCTAACTGCCCCTCGCCTCCCACTGCACGCGATCTTTCTCCCCATCTCCTGGCACATCTCCCAGTGCCAACCGCTTGGCCGCGCCCGCTCCACAACATTGACAACCTCGACACCAAGCACCACCGTCGTCTGCCATTTTCTCCGGCGAGTTTTCCCGGTGAGTACCGACTGCCCCGAACCCTCCAGATGATGCTCATGTAATCCCTATCCCTATACGCATCTAACCCCGTGTTCCGTTTGCCTCGGCACGACCTGTAGCCTCGCCCCCAACGACAAACAGAAGAACCCGACGCCGCCACCGACTCCGACGAGCAATCGCCGCTGCTCCGGTGCGCCCCTCGACAAGGCGACCTCACCTCGAGCTTCACCGCACCCCCGCGAGCACGGTGAGATACCCCCCTCTCCCTCACTTCCTGAATCATCGGCAAGCTCACCACCCGAGCGTGCGCCGCCATCCGCCGCCGCCAGCGCCACCAAACCATGGTCAAAGCGTTGTGGTCCGTCGGATCAAAATCGAAAAGATCAGATTAGATTTTAGATGAAGGGGTACGCGTCCATCTGCGCCGTGTGTTTTAAGTAAGATCCTGCGGCCAGTATTAGTCGATCCAAACGAAAAGGTATCGACCAGTAAGGAAGCGCCACGTGGACAGAGTTTGATCTAAAACAGAAATTAGAATCTATTAGATTTGCAAACTTGTAAAATCCATAACTTTAATTCTACACGTCCAAATTTTGCAAATTTTATATCAATGGAATCAGCAGAACAAGTACTTTGCAACCATGCACTTTGTTTAATGTTTTGCTTCTGGAAAATTGGTTGAAATTGCAGAAACATGTGTAGGCATAATTTGAATATAAAAATTGTTCTAGATATATTTTTAAGGTGAAATCTTTGCAAAATGGATTGTTTTGAACCTACTGACCATAGGAACCAACTTATATATTTAAAAATGTATTTTGTGAAATTAAGGAATAAATATTTGAGTTGGCTCATTTCTAGTCAAATAAAAATATTGTTTATGGTTTAGAAATGAATTTTGAGTAAAACCTTTGGGAAATGATTTGATTCAAACCTTCTAACCCTAAAACACCAAGTTTTGATATTAAGAAAATATTTGATGAACCATATAAAGTTATTGCTTTACTAAAAGATATTTTCAACAACATAAAATATCACCTTAGCATAATATTTGGTTTATGAGATAAAACCTTTTGCAAATGGTTTTACCAATTTAGTAAATGAGCACATTGAACTTTAAAATGTTTAGAGCCTAATAGAAACCACTTTTCCAAATAAAACCATCTTTTGCATGCTTGCATGCATGACCATGTTTTTGTTATTTTATATGGTGAATTGGTTTGAATGCTAGTTGAATTTGTGTTTTGCTTGATTGAATTGTAGTGAAGTTAGAAGAGTGTGATATTTGCAAGATCAAGAAGTGAACCAACATTCTTTACTAAAAAGGCAAGTGACACTATCATCCATGTCCTACTATTTTCATTACACTTAGTGGATTTTTGTAACATGCATGATAAGGACTACTATATTTTATGCTATGCTAAATCCTAATAGGATACCCTTATATCTTCTTTAGTGAAAACATTGTAGTTGTAGTAAGCTTAGCCCTGCTATATATTTTGGAAGGGATACATGATATGATTATATGAAGTGTTGGAAAAATATATGTTTTATATAATAAAACAAGTACTCAATGAACCACTTGGGTGGAAAAGGATACTCAAGTTGTTGACAAGGTGGCAACAAAGAGAACCATGTTTATATGGCTATCGTTTTGTATGTGCACTAGAAGAAAACCACCCAGGGACTTAGAGATTGAACATGTTTCTCATACAGTGGCTTCCGTGTACATCCACATGCTAAATGGGCTCTGGCTTAGTCAACTACATAGTAGAAGACCCATGCATTGGCATCTTCAGGTTAACTATAATTGTGTAAGGGAAATATATCCCTACATTGGTGCCTAGTTGACAAGCTAGCATTGTGTATTGGGAGGACTTATATGGAAATACTTTGTCACATTCTCGACCTGCCGGTACTCCATTTGGTGAGTACTTATCCAGCGGCCACTGGTGGCGTCAAGACGAGATTGTGTCATGTGGGTAAAGTGTACAACTTCTGCAGAAGATCAAATTCTAAGTACTTAGTTGTGTCCCCAGTTATGGACAACTCTGAGAAACTAAGGCCTGAAGCTATGGAAGATCTCGGCATTCCAATTTCTCAAAGTAAAACTTGATGGTGACAACAAGGGATTAGAAGCACTTGGAGTTTTCCAAGGAGTTCAGAAAGATTTGACAAAAGATCAAAACTATTTTGAAAAGATAGGATAAAACTATATTGCTTTCTGCAAATGAGCCTAAACCCTACTTAGCCAAATATGCATGTAATGATAGGATCCACTCATTTCAACATAATAGTGAAACTTGCCAATACAGTTCAAATGTATTGACCCTTGTGGCTGCAACTTATTATGTTGCAGGTTTGTTTGATGTTAGTGAAGTGTGTTGAATAGGATTACAAGTATACAACCAATATGATTGCCTGTGGCACTTTAAATATGAAGGAACCCATGATATAGTTAATTCTGCTGCATTGTAATGAGATAGCCAAAGGAGCTATGTAAGATGTAACAAATTATTTTATTCCTGGTTATAAAGTTGTATTATTACCTTTGTATCTTGATATTACATCTTAACTGTGAATGCTAGCTATTGATCCAGGAACTAGCATTGTAAACACAGGGATCTCTACCTTATTAAAGGTTGGGAACCTTACAAAGATCTATCTACTATATACAAGCAACTGGTGGATGTATATCCATAGAGAACATACCCTTATAGACTGACAAAGTTTAACGAGGTTGTACCCGTGAATAATGTAGACGAACACTCACTACGAAGAAAAGGCACGTTGGTGGCGCACCTGTAAACAGCATCCGTGGCGCACTAGGTGTGCGCCACTAGCCGCGCGCTACGGCTAACACTTACCCATAGCGCACTGCCTGGTGCGCTACGGGTACCTGGAGACAGTAGTGGCGCACCTGCCAGTGCGCCACGACTAGGAAGGCAGGTGCACTTCCACTATGTTGCCTGTGGCGCACATATCAGTGCGCCACCGAGGGCAGAGATGTGCGCTTTAGTTATAGTGCGCCACTAAAGCTATGCCATGTGCGCCACGAGCAATTTTTTATTTTTTTATTTCTGAGCCAGATGATATACAATACAGATTATCTACAATATTCAAGGTAGATATACACACAGATATAAGATATACAGTTATATATATATGAATACACATTTTGCAAAACAAGATTGAAACAAATACATATAGATAAGTTCCATACATGAATACATAGTATAAGTTACATTGTTTCGATCAAGTTACAAAGTAGTTGGTGACATGAGAATACATGTGTCTCAAACAAGTTAGATCTCAGAAGCTCGGCTAGACATCTAAACTAGAAACACGTGCGGGATAAACAACAAAGGACGATAAGCATCACCGAGACGAAGGTGTAGGTCTTCATATGGTTCCTCGTCCTAACTACCCCTAGATAGCGTGCGTATCTAGCTTCCGTCTCCACCATAGTGTTGTACCCTTTGTAGCTATCGCCGCTGAAATGGTGCATGTGTCTCCGGCAGTCTTCCCAATCATCCTAGACTCCGGGAACCCGTCCCTTGTACATGACGTACCACGTCATCTATAAGTTGGCAATAATAATTAACCGGTAATTGGAAAAACATGTATAATTAAAGTCGCATACGAAGATACACTTATAGAAAGTAGTCCCAACTAAAAAGACCAAAGTAACTCAAAAAGCATGCCTCATATATAACTAGGTCGTTGGACACAGGAATATGCTATGACGGAACCGTAAGCCAAGTAGGATGCACAACATCTGGACTTATTGTTGGAAATATTCCCTAGAGGCAATCATGTATAATGATATTTCCCATTGTATTCATAAAGATATAAAGTTGTCCTTGTATAAACATCTGATGTATATCATTGAATATGTGATTCGGTTGTGGAACTATGCATTCATGTTGTTTGTATTAAATATCCTTGGTCATCGAGGTTGTGCTGGACACACAACTTAGACCAATGTGAAAGCCGGCTTGATGACTCGGTTCCACTTGTCATGGGCATGGAGATGCCATTCCGACTTACACAGATTCGACTAAAGAGTTTAGCGAGTCGGATTGACCCATATTGAGGTATAACAAACAAGTAGTCATTTGTATATCTCAATCAATGTAATCCTTAGACCTGAGGTTGTTGCATAGTCCGAGTTGAGGATCACCAACTTAGGTTCTGTCAAACGCTGATCCATAACTGGGTAGTCATAAAGGCAAAGTTTGGGTCGACTGAGAATCAAGCTGCGTGATGTGAATAACCAAGATGGGATTTTGCCCCTCCACTCGGAGAGATATTCTCTAGGCCCTCTCAGAAGATATGATTCGGAAAGCATGGCCATGCACGACTCGGTTAAGTGTTAACCGAGGCGGTCGACTAAGAGTTAGTCGGGTGAATCACTTATCTCGGATCGAGAAGAGAGTCGGACTATTTAAGGGATGACAATTATTTGCCTATAGTCTGACAAGATATATCGTGAGGCAAAAGGGACTCGGATGCAAGTCGCATTGGAAAGGCAAGTCGTCATGACTATTTGGTACTTGGGAGTCGGCACGTTCTGCTAGGAGCCGCTGCTGACTGATCGATTGTGAGTCGGACTCGTGTCCGAGTAGCCATGAGACTGTCGGGTCACACACTTAAGAGCGGGAGCAAGTCCGGGTTGGACCCAAGCCGGAAATCAGTACGGGTTGGACCCAAGCCGGAAATCTGGCCGGGTTGGACCCGAGCCGGATTAGGACTGAGTCAGCGAGTCGGACTCGGGGTGACTAGTGTTATATGGGCTTTAGTGAATGGGTCACGAGAGTGGAGCATACGTTCACTCCCTATATATATAGTGGAGCACAGTAACCCAGAAGGGTTAATCGTTGTTCAGTTAGGTCATTCCATGTGTTGGAAACCCTAGCTCCGCAGCAGTCCTACCGTCGTATCGAACCTAGCAGTTCGCCGCCGGTGCTCCTCCTTGTACGTGTGGATACCAGGAGAGGTGTTGTACGATCAACACCAGGACAATCGGATCGTGAGGACTGCACTGAATCAATTGACGCGCTTCATCAGTAATCCGCAACTGCGCGTCTAGTGGTAAACCTCGTGGCCTTCTACCTCGGCTAGATCTTGGGATCACCACGTTAGAGGGAAAAGTTTTGTTTTATCTCCGCATGGCCCAACAGTGGTATCAGAGCGCTAGCTTCTGGTTTTAGGCTCGAGATCTCGCATATGTGATATGCGGTTGGCTGTAGATGAGATCTATGTGCTGTTTTGGTGGTCGATCTATGAGATAGATCGGTTTTGTACGAGGTTGATTGGATCAACTGTACTCGGGGAATGGTAGATCTGATTTCCGTGATCATACTGCTGAGGTCGTGGAACGACATACCCCTACCGGTCGGCTTCCGCCATCGGGGTAGACTGTGACACGTAAATCCAGATGCGGTGATCGAAGATCAAAAAGTTTGATCGAGTCAGAACGATGGTCAGAATTGTTCGGATCGTAGATGAGATCTACGTTTTCGGAAAAATCGTCGGGTGCTGCCCGCACCCGCGAGGGGCGCTGCCCCTTTGATCCTCGCCCGCTATCTGGCTAGCGGGACCACCGGCCTTCGCCCTACCATAGCTCCTTAGATGTCGTTGCGAGTTTCACAACGCGGTAGATATTGTATCTATGCATAACTTGTTTTTGCAGGAAGTTGTGAATGGTATGGTTCATGTGCATGTGATGTATATGTGTAATCCATACGTGATCTGTGAATCACGGTTTTTGTCAGCCGGCTGGAGCCTAGGTGTTGTCATATTATTGTATAACGACCTGCGTGTCAGACTCTCCATGTAATTTACTTTACTAAGCTAGTGTAGCTGTTTGGAGAATCCGGATGACATGCAAGGCGATGTACATGTCGGCGACATGGAGTAAGACGGCAAGTGACAAGAGTTGGCACGAGTCGGATTACAGGCTTTGTGGAGATGGAGATCTCCATGAAGAGGGCCATACCATTTCAAATTACGAATGCTTTATTTTGTGTTATTATTATGTCTCTGTTTTACCTCTATTAGATAGTCGGTAAAATCTAATCCCTCAAAGAAGGTCTAGTCAGTTTTCCCGCAAATGTTTGCACCATCACAAGTCGGACATTTTTGGCAGTGGGCTAGCTCATAAAATTGAGGTGGGTTCGAGTCGGACTCTTACTGCGGAAACACTCCGTAAGCTAGATGGGTCTATCACAACGGTTGTGGGGCTCGGGGAAAAGTCGGATGGGAGTCGGGGCATGTGATGCCACCCGTCCAACAGGAGTCGTATGACATGCGATTGACAAGGAGTTGTCTACCTAGATCACTTGACGGCTAGCGGTGATGCTAAAGCTCACTAGCCAACTTGCTTATTTAGGGTCCTGAATCACTAAGTAACCATTGGAGGGGTGTTGGTTCTAGTGGGAGCATAAAATATTAAAATGTTTAATATGCTTGCTCTTTTATGAATACATGTCTTAAGTGTTTTGCATATTTTCTGTTGCAGATCATGGCACCAAGTAGTAGTCACTCTCAGATATCCGGTTTTGGGTTGAGAACTATCCTTGTGAAAGATAAACTAAACGACACTAATTTTACCAACTGGTATTGAAATCTAAGAATTGTTCTCAAACAAGAAAAGAAGGACCATGTCCTAGACAACCCACTTCCAGATGAGCTAAATGAGAATGCGATTGTCGCTGCCACCAATGCCTACCGTCGGGATAAGGATGAGTCCACGGATATTAGCTGTCTTATGCTTGCTCACATGGAACCGGACTTGCAAAAGAAGTTGAGAATGTTGAGGCCTACGATATGATCGAAAGCCTCAAAAGTATGTTCCAAGCTCAGGCGAAGACAGAGTGGTATCAAGTCTCTCAGGCTTTGCTGAGTTGAAAGCTTAAGGATGGTGATTCACTGAGTTCACATGTGATCAAAATGGTTGGTTATGTGCAGTCTCTAGAGAGGCTTGGCTACCCCATTAGCGAAGAGTTCGCTACGGATATAATTCTGAACTCTCTTCCTAGTGCATATGGGCAGTTCATTTCGAACTAACACATGCATGGTATGGATAAGAAGCTCACTGAATTGCATGGGATGCTCAAGCAGGCAGTGGCGGATCTCAAGAAGGGCGCCAGTCAAGTGTTGATGGTGCAGAATAAGGCTAAGTTCAAGAAGAGTTCTTGGACTAAGAAGAAGGCTAAGTCAGGAGGAAAGCAGGCTCAGGATCCGGTCCCAAGCGCTTCCTCAGGGACTAAGCCATCTCCTTCAGCCGGATCCGCTTGCTTCTACTGCAAAGCGGATGGCCACTGGAAGAGGAACTGCAGCAAGTACTTGGCCGACAAAGCCAAGAGTGGAGGTATGACTTCTGACTCAGGTACACTTGTTTGCAATGTTATAGACATATATCTTGATGATGCACCTAATAGTTCTTGGGTTATGATACCGGATCAGTTATTCACATCTGCAACTCATTGCAGGGACTGGTAAGAACTAGGAGCGTAGCAAGAGGCGAGGTTGATATTCGAGTCGACAACAAAGAAAGAGTTGCTGCATTGGAAGTCGGCACGATGCAGCTTCATTTACCTTCCGGATTCATTATGGAACTAAATAATTGTTATTATGTTCCAGTGCACAGTCGAAACATTATTTCTGCTTCATGTTCGATCAGGCAAGGCTATGAGTTGAATATCAAGAATAATGGTTGTTCTTTGTATTTGAATGATATGTTTCACGGCTTTGCACCTGTCCAGGACGGGTTATTTATTTTGAATCTTGATGGTGAGTCGGTTTATAACATAAATGTTAAAAGGTTGAAACCAAATGATCTGAATATGACTTACTTTTGGCACTGTCGGCTTGGTCATAAGTTGGAAACGCATGAAGAAGCTCCATGATGATGGACTCCTAACTTCATTCGACTTGGAGTCGTTCGAGACATGCGAATCTTGCCTACTCAGCAAAATGACCAAGACACCTTTTGCAAAGAGTTGCGAAAGGGTGTCCGACTTGTTGGGACTAGTACATAGTGATGTATGTGGACCAATGAGAACGACATCCAGGGGTGGTTATGAGTACTTCATTACCTTCACTGATGATTTGAGTAGGTATGGATATATATACTTGATGAAACATAAGTCGGAAGCCTTTGAAAAGTTCAAAGAATTCCAGAATGAAGCACAAAATCAACTCGGCAAGAAAATAAAGTTTCTTCGGTCGGACCGAGGAGGCGAGTACATGAGCCATGAGTTTGATGACCATCTGAAAAGTTGTGGAATAGTTCCTCAACTTACTCCAGAGAGCATACAAAGGAATGGTGTTTCAGAAAGGCGGAATCGGACCTTATTGGACATGGTACGGTCAATGATGAGTCGGACAGATCTTCCTTTATCATTTTGGGGTTATTGTCTAGAAACAACGACGTTCACACTAAACATAGTACCATCAAAATCGGTAGAGAAGACACCGCATGATATGTGGACATGCAAAAAGCCGAGTTTGTCTTTTCTTAAGATTTGGGGTTGTGAAGCATTTGTCAAGCGACTCCAGTCGGACAAGCTTATAGCCAAGTCGGATAAGTGTATTTCCGTGGGGTATCCGAGGGAAACCTTGGGTTACTACTTCTACAACCGTGTCAACACCCGAATTTTTTTAATCCCAGATGCCTGTTATGCCATACATCGCAATCCCAGGATTACCATTTTTGCGAGACATAACAGATTTAGATACCACAGTACATCATCCATTACAAACCATACATAAGGTCTTACACAAATAAGGATCTCATGATCCAGTTCTTAATACAACTTAAGCGTGTCGTAATAATAATAGCAAGCGTGGCGAAGCTCCATCTTGAGGTCCACAGCAATGCCGACGATGGGAGATGATCCTAGTTGTCGTAACCTTCACGGGTTCCATCCTCCTGGTACTCCTCTTCATAGTCAGCCACAGAATAGCCAGGACAAAGCCATGAGTACTCTTTAAGTACTGAAACTAATACTAACAAGTGAAGGGTATCTGTAGGTCACTAAGCTCTAGGGTTGTTTTGCAAAAGCCAGTTACATACTAAGTTTAGAAAGCGAAAGCTAGTTGAAGTTTTATAACACCTAAGTGGGAACTTGTATTTCATATCACAACTCTGTTGTGGTCAAGTCAACATATCAATTAATTTCACAATTCATTTTGAAAACATCTGACGGGGGAACAGTATGGCCACTCCAACTGTCCATAACCGCGGACGCGGCTATTCGAATAGTTTGACACTCTGCAGAGATTGTACACTTTCACCACAACATTCGATACATCCGTCAGGAACAAATATTGAATTCACCATACTCAGTATGCGGATAATCAATCCTAACCTTTCGATTACACGCCCTAGTATAAGCACATCTCCTGTGAGTTTGGCCTCCCAACCATGACCAACTGTCATCTTGGGTACTGCACAGGTGGACAATCTTCACAAGGTAGCCTCAGCTCAGACCTTGGCCGTGAGGGAACCAATATTAAGGTATATAAGTTTCCAATCAAGCCCTACCCAATTCTCGGGTACTGTGGTTGTACGTTAAAAATGGAATGGTATCGCATCCAGACAACCATCAGTTTCATAAAGGGCTAAGGCTCATGCCTCAACATTTTCATCATAAAAATCATCTAGTGTTCGGAAACACATGTCAAAACATCTCAATAGAATGATCCATCATTCCAAGGTTTTCATAACCATTTTTCCACCAAGTATTCCCATCTAAAGTTGATCAAGTTTTATGCTTAGCACTAGCATCTACAAGTGGGGGGTAAGTACTAATGCGGGGTGGTAAACTAGTGGAGTCTTACTAAGTTCAATCTCATGCCTTAGGATGACATAAAGATTATCTAGCTGCGGTGACCCAACATACCACTGCATGATGTAGTACACTATAGTCGTTGACATAACACCAATGAAACACCGTTCACTAGTATTACATCCCTCGGAGTAGTACAACAGAAACATAGCAGGTCCAAGACATGACTATAGGTTACAACTCAACTCTTTACACAAGATCCAGAGAACACTCTAGGTTAAAGAGAGAGAGAGAGAGAGAGAGAGAGAGAGAGAGAGAAAATTCTTACTAAGAAGAATCAAGAATAAATAACTCATAGCTACCATACTTATAAAACTAGTAGCTGAACTACTGGCTTGCATTGCTGCTATTGCAATACTCTATAGAAGTAGGGTCTATGGTTAGAAATTCTATTCTTATCTAATCAGCAACTTCATCTTCACTTTAGTTGATGTATATTTTGACTTTCTTGAAGAGCTTTAGCTTTTGAGGGTGATTCCTGGAGCATAACTTGATGTAGACATCGTCTGTACTGGCTTTAG
Source organism: Avena longiglumis (assembly GCA_030063025.1). Classification (NCBI taxonomy): domain Eukaryota; kingdom Viridiplantae; phylum Streptophyta; class Magnoliopsida; order Poales; family Poaceae; genus Avena; species Avena longiglumis. Next base: position 482,992,408 of record CP125977.1, read on the forward strand.
AACCTAGCAAGGGTTAAGAAGATACTTTGAGTACGAGCGTACTCAGCAAGTCCACTAGAAAAGGAGTGTTCTATGCACTATAGCTACAGCCACAGACCATAGGTCGTAGGCAATGCAAGTTTTCATAAACATTTCTTCAAAGGTTGATTTTATTCTGAAAAACTATGTCCATCAGCCTTCACAGGTTTACTAGAACTTTCATGGAGTTCCTTTACCGCCGCGTTCGAAGCTCCTTCCCAGAACAGGGAGTAACAAGTTATAGTTCTTACACTCTGCAGAGGTGCGTCACTTTACCCATGAGAGATCTTAGCTTTGTTGCACATCCGAATTGCAGGTTCGTTCACACTTCCTTGGTGTGAGGCCCGGACTAAGATCCAAGCCAATCACTCCTTCTTCGCGACCCCACATGTCTCCTTGGTGTACGCCAGCCCACCTATTGAATTACGGCAATGGCAGTACAGACCGTTCAGATGCCGGAACTATCGTGGGACGTTGAGGGCTCCCACCCATATGCTGCATATCCTCTACGAATTACCATAAATAATATGCATGCTACGAGTGATAACAGCCACGACCCACACATCTATCTCCATGCGAGAGGGAAAAGATACAACTGACTTCTCCATCCCATTCCAAATCTCATGGTCAACGCGTAATATACAGCGCAAGAATCACTGGCGACATTGGTTGTTAAGTCCTAGGTAATATCTTCCTTTACCACCGAAACTTTTATAGTAGGTTATTACCTCATGGTAATAAACCTATAATCATATTATTATGAAAATAGTGTTTTCGGACCTTTTTCAAATGCAGGTGATGACAATACTGGATTTGTAAAATACTTTACATAAAATAATCAAAGGACATGAGCAAGTGTGAACTTGCCTTTTGTGATTGCAAGATTATGCACTCACGGTCTTCAAGACAATATAAGATCCAATAGCTGAAATCTGCATCATTGGTCCGATAAGGAGTAATGTTTAAAGAGGCAAGATGCTTTTATGCATAAGTAATGTAATGCAAGTTGATAAACGCGAATCCCGAGAATAACGTTGGTCTAGGGTTTGGGATTCTGGAATTGGTCTCCTTGGAATGTGTTGCCCTTTTAGATTAAGTTTCACATATATGCTTCTTATTACGGTTTGTGAGTGTGTGGAAAACAACATGTATTTATACAACAACAAAATATACAATATGGAATTTTATATAAGGTTGCTTTACATCTTAATTGTTTATCTTTAAGTTTTATTTTACAAATAATGTCACTTGTAAAGAATTTAAGTATTAACACTCTTATTAGTATGAAGTAAGATGTTTACTATTAACTGTCATATGTTGATGGAAGTGGCAAAATGAATAAGTTTTGAAGAAAATATTACTCAACTAAGAAAAAGCATTTAAGCTTTTAGGTTAACCTTATGAGGTGTTCTTTCTAGTTATAGTTTGTAAGTAAGAAAGAATTACTCTATTTGAATAATGACAGCATTAGTATTTTGAGACTTATCTATCTTGGTTTTTTAATTGGGTTGGTTTGGTATTAGGATGCTTTATAACTTAATTGTAACAGACCAAAGTTAACTATAAAGCATATAATAAAGTTTTTAGTATTATAATTAAAGCTTTGCAACTAAAGGTAACTTTAAGGATGTAGATAGACTTAGGTTGTATTACTTAGGATACTTGTACCTTGTTCACTTTATATTGTGTCCTTAGAGTTACTTAAGAATGGCATTACTTTTATTTGAGTAGTGGTTTCTTTACATTATATTTGTATAAAGGAATTTATCTTCCTATAAGGGTGTGGTTAAGGTTTATGAATAAATAAACAATATTATTTACTATTTATGAACTCACTATAGTGTTTTGATTTGTTTATAAACTTGTGATTAATATAAAGAATGGGTTTTATCTTATTATAATTATTCTTAGAGATTTTATATTAAATAAGAATCCTTTTATAAAAGAATCTGCATTTATGATTGAAGGATAACTTAATAAAATTATATTTAAAATGTGTTAAACCATTTTGACTCCATAAAATTAGTATTTAAGGCTAATACTATTTATTACATTTAATTGGTTAATTTAGGAAATATTAAAAAAAATTATTTGCCATTTTATGAATTATTAACTAAAGAAATAGATTTAAATTCAAGTTATGAAAGTATTTAACTTTTTATTTAACTAAAATGTGGAATATCACATTTTTAACATGTAGGTATTATTTTTGTGATCATTTTGGTATATTACATTTATTTTTGTGATTTATAAATAATAAGATATGCTTTTAATAAGATTTATTACGATATAAATACTTAATAAATAATAAATATTTAATTAAGAGGATTAATAATGTATAATTATAGTTTTAAACTATAATTATTATTTTTCTAAGATTTTTGGTATTTTATTTATATTTTTAACATTTACCATTATTAAAATATTAATTATCAAAGTTTTATTACTTATAAAACTTTTATTTAATAACATTTATTTAATTAATCATCATAATAATATTTGATAATAGATTTATGTTGTAGATTTTATTTTTCTGAAAATTTTCATGTATTAAACATATTTTTATAAATTATAAAACAAAAGTTATTAATTAAACAAGATTTAATTATTTTATTATATTGGAATTAATATTGTTTTATTTATTTTCTAAACAGGTACAGACTTTTTACACCGCAAACCTACCTAGCCACAGACACTGGCCCATGGGCCCTAGGCCACGTCATCTGCCACATGGACAAAGACTAGTCAACAGGGTGGACTTTGGTCAAGGGTGACGCAAGCATGACCTCAGCGTGACGTCACACGAACTGATCCTCTCAGATTGATTTCGATCCAATGATCTAGGACGCGCGTGGTGTAGTGCAAGGTTGTATTAGATTCAGCACTCGATGGCGAGTCGAACTAAGGTTGCGCCGACTCTAAATGGTCATCGGAGCACTTGCTCCGACGAGCAACTGCGGCGGCGGACAAAGGTGAGCGTCGGCACAACGTTGTGGTGTTCGAAAGACAAATCGAATAGGTTCACGAGCACCGGTATCTCACCAAGATTCGGAAGAGCGTGTCGAAGAGGGTGGAGGAGGCGTGAGACAGTAGCAATTGACGATGAACGACGACGTCTAGCGGCGGTGGATGCTTCGATCCCGTCGATTGGGGTGGCTCCGACTTGCGTGATTTCTCGAAGATGAACAAGAAGAGCACAGCGAGCACGTTTGTGTCCTCCGTTGATCCTATGATGGTCGGGAACGGCGAGGTGGATGATCTCCGGCGAGCTCAGTTTTCAGTGGATAGGGGAAAACGAGAGAGAAAGGGATTAGGGTTTGTTCTTAGCGCAGGAGGGGATTTTGTAGACGACGTCTAGGACGGTAGCGCGGATCTCTTTGCAGCGAGCATCACGGCGACGGCGGACGGCTCTGGCGATGCCACACAGCTGCTTCGCCAGCGCTCTGGCTAGCAAGAGGAAGAAGAAAAGAGAAAGAAGGGGCGAAGCGGTATGGGCCGAGGAGTTGGGCCAGTTGGGCTGGGATCGGTTGCTCGCGAGTAGCAGATAGGGAGAAGGGAAAATAGGCCACGAGACAGATTGGGTTTTCCCTCTATTTTTTTCCTGGTTTAATTCTTTTTTCATTTTCTATTTTGTTTTCAGGTTTGTATATTACACATTTGATGGAAATTTCTTTATGGAATTTATTTTCTGAATAATTGTAGTAATATTGAAGTTGTTAGGAATCAATTGGTGAACTTTTATTATATATTGTTTAGGGTTTCTTTATTTTCATTATATAGATCCCTTTTCTATTATTATTTGTGTGAGCCTTTGATATGAATTTTAATTGGGCATAAATTCATAAACTTATTATAGAATGTATTACTATTAACTAATGACTTAAAGTTTGAATTTAAAATGCTTTACCATAAGTTCTTAGAAGATTTAATATTTACAAGTTTATTTTATTGATGTGAATAAATATTAATGGTTAATCACATTGTCTTTATGTTTGTGATCTTTAATAACATCACCATTCAAAGTAGAATAATGGAATTGTTTTCTAGGATAACTTATGAGAAACAATTAATAAAGATATTTCCATAAGTACCTATGATAATGATGGTTGAGAATGTCCAAGGTGTGCTGAAATGATTAATGTAGGAAATTATTCCTATAAACCATTGTGGAAACAAGATGATAGATCAACCATAGAAAGTGGATATTAAGTTTGGTCTTAGATTTAGGGTTTAGTGCTTAATAAGGATTCCTATATTCCATACTTCATAATTCTAAACTTCTGATTAAGGAATTCCTTTCCTAGATATATTACTTCTCTATATCCATCATCATGTGTTAACATGATGAGCTTTACCTCACAATAATATTCTTATCCACCTTTTATTCTTCTAAAGCCATTTATAAATCCAATGAGCTTAACACTAAAGCTTTCATAATATTCTCATATTTATACTTGGCTATAACAACCTAACAAGTGGTTACATCTAACTCCATTTATACCCTTCCTAAATCATCCTTCACTAATATCTCTTCAATAGATGTATACATCAAATTCTACTCTCATTAAGTGTTTAGTATTTCCCAAGAGGAAAATACTATTTCTATAATCCAGTGTTGCTCTAACATCATTGTAATCCTACTATCTTGTCTCTACTTGACTCCAATATCTAACATTCCAACCTCACATTATATTAATGTGACATGTAATGACTAATCTAGGATAATGTATCTATACTATGGTTCAATCATGTTTTATCCACTATTGTCACTTATACATGGTACAAGCATTCAATATTGGTGAATAAGGCATGATCATTATAATCCTTTAGGGTTTAGGTTTCCAATTGGCTAATCCAGGCTTCATCAATACAACACTACAGTTGTATTGAAATTATCTTCTATCTAGCTCTATTGGATTAGGAGATATGATTCATTTATTATACCTACTTGATCCAATAGGACTACTCCTGGTAACTATCTTCAGACTTCATCCTTGTAATCTTCTTTGTTACCATATTGATTTGATTCCTTCAATCACTCCCATCCTATAGATGACATCTAAAACTAGCATTACCATTTACCTCTTATTACTCCTTTCTTTATAAACCTTAAGTGAATACTATAATAAGGACAAGAGTTGATAGGTCAAGAATTGATAGGTTAAGAATTGGTGAATCAATAGTTGATTACTCAATATTGATGAACAACAAATATAGGGATAGGATTCAATAGAGATGATAAGGATTGATATGGAAAGAAAGATATATGGTGAATGATCTTAACTTTGGTTTCTTTCCTACTCAATCTCACTAGAGAGTTAAGGTTAGGTATTTCCATGATACTCATGGTATAAGCAGATGAGATTAAGATACAGTGTTACATTCTTATTATTTGTGTTATATTTATAATTTAGTATTCATGAGTGATTATAATGAATACTATGATATGATCACGTAAGGATCAAATATAAATCATTAAGCAATGTATTAGGGTTTAATTTTATTCCATTTGATCTACCCTTAGATCAAATCAGGTTTACCCAAAATAAGGTTTTAGCAAAGTTCATATTGAAACTTATCGCAGTCAACTTGATGATCTACTTCAATTACATCAACTTGAGAGAAGCTTCAATCACTTTGACAAGTTTTTATTTAAAAGCGCGAAAATTATTCAGATTTTCTATGCATGAATGCAATGCACACATCTGTGTTCAGCTTATTCCTAAGCTCTAATGCTGGGATGTTACACTAGCTTAGGCCAAGAAATGATTTTTTATTTATTTTTAGGGTTTCAGTTTTATACTATAAAATTTCATTTAAGATTTAATGGTGTTAATACTTATTTTACTTTAAATTTATTTTAAACACTTAAAATTATATTTTTATTAATTAGATATTATTTTTTCTGGTCATTTTGATATATCATATGTATTTTTAGGATTTTTCTATAATTTTCTATAGCTAAAAATGTTTGGGGTTATTTTAATAATTCATTTTTTCTAAATCTAGTTCAATTGGGCCGTTTGGTTGGGTTTGTGGGCTGCCCATCTGGATTGGGCTTGGGGTCACTTTGACCCCCGACCCATATCTCTCCCTCACACGCGAGAACGCAAGCAGGCACAAACCCTTATCATGTTCCTCTGCCTCTCACACGCACACACTGGCCGCCGCCGCCGACGCCCTCCCTTCCATCGCCGGCTCCGGCCACCACGGCCGCCATCGTGGCGTGAGATGACGCTGTGGATGACGTTGCATCAATGGCCCCAGCTCAATTTGATGCTCGAGCTCTCTCCTAGTCGCGCGTCTCTCTCTATTGGCTAGGGTTTGCGCTGTTGCCGAGGATGTGGTGCTCCGAAGCTGATGGATTACAGGTTGCGGCTTGGTGCAGGTCGAGTGCCACCGCGCTCCCTGTGCCGCCGTGTCGTACCAGCCCTCGACGACCCCATCTGCTTCCTCTTCAATCTCTAAGCGAGGACCATGGTAAGTGGAAATTCTCTTTTTCTTTTCTCCACTTAATTCCTCTCTGGAGTTTTCTCGGTGATGATAGGATGATCCTGAGTAGCATAGATGCTCTGTCCTAGTGTTTGTGTGATAAGGATTTGATTTCCTTTGAAGTGCTAAGTGGAGGAAACTATGTTGATGAAAAATATTGGATGGCTTGTGGTTATTAAATCCTTGTATTTCCATCTCTACAAGAAGCTTGATCTTGTTATAGATTGATGCACTTAAGTAAGGCTACTGGACGTGCTTAGTCTAGTGGCTCATATCTGGTGACTTCTATGATGTGGTTGGATTGATGATTCCATATTGCTAGTTGTAGTGTTACTTAGCCATGCGTCCTGATTCATGGTTGATATTTGATTTAACGGTATGCTTGTATTGACAACAAAGCAAATAAAATAAGATTATTGGATGTATTGTTGGAGAATTGAGTTTTTATTTTTAAAGAAAGATGCTCTGCAAGTATAACTTGCATATGTTGTTATTACTGTCAAAATGGCTGTGAAGTGTTCAGATGATCTAGAATTAATTCCGGGTTTCATGGTCTAGGAAAATGATAGATATTCTCTGGCTTCTTTTCTGGCTAAATTTCTAGTCCTATGCCAAGGATGCAAAAGACTGAGGCTTGGATTCCTTTTATAGAAAATACTGTGGTTGCCTTATTCTAGCTCTAGAATGTAATTAGCATAGCAACACTATGCTCACCGAGAGCTTGATTTTCAAATGATTTTCTTGCTTAAAATGATAAGAACCAATACCAATATGGATCTGTTGGTTAATCTGCTGCTAGCAGTGAGGGTAAATGTGTTGGTATTGTGACTGGTGTGAATTGATTGGATGAGAATTTATGACTTGAATGCCCATGATGCATGGTCTAAGGCTAATTAACTCTAAAATGAGTTTAACATGGTTAAGGGTCACTAGCCCTTGAATTTTGTTTGTGTGCAATATGTTCCAGTCTATGATGCAAAGGCTGAGACACTAAGTCTTGATAAGAACATATACTGACTTGGTTGCCTTTGACCCTCTATGATGAATTTGCATAGCACTTCTATGCAATTCTGAGAGATAAACTATTCTCCTACTCTCCTAGAAAGGTGCTAGTTGCAGAGTAGTTGATTAGATATTGGTTTGCAATAACCCCTTTATCCCCTTGTTTATGATGGTGAAATAGAACAAAAACATATACTATGCATGATGAGTGGTATAACAACCTTTTGTTGTTGCTACTTCTATGCTGTGATTTGTGGTTCCTAGTGGATCTTGTTCCTGGATGCTTCTGGATCTGCTCCTCCTTACTGCTTACTTGGCATGCTCTTCCTAATACTACTGCCTTGCTCTTAATCAGCCTACACATGTGAATCTTGTGCTCCTGGACCTTGTCCTTCTGGATCCTATAGAATTGGATTCTTGTGATTACTTATTCTCCTATGATATGCCTCCTTTCCCCCTCCTTATACTACTTGATCTCATCTTGGATGGCTTAAATAAGCAACCAGATGCTGATTGGGTGGTGGGTTTGGTGAGGGTGTGAAGAAATGAATGTGTGATCTTGTGGTGATGAGAAAGGACATGTGTTATTCCTGAGGATGAACCAGTGATCTAAGTGTAGTTCTGGATAAGTGTGGTGTGTGGAGAAACTCTGATCTTCCTCTAGCTTATCAACTACGACTGTGGGCTTACTTTTGTACTCCTTGTGATGCCCGTGTGCTTGTGGTGTTGACAGCATAGAGCTATGCATGTGTTGTGTAAGCTGCTAGCTTGCTGGACCTTGTCCTGGTGTAGGTTTCAGTGCTGAGATCTTTTCCTCGTTGATCAGCTCGACTGACTTGACCTTATCCTAAGATCATCTTTATTTTTAGTGTTTGCCAAGTGGGATATTACTCCATGCTAATGATTTTCAAGGCTGAAGCCTAAATTTGATAAGAATAGATCCTATGTGGCCCTTTTAACCATACTCAATGATGATCCTAGCATAGCAACTCTAAGCCAGTCTGAGAGTAATATTAGCCTAACAATCTCCTTCATTTTATTTTTATGTTTTGTTATCTTTTGTGTGGTTTTGCAGGAAATGAGAAGATTAAAGGAAAGGTCAGATGATGGAGAGAACAAAAGAACAGTAGCTTAGGAATTTTCTTTGAGTTAATTATTGTAATTTATTTTCTGTTTAGAAATTGTAAAAAAACATTGTATTGCTGTATTTTATTCATAAAGTTTTCTAGTTTTCTTCTTTCTTTTATAATGCATTTGCAAAGACAATGTAATATTTATATCTTCTTGTAATCAAGAATCCTTTTAGTTATTCATTATGTAACTCATTTTTATATTATTTATAGATAAGAATTCCATTCTTATTTATTATTATAATTCATTTCATTCAATTTTGTTTATTAATTAAGACTTGCAATTATTGTATCTTTTCATAAATAAGGGTTCACCTAGTATCTCTTATTACAATTTAATTTACAATTATTAATCTTTTCAAACTCTTTTTGTATTCAAATTCATCAATTAAATATTTGAATGGTCTTCACCTCAAACACAAAAGCACAATAGAGGTCATGTCAAAATCCATCACACCTACCCTAATGTTTCCATCAGAACAAGAGAGATCTCAATCCCTCTATAGCTTCTTTAGTTTTGCACGAAAATTCTCCGGATTTTCTTATGCATGAATGCAATACACAACCCTGTGTCCTCTTTATTTCTAGGTGCTAATCCTGGGATGTTACAACCGGCCACACCAAAAACCTTCTCTTCATCCTCTTCCTCCTTATCGGATATGTATTCTTGACCTAGGAAGCCTTTTCCATCACGCCTATTGTTCCTCTTGTATCTCTAGTTGATGGGGTTGGGCTTCAATCTTGGCTTGGCACCCTCTTCATACTTGGGTTTGTCAAGTCTCTTGTCATATGGACACTTATCGATGAAGTGGCTCGAATCATCACAGATGTAGCACGTCCTTTTCTTCCCACTTTATCTGGTTGAACTTATCCTTCTTCGGAACTTCATGTTCTTGGTGAAGAGTGCAAGTTGAGAGAGCATATGATCAGCTCCATAATCATCGATTTGTTCTTCACTTGCAACATCTTCTTGCACATGCTTTGACTTTAATGCTAAAGAACGAAAAGACCCAATGGCACGATTGATTTCCTTAATGTTTTGTCCTTCATCTGCCAGGTTATCCGTGGCAACAACATATGATACTAGATCATCGGGAGAGAACTGGTTAGCTCTATCTAGGAGTTGCAAGTTCAAGGCAAGCTTCTTGTCGGTGGACGTGATCATGGAGACAATCTTGGACTTGATGAGCTAATCATTCAAGTTGAACCCATCATCATACTTCTCACAACCTAGACCACCAATCTTCACACAGAGGGCAACAAGTCTATTGTATGCTTTCGTGATGGACTCACCATCATGGTTCATGAACATGTTCATCTTCGACTTGGCAGCTTCATACTTGGACTTTTTGATAAGAGATGTTCCCTCTTGGAGAATGACAATCCGATCCCAAAGATCCTTTGTAGTGGGGATGTCACTAACTTTATCATGGAGCGTGTAGTGGATGACACTCCTTATCTCGTCACATGCCATTGCATTTATTTGACGATCATAGTACTCTCCCGGAGTGAGGTTGTTGAGATCTTGTGGATGGAAGCCTTTGCACACAATCTCCCAAAGATCCACACTGCAGCTGCGAAGATGAGATTCCATAGAATATTTCTAATGAGATAAGTGAGTTCCATCATAATGAGGTGCGGGACCCAAACCATTAATATGAGGCATGATGTTCTTTTGCTTAGGATAGACGTAAGGAAATTGATTAGAGGGCGTGGAGGTTTTTGTCGAGTCACCCTCATGAGTAGACTCGGCAACCTTCTCCGTTCCGGTGTCCATTGGCCTCCCATGAGGTACTTCCAATGGGTTACCAAGAAAATCCCCCTCGCCAATAGCCTTAAGTTGTCCTTCTAGGAAACTCATTCAAACAAGGAGATTGGAATCGGCCTTGGCCTTTTCAAGGGCACTCTTGGCCATGATTTCGCAAAGCTCCTTGACCGAATAAGTCTTATCCTCCTCCTCATCAGAGAAAATCATCTTTCTCTTAGGCGGTAAAGCCCTTAAAAGAGCCCTTGGCTCTGATACAAATTGAAAGTGTAAGATGGTTTACCTAGAGGGGGGTTGGATAGGTTTCTACAAAATTCTTTGTAAACGTTTTCAAGTTTTAGTCTTTGCAGAATATAAGCACTCCTAAATGAAAACTAAGCAAGGAAACCTAGATGATGATCCAAGATACTTCAAGCTCGAAGGCTATCACAAAGTAAACAACAAAATTAAGAGATTGGTTAAGGAATAACCAAACAACATGGCGGAGATGTATTCCCGTGTTCACCACCTTTGGGAAGGGGGCTACGTCACGTTGGAGAGTTGTGAGGTTCCACGAAGGATTACCCAACACCACGAAGGCTCACCTTATTCTCCGATCCTATCCCATGAAGGAATAGCTCACTTACTCGTGGTAGACTTTAAGGTAGTCTCCAAACCCTCACAAACTTTCCACAGAGAAAATCACAAGCCGAATGCCTCTGGGCGACCCTAGCTGCCTATGGTTTCCCACAAACCCAAGAGTAATAAGCAAAATCAATGAACTCAAGGGGGGTGAACTTTGGCTTGGTGGAAACATAGATCAGGACCTCCTCTTCCTTTCTACCAAAGGGATTTGGATTTGGTTGGGTAGAAAGGGAGATCCTCAAGCTTTTGGTGTTTCAACAATGGAGAGAGAGAGAGATCAAGGTTGAACCTGAAATGGAATGCCTAACCTCTCAAAGGATAAGAAAGGGGGTATATATATAGTCTAGGTGGAAAACTAGCCGTTTTGGGGTGACTACCAGAGAATCGGTGATAAGTTCGGTGTCGCCAGATTCTACGCCGGAAATTTCCGGCGGTAGACTCGGCGAACCGGAAACCTCACTGGATCACTCCGGCACTAGACCCGGCGAACCAGAAACCTCGCTGGAGAATTTCCGGTGACCGGTGCTCAACTGAACCACAATAGAGAACTGTGTTTTGGTGTGCGCCGGAAATTTTCGGTGGCCCCCGGATTTTTCCGTTGTGATTTCCGGCGACGCCAAATTTCTTGCCGGTTTCGCAGAAACCCTTGCTCGAGCTATTTTCCAACTAGACACTTGGCTCATCTTAGGTAATGTGATGTCTGATAGGTACTTGGATGTGTATTTGAGGTTTTGCATCCCCAACAAGCTCATCGAGACCACCCCTCTTAATAGTGCGGTGTTTCCTAAAGGACTCAAAAAGAGTACATGAAGATAAATATAATAAAAGCATCGGCTTCTTGGTGTGCTTAGTAAATGGGGGGTCTCACACCACCTCTCATTATCTCTTGTGGGCTATAACGTGTGAAGGAACTAGAGTGACACATTATTCCACACTCTAGCACCGGTGTCAACATTAACCAAAATAATGGATAAGTGCATTTTCCCTTACATACGTTCACCATCTCATTCTCCAATGAGATGACTCCATTGTCAATTGCTGTCGAGGCACCAACATGATCAAGAAACCTTGATCATCCATTGACCAATGAACCAACAACTAGATTTTCACTGGGAACTCCTGGTTGTTTGTATATCACACGTGCATTGACGTTTCCAATCAATACAGTAATAGTTTGATATAAAACTTAATAATAAATTTTATAATATATGCTAATAATCAATATTATTATTTGTATCTAGGGCATATTCCTTTCACATTAAAGAGGTGAAGATGTGCAGAGTGGGGGCTCACCTTGCTATTCGAGCTTGTAAGTTGGTGTTGCTCAGGAAGGCTGTAGCTGCGGGGATCGCGAAGAATGTCGCAGAATCACAAGCACTGATGAGAGGTGCAGCATGCCCATGGGGGGGGGGTCTCCTATGACACATCTTAGCTAAAAATGATGATGATTAAACTGAAGTAAACATATGACTATCCAACAACACAAAAGGTCCAGTTCAATAGTTCTTACACTTGCTTATTGCAATAAACAGAAAGGCTAAAACCACCAAGACAAGAAAATTAGTACAATTCTCAATCTGGAATACTTCTCCATTGGAGAAGATTAGTCTTCATATTTTGTATCATATTCCACCTTACTCGCCTCTTCTTATTCTCCTTCCCATCTTCCTCACTTGCAACAATCACATAAAAAACAACATGATGCACTAGGAAAAAGAGATAGAGAAAGGACGAATGCCAGCCGCTCCTCCCGGCGACAACACGGCATGAGACGACGGGCTACGCTCGTGATGACCCACAAGTATAGGGGGTGTATCATAGTACTTTCGATAAATAGGAGTGTCGATCCCAACAAGGAGCAGAAGGTGTTGACTAGTGGTATGGAGCAGGAAATCTCTGTAAATACTTAGCAAACAGATTTTCAAGGGTTTTCTAATAAAGCAAAGAAATAAAGTGCAAGTAATAAAGACAACAAAAAATTTCAGCAAGTGGCCTAATCCTTTCTGAGCAAAGGACAAGCCGGTGGAAATACTTATAAGGACCAAACGTTCTCGAGGACACATGGGAATTCTTTCAAGTGCTTTCGCTTCATATAGCTGAGTAGTCTTCTTTGGTTTTGTAAGTGTTGTGTGGGTGAACCTGTGCTAATGTACCAACCTTACTTGGACTAATACATACTTGTGATTAAACCCCCTGCAAGCATCCACAACTACAGGAAAGCAATTAAGATTTAAACCTAACCACAGCCTTAAACTCTAAGATCCTACGCTCCCTTTTGCAATGGTTTCCTAACGGGGTTTCAGGTTTCTGTCACTCCGGCAACCCCACAATTAGTAGCCAAATACATAATGCATTGCCCTAGGACCATAAATGGTGAAGTATCATGTAGTCGACGTTCACATGACACCACTAGAAGAATAGCACCACAACTTAAATACTAAACCTCAACACAAATCCACTACCAACAACATGACTTCTCCCATGTCCTCAAGAACTAAACGGACTACTCACAAGACATCATATGGATCAAGATCAAAGATGATATGGTGATGGATAAAAATCTGAACATAAACAATAATCCAATGGTTCCACTCACAAGCATCAACTACAATAGTAATCAACACCAGGAAAGTTTCCCCTAAGAACTATGCAAGTATTCAACACAATTGTTACATCGGGATGGAGTGATGATGATTGTGCTAGTGGAGATGATGGTGTGGATGATGATGATGATACCGATGAAGTCTAGCTTGATGATGGTGTTGATGGCGACGATCTCCCCTCTCCGGGAAGGGATTTCCCCGGCAGAAATCTGTCTGCCGGAGAGCTCTTTCTCTCTCAGTGTTTTCCGCCCCGCAAAGGCGGCGGAATATTTCTATGGTTGCTCCCTGTGTATTAGGGTTTCGAGGAGAAGATATGGGCGAGAGGGCGGAGCCAGAGGTGGGCCAGGTGGGCCACACCCCTGTAGGCGCGGCCTAGGGGTGGCCCGCGCCTGGGGGTGTGGGCCTCCTGTGGCCGATCTCCGCCTCCCCTTCTGGCATTCTTCGTCTTCTAGGAAAATATGATTTCCATAGTTTTTCTGGTATTTTTCTGATCTTTGCTAAATTGCATCAAAACACCTCTTTTTTCCATCAAAAACCTGACTCCGGCAGTTCATCCTCCAACATGCAAAACCAGATGAAAAGACATAAGTAACACCTCTTAATAAGATATATATCAATGAATAGAGGCAAATTATGATATAGAATGGTGATGCAAATTGGACGTATCAACTCCCCCAAAGTTAGACCTTCGCTTGTCCCCAAGCGAAAACTGAGCTCAGTAAACATGTCCACATGTTTATGGAGTGAAGTGTAGATAAAAGAATACGGACAAGAAGCATCACACTATCCATTACACAACTCATAGAAGAAAGCAACTCACCATTATATAACTTAGCTTGCAACAAGTAGAGGAGTCACAATAGAGATGCATAAAGATAAATCATAATTGGAATTGGCAAGCTTTGTTCTTTGTCAGAGAACAGCTGGCAAACAGTTTCACAAAAATCTTTTTTAGAAGTTTTACAATTTGGAGTACTCTTTTGCTCAAACATAAAAGGTTTTTCACAATGAAGGCTTTCAAATTAATACTCAATATATAAGTGTCTTGTGCAAACAAGGAAGATAAGGAACATAATTGAATGAATCGTCATATGAATGCTTGGAACACAACAACTCAAATGCTTGCTGGAGATAGAGAGGAAGTAGGTTTACTGACTCAACTTAGAAATAGGAGAAAGGCCCTTCATAGAGGGAAGCAGGGATTTCAAGTCATAAAGAGCTTCCAAAATATTATTGTACTTACTAGCTTTGAGATGTCATTGCCCCTATCATAAGCATCTTGAGGTGATTAAAGTTAAAGTGAACAAAGATGGAGTATATGCTTGACGAAATATAAGCTGTCAATCTCATGTCCCTTGAGTACGAGGGCCGCTCCTCATGCTACTCAACTTTAGTTACCGATAAGTTCTTGTCATTGTAAGTACATGTGTATCATAAAGAATTGCCAACGGGGTACCCCTTGCACATGATACAGGAGCTATCCCATAATCAAAATGACAAGGCAAGCAGATAGTGAGGATCTCAGCGATCTTTTTATTTGCTATTTGCATAGGTTTTTATTGAGGATGCTTCATAGATTGCTCACTATGATTATGCTGCAAGTTTCCACCATGATTAGGAATGGCTTAGGCTAGAGGCCTAGGCATTTCTCTAACACACATACATAACTCCATGGACTTACAAGCTCCCCTTTTATTTCAGACCGACGACATCCACAAACAAAAGAGCATGATATCAACTGGATATGTATCCATAAGTGTTGAAAGCGTTCCCCGTGATAGCACGGTTCTGCTAATCCCAACGTATAGATGCAAGCATATACAACTTCGATGACACAATGGTTCAAGTTTATTAGGGGCAAGAAAATAAGGTGTGCCATCAAGCTCGTGAGAGCTTTACTAGCTAGTTTTGACATAAAAAAATAATTTTTAATTTGAAAGATAGATGAAGCTTGAGAATTTGTTTGGAATAGTAATTATGCTAATAGGTAGATATGGTGGACACAAATCACAGGTTTTGGTTCAAAGGGATTGGATGCGTGAGAAGTAGTCCTTCTCAAAACAGGTTTTTGGCTAGCAAGGCTAGGTAGCAAGCAAGAGAGTTGAAGGAAACAAGCCACCATCTTCTTTTACCTAAAAACTTCGTGCTCTAATGCTTCGATCCTGTCTTCTAAACTGCCTTCTCCTTTAGGGCCTTGAACTTATTTCATCTGCACCTTCCCATCCTTGAGAATCAAATCCTTGGGATGAATCTTCAACTCATACATGTACGGGTTGATAGCATCCGTGGAGGAGTTGAGGTGACCCAGCATACCACTGCATGTGTAGTACACTATAGTCGTTGACATGACCTTCAAAAAACACCATTCCGTAAATATCATAACCCTTAGAGTGGTACAACGGAAACATTGCGGGTCCATATTACAAACATACACACGCATTATTATTATTACAATAACATAAGTTCAAGATCTCAAAAGATTCAACTTACAAACCAAAATATAAAGTGTTTCAGCGGAAGATTTAAAGTGACAACTTAAACTCCAAATTGAGCTCAACAACTTATTTTTATATATTGTTCATGTTGCTCGGCTCAATTGGCTCCTAGAACTATGGTAATTATTCTGACTCCTGGTGCTCTCCTCCGTAGACGACATCGTAGTCCACCCCTTCCACGGCACCGTACATATTGGGTTCTTCATAAAAGACCTCCTCTTGACTTTCAGATGCATACATTGGAGTATCTTCGGAATCCTCAGAGTCTAAGCAGGGGGTCAAAACAAAAGGTGAGTAACAGCGTTACCCAGCAAGTTCATTATATGCAAGGTGGGAGGTTTGATGCTCTATCTACCACCTCAGACCTTAAGTCCTTGGCACTATGCAGTTTTCGTAAACCTTTCTTCAAAGATTGATTTTATTATGAAAATCTATGACCATCAGCCTTCAGAGGTTGACGAGAACTTTCATGGAGTTCCTTTCCTGCCACGTTCGTAGCTCCTTCCTGGAACAGGGAGTAACAAGTTACAATTCTTACACTCTGCAGAGGTGCGTTACTTTACCCATGAGAGATCAACTCCTTGTTGCACAACCGAGCGTACTTTACCGTCCATAATTCCATGATGCGGGGCCCAGTAGTTGGTCCAAGCCAATCACCGCCCTTTCCGCGACCCCATATGTCTGCACGATCTTCCGGGGCTGGCTCACCTCCGTTAAGACCCCTTCCGGGAAAGCTAAAACCCTGATGAGTTCCCGAAGTCTCTATGAGCTGGTGATGCCTAGGCAAGTACCTTATAGGTCCGGCTAAACCCCCGGCAGCCACTCATAGATAATCTAGACATAAAAAACATGGGGCCTAAGGGTGCCCACCCATATGTTGGATCCACACAAGGAATCACAACGTCACGTTAAGATAGTCTTGCCTCCATACGAAAGGGAAAGGATACATCTGACTTCTCTATCCCATTCCAAATCTCATGGCTAACGCGTTATATACGACGCTAGAATCACTGATGTCATGGGTTGTTAAGTTCCTAGTTGATCATCATTATTGCAAATAGAACCTAAGTTCTATTGCTCCATTATATCATCACTTAGGATAATACCAACAATTTATTTACTTGAGAAAATAATTCTTTCTTTCTTTGAAGCATAGATGATAACACACAATTTACAAATACTTTGATAAAGACTCTTCAAAGGACATGAGCAAGTGATGAACTTGCTTTGTGATTGCAAGGTAGTGAAGTCAGATGTTTGCACTGGACCTTGAGCTTCTATGTCTACAAAACATCATTATTGCCCGGTAAGGACAATATTTAAAGAAGCAAAATGAATATGCATAGTAATGTAATGCATTATTTATCATTTATTTATCTTTGTGTGTTTTACCCATTATTTTAGTTTCAAGAGTTCCTTTAAGTAAATAAAGGATTTCATTAAAAATAATATTTAATATTTGTCGGATATTATATTTGCTATCTTATAAGGTAATAATTTTATTTCTAGAATTAAAATTTAATATAAATTCCTATATTTATTTATTTAATAATTCTTTTAAGAATTAAGATTTGAATAAAAGAATTTATTTTTATAACTTCAAAGATTTCTTTAGTATTTTTGTAAAATACTACAATAATAATATATAATAAAAGTGATTTTTATTTATTTTTATCCTCTTTCTATAATTTTATAAAATTCCATAAGGAATATAAATATGGTGATATTCTTGACTAAAAATAATATTTATAGAAATTATTTCTTAATTAAATTAAATAGGTTGGATGATTATAAATCCAGAAATATTTTATTTACATTTTTTATCTTTATTTTATTTTTCTGGATTTTATTTAAATCTAGGGGTATTTTGGTATTTTATTAATTATTAAGACTTCTTTTAAGTTTTGGGCTCATTCTATTGGGGTTATTGGGCCAATTTGGCACAAGTGACTTTGATCAAAAGGGACACCCCAAAGGGTTTTTGGCCCTATTGGCCCACTCCCTTTGTCTCTCTCTCACTCGACCTCACCTCCTCTCCTTCTCGACCACAGGTGTCAAGGCCTTGCCAGCGATGTCACAGTGGTCCTCCCCGTCATTGTCGTGGTGCAGGGCGAGGTTGTCAATTATGCTTGTCCACCTTCTCCACTTCGATTTGATTTTGGATCCCTCCTGTGGTCAGGCTAGCCCCGTTCCTGAACCCTAGGGTTTGGGGATGGTGCTCATGCTGCCGCTGCTGATCCTCCCATGATGGTGTGTGGTGCTCGTGCGCTATTGTGGTCGTCGCCGTGGCTGGTGCGGGTTGTAACGCCCTCTAGGTGCTCCCTGTGCCGCCACAAGCTCGTCGGCCCCTCTGCTTTCTCTTCAATCCTTCGGCGAGGACCTCCGGTGAGTTATGTCTCTGTGAACTCCTAGTGCAACTAGCTACCTCGAGTCCCTCTGTGTGTATCTAGTGGTCAATCTATGATTAGTGTTTGCACTGATTCTAGGGTTCATCCTTGGTTCTTGTAAAATGATGCTATGGTCTGGTAATGATGCTTAATGAGAATTTGTGTTCTCTGCGCCTTAGTGCTTGCTGTCATCCTTTGATTATATTATGTTGTTATTGGTCTGAGGCTAATGTTAGATCTGATGCTAGTGATACATGATGTTGCCTCTGGTTTATAATATGGTGTCTTAATGTGTTTATCTTCTGTTAGTATCTTGACAGTAACACTATCAGTGATGATTTACGGCATTAGTGTTTGTTGGCTTATATGTTATCCATAGACTAAATTTATTCAATAGAGTCTGATGATTCTTTGAAAATGAATGGATGTACTGAATGATATCTGGGTATGATCTTAGGTAAATGATGTATATTGTTCTGCTAGTTTATTTATGAGAGCTAGACTATCCGGTTGGCTTATCTGCAAGATCATTTCTTGTGAAACCATCTTATAATGGTACACAATTTGATCTGGTTAATTGCTTTAATTATGGTCAGTACTTGTGACTTGATGAATGCTTAATAATAAGTTGAAAGGTTCACTTATTGTTCATGCCTATGATGCTGGTCTGAGGCTCTAGGAACTAAGTTCCTATATTGCTGTCACTTTCTAAATTGGCTAAGGCATCATAGTTTCTTACTAGATCTTGGATCCTCGTTGGTTAAGTTAATGGATTTGTTTGTAGATTATAAAATCTAAGGTGCTACTCCTTCTTGGAGATGTGCCTATATTTTATAAGAACAGATGATGGAATATATAAGTTGCCTTAGGTAGCACCAAATCTGTGAGGCTGGTCTGAGATTTTTGGTGTTTTTGATAGGGTTTGGTTATGACCTTTATATTTAAAACCTCTAGGATAGGTTCACCCCACTTGCCTGATCATTGAGATGTTGTCTTATGAAACAACACATATTTCTGTTTGTTTAAGATGAACAGATCATGTGGATGTTTATGACACTCACCACAAAAACTAGTGATTGTAGTGGTTTGTTGTGATGTTGGTGTTGCTGGCTTGATCCTGTCCTTCAGCTCCTGATGATGTTCTTGTTTCCGCTGGTTCCTGTGCTTGGCCTTGATCTAGCCTGCTCCTCCTAGCTCATGTGGCTTGGCCTTGCTATCCACCTAATTCTCCCCCTTCTTATGTCACCATCTGGTGATGTTTGGGTTGATCTAGTGTGGAGTTTTGTTTGCTGGTTTGCTTGGCTTTGGGTAAGCTGCTTGTTCTAGTGTGGTGTGAGCATTGGAGAGGTGCACTAGTGCTTGCCCACGTGTCACATCCCAAGATTTTCCAAATCTTGTAATGTGAAAAATAAATTAATAAAATAAAACTTTGTTCATTTTCAGGGCCAGAAGAAACTTTTTGAATCCAATTGGAAACCTTCAAACCAATTTGGATCAAATAAATCCTAAAGGGATTTAAAAAGATAAACATTTGATAAAGGAAAATAAAATATTTCAGATTACTATCTTGGATCTTTTAAATAAAAGGTTTTGGCTTTCAAAAGAAAAAGTGGATTTATAAATAAAGATTATTTTATAGAGCCAAATTAAACATTGGACAAGCTTTTGAAAATAAAACATTTTTTTTTGATAAAAAAATAGTAAAGGTTTATTTAAATAAAGTAATAGGGATTTAATATCCAAGTTTTATTAATAAAGGTTTTACTATTTACAAAACATCAAAACTTATTTAATTATTTAAAATAAGTTTTCCAAATATTTTATATTCTCAAATAAAACCTACTGAAGTGTTTTGGTTTTATTTTAGATTTCAAAATAAATATTTAAATAAAACAAATCCTATTTGATTTAATAACTAAGGCCCATTTATTTAATTGTTAATGGACCATAAATAAAAATGTTATTTTGTTTTAAACAATTTTTCCAAATATCTTTATTTCCAAATGAAACCTACTGATTTGGTTTTGAAAATATTTGGATTTCAAATGGAGATTTTATTAAATAAATCAAACCCTATTTGATTAAATAACTAAAGGTCCATTTTATTTAATTAATGAATGGATCCTAAAAAGAATAAAATTATTGTTTTATTTTGGGATTTGGTTTATGTTGATAAACAGAACCAAAAACTCATTACAATGGTTTGAATTGTTTGAATTGTTTGAATGTTTGAATAGTTGATTGAAAATTCAAAACAGAAATTGAAATTGGAAAAAGGAAAAAAGATTCAGAACAAAAAAAAGGATTAGACCAAGCCCAGCCCATCCCAGCCCAGCAGCCCACCTCTCTCCCCACGAGTCGTTATTTTCTCACTCAGGAACCTACCCGCACCGAGTATGACGATTGGACCCCACACTCACGCACCCTCTCTCGCAGACAGCCTGGACCCACCTAGCCACCACGACGTCATCAAACTCGCGCGCCCGTTGCCAGTGAGTAATTCTCGGCTTAAATTCGCTCTAATGCGATCTTAATCTCCAAAACCATCAAGCCCCTCTTAATCCCCTCTGACTCCTCCTCATTTCCCCTCAAAAACCACCGCAAATGAGCCATTGAGCACCTCGAATTCGAGCTCAACGTCTCGCCGGCGTCGACGAGTTCCAGAGCCAAATTCCGGTGAAAAGAACACACCCGCACCTCCAATTTTCTGTTGAATCTCCCTAGTATTCATACGCGCACCTTCCTGACTCCTTGGTTTGGTTTCTTGATCCCCAGGCATTCGACATTGACAACATCTGCAAGCGACGCCGCAAGCACGACTCCGGCCACCCCTAGGAACCATTCCAGGAAGCAAACCTCCACCGCTCCAACGCCACTGGCTTTGCCCAGAACTTCTGTGCATCGTCTCCGTCTCCACCATCTTCGGGAACCACCAGAACGTCGCCTTCTTACACATCCCGAGCGTCGCCGCCGTCCTCACCATCGCCGGTGACCAGAGCCACCAGGTGAGCCAGCACCCTCTGTTCCTTACCCTTCGATCTTACTTCGACGGACACGATTAGATCTAGCCGAGCCTAGCCGAGCCACGCGCCGTGAGACAAGCCTCCAGCCTTGCTCGAGCCTTGATGAATCTGCACCGTTCGTTTTATGTAAATCGTGCGACCCACACCAGCTATCCACACTGAACCGGTATCATCCAACCAGAACACGCCACGTGGCCAGGTTCTGATTAAAACAGATTTTGAAACCAGATTTAAATACCATTTTGAAACCCTTGTAACTTTCAAACCACACGTCCAAAAATTACAAATTTTATATCAATGGATTCAGTGGAACAAGCCCTAACCAACCATGCCCCTGGTTTAGCAAATAGTATCTGTTAGAGTGTTTGTTTTTGCAGAAACTTTTGTATGCTTGTTAAGAATGTAACAATTGTTTAAAAATGAATTTGGGGTTAAAATCTTTTGAAATTGGATTGCTTTGAACCTACTAACATTAGGAAACACTTTGTGGATTCAAAAATGAATTTGGTGATGCAAAAGAATGATTCTTTAATTTAAAACCATTTCTAGTCAAATAGAAATGTGGTTTATTTATTAAAATGGTTTGGAAGAAAACCTTTGGAAAATGATTTGTTTTAAACTCTCTGACCCAAACACCAAGTTTTGTGATTTGAAAACATATTTGTTAAACCCTATAGGTTAATGCCTTAGTAAAAATATTTCTACACCACATAAAATGATACTTTGTTTTGAAAATAGTTTTGAAGTGAAACCTTTGGTAAAATGACTTTGCCACTTTACAAAATGACCAATAGGTGCTATCAAATGTTTATGACCCTATAGGAACCACTTTTTCAAACAAAACAAAGCTTGGCATGCTTGCATGCATTACTTTGACTTTGTCATTTTATGTGTTGTTTTGCTTGATTGGTGGATTGAGTTTGTGCCTTGCTTGATTGATTTGTAGTGACTTGAAGAGTGTGATTGTTGCAAGGACAAGGAGTGAACCTATACCCTCTACCAAAAAGGCAAGTGATGCTTCATACTTTTTGTCCCATTACTTTCACTATGCATTAGTGATTTTCTCTAAGTAAAACATGCATGGAATTTTGCTAAGTATAAACCTTGCTATAGGAAAACTAGTAAATGAAACCTTAGTGGAAATATTCCTAAGTTAAGATTCCTACTACTATCAAGCTTAGCCTAGCTAATAGAAAACATGGGTGGAAAATGTATTCACACTATGGAAAAATCTCCAAGTCTGAGGACTTATGTTTTTGTTTAATAAAACCACTAAGTCAATGAATCCCCTGGGTGGAATGGAAGGATTGGTTTATGTTGAGTGGTTACACAAGGCCATGGACTTGGCTTGTGTATCTCACTTGTGGTATGCCACCCAGGAACAAAGAGATTTGAGATGTCAAATGTTGAGAAGCTTCAAGTGCAACCACTTGGCAATATGGGCTCTGCCATGATCATATAGGTTGCAAGAACTTAGCCATATGGACAGAGGGTGGTAGTGTTTGATAGGTTGGAGCGCGTCCATTTTGGTCTAAGGGAAAGCTTCTGAAAGATCTTGTCTTGGGAAACTAAGTCTTGTGGGGAAAGTGCACCACCTCTGCAGAGTGTAAAATCTAAGTACTTAGCCATGTCCCTGGTAAAGGAAAATTTGAGCATCAAGACATGGAAGCAATCAAGAATCTCATCATTCAAATTTCTAAGTTAAAACTTGTGGTTTGAACAAGGGTTGTTTGAAATCTTCAATCTTTGATTGAGAGATGCCTTGGTAAAAGGATCTTCAAATCTTTGATCGAGAAAAGTTATTTTGCCAAGTAAAACTTAGTATTTTCAAATGTTAAGGAAAAATCTATTTTGAGCAATGCAAGCCTCAACTCCACTTAGCCAAATGCATATAGATGATAGACTCCACTATACTACCATAGTATCACTTGCCAATACAATTCAAATGTATTGACCCTTTGTGGCTGTAACTTGTAATGTTGCAGGTTTGATTGATTTTAGTGAAGATTGATTGATTAGGATTACAAAGTCTACAACCAACATCTGCCTGTGGCACTTTGAAGATGAAGGACCCATACTTATAGTTATTCCGCTGTAATGTAATGTAATAGCCAAATGAGCTATGTTTGATGTAATAAACTTATTTTATTCCTGGTTATAAAGTTATATTATGACCTTTGTTTCTTGATATTACATCTTAACTGTGGATGCTAGCTATTGATCCAGGGACTAGCATTGTAAACACAGGGGGCTCTATCTTATTAAAGATTGGAACCCCTACACCACGGCTGTGCTTGGATCTTTTACTTGTTGGGGCAGCTATGGCTGTGTCGACAGCACATCCATGCATTTTGGTGTGTGAGCTACTTGTGTGTCTGCTGCATAGTTGTGGATATGCTCAATGAGGTGTTCTACCTTTTTATCTGGTTACTATTAACATGCCTGGTGAAACTTTCCCCTTTACTTGATGTGATCATTTGACTTATGTCTTATTTATTATGAAAGATTATATTCTTTCAGATTGGTGAAACTTGCCCCTGATAGACTTACTCAATGATGTAAAATGGAGCAGTGCAACTCACTGCTCTCTACTGACAGTAAAAATTAATAACTTAACCTTGTTTGTTCTTTGTTTTGCAGGTACAAGATTTGAAGATTCGAGATTAGTATAGGTTTTCTTTTTAGACAGATGTAATCCTTTGTAATGTTTATTTCATTCTTTTGTAAGGAATTTTGTAATAGTTCTTAATATGTAAATATTCCTATTATTTTTGTAATTTTATTACTGTAAAGATTCTTTATTGACTTTATGAGTTACATTTTGTAACTTATTCATGGAATGAATATATGAAATAAATATTGATTTGTTTGATTGTATTTCTTATTTAGAGTTTCTGTTACTATAAATTATTTCTTGATTAAATAATATTACTAAATCATAACTCTTATCTTTTAAAATATAAACTCAAATCTTAAGTTTGAATTCAAATTTCTTTCCCCAAAACACACTAATCCATAAAGATCATATCAAAATTTATAACGATCACTCTCCAAAGCTATACCTAAACTTAGAGAGTGAAATAAACTCTGATCACATTAAGTTTTGAATTGGAGAAAAATTTACCCACATTTTGCAGATGAATGCATGCATATGCACAATTTCCTAAATCTACCCTTCGTTTGTTCCTAAATGCTGGGATGTTACATACTTCCCCCCTTAAATTAAACTTCGTCCCGAAGTTTGCTGAAGTGTACCTGAATAGTTCTGGATAGGATTTTCTTAAGTCATCTTATTTCTCCCATGTGGCTTCTCTTTCGGGATGATGTTCCCACTGTACCTTGCAGTACTTGATTGCCCTATTTATCAACCTTTTCCAGTTTTCTTCCAGAATTTTACAGGCTTTTTTAACATAAGTCAGGTCTACTTGTAATTCTATCTCTTGATGTGTGATTGCATCGTCAGGAACTTTAAGACATCTCCGGAGTTGTGACACATGGAAAACATTATGAACTTGAGCCAATCTTGATGGTAACTCTAAGGCATAAGCTATTGTCTTGTTCTGACTTAGTACTTTGAATGGTCCTATATATCTTGGACTTATTTTCCTTTAACTCCGAACCTCTTAACTCCTTTCATTGGGCTTACTTTTAGATATACCATGTATCCTACTTCAGGATGCCATGATTTTCGACTTAGATCAGCATAACTTTTCTGTCTGCTTTGGGTTATCTTTAATCTATCCTTGATTATATCAATGATATCTTGCCTTTCTTTGATATAATCGGGCGCAAATTATTTGCTACTTCTAGGCTCATACCAACATATTGGTGATCTACATTTCCTTCCATAAAGTACTTGATATGGAGCTACCTTTAGACTACTCTGGTAGTTGTTATTGTTGGAAAATTCTTCCAATGGTAGATGATCTTCCCACGAACCTCCAAAATCTAATGCACAAGCCCTAAGCATGTCTTCCAGTATTTGATTTTTTCTTTCAGTTTGACCCCCATCTCTGGATGATAAGCTATGGTAAAATCTAACCTTGAACCAAGTGCTTCATGTAGTTGCTTCCAAAATGCCAAAGTAAACACTGATCCTCTATCAGTTACGATCTTCTTGGGCACTCCATGCTTACTTACTATCTCCTTGATGTATACTTCTACTAACTTCTCGGCATTATCCTTCTGATTCACCGGAATAAAATGTGCACTTTTAGTGAGTCTATCAACAATTACCCATATCATATCCTTTTGTTTAGGTGTCATGGGCAATCCTGCGATGAAGTCCATACCAATTTCCTCCCATTTCCATTCGGGAATTTCCAAAGGTTGCAGTGGTCCTTCTAGACTTTGATGTTCAGCTTTTACCCTTTGGCAAGTATGGCATTCTGACACATATTTTGCAATGTCTCTCTTCATGTTATTCCACCAGAATAATTCTTTCAAATCCATGTACATCTTAGTACTTCATGGACGAATGGAATATGGTGTTTCATGTGCCTCTCGAAGTATCACTTCATGAATATCCGGCACATCTGGAACACAAAGACGATCTTGGAACCATAAAGACTCATAATCTCCTAAGCGAAAAACTAATGTTTGTCCTTGAGATATCCTCCAAATTTCCTCAGCAATAAAAGGATCTTATGCTTGATGCCTAAAAATTTCGTGCTTAAGATCACTATTCTGTTCTACAACTATCTGCATAGTAGCTTATCCTCCAAGAGTCTCTGTTCTTATAAATTGAACCTCTAAGCTTTCCAAATCCATCTGTAACTCTTTTGGTAGCTCCCTATTGCTTGGCTGAATATCTGCACTTTTACGACTTAAAGCATCTGCTACAACATTTTCTTTTCCAAGGGTATAGTTGATTGTTAAATCATAATCTTTGATTAGCTCTAACCAACGCTTCTGTCTCATATTCAATTCCTTTTGAGTGAAGAAATATTTGAGACTTTTATGGTCAGTGTATAACTCACATCTGGCTCCATAAAGAAAATGTCTCCATCCTTTCAGAGCAAAGACTACTACTGCTAATTCCAAATCATGAGTTGGATAATTAACTTCATGTGGTTTCAGTTTTCTTGATCCGTAAGCAATTACTTTCCGATCTTGCATTAACACACTACCCAAACCTTCTTTGGATGCATCAAAGTATATTGTAAAGTCCTTCCCTATTTCAGGAACTCCTAAGATTGGAGCGGTAGTTAATCCAGTTTTTAACTCCTGAAAATTGTCTTCACACTTCTCATCCCAGATGAATGGTGTATTCTTCCTTAACAATTTGGTCATTGGTCCAGCTATTTTAGAGAAACCTTCAATGAACCTCCGATAATAACCAGCCATTCCCAAGAAACCTCGGATTTGTTTCACATTGGTTGGTGCAGTCCATTCTAATACTGATTGAACTTTGGATGGATTTACAAAAATTCCCTCTTTACTGATCACATGACCAAGGAATTCTACCTCATCTAGCCAGAATTCACACTTACTGAACTTAGCATAAAGCTTATGTTCTCTTAGGATCTGCAATGTATTCTCAAATGATCAGCATGCTCTTCCTTATCCTTGGAATATATCAGAATATCATCAATAAACACTATGACAAACTTTTCCAAGTATGGCATGAAGATTTTGTTCATCAAATTCATGAATATTGCTGGTGCATTGGCCAAACCAAATGGTACGACAAGATACTCATGGTGTCCATATCTTGAGACAAATGCTGTCTTTGGAACATCTTCTGGTTTGATTTTTATCTGATGGTACCCGGATCTTAAATCAATCTTGGAAAATACTCCAGCTCCTTTAACTTGATCAAACAGATTCTGGTTTCTAGGTAATGGATACTTATTCTTGATGGTAACATTATTGAGATTCCTATAGTCTCCACACATTCTTCTTCCTCCATCTCTTTTATCCATAAAAATTACCAGTGTTCCCCATGCAGATACACTTTCTTGAATAAATCCTTTTTTGGCTAACTCATCAATTTGCTCTTTGAGTTCTTTTAATTCTTTTGGACCCATCTTGCATGGTGCTTGATACGTCGAAAACGTATCTATAATTTTTCATGCTCCATGCTTGTTTAGTATCTACTTTGCTTTGCTTGTCTACACTTTGAGGTGCTTTTTACATGTTTTCTGGTACTAACCTATTAACAAGTTGCCATAGTGCCAGTTGCCTATTTTTTGCTGTTTTTGGCTTCAAAAAAGTTAGTAAAGAAATATTCTCGAAATTGGATGGGCCATACGTCAAAGTCAATTACTTTCCGTGGGGAACAAGAATTCTAGAGGGGAGCCGGAGAGGCGGGCTAGGGCGCCCAGACCCCCCTAGGCGCGGGTGGGCCCTGCCCCGCGCCTAGGCAGGGTGCGGGGCCCCTGGCCACCGCCGCGGCCTCCCCCTTCGCCTATAAGAAGCCCCCGATGCAGAAACTCTAAGCACCTGATCAAATCTCCATGAAACCGTCTGTAGCCGCCGCCACCATTGTCCCTAGATCGGGGGGATCTGAAGTTCTTCCCGGCACCCTGCCGGAGGCGAGATCATCCCGGAGGACTTTTCTCCGGTATGATGCATGAGTAGTTCCACCTTGGAATATGGGTCCATGTAGTAGCTAGATGGTTGTATCTCCTCCTTTGTGCTTTCATGATAGATCTTGTGAGATCCGTTCATGATCAAGATCTAATCTATTTGTAATCATGCATGTTGTGTTTGTGGGGATCCGATGGATATTAATATTATTATGTTGGTTTGATATAATGGTTTTGTCTTTATGATTCTATCATGTCTGTGTTGTTTGTGATCTTGCATGCTCTCCGTTGTTAGTAGCTATCTTGGCCAAGTAGTTGCTAGTGACTCCAAGAGGGAGTATTTATGCTCGATAGTGGGTTCATGCCTCTAGTTTCCAAGGGAAGTGACAATAATCTCTTCGGTTGTAGATGTGTTGTTGATACTAGGGAGAAAACAACGGTCTCTTGTTCATGAAACATGTGGACTGTTTACCTTACACACTTTTCTTAAAGCAGTTGTCTGTTGCTTGCAACTTAATACTGGAGGGGGTTTAGATGATAACCTGAAGGTGGACTTCTTGTCATAGATGCAGTTCGATGGCGGTCTATGTATCTTGTTGTATTGCCCAATCGAATCTCATAGGATCTTTCTGACTAGTAATTGCATTGTTATGCCTTGCTCAGTTCCTGTCAATTGCCCTGTTGTAATTTGTTTACCCTTCATGCCATGTTGTTTATCCAAGGAGAGCACCTCTAGTGAACTATGGACCCCGGTCCAATATTTACCATTGATACATCTTCCACTTTTACTTGTTTACTTGCTGCAAACCATTACCTTCCACACCATACGTTTAATCCTTTGTTACAGCTAACCGGTGAGCTTGACAACCTCACTGATTCGTTGGGGCAAAGTCTTGAGTTTGTGTTGTGCAGGTCTCCGTGTTGCTTGAAACACCTGCATGACGTTTCCTTCCTCCTACTAGTTTGATAACCTCAGTTTCTTACTGAGGGAAACTTGCTGTTGTGATGCTTCATACCTTTCTCTTGGGGTTTCCAATGAAGCATCCACGACAAGTGTTGGGCGCCATCAAGCTATTTTCTGGCGCCGTTGCCGGGGAGTCTAAGGACGTCTTCACTAGGGGAGTCCTCCACTTCCTTTATCTTTACTTTGTTTTTAGTTTGCTTTGTTTCTTTTGCTTGGTTTTGTTTGCCTCTTTTCAAAAAACCCAAAATAATTAGTCTAGTTTGGTTTGCTTGCTTTATTCAAAAACAAAAAAAATTAGTTCCTGCTCTAGTTGCTGGTCTGTCATTGCCTTGCTTGGTCATGCTTTGTATCAATGGATGGTTTCTTTGAAACTAGTTCTTATTGGCAAGGTGGGTTCACGGAAGAACAAAAGTATTATTATAAGGAACACCGTTTGTCACAAAAAGTGAAACACTTATGGGAACAAATTGATAAGTTGAATACTATTGCTAGAGAGGTGTGCTCTACTTATAATGTTACCTATTGCTTTGATAAAGCTTGTTGTTTTAGGAGGTATAAACACCTACCTTTTCAATGTGAGTATAATGATAATGTTACCATATATTCTTATGTTAAAGGAATTTTTGACTTTTATGATGTGGAGCAAATTGAACAATTTATTGCCTTCAAGGGTGCATTTGAACTTGCCAGTTTGCTTGAAAATACTGATGATTCACCTTATAAATATGAGGTTTATGAGATACTTAAGTTTTGCTTTGATAATTACAAGGAAGAAAATGGCTATATTCTTGAATATTTTAATAGGTGCTTTCCACAAATAGTAGAGACTAATGCTTTGCAGGAGCCCGTGGAAGAAGAAATTGTTGAAATTGGAAGCTCATTAGATGAAAACGAGGAGGAGAGTGACGAACTGTCACATAACAAGATTTTCCAAATCTTGTAATGTGAAAATAAATGAATAAAATAAAACTTTGTTTGATTTTCAGAGCTAGAAGAAACTTTTGAATTCAATTGGAACTTCAAACCCATTTGAATTAAAATAAAGCCTAAAGGGATTTAAAAAGATAAACATTTTAAATAAAGGAAAATAAAATATTTTGGTATTACTATTTTAAGACCTTTTAATAAGAGATTTGGTTTTCAAAAGAAAAGATGAGTTTATAAATAAAGAATAACTTATAAAGCCAAAATTAAAACCTTGGCCAAGCTTTTTGAATTAAAACATTTTATTTTAAATAAAAATTTGCAAGGATTTAATTAAATTAATTAATAAGGATTTAATATCCAAATTTTATATAAATAAAAGGTTTACCATTTTGGATAAAACATCAAAACTTATTAAATTATTTAAAATAAGTTTTCCAAATATTTGATATTCACAAATAAAACCTACTGAATGGTTTTGGCACTATACTGGTTTCAAAATAAAGTTTTCAATAAAACAAATCCTTTTTGATTTAATAATGAAAGTCTATTATATTTAATTAATAATGGACCCTAAAATGTTATTTTGTTTTAAACAAGTTTCCAAATATCCTTTACTTTCAAATAAAACCTACTGAATTGGTTTTGAAAATATTTGGGTTTAAATGAAGATTTTATTAATTAAAACAAACCCTATTTTATTAAATAACTAAATATCCATTTTATTTAAATTAAAGAATGGATCTTAAAAAGAATAAAAAATTATTATTTTGGATTTTGGTTTATGTTACTGAACAGAACCAAATTCATAGTTGCAAGGTTTGTTGATTGTTTGAATTGATTTGAGTATGATTTGGTTGTTTGAAATTTCAAAACAGAAATCGGAAATAGAAAAAGAAAAAGTTACAGAATAAAAAAAATGGATTTGGACCCAGCCCAGCCGGCCAAGCCCAGGAGGCCCAGCGCCAGCCCAGCTCCTCTATCCACAGCAAAGCGTTTTCCTACCTAAGCACTGACTCAAACAGACACTGACGGGTGGACCCTTCCCTCGCTTTCTTTCCCACCGACGATGGACCCCTTTCCACTGTTCTTCCTCCCCACCCGCACCACGCCTTCCTCGCCGCTGTTGCCATTCAAAGCCGCGATCAATTCGCAGTGATGCCGCGCCTTAAACCTCGCCGTGAATGCACGCTATTAAGCGCCAACGCCTCCTCCACATTTCCCCTCTGTCGCCACTCCCTCTCTGCCCCTAGGTTGCCGCCAATCTCTTCTGCACCACCGCCGTCTCCGACGAGCTTAGCTCTCAATTCCGGCCACACACTGCCTCCCCTTGCTTCATCGACCAGGCACGCACGCTCCCCATCCCCTGGCGCTTCTGTCCGTGCCCTCCGTTCAACCACGGGCGCCCCGAAACGTCGGCTTTGACAAGTTCCGACGACGCCGGCAGCAACCTCTCCGACGTTTACCGTGTGAACCAGACCGCCCCTTCACTCCTCGATCACGCACATAACATTGTCTTGATCCTGCGCATCTGACCGCGCCTTCGTTTTGCCTTAGGGCGATCTCCAGTGACGTCCTCGACCTCGACCAGAGCCGCCCGTCAACAGAACCAACTCCGGCGAGCAATTGCCGCAGTACCCGAGCACCCCTTGTCAAGCCAACAACACGTCTAGCATCACCACAGCCCTGCGATTCTGGTGAGCACTCTCCCTTCCCTCTTTGCTTCCTGTAGCCGTCGTAGCGCCACCGCCTGGCCGTGCGCCGCCGCTAGTCGGCGCCGCTCACTTTTGGTCAAGCAAACCTGTACCGTAGGATCTAGATCGGGCGAGCGAGATTAGATCACTTAAACTCGAAAAGGTACGCAGCCAGCGCCATGCGATGCCACTTGATCTAACGGCCTGCAACCCGCGATCCACCCGAACCGGTACCGTCCAGTTAAAACACGCCGCGTGTCCCCTGGTTTGTTTAAAAACAGATTTGAATCAGATTTAATTGCAAACTTCAAACCCTTGTAACTTTCAAACCACACGTCCAAAAATTGCAAATTTTATGTCGTTGGATTTAGGAGAGCAAGCCCTAGCCGACTGTGGAATTAGTTTAGCAAATAGTATCTGTTAGGTTGCTTGTTTTTGTAGATTCTTTTGTGTGATTGTTTAGAGAATAAAAATTGTTTAAAATTGATTTTTAGGTTAAAACCTTTGCAAAATGAATTTTTGTGACCTTACTGACCCTAGGAACCAACCCTTGGTGTTGAAAATGATTTTGGAAAAATTTGGGTTGAATTATTTGACTTAGCCATTTTCAAGCCAAATAAAATTATTAGGTTTATTATGGAAATGATTTTTGCAAGGAAAACTTTGGGAAAATATTTTGAACCAAACCTACTGACCCAAAACACCAAGCCTTGCAAATGGCAACCCACTTGGTGAAAAACATAAAGTTTTGCCTTGATAAAAATATTTTTCACCACATGAAATGATGGTTGGATTTTAAAAAAATGGTTTATGAACTAAAGCCTTTTGCAAATGACTTTTCCATCTTGGTAAAATGACCAATTTGGACTTAACAAAGTTTATAAACCAAGTGGAGACCATCCTTACAATAGAACCATCCTTTGCATACTTATGCATGACTTAGACTCCATTGCTTTATGTGTGTGAGATTGATTGTTTGACTTTGGTTTGGAATGTTAGTTGATTTTGTGTTTGCTTGATTGACTTGTAGTGAATTTAGCAAAGTGTGAGACTAGCAAGATCAAGGAGTGAACCACCATTCCCTACCAAAAAGGCAAGTGACACTATCATCTAGAGTCCTACTATTTTCATTATACTTAGTGGATTTTGAAAACATGCATGAAAAGATATTTCTATACTTATGCTATGCTAAATCCTAATAGGATTCCCTATACACTCCTTAGTGAAAATATTGAAGTTGTACATGCTTAGCCATGCTATGTTTTGAAAAGAGATACATGTTGAGATTTTACAAAGGTTGAGAAAAGGACTTGTGTTTTACATAATAAAACAAGGACTCAATGAACCACCTAGGTGGTGGATACTTTAAGTTTTGGAGAAGGTGGCAACAAAATAAACCATGTCTATGGGAATCACCTTGTGTTGTGCTCCAAAAGAAAACCACCTAGGAAACTTAGAGATTGAACATGTTTCTCCAATTGTGGCTTTCGTGTGCAACCACATGCTATTATGGCTCTGGCTTAGTCAACTACATTAGGAAGACCCATACATTGTCTTTAGTTACCGGACATGGGGATCTGGAATGCTTCATGGCGGCTGAAGACAAGCTAGCAATGATGTATGGGAGGACCTTTTGGAAAGACTTTGTCACACTCTCAGTCTGCCGGTACTCCATCTTGGTGAGCACTAATCCAGTAGGCCACTGGTGGCAACAAGATGGGATTGTGACATGTGGGTAAAGTGTACTCCTTCTGCAGAAGTTAATAAAATCTAAGTACTTAGCCGTGTCCCCGGTTATGGACAATACTGAGCAACTAAAGTTTGAACTATGGGAGATCTCGACATTCCAATTTCTAAAGAAAAATAAAACTTGATGCCCTTGAGTGTCTACCAAGGAATTCAAAGAGATTTTGTTAAGCTTGATGCACTTGGGGTTACCAAGGTGCTCAAGGGATTTTGTTTAAACACTTGATGTACTTGGAGTGACCAAGGAACTCATGAGATTTGATAAGACTTGTTGCATTTGGAGTTACCAAGTGGCTCAAGAGATTTTTGACAAGGACTTGAACACTTGAGTTTCTACCAAGGAGTTCAAGGGATTCTTGGAAAAGAGATTGACAAAGGACTAAAACCATTTTTGAAAAGATAGGATAAAAATATTGCTTTGTGCAAATAAGCCTTAAACTCTACTTAGCCAAAAATGCATGTATTGATAGGATCCACTTATATTCCACATAGTAGTGAAACTTGCCAATACAATTCAAATGTATTGACCCTTGTGGCTGTAACTTGTAATGTTGCAGGTTTGATTGTTTTTAGTGAAGATTGTTTGATTGACTAGGACTACAAAGTCTACAACCAACATCTGCCTGTGACACTTTGAAGATGAAGGACCCATGACTATAGTTATTCCGCTGCAATGTAATGTAATAGCCAAATGAGCTATGTTTGATGTAATAAACTTATGTTATTTCTGGTTATAAATTTATATTATGACCTTTGTATCTTGATATTACATCTTAACTGTGGATGCTAGCTATTGATCCAGGGACTAGCATTGTACACACAGGAGGAATCTACCTTATTATTAGGTTGAGACCTCTTACAGATGGTATCAGAGCATTGTGTTGCCTGTAGGATTTGTAAACCCTAGGATTGGACAAAAACCCTTAGAAAAATAGGAGTTACATTTTATCCAAAACTTATTTACAAAAATACTTGTAAACTCTTTCCTTAACCATTTTGATTTCAACTCTACTTCTCTTCTACTCAACTTGATGGAAAACCTACCCATGGCCAAGGACTACACCATGTGCAAAAGATGACTTCAACATCTTCAACTCTAATGACTTCAACATCTTCAACTCTAATGACTTCAACATCTTCAGCATATTTCCCAAAGACTTCCAACTTGGATATCACCAAGGACCACAATTGAAACAAGTAAAATCTTACTCAAGATTTAGAGACTGAGGGAATGCAAAATAAGAAGGAACCATCAACAACTTTGAAGTATTGTGACCAAGAGATTTTCACAAGGAAACCATGATCTCATACAAGAAGAACCAACCAAGAAAGATGGAAAGATCACAAGTGAACCATATAGATGGACCACCATGTTTTAGTTAAGACAAAACCACCAACTCATGTGGTGAAACAAAAATATTTTATTGCCTAAGTATGTGCTTGAACCTTATTTGAGTGAAATGTTTGACTTGTGATTGCATGCACATTGTTTGTGTGAATTATGATGTGTGTATAACTAGAATTGACTTCTTAGAAATATCTTGCCTATTCTAATCTCCCTTCAACCCAAACAGATGACTACTCCAAAGGACTCCAAGGTTGATGACACCAACACCAACCAAGATGATAGCATGAAGGAGCTCATAGCAACCCAACACCAGTTGAACCAACTGACAGCTTAGTTCTTAGCCAACAATAGTGATAAAGATCCAGCACTCCAAAAGTTTTTGGAGGAACAATCTCAACTGATTCTTAAGGTGACTAATCAAATGTTTAGCATGGAAGAAAGCTATCCCAAAGGAGTTTATGATAACAAGGATGACAAGAATGTTATTCTGGATGGAGCCCCAGCTTGCATTATTTGTGGAGACAAGGACCATACTTCCAAGGAGCATGAAGGACAATGCCCCAATTGTGAAGAAGAACATCCTATTGGACAATGCCCCACCTCCCAAGCTACTTGTTACCTTTGTGAGGGATGTGATCATACTCCTAACCAATGTCCCATCTATGCCATGGTGGAACAAAGGAAACAAGAAGGATCCAAGTCTACCAAAGGAAAAGGATCACTCATACCTCCAAACAAGACAACCCAATTCAAAGGACTAAAGAAACCTAATAAACAAAAGCAAGACATGAGCCTTGCACAATGTCGTAAATGTAAGGAAATGGGACACTACTCCAGTGGATGCCCAGAGCACAAGAAGAATAAAGAGATTGACCAAGTATGGTGTAACAACTGCAAAGAATTGGGCCACTATGTAGCAACTTGTCCACAAGAGCCACATAAAGAACTCAAGGACATTCATTGTTTCAACTGCAAGAATCCAGGACACTATGCAAGCAATTGTCCAGAGAAGATGAAAAACAAGTTGAACAAGCCTATGGAGAAGCTCAACCTTGGCCCATGAGTCAAGCCTGGAAACAAAGGACTCAATGCAAATGTTTGCTTAGAGAAATTTTCCCAGGATCCCAAGAAGGACAATATGTAACTTTTGTTTGAAAATTTTTTAAGGGTGGTAGTACCCTAGTTGTTTTGAACTTGCTTGTAACCCTAGCCTCCCCAAATCTCGGGACGAGATTTATTTTAAGGGTGGTAGCCTGTCACATTCCAAGATTTTCCAAATCTTGTAATGTGAAAATAAATGAATAAAATAAAACTTTGTTTGATTTTCAGAGCTAGAAGAAACTTTTGAATTCAATTGGAACTTCAAACCCATTTGAATTAAAATAAAGCCTAAAGGGATTTAAAAAGATAAACATTTTAAATAAAGGAAAATAAAATAATTTGGTATTACTATTTTAAGACCTTTTAATAATAGATTTGGTTTTCAAAAGAAAAGATGAGTTTATAAATAAAGAATAACTTATAAATCCAAAATTAAAACCTTGGCCAAGCTTTTTGAATTAAAACATTTTATTTTAAATAAAAATTTGCAAGGATTTAATTAAATTAATTAATAAGGATTTAATATCCAAATTTTATTTAAATAAAAGGTTTACCATTTTGGATAAAACATCAAAACTTATTAAATTATTTAAAATAAGTTTTCCAAATATTTGATATTCACAAATAAAACCTACTGAATGGTTTTGGCACTATACTGGTTTCAAAATAAAGTTTTCAATAAAACAAATCCTATTTGATTTAATAATGAAAGTCTATTATATTTAATTAATAATGGACCCTAAAATGTTATTTTGTTTTAAATAAGTTTCCAAATATCCTTTACTTTCAAATAAAACCTACTGAATTGGTTTTGAAAATATTTGGGTTTAAATGAAGATTTTATTAATTAAAACAAACCCTATTTTATTAAATAACTAAAGATCCATTTTATTTAAATTAAAGAATGGATCTTAAAAAGAATAAAAAATTATTATTTTGGATTTTGGTTTATGTTACTGAACAGAACCAAATTCATAGTTGCAAGGTTTGTTGATTGTTTGAATTGATTTGAGTATGATTTGGTTGTTTGAAATTTCAAAACAGAAATCATAAATAGAAAAAGAAAAAGTTACAGAATAAAAAAATGGATTTGGACCCAGCCCAGCCGGCCAAGCCCAGGAGGCCCAGTGCCAGCCCAGCTCCTCTATCCACAGCGAAACGTTTTCCTACCTAAGCACTGACTCAAACAGACACTGACGGGTGGACCCTTCCCCTCGTTTCTTTCCCACTGACGACTGGACCCCGTTTCCACTGTTCTTCCTCCCCACCCGCAGACCACGCCTTCCCTCTCGCTGCCGTTGCTGCCATTCAAAGCCGCGATCAATTCGCAGTGATGCCGCGCCTTAAACCTCGTCGTGAATGCACGCTATTAAGCGCCAACGCCTCCTCCACATTTCCCCTCTGTCGCCACTCCCTCTCTGCCCCTAGATTGCTGCCAATCTCTTCTGCACCGCCGCCGTCTCCGACGAGCTTAGCTCTCAATTCCGGCCACACACTGCCTCCCCTTGCTTCATCGACCAAGCACGCACGCTCCCCATCCCCTGGCGCTTATGTCCGCGCCCTCCGTTCAACCGCGGGCGCCCCGAAACGTCGGCTTTGACAAGTTTCGACGACGCGGCCGTCTGCAACCTCTCCGACGACGTTTACCAGGTGAACCAGACCGCCCCTTCACTCCTCTATCACGCACATAACATTGTCTTGATCCTGCGCATCTGACCGCGCCTTCGTTTTGCCTTAGGGCGATCTCCAGTGACGTCCTCGACCTCGACCAGAGCCGCCCGTCGCCAGAACCAACTCCGGCGAGCAATTGCCGCAGTACCCGAGCACCCCTTGTCAAGCCAACAACACGTCTAGCATCACCATAGCCCTGCAATTCTGGTGAGCACTCTCCCTTCCCTCTTTGCTTCCTGTAGCCGCCGTAGCGCCACCGCTTGCAGCGCCATGGCGCCGTCGGCGCCGCTCACTTTTGGTCAAGCAAACCTGTACCGTAGGATCTAGATCGGGCGAGCGAGATTAGATCACTTAAACTCGAAAAGGTACGCAGCCAGCGCCGTGCGATGCCACTTGATCTAACGGCCTGCAACCCGCGATCCACCCGAACCGGTACCGTCCAGTTAAAACACGCCGCGTGTCCCCTGGTTTGTTTAAAAACAGATTTGAATCAGATTTAATTGCAAACTTCAAACCCTTGTAACTTTTAAACCACACGTCCAAAAATTGCAAATTTTATGTCGTTGGATTTAGGAGAGCAAGCCCTAGCCGACTGTGGAATTAGTTTAGCAAATAGTATCTGTTAGGTTGCTTGTTTTTGTAGATTCTTTTGTGTGATTGTTTAGAGTATAAAAATTGTTTAAAATTGATTTTTAGGTTAAAACCTTTGCAAAATGAATTGTTGTGACCTTACTGACCCTAGGAACCAACCCTTGGTGTTGAAAATGATTTTGGAAAAATTTGGGTTGAATTATTTGACTTAGCCATTTTCAAGCCAAATAAAATTATTAGGTTTATTATGGAAATGATTTTTGCAAGGAAAACTTTGGGAAAATGTTTTGAACCAAACCTACTGACCCAAAACACAAAGCCTTGCAAATGGCAACCCACTTGGTGAAAAACATAAAGTTTTGCCTTGATAAAAATATTTTTCACCACATGAAATGATGGTTGGATTTTAAAAAAATGGTTTATGAACTAAAGCCTTTTGCAAATGACTTTGCCATCTTGGTAAAATGACCAATTTGGACTTAACAAAGTTTATACACCAATTGGAGACCATCCTTACAATAGAACCATCCTTTGCATACTTATGCATGACTTGGACTCCATTGCTTTATGTGTGTGAGATTGATTGTTTGACTTTGGTTTGGAATGTTAGTTGATTTTGTGTTTGCTTGATTGACTTGTAGTGAATTTAGCAAAGTGTGAGACTATCAAGATCAAGGAGTGAACCACCATTCCCTACCAAAAAGGCAAGTGACGCTATCATCTAGAGTCCTACTATTTTCATTATACTTAGTGGATTTTGAAAACATGCATGAAAAGATATTTCTATACTTATGCTATGATAAATCCTAAT
This sequence comes from Avena longiglumis, assembly GCA_030063025.1. Taxonomy (NCBI): domain Eukaryota; kingdom Viridiplantae; phylum Streptophyta; class Magnoliopsida; order Poales; family Poaceae; genus Avena; species Avena longiglumis. The sequence goes on from CP125977.1 coordinate 483,031,327, forward strand.
AGGATTCCCTATACACTCCTTAGTGAAAATATTGAAGTTGTACATGCTTAGCCATGCTATGTTTTGAAAAGAGATACATGTTGAGATTTTACAAAGGTTGAGAAAAGGACTTGTGTTTTACATAATAAAACAAGGACTCAATGAACCACCTAGGTGGTGGATACTTTAAGTTTTGGAGAAGGTGGCAACAAAATAAACCATGTCTATGGGAATCACCTTGTGTTGTGCTCCAAAAGAAAACCACCTAGGAAACTTAGAGATTGAACATGTTTCTCCAATTGTGGCTTTCGTGTGCAACCACATGCTATTATGGCTCTGGCTTAGTCAACTACATTAGGAAGACCCATACATTGTCTTAAGTTACCGGACATGGGGATCTGGAATGCTTCATGGGGGCTGAAGACAAGCTAGCAATGATGTATGGGAGGACCTTTTGGAAAGACTTCGTCACACTCTCATCACGGTACTCCATCTTGGTGAGCACTAATCCAGAGGGCCAGGTGGCAACAAGATGGGATTATGACATGTGGGTAAAGTGTAATCCTTCTGCAGAAGTTAATAAAATCTAAGTACTTAGCCGTGTCCCCGGTTATGGACAATACTGAGCAACTAAAGTTTGAACTATGGGAGATCTCGACATTCCAATTTCTAAAGAAAAATAAAACTTGATGCCCTTGAGTGTCTACCAAGGAATTCAAAGAGATTTTGTTAAGCTTGATGCACTTGGGGTTACCAAGGTGCTCAAGGGATTTTGTTTAAACACTTGATGTACTTAGAGTGACCAAGGAACTCATGAGATTTGATAAGACTTGTTGCATTTGGAGTTACCAAGTGGCTCAAGAGATTTTTGACAAGGACTTGAACACTTGAGTTTCTACCAAGGAGTTCAAGGTATTCTTGGAAAAGAGATTGAAAAAGGACTAAAACCATTTTTGAAAAGATAGGATAAAAATATTGCTTTGTGCAAATAAGCCTTCAACTCTACTTAGCCAAAAATGCATGTATTGATAGGATCCACTTATATTCCACATAGTAGTGAAACTTGCCAATACAATTCAAATGTATTGACCCTTGTGGCTGTAACTTGTAATGTTGCAGGTTTGATTGTTTTTAGTGAAGATTGTTTGATTGACTAGGACTACAAAGTCTACAACCAACATCTGCCTGTGACACTTTGAAGATGAAGGACCCATGACTATAGTTATTCCGCTGCAATGTAATGTAATAGCCAAATGAGCTATGTTTGATGTAATAAACTTATGTTATTTCTGGTTATAAATTTATATTATGACCTTTGTATCTTGATATTACATCTTAACTGTGGATGCTAGCTATTGATCCAGGGACTAGCATTGTACACACAGGAGGAATCTACCTTATTATTAGGTTGAGACCTCTTACACGAACAAAAGGAGGAAGAATGGATCTACCCATGCCTACCTTCTAATGAGAGTAACTCTTTATCCCTTACATTATTTGATTGTCCCCCATGAAGGAAATATGCCCTAGTGCCAATCATAGAGATGATTAATTTCATATGTATCCATGAGTTATTGTAATGTTCCTTGAATATCCATATCAGGCAACTTGTATTGATTGGAAATTATGTGAATTGTTTGTGAAACTCTTTACTTGTATGGTTATTTAAGAATTGTCCCTAGTCGGAGTTCATGTGAGGACACACGTGAATATTAGACTAGCACATCGATTGGTTGATGACTATGTTTCGCAAGTCATAGACATGGAGATGTCAAACCAATGATGTGGACACATGTTATGAACATGGGGTTGGACTGACCCAACCTGAGACTGGCAATTAGTTGTAGCTCTCTCTCTACACATCATGTACGTTTTGTCCTTAGACCTAAGATTGTCGCATGTACTTGAGATGTGGATCGACCTACTTTGGGGCTATCAAACGTTGCACCGTAACTGGGTAGTTATAAAGGTGGCTTTCGGGTTTGTCCTAAAGCATGCTGCAAGGCATGGTCAACCAAGATGGGATTTGCCCCTCTCTACTTGAGAGAGATATCTCTGGGCCCCTCGAGTGGTCGGATCCAGAAATGCATGGTCGTGCTACATATGGTTAAGAGTTAACCTAGTAAAGGGATTCCGAATCACGATATCGATAAAGGGAGGTCAGCTTGGAGCTAGACCAAATATCGAGAGGCAAAGGGAAAGACATGTACTAAACCTTGTGATGGTTCGTCCGATATGATCTTTGTATGCGTTTAGGAGTTGGCACGTCTTGCTAGAGGCTGCTACCAACTATTGACAGAATAAGTGTATTCGTGTCATGTCTATATGCATATGAACCTATAGGGTCACACACTTAAGGGGCTGGAAGCCTAATGAGGATTGGATCCAAATTAGACCAGGCTTAGGGTACTAATGGGTTGCTAATGTAGAAGCCCACTAGGGACGCCTATATAAGAGAGGGTGGGGCGAGCTAGCCAGGGTTAGACCTCAGATCATTCCCAGCCGCCACTCCTCATGCATGTGTTGCACGCGGGGACCTAGCATTCCGGCGTCTGACGCTTCCACCCTGTACGTGTGGATACCTCGGAGGCGCTGCATCTGTAGCGCTTGGACGAGCCGCGCAAGGGGAGCTTCTCATGGGACGAGGACAAGGAGGAGACATAGATCGTCTGCACTGCCTCGACGCGCTTCATTAATTCCGCAACTGCGCGTCTAGTGGTAATCATGTGATCTATGACAACAGTATTCCTGGTTTACGCGGTAGAAAATTTTGATTTGCGCTAGTGTAGCCTACCCGTATCCCTTCAGTGGTATCAGAGCCGATGCTGTATAGTTATAGGTTCGGGTTGTTTGCATATGGTGATATGCAGATTGATATGAATGATGTGATCGTTTATATGGCGGTGGTTCTGGATTGATCTATGATCTTGCTTTCCGTGATCGTGATCTGAGGTTGTCGAACGACTTACCCCTACCGGTCGGTTTCCGCCATCGGGATATACAGTGATGCATAAATCCTGTTGAATCATGAGAAGATCAATATGATTGATCGAATCAGAACCTAGATCTAAAATCATTGTACCGTGATCAAAAGGAGTTTGATTAGATTGGAACAACAGAAGGTTTATGGTAAATTTGATTTGCTGATCAAAATTCTTAAATAAAATTGTGAAGATTCGATCTCTCATTTTTCACGGTTAAGGTAACTAGGTGCTCCCCTTCGAACCCCGCAGGGGAAGACCCCCTAGACCCCCCTTAATCGTAGCTCCTTTTGTATCTCGTTAAGGTAACTAGGTGTTGTGATGTCACATGATCCGGTAGAATGCGATTCTATGCATAACTTGTTTTTGCAGGATGTGTGTGATTAGTATGGCCCATATATGTATGTGATGCATGTATGAAAATTTGAATGACCTGCGTGTCGTGAGTAGGGCAACACGGCTGGAGCCATATGTGTTGTCATTTATTGTAATGGCCTGCGTGCCAACTTGTGATGTTCCCAATACTATGTAATTTTGATTACTAGCTGTTAGGAGTAATAGCTTGTATTAGTTCTTGGAGGACTCATCACTTGGAGGATGGCTCACATGGAACATGAAGATGGAGATCATCATGGTGGACAGGTTCTATGGCGATGGAGATCACCATGAGAAAATGGTCCATACTGTGTCACATCTATGTGAATGTTATTCTTATGTGTTTTACTACTATGCATCCTTAGATGATAGAAGTAGAACGATCCCTCACAAATTTTAAGTTAAACCATGCCCTCCCAACCAAACCTTGCACCATACTATGCCATGTACAATCGTTGGTGGGCCTATGAAATTAGGGTGCCGCGGTTTTCCTTGGCTGGATGGGTTTGTATCGGATACCTACACGCATAAGGGTTGGTGAACTTGACAAGGTCATCTTAACAGTTAAGGAGCTTGGGGCATAAAGGTTGGGCGGCTAGTTTTGACATAGAGATGTCACCCAACAACAAGAGTCATATGTGATATGATTAGCAAGTGTTGCTTACCGATTTACCTTGTCTTCTAGCAGTGATGCTAAAGCTCACTAGTCGACTTGTTAATTGTGGATCTTGAATCACTTAGTATCAATAGAGGGATATTGATTTAAGTGGGAGTATATGCTATTAAATTGTTTAATATGTTTTACTCTTTCATGGTTACAAGGCTAAGTATTTTGCATGTTTTCTGTTGTAGATCAATGGCACCGAACACTACATCACCTTTCTCTTTGCATTCGATTCTTGACAAAGATAAACTAAATGGAACAAACTATTTGGACTGGGTCTGTAACCTGAGAATTGTTCTTAGGTCTGATAAAAAGGAAACGGTTCTGGATACCCCAATCCCAGATGAACCTGCTGATAATGCACCTGCTGCCCTAAAGAACACCTACAAGAGAGCATGTGATGATTCTCTTGAGGTTAGTTGTCTTATGCTTGCATGCATGGAACCTGAACTCCAAAAGAAGTTTGAGGATCAGGAAGCGTACGATATGATCGTAGCGCTTAAGGACATGTTCCAAGATCAGGCAAGGACTGAGAGGTACAATGTTGCCAAGTCCTTTGTCGAATGCAAGCTGGAAGAGGGAGCAGCTGTAGGTCCCCATGTGATCAAAATGGTTGGTTACAGTCAGACTTTGGAAAATCTTGGTTTTCCACTAGGCCAAGAGTTGGCCACTGACTTCATTTTGGCATCTCTTCCATCCAGCTATGGGCAGTTCATATCGAACTACCATATGCATGCGGTGGAGAAGGGCCTTAATGAATTATGTGGGATGCTTAAAACAGCAGAAAGTGACATGAAGAAGTGTGCAGGGCATAGCCATGTGATGGCTGTGCAGAACAATCCTAGCTTCAAGAAAAAAGGTACTTCTTGGAAGAAGAAGGGCAAGGCTAAGGATACGATCCCTAAGTCTGCACCCAAGCAAAAGGCTGGACCTGTAGAAGACACTGAGTGCTTCTTTTGTCATGAACATGGCCACTGGAACAGAAACTGCAGCAAGTACCAGGCTTCTTTGAAGAAGAGTGGAAGTAAGAGTACTTCCCACTCAGGTATGCTTGTTGTAAATGTTGTGGACATTCTTCTCGCTGATTCCTATGTTAACTCTTGGGTATTTGATACCGGATCGGTTGCTCATATTTGCAATTCGATGCAGGGGCTAATAAGGACTAGAGAAGTGCAGAAAGGCGAAGTGGATTTTCGCGTCGGAAATAAAGCAAGGGTTGCTGCATTGTTCGTTGGCATCATGCAACTTCACCTTCCGTCAGGATTTATTATGGAGTTGAATAATTGTTATTACATTCCAAGTATGGGTCGAAACATTTTATCACCTTCATGTTTGATGAGGGATGGTTATTCATTCGCGAGTGCAAACAATGGTTGTGTAATCTCTAAGAATGATATGTTTATGGCTAATGCTCCCATTGTGAATGGGTTATTTATTTTAAATCTTGATGATGCATCTGTTTACAATGTTAGTGCTAAAAGGCTTCGGCCTAATGATTAGAGTCCTACCTATTTATGGCATTGTTGTTTGGGGCATATAAGTGAAAAGCGCATGAAGAAGCTCCATGGTGATGGTCTTCTAACTTCGTTTGATTTTGAATCATACGAGACATGTCAGGCTTGTTTACTTGGAAAGATGACCAAGTCACCTTTTTCGGGTTTACCCGAGAGAGCGAAAGACTTGTTGGAACTCATACATACTGATGTGTGTGGACCAATGAGCACGACAACCAGAGGAGGATATCACAACTTCATTACTTTCACTGATGATTTTAGTAGATATGGTTATGTCTACTTGATGAGGCATAAGTCTGAAACTTTTGAAAAGTTCAGAGAGTTTCAGAGTGAAGTAGAGAATCAAGTGGCAAGAAAATAAAGGCCTTGCGATCTGATCGTGGAGGTGAATATTTGAGTCACGAATTTAGCGATCATCTTAAGAGTTGTGGAATTGTTCCACAACTTACGCTGCCCGGAACGCCTCAAAGAAACGGGGTCTCCAAACGGCATAATCGAACTTTGTTGGACATGGTTCGATCTATGATGAGCCAGTCGGATTTACCATTATCATTTTGGGGTTATGCTCTAGAAATGGCAGCTTTCACACTTAATAGGGTACCATCTAAATCCGTAGTTAAGACACCATATGAGATGTGGACTGGAAAGAATCCCAGTTTGTCTTTTCTAAAGATTTGCGGTTGTGATGCATTTGTCAAGCGACTTCAGTCGGACAAGCTAACACCCAAATCGCATAAGTGCATTTTTGTGGGATATCCGAGGGAAACCTTAGGGTATTACTTCTACAACCGAGAAGAGGGCAAAGTGTTTTTCGCTCGTAGCGGTGTTTTCCTAGAGAAAGAGTTTCTCACAAAGGGAACAAGTGGAAGGTCGGTGCGACTTGAAGAAGTTCAAGATGAGACAGTTGGGGATGCTTCTACGAGTGATGCTATTGTAGCAGAACAAGTTGAGGAACCTGTGGCAACTGAAGCACCACAACAACAAAGGTCGGCGAGGCTCCGCGAAGCGCGGTATTGTTAGACAATGATGAGCCTGCGACCTATGCAGAAGCGATGGTGGACCCAGACTCTGAGAAATGGCTGATCGCCATGAGATCCGAGATAGAGTCCATGGGAGACAATCAAGTTTGGAACTTGGTTGACCTGCCTGATGGTTTTAAAGACATCGAGTGCAAATGGATCTATAAGAAGAAGATTGATATGGATGGAGATGTTCACATCCATAAAGCTCGACTTGTTGCAAAAGGTTTTCGACAAGTTCAAGGAGTTGACTACGACAAGACTTTCTCGCCCGTAGCGATGCTTAAATCTATACGGATAATTCTAGCCATTGCTGCACATTTCGACTATGAAATATGGCAGATGGATGTCAAGACGGCTTTCCTAAATGGAATCCTAACTGAGGACGTGTATATGATGCAGCCCGAAGGTTTTGTCGATCCAAACAATGCTGGAAAGGTATGCAAACTTCTGAAGTCCATTTATGGGCTGAAGCAAGCATCTCGGAGTTGGAATATTCAATTTGATGAAGTTGTAAAGGAGTTTGGCTTCATCAAAAACGAATAAGAACCTTGTGTTTACAAGAAGGAAAGTGGGAGAGCGCTGGTATTTCTAATCTTATATGTAGATGACATATTGCTGATTGGAAATGACATTCCTATGCTCGAGTCTGTTAAGACCTCATTGAAAAAATAGTTTTTCGATGAAGGACTTGGGAGAAGCCGCATATATTCTGGGCATCAAGATCTATAGAGATAGATCAAGAAGGCTAATTGGATTAAGCCAGAGTACATACATTGACAAAGTGTTGAAACGGTTCAGCATGGAAGAGGCTAAGAAGGGGTTCTTTCCCATGTCTCATGGCATAAAACTCAGCAAGACTCAGTGTCCTTCGACTACTGATGAGCATGAGCGCATGAGTAGGGTTCCATATGCTTCGGCTATTGGATCCATCATGTATGCAATGATATGTACTCGCCCAGATGTTTCCTATACTCTAAGTGTTACGAGCAGATACCAGGCTGATCCAGGTGAAGGTCACTGGACAGCGGTAAAGAACATCCTTAAGTACTTGAAAAGGACTAAGGATGTGTTTCTAGTTTATGAAGGTGAGGATGAACTCAGTGTAAAGGGTTACACAGATGCGAGTTACCTTAACGACTCAGATGATTTGAAATCGCAATCAGGTTATGTGTTTGTCATGAATGGTGGTGTTGTGAGCTGAAAAAGTTCCAAGCAAGATACGGTGACCTCCTCTTCAACAGAAGCTGAATATATTGCTGCCTCGGAGGCTGTAAAGGAAGCTGTTTGGATTAGGAATTTCCTGATCGCTCTCGGTGTGGTTCAGGGCGCGTCCAATCCCTTGGACGTTTATTGTGATAACAATGGTGCTATTGCACAGGCCAAGGAACCTAGACAGTACCAGAAGAACAAACATATTCGCATGCGTTACCATCAGATTTGAGAGTTCGTTGAGGATGGTAGTGTCATGATATGCAAAATACATACGGACTCAAATGTTGCTGATCCCTTGACTAAGCCTCTCCCGCAGCCCGCGCATGAAGCGCACACAAGAGAAATTGGTATTAGATACATTTAGATTGACTCTAGTGCAAGTGGGAGACTGAAGGAAATATGCCCTAGAGGAAATCATAGAGATGATTATATTTCATATGTATCCATGAGTTATTGTAATGTTCCTTGAATATCCATATCAGGCAACTTGTATTGATTGGAAATTATGTGAATTGTTTGTGAAACTCTTTACTTGTATGGTTATTTAAGAGTTGTCCCTAGTCGGAGTTCATGTGAGGACACACGTGAATATTAGACTAGCACATCGATTGGTTGATGACTATGTTTCGCAAGTCATAGACATGGAGATGTCAAACCAATGATGTGGACACATGTTATGAACATGGGGTTGGACTGACCCAACCTGAGACTGGCAATTAGTTACAGCTCTCTCTCTACACATCGTGTATGTTTTGTTCTTAGACCTGAGATTGTTGCATGTACTTGAGATGTGGATCGACCTACTTTGGGGCTATCAAACGCTGCACCATAACTAGGTAGTTATAAAGGTGGATTTCGGGTTTGTCCTGAAGCATGCTGCAAGGCATGGTCAATCAAGATGGGATTTACCCCTCTCTACTGGAGAGAGATATCTCTGGCCCCCTCGAGTGATCGGATCCAGAAATGCATGACCGTGCTACATATGGTTAAGAGTTAACCTAGTAAAGGGATTCCGAATCACGGTATCTAGAAAGGGAGGTCAGCTTGGAGCTAGACCAAATATCGTGAGGCAAAGGGAAAGACATGTACTAAACCTTGTGATGGTTCGTTCGATATGATCTTTGTATGCGTTTAGGAGTTGGCACGTCTTGCTAGAGGCTGCTACCAACTATTGACAGAATAAGTGTATTCGTGTCATGTCTATATGCATATGAACCTATAGGGTCACACACTTAAGGGGCTGGAAGCCTAATGAGGATTGGATCCAAATTAGACCAGGCTTAGGGTACTAATGGGTTGCTAATGTAGAAGCCCACTAGGGACGCCTATATAAGAGAGGGTGGGGCGAGCTGGCCAGGGTTAGACCTCAGATCATTCCCAGCCGCCACTCCTCACGCTTGTGTTGCACGCGCGAACCTAGCAGTCCGGCGTCTGATGCTTCCGCCTTGTACGTGTGGATACCTCGGAGGCGCTGCATCTGTAGCGCTTGGACGAGCCGCGCAAGGGGAGCTGCTCGTGGGACGAGGACAAGGAGGAGACGTAGATCGTCTACACTGCCTCGACGCACTTCATCAATTCTGCAACTGCGCGTCTAGTGGTAATCCTGTGATCTATGACAACAGTATTCCTGGTTTACGCGGTAGAAAATTTTGATTTGCGCTAGTGTAGCCTACCCGTATCCCTTCACCCCATTCTTACCAAAGGAGGATGAATTTTATGTTCCTATGGATCCTTTTGAAATATCTACTTTGGGTAAAACCTGTGAAGGCTTTAATCCCACTATTTTTGAGCTTGATAGAAATTATGTGTTTGTAGCTCATGAAAAGCTTGCTTTATGTGATATTTATATTGTTGAGTTTATTCATGAGGCTACTGGAAATTATTATGAGAGAGGAAAATATGGTCGTAGAAGTTTTTATGGTACTGAAACACCTCTCTCTGTGCTGAAAGTTTTGAAGTTGCTATTGTTTTATCTACCCATTCTTGTTACTTTGTGCTTCTTTGATTTATTTTCTTACAAGATTCCTATGCATAGGAAGTGGGTCAGACTCAAATGTGTTTTGAATTTGCTTATTGATTCTCTCTTTTACTTCAACTCATAGTTCTTATGTGAGCATCTTCTCAAACTATCAAGCCTAACTTAAAGGCGTTAAAGAAAAGTACTTGTTGGGAGATAACCCAAGAGTTTCCTCGAGTCTTGGAAGTTATTACTTCAGTAATGACCTCTACTTATCCTTTTTGTTTGCGTTTTGTGCTAAGAATGACCTCTAATGAGAGGGAAGTAAGATTTGGGGAGTTGCTGTCCCGAAACAGATTTCTGTCCTCCACCAAACAAATTCGTGAGGAGTCTCTATAACTCGGGTTCAGATGAAATTTATGAATAACTCCCCCAGTATGTTAGCTAACTTTCATTAGTTCAACACTTTTTGATTTGAGCAACAGAAGATGTTCGAAAAAATCGATTTCTACCTGCTGGTCTATTTTGACAAATTTCTGCCATTATTTGCATTTGCTTCTTATTGATTCCTTTTTTAGTTCTCTTTAGGTGAATTGAGATTTTTGAAGGAGTTAATACAGTAGCTTGTGTTTTTAGTGAAAAACCTTGTTGTTTCAAAGCTTTGCTAGAGGTCTAATATCGTTTGAATAAACTAATGTTGCTAATGAAGATTGTGTGAAGTTTTGTGTGAAGGAAAAATTTCAGGTGTGGAGAGAGAATGATGCAATGAGATGAAGAATGGACAAAAGCTCAAGCTTGGGGATGCCACCATGGTGTCACCCCAAGAAATATCCAAGAGTTACAAGCGTCAAAGCTTGGGTATGCCCTAGGCATCCCCTTCTTCATCAATAAAAAGCTCAGGTCTGTCTAGACACTTAATTTTTATTGTTTCATGCAAAGTTGTGTTGTTCTTGGAGCGTCTTAGTTTTCGTTTGCTTTTATTAGGTTGTTTAGTTTGCTTGAATAAATTAGTTTGGACCCCCGTTCTCGTTGTGTTGTTTTGCAAATAAGATGCTTGGTGTTGGAAAGGAGTAGTAAGTTCTTGCTTGAAAGTGCAAGAGGAGCCTGCATTATGTGTGACTTAGACTTTAGCATGACATTCTAGGTGTTGTTTTGACCTTATGCTTAGTGATTATTGCTGTAGCATGTCTTGTTCCAAACAATTGGGATTGCTTAGTGTGCCATGAAGAAATTATGCGTTGTTTTAGCATGCAAAAGCATAGTATTGTGGTATTCTCCTTTGATGCTTTGTTTGGGTTGACTTGGCACATGCTCACACCATGTTATGACTATGACAAGTCACCATTAGCCTCTGTCATCATTTAGTCCTTGACTTGTAGTACCACTCTTTGCTTTGATTAGTAATGCTTTGTTGCTATGCATGATTATGGCCATTATTGCTCTCTTAGTTGGTTGCTCCCAGTCTTTTGCTAGCCTCCACTTGTATGAGTAAGTTCTACTCATGCTTCCAACTCCCAAGAAACCAAGTTATCCAAAGTGTCCACTATAAACTCCTATGCATGGTGTGTTATATCATTCCAAGTATATTCTTGTTTTCAGCTATCTTTCAATTAAAAACTATTTTGTTATGTGAAAACTTAGTGATCAAAGCCCTCACAAACTTGATGGCACATTTTATATTCTTTGCCCCTAATAAACTTGAACCATTGTGTATTCTATGTTGTATATGCTTGCACTTATATGTTGGAATTAGCATAAACGTGCTATCACGGGTAACGTTTTCAACATTGCACTTGTACTTTGCACTCAGTTGATATCATGCTCCTTTGTCTATGGATGTCACCGTTGTGAAATAAAGAGGGAACTTGTAAGTCCATGGAGTTTGTATCCTGTGTTAGAGAAATGCCTGGGCCGCTAGCGTAAGCCATGCCTAATCATGGTGAAAACTTGCAGCATCACCATAATGAGCAATCTATGAAGCATTCTTCTTATAAAAAAAGAGATGCATTGAGAAAAGAGGAAAGAGAGAAAAAAGCACCATATTCCCATAGTAAATAAGAAGATTACTGAGATGCTCATTGTCTGCTTGCCTTGTCATTTTGGTTATGGGATAGATCCTGTACCATGTGCAAGGGGTACCCCGTTGGCGGTTCTCAATGATATACAAATACTTACAATGACAAGAACTTACAGGTGACTAAAGTTGAGTAGCATGAGGTGTGGCCCTCGTATTCAAGGGACTTGAGATTACCAACTTATACTTCGTCAAGCATATACTCCATCTTTGTTCACTTTAACCTTAACCACTTCAAGATGCTTATGATAGGGGCAATGAGGGCTGAAAGCTAACAAGTACCATAATTTTTGGAAGCTCTTTTTGAAACTTGAAATCCCTGCTTCCTTTATAAAAGGCTTTTCTTCCACCACTATTGAGTCTCCACCTTCTACCTTTAGGCACCATTAACGGATCATAGTTGTCATTATGTGTGCAGTGTTCCAAAGCTTATTGATTGATGCAATTGTGATATAACTTGTTATTGTGCTATTTGTTTCTAGTCACCCTTGTGAACTTTGAAGGTGTCCTATGCATCTATTTGCTACTCTATGAGGGACAAGCTGATTGCCACTATGCTATGTTTTCTGTATGTGAAACAAACAAATGTTTTTCAATGCATGTTATTCATGATCTTTGTTTGTAGCTTGTCATGTTGCATGCATAGTTACTATGTCCTATTGTTAGAACTCCATCTTTCATGCACATGTTTAGAGTTCTTTGATCCCAGCTTTCAATGCTTGCAAATGGTTGGATATTTATTGTGAGGGTGCATGTCACCTCAAAAAATATTCTTTTTATCACTTACCTACTCGAGGACGAGCAGGAGTTAAGCTTGGGGATGCTTGATACGCCAGAAACGTATCTATATATTTTGATGCTCCATGCTTGTTTAGTATCTACACTTTGAGGTGCTTTTTACATGTTTTATGGTACTAACCAATAAACAAGTTGCCACAGTGCCAGTTGCATGTTTTCTGCTGTTTTTGGTTTCAGAAAAGTTAGTAAAGAAATATTCTTGGAATTGGATGGGACAAACGTCAAGTCAATTACTTTCCGTGGGGAACAAGAAGTCTAGAGGGGAGCCGGAGAGGCGGGCTAGGGCGCCCATACCCCCTAGGCGCGGGTGGGCCCTGCCCCGCGCCTAGGCAGGGTGTGGGGCCCCTGGCCACCGCCTCGGCCTCCCCCTTCGCCTATAAGAAGCCCCCGATGCAGAAATCCTAAGCACCCGATTAAATCTCCACGAAACCGTCTATATCCGCCACCACCATTGTCCCTAGATCGGGGGATTTGAAGTTCTTCACGGCAGCCTGCCGGAGGGGAGATCATCCCGGAGGCCTTCTCTCCGATATGATGCGTGAGAAATTCCACCTTGGACTATGGGTCCATGTAGTAGCTAGATGGTTGTATCTCCTCCTTTGTGCTTTCATGTATAGATCTTGTGAGCTCCGTTCATGATCAAGATCTAATCTATTTGTAATCATGCATGCTGTGTTTGCGGGGATCCGATGGATATTGAGATTATTATGTTGGTTTGATTAATGGTTTTGTCTTTATGATTCTATCATGTCTGTGTTGTTTGTGATCTTGCATGCTCTCCGTTGTTAGTAGTGATCTTGGCCAAGTAGTTGCTAGTGACTCCAAGAGGGAGTATTTATGCTCGATAGTGGGTTCATGCCTCTAGTTTCCAAGGGAAGTGACAATAATCTCTTCGGTTGTATATGTGTTGTTTCTACTAGGGAGAAAACAACGGTCTTCTGTTCATGGAACATGTGGACTGTTTACCTTACACACTTTTCTTAAAGAAGTTGTCTATTGCTTGCAACTTAATACTGGAGGGGGTCTATGTATCTTGAAGGTGGACTTCTAGTCATAGATGCAGTTGGATGGCGGTCTATGTATCTTGTTGTATTGCCCAATCGAATCTCACAGGATATTTCTGACTAGTAATTGCACTGTTATGCCTTGCTCAGTTCCTGACAATTGCGATGCTGTAATTTGTTTACCCTTCATGCCATGTTGTTTATCTAAGGAGAGCACCTCTAGTGAACTATGGACCCTGGTCCAATCTTTACCATTGATACATCTTACACTGTTACTTGTTTACTTTCTACAAACCATTACCTTCCACACCATACGTTTAATCCTTTGTTATAGCAAACCGGTGAGCTTGACAACCTCACTGATTCGTTGGGGCGAATCTTGAGTTTGTGTTGTGTAGGTCTCCGCGTTGCTTGCAACACCTGTGTGATGTTTCCTTCATCCTACGGGTTCGATAACCTCGGTTTCTTACTGAGGGAAACTTGCTGTTGTGATGCTTCATACCTTGCTCTTGGGGTTTCCAACGAAGCATCCCACGACAAGTGTTGGGCGCCATCAGTGCTTGAGCTATTGGTGCGGTACCTGGAATTAGATCAATAGTGAACTCTATTTCCTGATCTGGTGGCATTCCTCGTAACTCTTCTAGAAAAACATCTTGAATCTCTACTACAGGAATATCTTTCAACTTGACCTCTTTCATTGAGTTCAACTGCAGATCCACCATGATATGACTATGCTTATCTTCTTGATAAACTATCCTTGCTCCACTTGGAGTCTTGATTGAGAAAGTTTTATCCTCACAATTAATCTGGGCCCCATGTTCAGTCATCCAATCCATTCCCAACACTACTACAATTCCCTGCAAAGGAATCGCATAAAGGTCCACAAAGTAGGTACAACCACAGATCGAGATAACCGATCTTGTTTAATGTGGCGTACAACTACATTTCGCCCTTCCGTCACTACGGTCATAGGGTTTTCTAACGTTGCCCTTCTAATCCCGAATTTATAAAATAATTCTTCAGAAATGAATGAAGTAGTTGCACCAGTATCAAATAGAACTTTTCCGGGATTGGTAAGGATATTGAGCGTGCCTATCACTGCATGCTCTGAGTTATCCACCTCCTCTAGAGTTGTGCAATTCAGCTTCCCGGTAGGTCTGTTCCTTTTGCCATATTGTTCTTGACAAAATTTCCTCCTTTATTGGGTTTCCCATTGCCTCCACTAGTTTGTCCTCCACCTTTAACAGGCCAACCACCTTGTGGTTTGCTAGGACAATTTGGATTTATATGACCCCTCTGACCACAAGCATGGCACACTATTATTGGTTTCTGGCAATCCCTACTTATATGCCCTGGAAGTTTGCAATTATGGCATATAATATTCCTTCCGGTTGGATTTGCACTCCGGTTGGAATTATTACTGTTATAGGGTCTATTCCTTGGCTTGAATTCTAGATTGGGCTTGGGTTTACTTGCCTGTATCCTCTTACTTTCCTTCTTAGCTCTCTTCCTTCTATCCTATTGGACATTCTTGTAGTCATCTTCAAAAGTAATGGTTGCATTCAGTAACTGCTGATAGGTTTGTTTATTGGCCAACCTCAACTGCATCCTCACAAATGGATTTAACCCTCGCAGAAAGCGCTTCTTCCTCTTTTCTTCAGTTCTAACTTCTTCCTCTGCATAACGAGACAATTGGCTAAACTCCCGGATATACTTCATGACAATAGTATATCCTTGCTGAAGCTCCTCAAACTCCCTCCGCTTCAACCCATCACACTTTCAGGAACATGATACTCACGAAACCTTTGCTTGAACTCTTCCCAAGTATACTCTCTTCCTGGCTGTTGCATAGCTAAATGATTTTCCCACCATGATGCTGTAGGCCCTGTCAGAAGATGAGTCGCATACCTTAGTTTTTCCTCATCATTAAAACCTACAGTTTTTAACTTCCTCTCTGTATCTGCTAGCGAGCCTTCTGCATCCATTGGTTTAGGAGCCGATGCAAAAGGTAACGGCCTTGCATTCTGGAATTTAGAAAGACTCACTCCTCCCCCTTCAGATGCTCTCTGGTTTCCAGCTCGTCCCAACAAATCTTCCATGAACTTTTTTTGGTTTTCTTGCATCATTTGCATATACTGTATAAAATTCTTCTCCATTAACGACCTCATTGGTGCTGGTGGTAATGTTCCCTGATTTCCGGCATATGCATCGGCCTTCTCCTTGGCCTCACGTTCCATGCGTTGCTGCTCAGATTCAGTTTCTACACCCGTGTCCATGACCCCCTAGTCCTGCAACATAAAGTGAATACTCATTACATCATTCATATGTGTTCTGAGCTCAACTTTACGCGCAGAGCTAGTCACACAATGGAAATCCAAATATGCATTTCACATATTATACATTATAAACAACTTAACAACACTTCCTTATTTATTTAGCTACATCATTCTCTCAGGTTACAATACGCAATACCCGATACTTCTTAATAAGCCACCTGCTTCTAGTATCCACGTCGCTCATCATACATGCCCGAAGTCCAACCGTGATGATGTAACGTCCGTCGCATAGTTTGTGGAACAAATGGCCTTCTAGAAGGAACATACTCAGTATCCGAAGTATCAGGACTTGAGTCAGTACTCAACCTGAGTGTATTGACTCCCTCTAGCTCAGCTGAAAAGTATTCAGAGACATTTCCAACATTATCACCCACTTGCATCTCCTGAGCTTCACGCCTTGAGTTATCAACAGAATACGTAGATTCTGCTGCTCCCCAGGTGCTCTGTTGGACCAGATAGTTAAACACCGAATAATGTATATTCCCTGGGTTTTGAGAAAATGTTGATGATTTAAATACTCTCTCCTTAGGATCTTCTTCCTCATCCTGATCATCTATGAATATGGTATTTCTACTATTGTTACTAGGATTGGTTCTTGCACCCATCCAACTGGATTGTCCAACATTTCTGTCATACCCATCTATGGACATCTGATTTCCTTGGGATCCTTCAAATGATCCCATTCTCCAACCATCAGAATTCTCGATAGGAAGTTCTGAATCAGACCCTTCCTCTGAACCCTGTGGTACAACAAACCTCATATCTAATGTAGAATCATGTGTAGGTTCAGGTCTGGGTGAATAACGATATGGTGTAAAAGATTCAGGATCTATGGGTACATCCTTAAAGATTGTTTTTGTACTACTGCTTGCTTCTTTCTCCAACTGGAATGCTAACTGCTTACTTCTTTCTGTATCAGTTAGATCCTCTAACATGTCATTTTTATCTTCAACAATAACTTGATGTGTCTTATAAAAATACGCAACAAGTGTTCGGTATCGATCCATAAACTTGGAAGCTAACTTAGGATGCTTCTTTACCAAAGTAAGATGATCCGATACTGTCTCCGAGTCTATAGAATCATGAGGAATCACGGAAAATGTGCTCCCTTCTAACTCCTTGGCTTTATACTTCTGAATATTAGCTATTGCCTCCACAATAGCAACATGATATGCTACTAAATGACTCCTACCTTCACCTATAGGTAGATCGTGATATAATCCAAGCTCCTCTGGAAGTTGTATACTCATACGATACTTGGATAACATCCGACCATCATAATAGGTTATGGTATTCATCGTAATTTTAGTTGGACAACTAAAAATCTTTAAGAGTTGACGAAGCTGATCCGTAAATGATCCTTGGTAATCATCAAGAGTCTCCTCTTTCCTTACCAAAGTCTGTTTTGGAAACTTTGGTGCCATAACTCTGTATATTCAAAAATATTTTGATTAGTAATCGATAATATATCGCATCATAACAAAGAATTATCGCACTAAAAAAATATAACGGAATATTCTCATTTGAATACCCATTATACCCTTTTTAGATAATTCTTTATCGTTGCTATACACTCCTATAGTTAATACCCTTTAATAGGTTTCCAATCTAAGATCAAAGCAATTTGCTCTAATACCAACTGTGGCGACCTAGCATACCACTACATGTGTAGTACACTATAGTCATTGACATGACCTTCATAGAACATCGTTCCGTAAATATCATATCCCTCAGAGTGGTACAACAGAAACATTGCAGGTCCATATTACAAACATACACACACATTTTTATTACAATACCAGAAGTTCAAGACTTCAAAAGATTAAACTTACAAACCAAAATATAAAGTGTTTTAGCGGAAGATTTAAAGTGACAAATTAAACTCCAAATTGAGCTCAACAACTTATTGTTATATATTGTTCATGTTGCTCGGATCAATTGTCTCCTAGAACTATGGTAATTATTCTGACTCCTGGTGCTCTCCTTTGTAGACGACATCGTAGTCCACCCCTTCCACGGCACCGTACATATTGGGTTCTTCATAAAAAGACCTCCTATTGACTTCAGATACATACATTGGAGTATCTTCGGAATCCTCAGAGTCTAAGCAGGGGGTCAAAGGAAAAGGTGAGTAACAGCATTACCCAGCAAGTTCATTATATGAAAGGTGGGAGGTTTGATGCTCTATCTACCACCTTGGACCTTAAGTCCTTGATACTATGCAGTTTTCGTAAACCTTTCTTCAAAGATTGATTTTATTATGAAAATCTATGACCATCAGCCTTCATAGGTTGACCAAAACTTTCATGGAGTTCCTTTCCTGCCGCGTTCGTAGCTCCTTCCCGGAACAGGAGGTAACAAGTTACAATTCTTACACTCTGCAGAGGTGCGTTACTTTACCCATGAGAGATCAACTCCTTGTTGCACAACCGAGCGTACTTTCCCGTCCACAATTCCAAGCCAATCACCACCCTTTCCATGACCCCATACGTCTACACGATCCTTCGGGGCTGGCTCACCTCCGTTAAGCCCCCTTACGGGCAGGCTAAAACCCTGATGAGTTCCTGAAGTCTCTATGAGCTGGTGATGCCCAGGCAAGTAACTTATAGGTCCGGCTAAACCCCCGGCAGCCACTCATAGATAATCTAGACATAAAAAACATGGGGGCTAAGGGTGCCCACCCATATGTTGGATCTACACAAGGAATCACAACATCACGTTAAGATAGTCTTTCTTCCATACGAAAGGAAAAGGATACAGCTGACTTCTCTGTCCTATTCCAAATCTCATGGCTAATGCGTTATATACGGCGCTAGAATCACTGATGTCATGGGTTGTTAAGTTCCTAGTTGATCATCATTATTGCAAATAGAACCTAAGTTTTATTGCTCCATAATATCATCACTTAGGATAATACCAACAATTTATTTACTTGAGAAAATAATTCTTTCTTTCTTTGAAGCATAGATGATAACACACAGTTTACAAATACTTTGATAAAGACTCTTCAAAGGACATGAGCAAGTGATGAACTTGCTTTGTAATTGCAAGGTAGTGAAGTCGGATGCTTGCACTGGGCCTTGAGCTTCTATGTCTACAAAACATCATTATTGCCCGGTAAGGACAATATTTAAAGAAGCAAAATGAATATGCATAGTAATGTAATGCATTATTTATCATTTATTTTTCTTTGTGTGTTTTACCCATTATTTTAGTTTCAAGAATTCCTTTAAGTAAATAAAGGATTTCATTAAAAGTAATCTTTAATATTTATTGAATATTATATTTGCTATCTTATAAGGTAATAATTTTATTTTTAGAATTAAAATTTAATATAAATTGCTATATTTATTTATTTAATAATTCTTTTAAGAATTAATATTTGAATAAAAGAATTTCTTTTTATAACTTCAAATATTTCTTTAGTATTTTTCTAAAATACTACAATAATAATATATAATAAAAGTGATTTCTATTTATTTTTATTCTCTTTCTATAATTTTATAAAATTCCCTAAGCAATATATATATGGTGATATTCTTGACTAAAAATAATATTTATAGAAATTATTTCTTAATTTAATTAAATAGGTTGGATGATTATAAATCCAGAAATATTTTATTTACAATTTTTTTATCTTTATTTTTTTCTGGATTTTATTTAACTCTAGGGGTATTTTGGTCTTTTATTAATTATTAAGACTTCTTTTTAATTTTTGGGCTCATTCTATTGGGCTTATTGGGCCAATTTGGCCCATGTGACTTTGATCAAAAGGGACACCCCGAAGGGTTTTGGCCCTATTGGCCCACTCCCTTTGTCTCTCTCTCACTCGACCTGGCCTCCTCTCCTCCTCGACCCCGTGGGGTTCTAGCGCCACCACCATGCGATGCTTCGCCGCCATGGTCCTCATTGGCCGCTGTCGTGGTGCAGGGCGAGGTTGTCAACTATGCTTGTCCATAAACACTAAAAGTTATTAATTTATTTTAAATAAGATTTCCAAGTGTTTTATTTATTCAAATAAAACTTACTGAATTGATTTTTGGTTTTATTTACATTTCAAATGGATATTTTAATAAATCAAATCCTATTTGAATTAATAACTAAGGACTATTTTATTTAATCATTAAAAAAATTCTAAAAGAATAAAAGTATTATTTTATTTTGGACTTTGGTTTGTGTTGTTAAACGGAACTAAAATCAATAAAAAGTTTAGCAAAAGTTTGTTGGTAGTTTGATTTGAATTGTTTGTTTGAAAATCAAAACAGAAAATCAAATAGAAAAAGAAAAAGCCTGCAGAATTAAAAAAAGAGAAGAATCAAACCCAACCCAGCAGGCCCAGCAAGACCACCAGTCCAGCCCAACTAGACCCCCATGCGCGAATCGTTTTTTCACTTACACGCGCACCCGCGAGGTCACTGAACGCTAGGCCACACTCCTATTTCCTGCACCTCGCTGACAGCACGGCCCCACACTCCTGTTCATCGTCTCCACCCCGACCCCGTCGCCCATGCCGTTGCCGCTGAGTTACTGCCGGCATCAATACGCGTAAATGGCCGCATAATTCCCTGCTATGATCACGCCCCCTTAAGCGCCCCTCTCCGCTCTCTCTTTCCCCCCAGACAGCTCCTCCCCTCTGCCCCTAGGCTGCCCTGAATTCCTCTTGCTCCGCCACTGCTCCGACGAGCTCATTCACACCCGGCGAGACAGACTCCCACCTGCTTCACACGGTTTTCATCAGCAACCTCTTGCGCATCTCCCCGTGTGCTCCATTCGCCCGCGAGTGCCCCAGAGCCTCGGCTTCGACATCATCTGAACGCCACCGCCGTTTGCTGACGCTCCGGCGAAGTTTCTCCGTAAGCAACGTCCTCCCCTCTCCTTCCTGACGATACTCCTGCACTCGCCACACTCTCCCGCGTCTAACCGTGTCCTTGTTTTTCCTCGGGATGAACCGCAGCGTCGCCCTCGACGACCTCCAAAGCCGCCTGACGCCGCCACCCACTCCGGCGAGGAATCGCCACCATCTCTGAGCGCCCCTCGCCAAGACAGCGCCACCTTGAGCATCACCTCGACCTCGCGAGCACGGTGAGCACCCCCGTTTCCTCCTTTGCTTCCTGTAGCCGCCGCAACGCCACTGCCAGAGCGTGCTCCGCCGCTCGTCGCCGCGCAGCGCCGCCAATCTTGGACCCAGCGTCTGTGACCGTTAGATGTAAATCCTGCGGCTAGGAATAGATCTAGATGAAGGGGTATGAGCGCATATGAGCCGTATGATTTAAATGAGATCCAGCGGTCCAGAGAGCTCAATCCACCCGAAGCGGTATCAGCCAATAATATCACACCGTGTGGCACTAGTTTAGTTTAAAACACAATTCAGAATCTGATTGAATTGCAAACTTGTAAATTGCATAACTTTTGATCCACACGTCCAAAATTTGCAAATTTTATATCAATGGAATCAGTAGAACATGTACTTTGCAAACATGCAACTTGTTTAATGATTTGCTTCTGGTAAATTGGTTGAATTTGCAGAAACATGTGTAAGCTTATTTTGAATATAAAAATTGTTCTAGATAAAAAATTTAATGTGAAATCTTTGCAAAATGATTTTTTGTGAACCTACTGACCTTAGGAACCAACTTATGGATTTAAAAATGAATTTTGTGAAGTTTAGGAATAAAAACTTGAATTAGCTCATTTCTAGTCAAATAAAAATATTGATTTTGATAAGGAAATGATTTTTGAGTAAAACCTTTGGGAAATGTTTTGATTCAAACTTTCTGACCGTAAACACCAAGTTTTTTGAACTAAAATGTATTTGATGAACCCTTTAGAAGAATATTTCTTTGCTAAAAACATTTTCAACCACATAAAATATTGATTTGATTTAAAAATGGTTTATAGATAAAACCTTTTGCAAATGTTTTTACCACTTTAGAAAATGACCACTTTGAACCTTACAATGTTTAGAGCCTAGTAGGAACCACCTTTGCAAATAAAACTATATTTTGCATGCTTGCATGCATGACTTTGTTTCTATTATTTTATGTGTGATGAATTGTTTGAATATTGGTTGGAATGCTAGTTGAATCTATGTTTGCTTGATTGATTTGTAGTGAAGTTAGAAGAGTGTGATATTATCAAGATCAAGAAGTGAACCAACATTCCCTACCAAAAAGGCAAGTGACACTATCATCCAAGTCCTACTATTTTCATTATACTTAGTGGATTTTTGAAACATGCATGAAAAGGATTTCTATACTTTATGCTATGCTAGATCCTAATAGGATGCCCTTATATATTCCTTAGAGAAAACAATGTAGTTGTAGTATGCTTAGCCCAACTATATATTGGGATGGGATACATGTTATGATTATATGAAGTATTGAAAAGACTTATGTTTTATATAATAAAACAAGTACTCAATGAACCACCTGGGTGGACAAGGATACTTAAGTTTTGGAAAAGGTGGCAACAAAAGGAACCATGTTTATATGGCAATCTCTTTCGTATGTGCACTAGAAGAAAACCACCCAGGGACTTAGAGATTGAACATGTTTCTCATACAGTGGCTTCCATGTACAGCCACATACTAAATGGGCTCTGGCTTAGTCAACTACATAGTGGAAGACCCATGCATTGGCATCTTCAGGTTAACTAGATTTGTGCTAGGGAACTTGGAACCCTACATTGGTGCCTGTTAGACAATCTAGCATTGTGTATTGGGAGGACTTCTATGGAAAGACTGTCACATTCTCAATCTGCCAGTACTCCATCTTGGTGAGTACTTATCTAGCGGCCACTGGTGGCATCAAGATGAGATTGTGTCATGTGGGTAAAGTGTACAACTTCTGCAGAAGATCAAAAATTCTAAGTACTTAGTCGTGTCCCCGGTTATGGACAATACTGAGCAACTAAGGCCTAAAGCTATGGAAGATCTCGACATTCCAATTTCTCAAAATTAAAAATTTGAGGGTGACAACAAGGGATTTGAAGCACTTGGAGTTTTCCAAGAAGTTCAAAAAGATTTGACAAAGATCAAAAATTATTTTGAAAAGATAGGATAAAACTATATTGCTTTCTGCAAATGAGACTAAACCCTACTTAGCCAAATATGCATGTAATATTAGGATCCACTTATCTCTACATAGTAGTGAAACTTGCCAATACAATTCAAATGTATTGACCCTTGTGGCTGCAACTTGTTATGTTGCAGGTTTGTTTGATGTTAGTGAAGTTTATTGATTAGGATTACAAGTCTACAACCAACATGACTGCCTGTGGCACTTTGAAGACGAAGGACCCCATGCTTATAGATATTCTGCTGCAATGTAATGTGATAGCCAAATGAGCTATGTAAGATGTAATAAATTATTTTGTTCCTGGTTATAAAGTTGTAATATGACCTTTGTTTCTTGATATTACATCTTAACTATGGATGCTAGCTATTGATCCAGGGACTAGTATTGTAAACACAGGGATCTCTACCTTATTAAAGGTTGGGAACCTTACAGATGGTATCACAGCATTGTGTTGCCTGTAGGATTTGTAAACCTAGGATTGGACAAAACCCCTTAGATAAATAGGAGTTTTATTTGTTCCAAAACTTATCCACAAACAATCTTGCAAACTCTTTCCTCGACCATTTTGGTTTTGATTCTACATCTCTTCTATTTCAAACTTGATGGACAAAACCTACCCCATGGCCAAAGACTTCACCATGAGCTAAGAACATCTTCAACTCTAATGACTTCAACATCTTCAACTCTAATGACTTCAACATCTTCAACATTTCCACCAAGGACTTTAACCTTGGATATCACTAAGGACTACAAGTGAGAACCAAGAGACATTAGATTGCCTACCAAAAGACATTGATATCAAGTTAGAGTATGGATCATATTGACCTATGAGGTATGACTATACTAAGTTATACATTTCAAGAAAACTTGTTGTATCCTTCAACTCATGAGTTAAACTCATAAGTTGTTAAGTGGATAGTTGCTTGTTGATTGTTTGATTGAACTTGGTTGTTTTTGAGTTGTGTGTTAAAACTTCTTAAAAATCTATCCACCAATACTTATCCCTATCAAACCAACAGATGCCTCCTCGTCGTGTCAACCCCAACCAAAACAACAACATCACCCCAGAGATGCAACAGTTGATGACAGGCCAAACTCAACTGATGCAGATGATGACCACACTCATACAGAATCAGAACAACAATAACAACAACAACAACAACAACAACAACAACAACAACAACAACAACAACAACAACAACAACAACAACAACAACAACAACAACAACAACAACAACAACAACAACAACAACAACAACAACAACAACAACAACAACAACAACAACAACAACAACAACAACAACAACAACAACAACAACAACAACAACAACAACAACAACAACAACAACAACAACAACAACAACAACAACAACAACAACAACAACAACAACAACAACAACAACAACAACAATCAGAATAACCCTCCAGCACTTGACATGCTCACCAAGTTTCTCAAACTTAGGCCTGCAAAGTTCTCTGGAACAACTGACCCAATGGAAGCTGATGATTGGTTACGTTCAGTGAACAAAGACTTAGTGACTGTTGGTTGCACTGATGAAGAAAAAGTAAGGTTTGCAGCATTTCTGCTTGAAGGACCAGCAGCAACATGGTGGGACAACTTTCAAATCACCACTCCCCTTGAAGATGTAACATGGGCTATTTTTGAAGATGGATTTAGAACAACTCACATCTCACCTGGAGTAATGTACTTGAAGAAAAAGGAGTTTCACAATCTGAAACAGCGTCACCTCAGTGTGACTGAGTATATTGAAGAATTCAACAATCTGGCACGCTATGCACCGGATGAAGTTGATACAGATGCTAAGAGAAAGGAGAAATTTCTTGAAGGACTTAATGATGAGTTGAACTTGCAGCTAGCTGTTGACTATGTCCCAACTTATCAATCACTCTGTGACAAAGCCACAATATTGGAAAACAAGATGAATCAAGTTGAGAACAGAAAGAGGAAGCGTAAACTCAAGAATCACTCAGGATCATCAAAGAAGAAGCATTCATTCAGAAAGAGCAATGAAGGTTCTGAACCACATCAGTATCACCACTACAACAATGGAAATGAGAATAATGGAAATGATAATGAAAATGGAGATGACCTTGATCAGAATAAACAAGACACTTTCAAGAAGAAAGACATTAGCCAGTTGCAATGCTATAACTGCAAGGAACTTGGACACTATGCATCAGACTGTCCTGAGAAGAAAAAGAACAAGGATGCTAGAAGAACCAATGGAAATGACTCCAATGTGATCCAGAAAGGACATGTGAACCACATTAACATGAATGGAAACTTTGAAGAGATAGAAGAAGTGGATGTCAGAAACTAGATAACTTAGTTGAGTCAAATAAGGATTCCTTGTCTGATATCAAGTGTTGAATCTATAGTCAAGTGAACCATCCATGTAACCCTATGAGACTTTATTTTTAAGGGTGGTAGTACTCTAGTTGCCTTGAAGCCAACTTGTAACCTTTAGCCTTCCCAAATCCCGGGACGAGATTTATTTTAAGGGTGGTAGCCCGTCACATCCCAAAATTTTCCAAATTTTGAAATGTGAAAAATAAATAAACAAAATAAAACTTTGTTGAAAATTAGGGTGAGAAGAAACTTTTTGAATCCAATTGGAAACTTTCAAACCTATTTTGATCAAATAGAATCCTAAAGGGATTTAAAAAGATAATTAAACAATAAAGTCAAAATATTTGGAATCACTATTTTTAGATCTTTTAATAAAGATTTGGTTTCAAAAGAAAAGGTAGAATTGTAAATAAGGATTATGTTTAAAAGCCAAATTAAAACTTGGCCAAGCTTTTGAAGTAAAACATTCCTATTTGATAAAAAGAGTAAAAGTTTAATTAAATAAAATAATGAGGATTTAATATCCAATTTTATTTAATAAAGGCTTTTCCCATTTCAAATAAACACTAAAAATTATTAATTTATTTTAAATAATATTTCCAAGTGTTTTATTTATTCAAATAAAACTTACTAAATTGATTTTTGGTTTTATTTAGATTTCAAATGGAGATTTTAATAAATCAAATCCTATTTGAATTAATAACTAAGGACTATTTTATTTAATCATTAAATAAATTCTAAAAGAATAAAAGTATTATTTTATTTTGGACTCTGGTTTGTGTTGTTAAACAGAACTAAAATCAATACAAAGTTTAGCAAAAGTTTGGTGGTAGTTTGATTTGAATTGTGGTTTGAATTGTTTGTTTGAAAATCAAAATAGAAAATCAAATAGAAAAAGAAAAAGCCTGCAGAATTAAAAAAAGAGGAGAATCAAACCCAACCCAGCAGGCCCAGCAAGACCACCAGTCCAGCCCAACTAAACCCCCACGCGCAAATCGTTTTTTCACTTACACGCGCACCCGCGAGGTCACTGAACGCTAGGCCCCACTCCTATTTCCTCCACCTCGCTGACAGCACGGCCCCACACTCTTGTTCATCGTCTCCACCCCGACCCCGTCACCCCTGCCGTGGCCGCTGAGTTAATGCCGGCATCAATACGCGTAAATGGCCGCATAATTCCCTGCAGTGATCATGCCCCCTTAAGCGCCCCTCTCCTCTCTCTCTCCCCGCATGCCCTCCTCCGCCTAGGCTGCCCCGAATTCCTCTTGCTCCGCCACTGCTCCGACGAGCTCATTCGTCAATTCCGGCGAGCACAGACTCCCCATCGGCCCCTGCTTCACACGGTTTTCATCAGCAACCTCTTGCGCATCTCCCCGTGTGCTCCATTCGCCCGCGAGTGCCCTAGAGCCTCGTCTTCGACATCATCTGAACGCCACCTCCGTTTGCTGATGCTCCGGCGAAGTATCTCCATAAGCAACGTCCTCCCCTCTCCTTCCTGACGATACTCCTGCACTCGCCACACTCTCCCGCGTCTAACCGTGTCCTTGTTTTTCCTCGGGATGAACCGCAGCGTCGCCCTCGACGACCTCCAGAGCCGCCTGACACCGCCACCCACTCCGGCGAGGAATCGCCACCATCTCTGGGCGCCCCTCGCCAAGCCAGCGCCACCTTGAGCATCACCTCGACCTCGCGAGTATGGTGAGCACCCCCGTTTACTCCTTTGCTTCCTGTAGCCGCCGTAACGCCACCGCCAGAGCGTGCTCCGCCGCTCGTCGCCACGCAGCGCCACCAATCTTTGACCCAGCGTCTGTGACCGTTAGATGTAAATCCTGCGGCTAGGAATAGATCTAGACGAAGGGGTATGAACGCATCTGATCCGTATGATTTAAATGAGATCCAGCGGTCCAGAGAGCTCAATCCACCCGAAGCGGTATCAGCCAATAATATCACGCCGCGTGGCACTAGTTTAGTTTAAAACACAATTCAGAATCTGATTGAATTGCAAACTTGTAAATTGCATAACCTTTGATCCACACGTCCAAAATTTGCAAATTTTATATCAATGGAATCAGTAGAACATTTACTTTGCAACCATGCAACTTGTTTAATGATTTTCTTCTGGTAAATTGGTTGAATTTGCAGAAACATGTGTAGGCTTATTTTGAATATAAAAATTGTTCTAGATAAAAAATTTAATGTGAAATCTTTGCAAAATGATTTGTTGTGAACCTACTGACCTTAGGAACCAACTTATGGATTTAAAAATGAATTTTGTGAAGTTTAGGAATAAAAACTTGAATTAGCTCATTTCTAGTCAAATAAAAATATTGATTTTGATAAGGAAATGATTTTTTAGTAAAACCTTTGGGAAATGTTTTGATTCAAACTTTCTGACCGTAAACACCAAGTTTTGTGAACTAAAATGTATTTGATGAACCCTTTAGAAGAATATTGCTTTGCTAAAAACATTTTCAACCACATAAAATAATGATTTCATTTAAAAATGGTTTATAGATAAAACCTTTTGCAAATGGTTTTACCACTTTAGAAAATGACCACTTTGAACCCTACAATGTTTAGAGCCTAGTAGGAACCACCTTTGCAAATAAAACTATCTTTTGCATGCTTGCATGCATGACTTTGTTTCTATTATTTTATGTGTGATGAATTGTTTGAATATTGGTTGGAATGCTAGTTGAATCTATGTTTGCTTGATTGATTTGTAGTGAAGTTAGAAGAGTGTGATATTATCAAGATCAAGAAGTGAACCAACATTCCCTACCAAAAAGGCAAGTGACACTATCATCCAAGTCCTACTATTTTCATTATACTTAGTGGATTTTTGAAACATGCATGAAAAGGATTTCTATACTTTATGCTATGATAGATCCTAATAGGATGCCCTTATATATTCCTTAGTGAAAACAATGTAGTTGTAGTATGCTTAGCCCAGCTATATATTGGGATGGGATACATGTTATGATTATATGAAGTATTGAAAAGACTTATGTTTTATATAATAAAACAAGTACTCAATGAACCACCTGGGTGGACAAGGATACTTAAGTTTTGGACAAGGTGGCAACAAAAGGAACCATGTTTATATGGCAATCTCTTTCGTATGTGCACTAGAAGAAAACCACCTAGGGACTTAGAGATTGAACATGCTTCTCGTACAGTGGCTTCCATGTACAGCCACATACTAAATGGGCTCTGGCTTAGTCAACTACATAGTGGAAGACCCATGCATTGGCATCTTCAGGTTAACTAGATTTGTGCTAGGGAACTTGGAACCCTACATTGGTGCCTGGAAGACAAGCTAGCATTGTGTATTGGGAGGACTTCTATGGAAAGACTTACACAGGCTAGCCCCGTTCCCGAACGCTAGGGTTTGGGGATGGTGCTGATGCTGCCGCTGCTGATCCTCCCGTGATGGTGTGTGGTGCTCGTGCGCTGTTGTGGCCGCCGCCATGGCTGGTGCGGGTTGCAGCGCCCTATGGGTGCTCCCCGTGCCGCCACGAGCTCGTCGGCCCCTCTGCTTCCTCTTTAATCCTTCAGCGCGGACCTCCGGTGAGTTATGTCTGTGTGAACTCCTAGTGCATCTAGCTACCTCAAGTCCCTCTGTGTGTATCTAGTGGTCAATCTATGATTAGTGTTTGCACTGATTCTAGGGTTCATCCTTGGTGCTTGTAAAATGATGCTATGGTCTGGTAATGACGCTTAGTGAGAATTTGTGTTCTCTACACCTCAGTGCTTGCTATCATCCTTTGATTATATTATGTTATTGGTCTGAGGCTAATGTTAGATCTGATGCTAGTGATACATGGTGTTGCCTCTGGTTGATAATACGGTGGCTTAATGTGTTTATATTCTGTCAGTATCTTGACAATAACACTGTCAGTGATGATTTACTGCATTAGTGTTTGTTGGCTTATATGTTATCCATAGACTAAATTTATTCAATAGAGTCTGATGATTCTTTGAAAATGAATGGATGTACTGAATGATCTCTGGGTATGATCTCGGGGAAATGATATATATTGTTCTGCTAGTTTATTTATGAGAGCTAGACTATCGGGTTGGCTTATCTGCAAGATCATTTCTTGTGAAACCATTTTAGAATGGTACACAATTTGATCTGGTTAATGGCTTTACTTATGGTCAGTACTTGTGACTTGATGAATTCTTAATAATAAGTTGAAAAGTTCACTTATTGTTCATTCCTATGATGCTGGTCTGAGGCTCTAGGAACTAAGTTCTTATATTGGTGTCACTTTCTAAATTGGCGAAGGCATCATAGTTGCTTACTAGATCTTGGATCCTAGTTAGTTAAGTTAATGGATTTGTTTGTAGATTATAAAATCTGAGGTGCTACTCCTTCTTGGAGATGTGCCTAGATTTTATAAGAACAGATGATGGAATATATACGTGTTGGGCCACGTAGAGATAAAACAAAACTTTTTCCCTCTAGCGTGGTGATCCCAAGATCTAGCTGAGGTAGAAGGCCACGAGGTTTACCACTAGACGCGCAGTTGAGGATTACTGATGAACTGCGTTAGTTGATGCAGTGCGGTGCTTAGCGATCCAATCGTCCTGGTGATGATCGTAGAACACCTCTTCTGGTATCCACACTTACAAGGAGGAGCACCGGCAGCGAACTGCTAGGTTCGATACGTCGGCAGGACTGGTGTGGAGCTAGGGTTTCCAACACATGGAATGACCTAATCGATCAACGATTAACCCTTGTGGGTTACTGTGCTCCACTATATATAGGGAGTGAACATGGGCTCCACTCACGTGGCCCATTCACTAAAGCCCATATAATACTAGTCCATGTGAGTTCGACTCACTAACTTAGTCCAAATCCGGCTCGGGTCCAACCCAACCAGATTTCCGGTTCAGATCCAATCCGAACTTGCTCCTGCTCTTAAGTGTGTGACCCCGCAGGCTCATGGTTACTTGGACACGGTTGGAGTACGACTCTCAATCAATCAGTCGGTAGAGGCTCCTAGCAGAACATGCCGACTCCCAAGTACCAAAGAGTCATGATGACTTGCCTTTCCAATGTGACTTGCGTCCGAGTCCCTTTTGCCTGATGATATACATTGTCAGACAATAGGCGAAATTTTTCATCCCTTAAATAGTCCAACTCTCTTCTCGATCCGAGATAAGTGATTCACCCGACTAACTCTTAGTTGATCGCCTCGGTTAACACTTAACAGATTCGTGCATGGCCATGCTTTCCGAATCATATCATCCGAGAGGGCCCAGATAATATCTCTCCAAGTGGAGGGCCAAAATCCTGTCTTGGTTATTCACATCATGCATTTTGATTCTCAGTCGAGCCGAACTCTGCCTTTATAACGGCCCAGTTATGGATCAGCGTTTGACAGAACCTAAGTCGGTGATCCTCAACTCGGACTGTGCAACAACCTTAGGTCTAAGGATTACATTGATTGAGATATACAAATGACAACTTTTTCGTGGTACCTTAATATGGGTCAATCCGACTCGCTAAACTTTTTAGCCGAATCTGTGTAAGTCGGAATAGCATCACCATGCCCATGACAAGTGGAACCGAGTCATCAAGCCGACTTTCACATTGATCTAAGTTGTGTGTCCAGCACAACCTCAATGACAAAGGACATTTAGGACAAACAACATGAATGTATAGTTCCACAACCGAATCACATATTCAATGATATACATCAGATGCTCATACAAGGATAGCTTAATAAATTTATGAATACAATGGGAAATATCATCATACATGATTCCCTCTAGGGCATATTCCCAACAGTCTCCCACTTGCACTAGAGTCAATCTTCCGACATCACATGTCTAGGCATCTAATGCCCATAGCTCTTAGGTGTGCATCATGCTTCGGCTGTGGTAACGGCTTTGTCAACGGATCCGCAATATTTGCATCCGTGTGTACCTTGCATAACTTGATATCACCCTGATCCATGAACTAGCGAATCAGGTAGTACCGCATGAGTATGTGCTTGTTCTTCTGGTGTTGTCTAGGTTCCTTGGATTGTGCAATAGCACCATAGTTGTCACAATACACGTCTAACGGGTTGGACGAGACCTGAACCACACCAAGATCCATGAGGAAATTCCTCATCCAAATAGCTTTCTTTGATGCCTCCGAGGCGGCAATATACTCAGCCTCTGTTGTAGATGCGGACACAGTCTCTTGCTTGGAACTCTTCCAGCTCACAGCACCTCCGTTTATAATAAACACGTATCCAGATTGCGAACAGGAATCATCAGAATCGGTAAGATAACTCGTATCCGTGTAACCCTTTACACTAAGTTCATCTTCACCACCATAAACCAAAAACATATCCTTAGTCCTTCTCAAGTACTTTAGGATATTTTTAGCCGCTGTCCAGTGGATTTCTCCAGGAACAGCCTGGTATCTGCTCACAACACTTAGAGCATATGAAACATCCGTCCTAGTACAAATCATGGCATACATGATGGATCTGACTATAGAAGCATACGGAATCGCACTCATCCGACTTCGCTCATCAGTTGTCGAAGGACACTGAGTCTTGCTAAGTTTTACACCATGGGACATTAGTAAGAACCCCTTCTTAGACGATTCCATGTTGAACTTATTCAACACTTTGTCCAAATAAGTACTCTGACTCAATCCAATGAGCCTCCTTGATCTATCTCTATAGATCCGGATTTCGAGGATGTATTTTGCCTCACCCAGGTCTTTCATTGAGAAACTCTTTTCCAATGATTCCTTTGGTTTCTTGCAACATCTCGACATATTTCCAATCAATAATATTTCATCCACATATAATATTAGAAAGTTTACTTTGTTCCCACTAAAACTTCTTGTATAAACAAGAATCATGATCACTCTTGATGAAGCCAAATGATTTAACTACCTCATCAAAGAGAATATTCCAACTCCGAGATGCTTGCTTCAACCCATAAATGGATTTCTGAAGTTTGCACACTTTGTCAGCATTAGCCGGATCGACAAAACCCCCGGGTTGTATCATATACACATCCTCGGTTAAATTTCCGTTAAGGAAAGCCGTTTTGACATCCGTCCGCCATATATCATAGTCGAAATAGGATGCTATAGCTAACATGATCCGAACTGATTTAAGCATCGCTACGGGCAAGAAAGTCTCGTCGTAGTCAACTCCTTGAACTTGTCGGAACCCCTTCGTGACAAGACGTGCTTTATAGATGAAAAAATTTCCATCCATATCAGTTTTCTTCTTAAAGACCCATTTGCACTCGACGGGTCTTGCACCGTCTGGCAGATCAACCAAGTTCCAAACTTCATTTTCATCCATGGACTTTAACTCAGATCTCATGGCTCGAAGCCATGACTCGGAATCAGATCCCACCATCTCTTCCGAATAATTTGCCGGCTCATCACTGTCTAACAGTAATACATCATGAACACTTTGTAATCTTGTCGATCTTTGTAGTACAGGTGCTGCTGCCGGCTCAGCTACCACCACCGGCTCAACCTCCAAGGTTTTGGCCAACTCGCTGCTAGCTGGTTCCTCTCGAATTTCTTCGAGCTGCACTGTGCTCCCACTGACTCCCCGACTGAGAAACTCTTTCTCAAGGAAGACACCGTTCCGAGCAACAAACACTTTGCCCTCTTCTCGGTTGTAGAAGTAGTAACCCAAGGTTTCCCTCGGATACCCCATGAAAATACACTTACCGACTTGGATGTAAGCTTGTCCGACTGGAGTCGCTTGACAAAAGCTTCACAACCCCAAATCTTAAGAAAAGACAAACTCGGCTTTTTGCCTGTCCACATCTCATGTGGTGTCTTCTCTACCGACTTTGATCGTACTTTGTTTAGTGTGAACGTAGATATTTCTAGACAATAACCCCAAAATGATAAAGGCAGATCTGTCCGACTCATCATTGATCGTACCATGTCCAACAAGATATGATTCCGCCTTTCCGAAACACCGTTCCTTTGTAGCATTCCTGGAGGAGTAAGTTGAGGAACTATTCCACAATTTTTCAGATGGTCATCAAACTCATGGCTCATGTACTCACCTCCTCGTTCCGACTGAAGAAACTTTATTTTCTTGCAGATTTGATTTTGTGCTTCATTTTGGAATTCTTTGAACTTTTCAAAGGCTTCCGACTTATGTTTCATCAAGTAGATATATCCATACCTACTCAAATCATCAGTGAAGGTAATGAAGTACTCATAACCACCCCTGGCTATCGTGCTCATTGGTCCACATACATCACTATGTACTAGTCCCAACAAGTTGGGCGCCCTTTCACAACGCTTTGCAAAAGGTGTCTTGGTCATTTTGCCGAGTAGGCAAGATTCGCATGTCTCGAACGACTCCAAGTCAAACAAAGTTAGGAATCCATCATCATGGAGCTTCTTAATGCGTTTCCAACTTATATGACCAAGCCGACAATGCCAAAAGTAAGTCATATTCAGATAATTTGGTTTCAACCTTTTAACATTTATGTTATAAACCGACTCACCATCAAGATTCAAAATAAATAACCCGTCCTGGACGGGTGCAAAGCTGTGAAACATATCATTCAAATACAAAGAATAACCATTATTCTTGATATTCGACTCATAGCCTTGCCTCATCAAACATGAAGCAGAAATAATGTTTCGACTGAGCACTAGAACATAATAAAAATTATTCAGTTCCATAATGAATCCGGAAGGTAAATGAAGTTGCATCGTGCCAACTTCCAACGCAGCAACTCTTGCTTTGTTGCCGACTCAAATATCAACCTCGCCTCTTGATATGC
Organism: Avena longiglumis; assembly: GCA_030063025.1. Taxonomy (NCBI): domain Eukaryota; kingdom Viridiplantae; phylum Streptophyta; class Magnoliopsida; order Poales; family Poaceae; genus Avena; species Avena longiglumis. The sequence goes on from CP125977.1 coordinate 483,065,477, forward strand.
TCCTAGTTCTTACCAGTCCCTGCAACGAGTTGCAGATGTGAATAACTGATCCGGTATCATATACCCAAGAATTATTAGGTGCATCAGCAAGATATATGTCTATAACATTGCAAACAAGTGTACCTGAGTCGGAAGTCATACCTCCACTCTTGGATTTATCAGCCAAGTACTTGCTACAATTCCTCTTCCAGTGGCCATCCGCCTTGCAGTAGAAGCAAGTGGATCCGGCTAAAGGATATGGCTTAGTCCCTGAGGAAGCGCTTGGGACCGGGTCCTGAGCCTGCTTTCCTCCCGACTTAGCCTTCTTCTTAGTCCAAGAACTCTTCTTGAACTTAGCCTTATTCTGCACCATCAACACTTGACTGGCGCCCTTCTTGAGATCCGCCTCTGCCTGCTTAAGCATCCTATGCAATTCAGTGAGCTTCTTATCCATACCATGCATGTGGTAGTTCGATATGAATTGACCATATGCACTAGGAAGAGAGTTCAGAATTATATCCGTAGCGAACTCTTTGCTAATGGGGTAGCCAAGCCTCTCTAGAGACTGCACATAACCAACCATTTTGATGACATGCGGAATCATTTGATCACCATCCTTAAGCTTGCAACTCAGCAAAGCCTGAGAGACTTGATACCTCTCAGTCTTTGCCTGAGCCTGGAACATACTTTTGAGGCTTTCGATCATATCGTAGGCCTCAACATTCTCGAACTGCTTTTGCAAGTCCAGTTCCATGTGAGCAAGCATAAGACAGCTAATATCCGTGGACTCATCCTTAGCCCGACGGTACGCATTGGTGGCAGCAACAGTCGCATTCTCATTCAGCTCATCCGGAAGTGGGTTGTCTAGGACATGATCCTTCTTTTCTTGTTTGAGAACAATTCTCAGATTTCGATACGAGTTGGTAAAATTAGTGTCGCTAAGTTTATCTTTCTCAAGAATGGTTCTCAACGCAAAACAGGATATCTGAGAGTGACTGCTACTTGGTGCCATGATCTACAACAGAAATATGCAAAACACTTAAGACATGTATTCATAAAAGAGCAAGCATATTAAACACTTTAATATTTTATGCTTCCACTAGAACTAACACCCCTCCGATGGTTACTTAGTGATTCAGGATCCTAAATAAGCAAGTTGGCTAGTGAGCTTTAGCATCACCGCTAGCCGTCAAGTGATCTAGGTAGACAACTCCTTGTCAATCACATCTCATACGACTCATATTGGACGGGTGGCATCACATGCCCCAGCTCCCATCCGACCTTTCCCCGAGCCCCCCAACCATTGTGATGGACCCGTCTATCTTACTGAGTGTTTCCATAGTAAGAGTCCGACTCGAACCCACCTAGTCGGAAAGAATTGACAGCACCTCAATTTTATGAGCCCACTACCAAAAATGTCCGACTTGTGATGGTGCAAACACTGGCGGGAAAACCGACTAGACCTTCTTTGAGGGATTAAATTTTACCGACTATCTAATAGACGTAAAACAGATACATAACAATAACACAAAATAAATCAATCATAATGTGAAATGGTATGGCTCTCTTCATGGCGATCTCCATCTCCACAAAGCATGTAATCCGACTCGTGCCAACTCTTGCAACTTGCCGTCTTACTCCATGTCGCCGACATGTACACGCATTGCATGCCATCCGGGTTCTCCAAATAGCTACACTAGCTTAGTAAAGCAAATTACAAGGAGAATCCGACACGCAGGTCATTATACAATAATATGACAGCACCTAGGCTCCAGCTGGATGACAAAACCGTGATTCGCAGATCACGTATGGATTACACACATACATCACATGCACATGAACCATACCATTCACAACTTCCTGCAAAAACAAGTTATGCATAGATACAATATCTACCGGCGTTGTGAAACTCACAACAACATCTAAGGCGCTATGACAGGGCGAAGCCGGCGGTCCCACTAGCCGGATAACGGGCGGGGATCGAAGGCGATGCTGGTGCAGTAGCGTCGTCAGATTGTCGATTTAGTACGCCATGGAGGGGTCCTCACAGTGCGTGTTTAGAGACGTGGGGTAAGGCGGACGGTTGACGGGTATGAGGTAACATAGCTTACCCAGGTTCAGATCCCACAACGGTGGCGGAACCCTACTCCTGCTATAAATCACTATAATGGCAATACGCCGAGTTACAGAGATTAGGTTCGCTGTGCGAGGTGTGTGTAAAACGATGTTAGGTTGTGCCCTAAAGGCTCCCATAGGCCTGACTTATATAGTCGCCAGGTCCTAGGGTTACAGTAAAAGTCCTAGCCGGACAGGTTACAGAGTTCTACACCGTCTATTACTAGTCTTGTGTATCTTGCACTCCAAGGCTCCGGGTACGCTAGTGACTCCACCGTAAACTTCCTTTATCCGGCATGGGCCTCCCTTCTGGATCCACCTAATTGGGCTGCCCAGCAGGCCATAGGCCATGCTACCGACTATGGGCCACCCGGGTTAGTCGGATAAGAGACATGCTATGAGGATACCCATATAGCATATCCCCAACAGTAGCCCCCGGAGAACTCCGAGATCTTGCGCCGCCTTGCCTCTTCTCGTCGAATGCTCCGTCTAGATGGATGTCGGCAAATCATCAAGCAATATCTTGTAGTCCTCCCAAAGAACCCTGCAAGGTTTTCTCCGTCTTCTATGAGTAAGTCGGAGAAATGCTGAATCTTCTATCGTACGCTCCCGTTGTCGGATTAAATCTGTCTATGTCGGAATCTTCGATGGGACGGCTCATCTACCATGTCAGTTATGACGACGTAGGCTGTAGGTCAGCGATGCCTCGTAACTCACACATGCAGAGAACATAATCATATCCACTTTTCCCGCGCGAGCAATACGAACCGTTGGCGGTGACGGTTGGAGACGTGGCGAAATTACCGCGCACGTTCACGAGCACGTCATCTACGCGGCAACCGTTCGATTAGCTGCACGAATCTTGATGCAGAGTAAGATAAATAGTGACCGTGGGACACTTGCCATTTTTTCACCTCATTCCCTCGCATCATCGTCTTCTTCCTCCAGCCACGCGCCTCCTCGAGCTCCCCGTGAAAACCTCGAGAAACCCTAGCTTTCGCTCTCTGCACCAGTCGTGCTCTCTTCCTCCTCCATGGCCAGCAGCAGTTCATCCCCATCAATGGCGGCATCGAGCGAAGCCGCGGCGAAGCCGACGAGCTCCGTCGTCGTGCCCCCAGAGGGCCTGGTCATACCCGCATCGGTGGTGATAGAAACCACTGGCGACGACCATAACTTGGCGGCGCTGGAGCCCCTAGAAAAAGAGCCCGACTCGCACAAAGGCGACTGGCGTGGCTCGGACATCACCGGCCACGACCTCCAAGAGATGGTCGCTGAGGGTTACCTCCCTGCGACAGAGGGGCTCGCCTGGCGGGCGGCACCGGCCGGCGAGGTGACCCCCTCTCCCCAAGACGGAGAGAAAGTATACCTCAAGGCGCAACTGGTACGCGGAGTTTCTCTGCCCATCTCCCACTTCTTCCTGTCCGTCTTGAATCACTTCAAGGTCCAACCCCACAACCTCTCCCCCAATAGCATCCTAGTGCTTAGCAACTTCGCGGCACTTTGTGAGGGTTACCTAGGGATTAGGCCTAGATTAGATTTGTTTGTGTACTTCTTCACCGTCAAACGTGAAGCCGGACATAGCAAGGAGGAGCTTAGAAACTGCGGCACCATAAGCTTCAAGATCCGTCCTGGCCGGCGGTTCCCCGACATCGTCGGCCACGAGTCATGCAAAAATTGGCAGCGGACGTACTTCTATGGCCCCGACATTCCTTTGTCGGGCCGAGAAGTAACATACCCGGACTTTGTGTACGGATCCGCCGCTGAAGTCCCCACATGGTGGTCCCATGCCTCTCTTCCCTCCGACCTCAATGCTTCTCGCGCAATAAGGCGGACCGAATGGTTTGTAGACACGGGTCTGACTGGCTTGGACCTAGCCATGTGCTGGTTCATCAGGCGGATCCAACCTCTGCAGCACCGTACGAAGCTTATGCACGAGTACACCGGCGACCGAAGGGATACCCTCCGGATCTCCGAGGACAACTTCTCGAGCGACTCCGTCAAGTTCCGCCTCAAGGACATCGTCAAGGTGAAGGACAAGAAGCGTGGCTTCACCCTCACCTACGACATGTTCGTAGAGGGGAAGTGCCCAAAGGTAGGTATTTATTTTCCGTGTATGAAATTGCTCCAGTTTTTCCGTCTTGCTAATACCATCTTGTCTAACACAATGATTTCTCACTTAACAGCTTAGCGATCTAGAGGAGGGCAACCTGGCGGCCCAAATCTACGATCCCAAGATGAAGGAAGTCACGGTCAGACGATGATGCCCGTTGGTAGCAGCGGAAGAGCTCCACCTCGACGCTCCGGAGGCAAGAAAGAAGAAGGCGGAGGTGGAGCCTCCAAAAAATCTTCGCTGAGGCGGAGAAGAAGAAAGCCACCGGGATGTTTGCTAAAGCCCCCCCCTAGTGTAAGCTTTTCATTCTCCGACATTGTCTTATTTATCTGTCTTATTCCTGTACTTATGCATTTTGCACGTTTCAGGAAGAAAGCCACAACCAGCCTCAAGAATTCCTCCAAGACTCTTGGGGCTTCTAGAAATATTAAAGATATGCTGCATCGCGACTCTTCCCCCGCCATCGCCCCTGCTACTCCTGCCGTTAAGCCCTCCTCCGCTCCGACAAGCTCCCAAGCCCAGGAGGCACCAGGCCCTTCCACCATGGAAGTGGATTCTGGCGCCTCTACCGAACTCGCGGTTGTCGGTGAGAAGGCGACGCAGGAGAGCGCTGCTCTTCAAATGGCTGAAGCTCCGGCTAAGGATGCCATCGGTAGCGGCAAGGCGGTGGTGGTTGCTGGTACATATGCTGAAGGCGGCGCCTCTGCTCCCCAGAAACCCTTAGAATTGCCGAAGATTATCTTCCCGGTGCTTACGCCGAGTAGCACAACTACGGTTCCTGGAGGAGTGCCGTCATCTCCGACGTGCGGTCTTAAGGAGCTACTCCGTCAAGCAGACATCTTGCGAAGTAACAGCGTTTCCTTTGGCAAGCTGCTGGCCGAGAGTGCTACAAACCTCATGATCATCGCACTTGTAAGTTTTACTTTACCTTTTGCATTTCATATGAGTATCCCACTGTAGCCCCCGAGGATGTAGACGGAAAACCATTGGTTTTTCATCTATATGCTCTAAGAGTGACTAAGTTAGAAAAAACTCTCATTGTAGCCCCCAAGCATTTAGATGGGATGAATTATTCCGACTAGATTCTTTAAGAGTAGCATACACAGTGTTCATAATTTTAAGTGTTGTAGCTACCAAGCTTCTAGTTGTAACTGAATTAGTTCTGACTAGATGCTTAAACAAAAGCTAAGAATTTTCCGAGTTAAAACTTTATACTGTAGCCCCCAAGCTTCTAGTTAAGAACTGAATTAGCTCCGACTAGATGCTTTAAAGAAAAACTTAGCATATTGCTAAGTTAAAAACTCTCGATGTAGCCCCTGAGCGCCTAGATGGAAAATCTCCGACTAGGGGCTCCAAGTAGACTAAACAACGACTTGACTTTGTATTTGTTTCCACAGAACGAGAATGCTCGGAGGGGCATGGCCAATGATAAGTACCAGAAGATGCGCGTGGACCTTGAAGCTGAAAAGGGTAAAACCTCCATCTTGAAGGAACAGATCATCAAAAACAAGAGTCTGTTTTCTTTTTGCGCATTTCCGTCTTACTTTTGTGCCTTCCTTCTTCGAGTAATCACGGTGTACTTTATTTTCTCCGACTTGCAGAGCATGTAGCCAAGGCCAAGGTTATTGTCGAGCATTCCAAGCACATCCAGCAGCTGGACAACGAGAACAAGATCCTTAAGAAGGAGAGGTAAGAAATGTTGAAGATGCACGAGGATTCCATGAAAGCCCTGCAGGACTCTGCCTCCGCTGATATCAATCGCTTGAAGGAGGAGCTTGCGATCCTAAAGGATCAGAAGTAAGCTGCCGATGAGCAAAACCTTCGCCATAGCGAGGCGTTTAAGCTCCTCCAACAAGAGAAAGAATCCTTGGCGGACGTCGTCTGGCAGGCTAAGGCCAGCATCTTCAGTAAGTATCCTCCGCCTTGGAGCTCTGTAGTCTAGGTACTTAGAATTTTTGAACTCATGCAGTCGTTGTCGGAACTTTCAGCGCCCCTGGGTTTAACCCGCTCGCCTCCTTCGGACAAGGAATGCATGATTCTTGCCGGCAACTTCATCAACACCGCCATCACCCAAGCCAACGATATTGCCATGCCCCTGCAGATTTACATCAAGGCCTCGGATTCCATGGTGAAGTACTCGGAGATTTTGCGCCGAGCCCCCGAGCGTGTCGCAAGCTGGAAAGCTTCATGTGCACAGGCTGGCGCAAGGATGGCTTTATCCATGGTGAAGGCACATTATGAAGATGCCGACATCGACACGGTAACCTCAGGTATCCCCGACGCAGATGATGACGGCAAGGAGATCGATCACGATGCTATCCTGTCATCACTCACGGGGTATGACACCAGGGTTGCCGAGTTGGTGGACGTGGATGTCTTCGTGCCCAGAAACTTTCTCGACAACGCCAACCCGGAATCCTCCGAGTCTCACCATAGCACCGATGCTGAGGGTGATTCTCCGGCTGGCAATGATGCAGCCTCCAAGTCTCCTGCACCCAAAGAGTGAAAAACACTTTGTAATTCTTGTTTCACCTCTGGAGTGTGCATTGAAAAACTTGGTGATGTAATCTTAAGGCGGAAAACAATGTTTTTCGTATCCTGCTACTTAAGAATTAATGCCCAGCATGCATATATTTTTTAAGCAAGTGCTGGCTTATCCATTACTTTGGTTCTTATGCTTGACTTTTCGTGAGTCGGAGGACTCGTTGTCGGAACCATGCGCTTAGGTGATGATGCCCAATGGCACCGTCTATAACCTTAGCACAAAATTGCCGACAATAAGTGCTGAAAGTCACTACTCCAGAATCCACATAAAAACAACAAAGAACGTGTAGACCAGAAAACTTAAGCTAACGCCCGTAGGTGGAATTTTCACAAGTGCAATCGCAAAGCTTGTGCATAAAGGTTTATATGATCCAAAAATGAACACTAAAGGAGGTAAAAGACTCAGCAATATGAGTGAACCAAAGAGATTTATTTCATTGATCATATAAGAGGTACACAATTAGATAAAAAATGCTAAGTGTAGAAAGGACGTAGCTGTGCTATGTTCCATGGCCGATCAAGCTCCGGGTAGTCATCATCCGGGTCACGTCGCTTACGCTTATGATCCTTGTTGGGCCTATCCTTGAGTTCACGATTGTCGACAAGGTAGTAAGACCCATTGAGCAGCGCCTTGCTTATGATGAACGGTCCTTCCCATGGCGGGGATAACTTGTGTGACTTCTTCTGCTTAAGTCAGAGCACCAAATCCCCCTCCTTAAACGAGCGATGCCGGACGCGGCGACTATGGTAGCTGCGTAGCTTCTGCTGGTAGATGGCGGATCTTTGGCATGCCAAAACACGCTCCTCCTCGAGAAGGTCCACATCTAGGCGTCTGGATTCTTCAGCATCATCTTCGTCGTAGGCGGCAACTCTTGGTGCATCGTGGAGGATGTCGGAAGGTAGGATGGCTTCTTCTCCATATACCATGAAATAAGGGGTGTAGCCGGTGGATCTGTTGGGTGTAGTTTGTAAACTCCACAGCACAGATGGGAATTCTTCCGCCCAAGCTCCAGTTTCTCTATGTAGCGGCGCCTCAATACGTGGCTTGATCCCCTGCAGAATTAATCCATTGGCTCGCTCAACTTGACCATTGGATTGTGGGTGTGCCACAGATGCAAGGTCAAGTCGGATGCCTTTGTCCCAGCAATAGGCCTCCACTTCTCCGAGTGACAAGTTGCTTCCATTGTAGGTGATGATGCTATGTGGGACACCAAATCTCACCACTAGATCCCGGACAAACCTGAGGGTAGTTTCCCCATAAAGCTTTCTAATGGGTTTAGCTTCTATCCATTTGGTGAATTTGTCAACTGCCACAAGCAGATGCGTAAACCTACACGGTGTCGTTTGCAACGGTCCCACTATGTCTAGCCCCCAGACTGCAAACGGCCAAGTTATTGGTATTGTTCGCAATTCTTCAGCAGGAACATGTGGTTGTCGGGCATAGTACTGGCATCCTGTGCATGTCTCAACCAGCTTGTCGGTGGCCGCCTTCGCGGTCAGCCAGTAGAATCCTTGCCGGAAGGATTTCGCGACCAACGATCGAGGAGCGGCGTGATGCCCGCAATCTCCGAGATGGATCTCGCGCAGGATTTCCATACCTTCTAGCTGGGAGACGCACTTTAAGTATACACCAGTAGTGCTCCTTTTATAGAGTTGCCCATTGATTATGGTATAACCCTTTGCTCGTCGTACTATTTGCCGTCTTTAGACCTCGTCGTCGGGCAAAGTTCAGTGTTCAAGATATTCCATGAACGGTTTTGTCCAAGCCGGAGGGAACTTTGTCACCATGTTGACAAAAGAGTCAGCTCTATCCGGGTTGTTGATGTCGGCGCCCTTCACGGATAGTGTGCGTAGATGCTCTAGGAAAACTCCTGGCAGAATTTGCTTGCGCCCTGAACCAAGCTTAGACAATAGATCAGTCGCCTCGTTTTGCTCCCTAGGTACATACTTAACTTCGTAGCCCAAGAAGCTCTTGGCTATCTCGTCTACTTCGTCTCGATATTCCTCCATCATAGGGTTCCGCGCATTCCAGGTGCCAGCCACCTGCTGGACAACCAAGTCGGAATCTCCACAGAAAACTATGCGCTTGATGCCAATATCCTTGGCTACACGCAGTCCGTGAATGAGTGCTTCATACTCCGCCATGTTGTTTGTAGCCTCGAAGTGGATCTGCAGAACATAGTGTAGCTTGTCTCCTTTTGGTGACTGCAGCAATACACCAGCCCCCGAGCCATTGAGCAGCTTTGATCCGTCAAAGTGCATCACCCAGTACTCTGGTTCCGGCAATGGAGTGGCATCTGGCATCTCCGTCCAATCTGCGATGAAATCCGCCAAGGCTTGTGACTTGATAGCGTCGCGTCTTTTGTAGGTGATCTCGAAGGCGGCAAGTTCAATGCCGCACTTCACGACCCTTCCTGTAGCGTCGCTGTTGTTGATAATGTCGGAAAGTGGAGTCTTGCTCACTACTGTGATTGGGTGCTCCTGAAAGTAATGCCTCAGCTTCCGCGAAGCGAGGAATACTCCATAAGCTATCTTTTGGTAGTGCGGGTAACGCTTCTTGGACTCCGTCAAGACCTCGCTTACATAGTAAACTGGTCGTTGCACTCCGTGCTCATAGCCTGGTTCCTTCCGCTCTACCACGACGACGATGCTGATAACCCGGTTGGTTGCCGCCATGTAAATTAATAGGGGCTCACCAGGCTCGGGTGCTGCAAGGATGGGCGTTGACGAAAGGATCTCCTTGAGTTGCTTCAATGTTGTGTGTGCCTCGTCCGTCCATGTGAATTTGTCCGCCTTCTTCAGCAACTTGTACAGCGGCAGAGCCTTCTCTCCAAGCCGCCTGATGAACCGACTAACTGATGCAACACAACCTGTTAGTCGTTGGATGTCCTTTAGGCATGTCGGACGGTTTATGTTTAAGATGGCCATGATTTTCTCCGGGTTAACCTCGATTCTGCGCTGGGAAACGATGAAGCCCAACAATTTGCCGGCTGGAACCCCGAAGACGCACTTCTTAGGGTTGAGCATCATGTTGTATTTCCGGAGTTTATCAAAGGTTTCTTTTAAGTCGGAAATTCAGTCATTTGACTTTTTAGACATCACCGCTATATTGTCCACATAGGTGTGAACGTTCTGACCAATTTGATCGTGAAGGCAACGTTGCATTGTCCGCTGGTAGGTAGCACCTGCGTTTTTCAGCCGAAAGGGCATCGTGACATAGAAAAACGTGTCGTAAGGGGTAGTGAACGAAGTGGCCAATTGGTCCGACTTCCTCATTTTGATTTGGTGGTATCCTGAATATGCATCGAGAAAACACAAAAGTTCCGAGCCAGCCGTCGAGTCAATGACTTGGTCAATGCGAGGCAAAGCAAACGGATCATTGGGACATGCTTTGTTCAAGCCGGTGTAATCAACGCACATTCTTAATTCATTGGTTCCCTTTTTGGGGACGAGTACAGGATTGGCCACTCATCGGGTCTGAAGGACTTCTCGGATAAACTCAGCCTAAAGTAACCTAGCTATCTCTTTGACAATTGCGCGTCTCTTCTCATCTCCGAAGCGTCGTAGAGGTTGTTTCACTGGTTTACATTTTGGATCTATGTTTAAGCTGTGCTCGGCAAGTTCCCTAGGTACACCTTTCATGTCGGCAGGTTGCCAGGCAAAGATGTCCCTATTCTCACGGAGGAACTCGACGAGCGTGCTTTCCTATTTGGGATCCAGGTTCGTCCCAATGGCGGTGACCTTGGAGGCATCGCCTACCACAAGTTCCACCGGCTTGGTCTCGATGGCGGCCTTGAATGCAGGAGCGGAGTCGGAGATCTGCTTCTTTTACGCGGGCATCTCTGAGTCATTGACCTTGCTCTGGATCTCCTTGAATTCTTCGCTGTAGAGGACAGCTTCTGCAACGGCTGCTTCATTGATCTCGCAGTCCCTTGCCTTGGTAAAGCTTCCGGATACGGTGATGACACCGTTTGGTCCAGGTATCTTGAGCTTGTTGTAGACGAAGCATGGCTTGGCCATGAACGTGTGGAATATGTCACAGCCGAATATGACGTGGTACACGCTCTTGTAGGGGACCACCTCGAAGGTCATGCACTCTTGGCGGTAATTATTAACGTCGCCAAAGGCCACCTGAAATGTAATGCACCCAAGGGACCGAGCCTCCTGTCCAGGAACTACGCCATGGAACATGGTGTTGGTCCGCCTTAGGTTTGCCTCCGTCAAGTTCATCTTCTGCAGTGTATCCAGGTACATGATGTTGATGCTGCTTCCACTATCCACCATGCACTTGGTGAACTCCATGCCGTCAATCAATGGGTTGATGACCATGGCATACTAGTTCTCCGTGGGCACAAGGTCTGGGTGGTCCGTCCTGTCCCAAGTGATTGGAACATCCAACCAGCGCAGGTATTGGGGAACTGGGGGGAGAGTGGTCATCAGGATCCTTAGAGAGGTCTTCTGTTGTCGGACGGTGGGGGTGACAAGGAAAGTGTGGTAGACTGGGGCCTTCTTTGCGAGGGGTTCTTGCCCTTGTCGTCGCTCTTGGCGGCGTTCTTGGGGTAAACTTCCTCGTCCATGTCACTTGAATCCTTGGACTCCTCCTCCTTCTTCTTCCCCTTGCCCTTGCCTCGCAGTCTGTTCTTCCGAATTCGCTTGTATCCGGAATCCGGGTCTTCCTTGAGGTCGTTGATGAATTTGCAGTGTCGATTGGTATGGGTGGCTTTGTCGTTGGCGTCGAGGTGTACGAGGCACGGCATATCGCGGTACTCTTCATAGGTTTGGGGAACGCGGAGCAGCGCCGAGTTGGTTTCACTTCCTCGCTACTGCCCACGGCCTGCTCCCCTTTCTCGGCCATGTTGTCCGCCTTCACCTCGTCCTGCAAAAGTCATGGCGACCATGTCGGTAGATTGCTTTTATTCTGGAGCGGTTTTCCGCTTTGTACTGGTGTTCCTCCGAGCTTGAGTTGGAACGGCCGTTGCCAGCAAAGAGCCACGAGCGTCGTCGTCGGCAGCTGCGAACTCACTAGCTAACTGAATCATCTGATTCAAGTTAAGCTGATGATTGTCCTGCAAGCGCTTCAGCTTATGTCAGAGCAACATGCCCCTTTCCAACCCATCGATGAAGGCGTCCATGGCGGTCTGGGCGTGCACTCCTGCGCAGTAATTTTTCATATCCAGCCAGCGGGAGAGGTAGGCGCGAGATGTCTCGTCTTTCTCTTGCACGCACCGTTGTAGAACGCCCACACTGCAGGGACGCTTGTATGTACCCTCAAAGTTTTTGGTGAACGTTCTTGCATGTACAACCAGTTGTAGATAGATTTCTCTGGCAAGTCGTCGATCCATTGACGGGCCGTGCTTGCCAACATTAACGGGAGGTACTTGACGGCGACGTTAGGGTTGCCTCCGGCAATCTCCACCGCGTTGTCGTAGTCCTGCAACCATGTGGCAGGCTTGGCGGTGCCGTCATAGGGCTTGATGGTCTTGTCAATCCGGAAACCTTTGGGGTATGTTGCGGTCCGTATTGCAGGTCCAAAGCAACGTGGTCCCAGGTATGGTCCTTCCCGGGCCTCGTGGATCTTATCGATCCGCGAACGTGCATCGTATGGCTCCGGGTTCTTCTTCTTTTTGTCAACAGGGGATGGGCTGCGCGAACGACGCGGGACTCCTCCGCTATGGTGACTGCTTGGTGGCGACGGAGGCGGAGGTGGTGGTGGGTTAGCCTTCTTGCTGTTACCCTCCTGCGACGCCTCGCGCCTGTCGCGGTTGCTTGTCGGACGTGGAGGGTCATGGTGTGACCTGCTCTTGTGTCCTTGGTGACGCTCTCCATCATGACGGGTCTGCTCCGTGTTGTCACGGATGACGATGCCGCATTGCTTCGGTGGGGGCATATCCGTACGACGGTGAGACTTGTAGTCTTCGTGACGTCGGGGGATCGGGGCGGTGGCGATGCGCGGCGAGGTTGGGCTCTTTCTCCGTGGTCAGAGGATATGGGGATAGCATCCTTCCTGTTGTGCGCATCCCTCCGTCTTCGTTCTGATGAACCCGTACGCGATCCGACATCCTGAGGAGATCTGTCCCTTGGTGGTTTGTACTGGCTAGATCGGCAGAGCGCTGGGTCAAACTCAAGCCTCTGAGAGGTGGCCTTTTCCTGCTGCTTTACCGCCTTGGCCACTAGGTCATAGACCTGCTCCACTGCCTCAGGCGATCTATCCTGCTCCAGAAGGGTCTTGGCGATGGCGAGGTTAAGGAGTGGGGTGGGCATCACCTGCTTGCCTTCACTGTCAATGTATGGCTTGGCCTGTGCCGGCTTCGAGGGAGCCCATCCTAGGTTGCGCCGTACGCCAGGATCGTTGATGACGCGAGCTGGAGCCTTCTTAGCCTTCTGCTGCTGGACAGAGTCTTGTACTCTACCTCCATTGCTCTAGCTTTTTCTATGGACTTCTGCGCGTTGACCAGATCTCGATCTAGCTTAGCGCCTTTCTCCGCGATGGCTTGCGCTTCCTCCGACAGTTTCTGGCGCTTCTCGTCAAGCTGAGTCACGTTTCGGATATGATCAACAGTTAGTGGCTCAACGAGGAGATTACCGTACATCACTTTATCAGCGTCAGTAGCATGGGCTGCTGCCGACGTGGATGCTAGAGGCGGCAAGTTTGCGGTGTTGTTGTTGCTCGGGCGGTCTTAAGTTCTGCTGCTTTGCCTTTGGTTTAGGCGGAGGAGGCATGACTCTTGCGCGATCATCGTCAGTGGCAATAAGTGGCCCCTTCCCCTTATCCAGCACTGTAGGCAGAGCTTGCCCGGGCTAGTCTTCATCCATCGCTGTCCTAATGGTGACGAACACCCCTCGGGACATGACGGTGTTATTAGCTTGTTCGTCACGCGAGTACTCCTCCTCCATCTCCTGCATAGCGGAGTCTAGCTCTTCTGGACTGAAGTCTATCTCCTCTTAATTTGCACTGAAATCAGCATAAAGTGCGTCAATGACAGAGTCGGAGGGTTCCAGGACTTCCTCGATGACGGGCGGTGGAGGTGCAATGTCCTCGACGATTACTAGAGGTGGGGGCGCTGCTGCGACGATGGCGGCCGGAGGCGGTGGTGGTGGCTGAATCGGAGGTGCTCCGTCAATGAGCGCAAGCGCTGTCTGAGCTGCCACTTCAGCCTCCGCGTAGTTGTTGACGGTGTTCACCATGCCCTCGAAGGTGAGGAGTCCTGACGCCTGTTGCCATCTTAGAGAATGTCGGAGAAGCGTGCCATGGTCCAGTCCTTCCACAAAGTGATAGATGGCATCATCATTGGGGTAATTGGCCAGGTCGGCCCGTATACGGAGCCACCTGGCGAGGTATCGCTGGGTTTTTCTCCCTCTCTCTGAACGCAACGCGCCAGATCGAAGATGGTAACCATGCCGACGAACTTGGATCTCTGCTGTCCAGACGCACGGGCGAAGCCGGCGGATTTGCAGTGATCTTCCACCTTTATATCCTGCACAGGGGCGGTTTGGGTGGGTCTTGAATTTTTCCGATCTTTGCCGGCAAACTCCGAGGAGAGACCCGACATCGATCCTTCCGCGAACGTATCCTGCCCGTAGGCGGTTCGTGCGGGTCTTGAATTTTTCCGATCTTTGCCGGCAAACTCCAAGGAGAGATCCGACATCGATCCTTCCGCGAGCGTATCCTGCCCGTAGGCAGTCCGTGCGGGTCTTGATGCTCCTCTGACTCCCAGGGAACTAGTGCCCAAGTCGGTTTTGCCGATGAAGAGGTGGATGTCTCCGATAGGAACGATCGAACACCGCGTAGGGTTCGTCTTCGCCGGGATCCAGAACTCGTCGGGAGGGATGATCGGAACATTGCCGGAGAAGAGAACGCGAACGATGGCTATGGTTTCGCCGATTCCCATGAAGATCTTGGTCCTCTCCCGCTAAAGAGCCTGAAGCGCCTCTTGCCCCACGGTGGGCGCCAACTGTCGTGGTATTGCCGACGAGTACTCCATGGAGGGGTCCTCACAGTGCGTGTTTAGAGACGTGGGGTAAGGCGGACGGTTGACGGGTACGAGGTAACACAGCTTACCCAGGTTCAGATCCCTCAACTGTGGCGGAACCCTACTCCTACTATAAATCACTATAATGGCAATACGCTGAGTTACAGAGATTAGGTTCGCTGTGCGAGGTGTGTGCAAAACGATGTTAGGTTGTGCCCTAAAGGATCCCATAGGCCCGACTTATATAGTCGCCAGGTCCTAGGGTTATAGGGAAAAGTCCTAGCCGGCATGGGCCTCCACCGTAGCCTTCCTTTATCCGGCATGGGCCTCCCTTCTGGATCCACCTAACTTGGCCGCCCAGCAGGCCATAGGCCATGCTACCGACTATGGGACACCCGGGTTAGTCGGATAAGAGACATGCTATGAGGATACCCATATAGCATATCCCCAACACAGCGCCCGACGATTTTTCTGAAAACGTAGATCTCATCTACGATCCGGACATGGATTTCGACCATTGTTCTAATTCGATCAAACTTTTTGATCTTCGATCACCGCCTCTGGATTTATGTGTCACAGTCTACCCCAATGGCGGAAGCCGACCTATAGGGGTATATCGTTCCACGACCTCAGTAGTATGATCACGGAAATCAAATCTACCATTCCCCGAGTACAGTTGATCCAATCAACCTCGTACAAAACCGATCTATCAAATAGATCGACCACCAAAACAGCACATAGATCTCATTTACAGCCAACCGCATATCACATATGCGAGATCTCGAGCCTAAAACCAGAAGCTATCACTCTGATACAACTGTTGGGCCACATAGAGATAAAACAAAAAAAATTCCCTCTAGCATGGTGATCCCAAGATCTAGCTGAGGTAGAAGGCCACGAGGTTTACCACTAGAGGCGCAGTTGCGGATTACTGATGAAGTGTGTTAGTTGATGCAGTGTAGTCCTTAGCGATCCGATCATCCTGGTGCTGATCGTACAGCACCTCTGCTGGTATCCACACGTACAAGGAGGAGCACCGGCGGTGAACTTCTAGGTTCGGTACGTCGGCAGGACTGCTGTGGAGCTAGGATTTCCAACACATGGAATGACCTAACCGATCAACGATTAACCCTTCTGGGTTATTGTGCTCCACTATATATAGGGAGTGAACGTGGGCTCCACTCACGTGTACCATTCACTAAAGCCCATATAATACTAGTCCCTGTGAGTCTGACTCACTGACTCAGTCCAAATCCGGCTCAGTTCCAACCCAACCAGATTTTCGGTTCAGATCCAATCCAAACTTGCTCCTGTTCTTAAGTGTGTGACCCCGCAGACTCATGGCTACTTGGAAACGATTGGATTCTGACTCTCAATCGATCAGTCGGTAGCGGCTCCTAGAAGAACATGCCGACTCCCAAGTACCAAATAGTCATGACTACTTGCCTTTCCAATGTGACTTGCGTCTGAGTCCCTTTTGCCTCACGATATACCTTGTCATACTATAGGCGAATATTTTTCATCCCTTAAATAGTCCGACTCTCTTCTCGATTTGAGGTAAGTGATTCACCCGACTAACTCTTAGTCGATCGCCTCGGTTAACACTTAATCGAGCCGTGCATGGCCATGCTTTACGAATCATATCATCCGAGAGGGCTAGAGAATATCTCTCCAAGTGGAGGGGCAAAATGCCGTCTTGGTTATTCACATCACGCAGCTTGATTCTCAGTCGACCTGAACTCTGCCTTTATAACTACCTAGTTAAGGATCAGCGTTTGATAGAACCTAAGTCGGTGATCCTTAACTCGGACTATGCAACAACCTCAGGTCTAAGGATTACATTGATTGAGATATACAAATGACAACTTGTTCGTTGTACCTCAATATGGGTCAATCCGACCCGCTAAACTCTTTAGCCGAATCTATGTAAGTCGGAATAGCATCACCATGCCCATGACAAGTGGAACTGAGTCATCAAGACGACTTTCACATTGGTCTAAGTTGTGTGTCCAGCACAACCTCAATGACCAAGGGCATTTAGTACAAACAACATGAATGTATAGTTCGACAACCGAATCACATATTCAATGATATACATCAGATTCTCATACAAGGACAGCTTAATAACTTTATGAATACAATGGTAAATATCATCATACATGATTTCCTCTAGGGCATATTCCCAAAAATAAGTTGCCTTAGGTAGCACCAAATCTGTGAGGCTGGTCTGAGATTTTTGGTGTTTTTGATAGGGTTTGGTTATGACCTTTATATTTAAAACCTCTAGGATAGGTTCACCCTACTTGGGTGATCACTGAGAGGTTGTCTTATGAAACAACACATATTTCTGTTTGGTTAATATCAACAGATCATGTGGATGTTTATGACACTCACCACAAAAATTGGTGATTGTAGTGGTTTGTTGTGATATTAGTGTTGCTGGCTTGATCCTGTCCTTCAGCTCCTGATGTTGTTCTTGTTTCCCCTGGTTCGTATGCTTGGCCTTGATCTAGCATGCTCCTCCTACCTCCCGTGGATTGGCCTTTCTATCCACCTAATTCTCCTCCTCCTTATGTCACCATCTGGTGATGTTTGGGTTGATCTAGTGTGGAGTTTTGTTTGCTGGTTTTCTTGGATTTGGCTAAGCTGATTGTTCTAGTGTGGTGTGAGAAATGGAGAGGTGAACTAGTAATGCTTGCCCATGGCTGAGCTTGGATCTTTTACTTGTTGGGGAAGTTGTGGCTGTGTCGATAGCACATCCATGCATTTTGGTGTGTGAGCTACTTGTGTGTCTGCTGCATAGTTGTGGATATGCTTAATGAGGTGTTCTACCTTTTTATCTGGTTACTATTAACCTGCCTGGTGAAACTTGCCCCTTTACTTGCTGTGATCATTTGACTTATGGCTTATTTATTATGAAAGATTATATTCTTTCATATTGGTGAAACTTGCCCCTGAGAGACTTACTCAATGATGTAAAATGGAGCAGTGCAACTCACTGCTCTCTACTAAGAGTAAAAATTAATAACTTGACCTTTATTTCCTTTTTTGTTTGTTCTTTGTTTTGCAGGTACAAGATTTGAAGATTCAAGACTAGTATAGGTTTTCTTTTTAGACAGATGTAATCCTTTGTAATGTTTATTTCATTCTTTTGTAAGGAATTTTGTAATAGTTCTTAATATGTAAATATTCCTCTTATTTTTGTAATTTTATTACTATAAAGATTCTTTATTAACTTTATGAGTTACATTTTGTAACTTATTCATGGAATGAATATATGAAATAAATATTCATTTGTTTGATTGTATTTCTTATTTAGAGTTTCTGTTACTATAAATTATTTCTTGACTAAATAATATTACTAAATCATAACTCTTATCTTTTAAAATATAAACTCAAATCTTTTGTTTGAATTCAAATTTCTTTCCCCAAAACACACTAATTCATAAAGATCATGTCAAAATTTATAATGATCACTCTCCAAAGCTATACCAAAACTTAGAGAGTGAAAGAAACTCTAATCACTTTAAGTTTTTATTTGGCGAAAAAATTACCCACATTTTGCAGATGAATGCATGCATATGCACAATTTACTAAATCTACCCTTCGTTTGTTCCTAAATGCTGGGATGTTACAGGAGTCCTCCATGGGTGATCCAGAGGAAGATATTGTGGCTCCAAACTGAGAATCTTCCTGACAAAAACAGATCGAAATAGAAACATGACGAGAACACGATATATGAACCTCGGGGGATTATAAATTACGAAGTTTCAGTGCATAAGGAAGGTACTGGTGCGAAAACGAGACGGAGACGAAGCTCAGGGGGCTCACACCCCCTGTAGGCGCGGCCAGTTGGTCCCGCGCCTAGGGTGGGTGTGGCCACCCTGCCCTCTGTTTCCTCCTTTGTTTCGTCTTGTAACCTTTCGTATGTAATAAAAACAACAAAAATATAAACGATGAGGTTTTCACGAACCTTCTGTTTTCACCACTTTTACCTATTCAAAGACGAACTCTGCAGATTCCTTTTCTCCATCTCCTGAAAATTTCTTTCATGCAAGGCCTTACACAAACCTCATTGGCAACATTAGTGTATGCAAAAACAATAAACCTTTAGGTTCAGACTTCAACTGAAATCCATCAAAACAAAATCTATTGTAGAAACTCCTTTCCTAAAGCCCCAAAAAGAATCTAGAAGGGAATCAATATAAGAGGCAAATGCAAATGATGGCAGAAATTTGTCAAAACAGACCAGCAGGTAAAGCTTGATTTTTTCGAAAACCTTCTGTTGCTCAAATCAAAAAGTGCAATACTAGAAAGTTGGGTAACAACTTGGAGAACAATCACAGAAAATTATAGCTCCATCCATTGTATTGAGCTCCTTCATGAATTTTTACAATGCAGCACAAAAATCTATCCCAGGACAACCACTTTTCACAACTCCTCTACTTCTCAAAAGTAGTTGATCTTGACACAAAAACCAAAACAAAAAGGATAAGGAGCGGTTATTACTGAGGTAATAACTTCCAAGACTCAACAAAACTATTGGGTTATCTCCCAAGAAGTACTTTTCTTTAATGCCTTTAAGTTAGGCTTGATAGTTTCAAAGATGCTCACATAGGAGATATATATTTGAAGTGAAAGAGAGCATCAAGAAGCAAATATCCAACAAATTTGAGTCTAACCCACTTCCTATGCATGGGAGTATCATGAAAAAACAAATTGATGAAACAAAAAGCCAATAGCGTAGGAAGACAAAACAAGTGCAACTTCAAAGCTTTCAACATAAAACGGGGAAACTTAACATTATTGAGATGCACAAAACCATGTTTCCCTCTCGTAATAACTTTCAGTAACACCTTGAATAAATTTGACAATATAATTGTCAAAGGAAACAACTTTATTATCATAATAAGCATACTTACAGTCATCAAAAAAGAGCTCCAAGGTCATAAAATGGATAAATAGAAGCAAGTTGTTCCATCCTGAAATCTTCATTAGGCAAGCTATTTTCACAGGGAGCTTTAGAAAATTTGGAAAAGTTAAACTCATAAGAATCTCCATCTAACTTAGTTAAAACTTTCTCCTTTTTACAATCTATAATAGCTCCACAAGTGTTCAAGAAAGGTCTACCAAAGATGATAGGACAAGTTTTGATATTTTCTGAATTAAGTACTAGAAAATCAGCAGGATACTTAACCTTGCTGCAGAGAACCTCCACATCTCTTACAATAGCAATAGGGCAAATGGTTTCCTTATTAGAAAGGTGAATAACCACATCAATTTCCTCAAGCTCACAAGGACCAATTTTATGCATAATTTCCTTGTAAAGATCATAAGGAATAGCACTAGAACTAGCACCAATATCACATAAACCATAATAGCAATGATCATCAATTCTAACAAAAAGCACAGAGACATTAGCTTTTCTAGATTTCCTAGGATGAGAGATAATATTATAAGTGTCTTCACAGAAGACAATGTGCTCATCCTCTATATTTCTAGTGACAAGATATTTCACAATAGCTACCACAGGTTCAATATTCATTTGCTCATCAGGTTCCATAGTTTTCTTTGTACCTTTGTTATTCGCACTAATTATCATAGAGTACTCCTTTACCTTAGCTGGGAAAGGTGTTTTCTCAACATAAGGTTCAGGCACAACATGATTAGTAGTACAAACTTTGGTATTTCTAACAGAACATGATTAACAACATATTTATAAGGTGCATGGTACTTGTTCCACTTATTTTTAGGAATTTCAATATAAGAGGCAAAGGCCTTAAAACAGTTGACAATACTTTGAGAATCAAGACCATACTCATTACTAATATCACGGAAGTAATCAGTTCCCATAAAATATTTAATGCATTCATAATCATAGTTTATACCTGACTTTGTTCCTTTGTCATTCTCCCATGCTTCAGTGTTCTCTTGAATACGGTCTAGGATATCCCATTTAGCTTCTTCCTTCATACGTGTGAATGATCCAGCACAGGAAGCAACTAGTAAATCTTTATCATGAAGAGAAAGCCTAGCATAAAAGTTATTGATAATAAAATTGTTAGGGAGTTCATGAATAGGAAATTTAAGCATTAGTAATTTCAATCTCCCCCAAGCTTGGGCTGTACTCTCTCCATCACGAGGCTAAAAGTTATATATCAGGTTACTATCCTTATGAATTTCACTAGGAGGATAGAATTTAGAATAAAAGAGAGACACTATCTCCTCCTGTTCCATGGATTGTCCATTCTTCACCAGCTTATATCATTCTTCAGCTCTTCCTTTCATGGATATAGAGAGTAACTTCTTCTTCACATGTTCAGTTGTGATACCTGCACACTTAAACAATCCGCATAATTCATGGTTAAAAAGCTAGTGATCACCAGGGTGGACAGTTCCATCCCCTAAATAATAATTATCCATAACACAATCAACAATACTTGTAGGTATCTTAAAAGGATCTATCTCAACGGGTGGTGGTTCATCTACTAACCTAACAGTGGTAGTATTTTTCCCAAACAGAAAACCAAGTGGGTTATCCATATTGGAAACAAAGTAACAAACAGAAATAAAAAGCAATACTCATAGTAGAAGTTTCCTTTACCAGTTCCACTCTTCAATAACGCTTCACTCCCCGGCAACGGCGCCAGAAAATAGTATTGATGACCCACAAGTATAGGGGGTGTATCGTAGTACTTTTGATAAATAGGAGTGTCGATCCCAACGAGGAGCAAAAGGTGTTGACTAGTGGTATGGAGCAGGAAATCTCTGTAAACACTTAGCAAACAGATTTTCAAGGGTTTTCTGATAAAGTGTAAGGGGTCCCAACCTTCAATAAGGTAGAGATCCCTGTGTTTACAATGCTAGTCCCTGGATCAATAGCTAGCATCCACAGTTAAGATGTAATATCAAGAAACAAAGGTCATAATATAACTTTATAACCAGGAATAACATAATTTTATTACATCTTACATAGCTCATTTGGCTATTACATTACATTGCAGCAGAATATCTATAAGCATGGGGTCCTTCATCTTCAAAGTGCCACGGGCAAACATGTTGGTTGTAGACTTTGTAATCCTAATCAATCAATCTTCACTAAAATCAATCAAACCTGCAACAATACAAGTTACAGCCACAAGGGTCAATACATTTGAATTGTATTGGCAAGTTTCACTACTATGTTGAATATAAGTGGATCCTATCATTACATGCATATTTGGCTAAGTAGAGTTTTAGGCTCATTTGCAGAAAGCAATAATTTATCCTATCTTTTAAAAATGGTTTTGTTCCTTTTTGTCAAATCTTTCTGAACTCCTTGGTAAATCCCCAAGTGTCTTTGTCAAAATCTCTTGAATTCCTTGGTACACCCCAAGTACTTCAAGTTTTATCAAAATCTCTTGAACTCCTTGGTAAATCCC
This sequence comes from Avena longiglumis, assembly GCA_030063025.1. Classification (NCBI taxonomy): domain Eukaryota; kingdom Viridiplantae; phylum Streptophyta; class Magnoliopsida; order Poales; family Poaceae; genus Avena; species Avena longiglumis. The sequence goes on from CP125977.1 coordinate 483,087,616, forward strand.
CAATTGCATCAAGTTTTATCAAAATCTCTTGAGCTCCTTGGTAAATCCCCAAGTGCATCAAGTTTTATCAAAATCTCTTGAGCTCCTTGGTAAATCCCCAAGTGCATCAAGTCTTGTTGTCACTTAAAAGTTTTCTTTTAGAAATTAGAATGTCGAGATTTCCCATAGCTTCAAGCTTTAGTTGCTCAGTATTGTCCATAACCGGGGACACGGCTAAGTACTTAGATTTTATTATCTTCTGCAGAAGTTGTACACTTTACCCACATGACACACTCTCATCTTGTTGCCACCAGTGGCCGCTGGATTAGTACTCACCAAGATGGAGTACTGGCAGATTGAGAATGTGACGAAGTCTTTCCAAAGGGTCCTCCCATACACCATTGCTAGCTTGTATTCAGGCACCCATGTAGGGTTTCGAGTTCCCTCATTTTCAGTACATGAAGACAATGCATGGGTATTCCCAATGTAGTTGACTAAGCCAGAGCCATATGTAGCATGTGGTCATACCAAAGCCACAATTGGAGAAACATGTTCAATCTCTAAGTCCCTGGCTGGTTTTCTTTTGGTGCACAACACAAAGAGATTGCCATAGACATGGTTCCTTTTGTTGCCACCTTATTCAAAACTCAAAGTATCCTTGTCCACCCAGGTGGTTCATTGAGTCCTTGTTGTATTATATAAAAACACAAGTCCTTTTCTCAACTTCATAAAATCTCAACATGTGTCTCTTCTCAAAATATCTGGCATGGCTAAGCATTTTACAACTACATTGTTTTCACTAAGGAATATATAAGGTATCCTATTAGGATTAGCATAGCATAAGTATAAAAATTCTTTTCATGCATGTTTTCAAAATCCACTAAGTATAATGAAAATAGTAGGACTTTATATGATGGTGTCACTTGCCTTTTTGGTAGGGAATGATGGTTCACTTCTTGATCTTGCTAATCCACACTCTTCTAACTTCACTATAAGTCAATCAGGCAAACACAAATCAACTAGCATTCCAAACCATAATCAAACAAACAAAACATCACACATAAAAAATATTAGAAACTAAGTCATGCATGCAAGTATGCAAAAATATTTTTATTTTGCAAAGGTAGTTTATACTAGGCTCTAAACTTTGTAAGGTTCAAAGTGGTCATTTTCCAAAGTGTCAAAGTCATTTGCAAAAGGGTTTTATCTATAAACCATTTCTCAAATCCAATCATTTATTTTAGGTGGTGGAAAATGTTTTTAACAAAGCAACAACTTTATGTTGTTCACCAAATAAGTTGTTAATTCTCAAAACTTGGTGTTTAGGGTCAGTAGGTTTGAATCAAATCATTTTCCCAAAGTTTTTACTCCAAAGTCATTTTCATAACAAAATCCATATTTTATTTGACTAGAAATGAGCTAAATCAACTAATCAATCCTAATATTCACCAAGAACATTTTTAAAACCAAGGGTTGCTTCCTAGGGTCAGTAGGTTCACAACAAACCAATTTGAAAAGTTTTCATCCTTAAAAACATTTTGGAATAATTTTTCTAACCTAAACAACCATACAAATGTTTCTACAAAAACAGACATTTTACCAGAGGCTTTTTACTAAAAAAAATTGCATGGTTGGCTAGGGATTGTTCCCCTGATTCTATTGATATAAAGTTTGCAAATTTTGTACGTGTGGATCAAAAGTTACAAGGGTTTCAAATTTGCATCTAAATCTGATTTCAAATTCTGGTTTAAACAAAGACTAGCCACGCGTCGTGTTCTTATTGGGCGGTACCGCTTCGTGCGGATTAGCCCCTCTGGTGCATTGGATCTTAGTTCAATCGCACAGTTCAGACTAGCCCGTACCCTTTCGCTAAATGAATCTATCGTGGCCGCCAGATGGAAATCTAACGGTGCTGGTTGGCTTGACCAAACACGAGCGGCGCTGACGGCGGTGAGCGGCGGTGCACGGTCGGACGATGATCTAACGGCGGTTACAGGAAGCAGGGAAGATAGAGGAGGGTCTCACCGTGTTCGCGTGGTCGTGGTGGTGCTCAAGGTGCTCTCGAGGAAGCAAGGGGCGCACGGGGACGGGAGTAATCGCTCGCCGGAGACGTCGTCGGCGTCAGTTGGTTCTGTTCGTTGTCGGGGGCGACGTTGCAGGTCGCCCTAAGGCAAGACAGGAGCATGGTCAGATGCAGGAGAGTGGGGCGAGTGTGGGAGTATCATCTATGAGTGCTGGGGCGAACGGAGTTTACCGGTGGAGTTCGCCGGAGTGGGAAGCAGATGCGGCGGCGCTCGGAAGTTGTCGAAGTCGACGCTCTGGGGCGCCCGCGGTTGAACGGAGGGCACAGACAGGTGCGCCTGGGAGTGGGGATCACGTTCGTGTGCTCAGGGAGGCAAGGGGTGGCGAGGTTCGGCCGGAATTGAGGAGGGAGCTCGTCGGAGCAGTGAGGGGTCTCTGGTGAAATTAGCGTAGCCTGGTGGCGAGCTGTTGCGTGCGAGGGAGGGGAAATGGAGAGGAGGCCAGGGCGGTTAATAGGGCATAGTCACGGTGAGTAACGGTCGCGGAATCAACGCGTATTGATCGCCGGAGTAATGGCTGCAACGGCAGGGAGTAATCGGCGCGGGCTCGAAGACGATGAACAGGAGAGGTGGGACCCTGCTGTCAGCGAGGAAGTGTGAGGGAAAGAGGGTCCACTCGTCAGTCGCTCTGCGGGTTAAAAACTGAGTGTGAAACGTTTTCTTCGGGAGGGAGAGAAGCTGGGCTGGAGTTGGGCTTCCTGGGCCAGGTGGGTTGGGCTGCTGTCTGACTCTATTTTTTTTCTTTCAAATTGCTTTTTTCTTTTCTATTCCTATTTTCTGTTTTGAAATTCAATCAACAAATCAAACATCCATTTCACATCAAACTTTCACCAAACTTTGCAATTGAATTTGGTTCTATTTAACAACACAAAACCAAGTCCTAAAATAAAATAATTTTATTCTTTTTAGTACCCATTAATAATTAAATAAAATGGACCTTAGTTAATAAATCAAAATGGGTTTTAATTTATTTAAAACTCCATTTGAAATTTAAATATTTACAAAACCAAATCAGTAGGTTTTATTTGAAAATAAATAATACTTGGAAAACTTGTTTAAAATAATAAATAAGCTTTGATGTTTAATTAAAATAGTGAAACCTTTATTTTTAATAAACTTTGATATTAAATCCTTATTATTTTATTTTAAATAAACCTTTTCTATTTTTATAAAATAGAAATATTTTGTTTCAAAGGCCTGGCCAAGTTTTAATTTGGCTTATAAAATAATCCTTATTTAAATTTCTTCCTTTTATTTGAAAACCAAATCTTTTTATTAAAAGATAGTAATTCCAAATATTTTTATTTTCCTTTATTAAATATTTATCTTTTTAAATCCCTTTAGGATTTACCTTGATCAAAATAGGTTTTGAAAGTTTCCAAATGGATTCAAAAAGTTTCTTCTCACCCTGAAATTCAACAAAATTTTATTTTATTCATTTATTTTTCACATTACAAGATTTAGAAAATCTTGGGATGTGACATAAAGCAAAGAAATAAAGTGCAAGTAATAAAGACAACGAACAATTGCAGCAAGTGGCCCAATCCTTTCTTAGCAAAGGACAAGGCGGTGGAAATAGTTATAAGGACCAAACGTTCTCGAGGACACATGATAATTCTGTCAAGTGCTTTCGCTTCATATAACTGAGTAGTCTTCTTTGGTTTTGTAAGTGTTGTGTGGGTGAACCTGTGCTAATGTACCGACCTTAATTTGACTAATACATACTTGTGATTAAACCCCCTGCAAGAATCCGCAACTACAGGAAAGCAATTAATATATAAACCTAACCACAGCCTTAAACTCTGAGATCCTACGCTCCCTTGTGCAATGGTTTCCTAACGGGGGTTCAGGTTTCTGTCACTCTAGCAACCGCACAATTAGTAGCCAAATACATAATGCATTCCCCTAGGCCCATAAATGGTGAAGTATCATGTAGTCTACGTTCACATGACACCACTAGAAGAATAGCACCACAACTTCAATACTAAACCATTGAATAATATCTCAACACAAATTCACTACTAACAACATGACTTCTCCCATGTCCTCAAGAACGAAACGAAATACTCACAATACGTCATATGGATCAATATCAAATATGATATGGTGATGGATAACAATCTGAACATAAACAATAATCCAATGGTTCCACTCACAAGCATCAACTACAAAAGTAATCAACACCGGGAAAGTTTCCCCTAAGAACTATGCAAGTATTCAACACAATTGTTACAGCGGGATGGAGTGATGATGATGGTATTGGTGGAGATGATGGTGTGGATGATGATGATGATCCCGATGAAGTCTAGTGTCACATCCCAAAATTTTCCAAATTTTGAAATGTGAAAAATAAATAAACAAAATAAATAATTGATGAAATTTAGGGTGAAAAGAAACTTTTTGTTTCTAAATGGAAACATCAAAACCCATCTTGAACAAATTTGAATAAAAATGAATCCAACAAATTTCAATCAAGTGAAATACATTCATCAATAATGCATCTTGAAATTTAAACATTTCGAAAAGTTAAACCAAAACCCTAAAACCCTAATGGAATAAATCATTTCTAAGATCACTCAAAGACTATGGATTTTTTCCATATAGAAATTTAGCAACAAACATTTATAAATGATCAAAGATGATAAACAAAAATATTATCAACCCATAGAAATTGGTTTCACTTAATTTGGAGCCATGGACAAAAACTTATGAAGTTATTAAGATAAAGTAATTAAATTTCAAAGCTAATAAAGCTCCTATCTATAAACCATACCAAAATCTTGAGCAAATAAATCCTAAAGGGATTTAAAAATATAAACAAATATTAAATAAAATTATACAAATTGGAATCACAAATTTTGGATCTATAAATAAAAATATATGGATCTTATAAGACAATGAAAGAAAATAAATAAATAAGAAATATTTAAAAGCCAAATTAAATCTTGAATTAAATACATATGCAAATGAAATAAAGATAAATCAAATAAAATAAAGGGATAAGGAATATTCAAATAAAATAATATGACATTAACCAAATTCTATTCTATTTGAATAAAGACAAAATCCCTAATAGAAATGATTAATTAAATCATGAGAAAATAGTAAATTGGAATTTACCAAAGTGGATTAAAAAGTTATGTAATTAACTTAAAAGGATTATTTGAATAAAATTTATATGGATTTAAAACCCTATTTGATTTTATTGAAATAAAGACAATTGCCCAATTTAAATGATTAATAAATCATATTAAAAATATTTCAAATAAATCAAAGTAAATTATCTAACACACTTTTGAATAAATAAAACCTACTGAAAAAGGTTTGGTAAAAAATAGGATTCAAATAAGAGTTTGAAAATATATTTGAATAAAGACAAGTGCCTATTTTAAATAAATAATAAACCATAAATGAATAAAAGAATTATTCCTAAATTGGTCTTTAAAATACATGTTTAAAACAGTATAGAAACTTACTAAAAAGTTTGAAAATATTTGAATTGGAAAAGGGTTTGAAATCATTTGAATGAATTCAAAACAGAAAATGAAAATACAAAAAAGAAACGATTCAGATTAAAAAAAGGGAAACATACCAGCCCAGCAACCAGGCCCAACTAGCCAGACCACTCCCTCTCTCTCTGCGCGAAGCGTTTTTCTACCCACAGCCTTACCATCTCTTCTCACTAACGCACCGGCGCCACGCCACGCTGCCAGCCCTGTCATCATCTCTCCCATCCGCGCGCGACCAATTCCCCTCACCTCGCTGCCGTTCTTAGTCATAATTCCCTCGCGTAAATTCATTTCAATACACGAGTTAATCTCGCCCACGATCGCTCCCTCATAATCGCCTCGCCCTTCTCCTTCTTTCCCCTCAGACCTCACTCGACCAGAGCCACCAGGCTACGAGAATTTCTGCCTGCAACCTCACTGCCCCGACAAGCTTTTTCGGAGAATTCCGGCAACGTCCAACCTCCTCTTGCCTCCCAGTTCCTATGAGCACATTCCCCACCTCCCTACCCACCTCTCAGTACCAACCACTCTCCTGTGCGAGCACCGTAGCCTCGGCAGCAACATCGGCAGAACGCCGCCATCGTCTGCCACTTCTCCGGCAAAGCCCCCTGGTAAAACCTGACCGCCCTAACCCCTCTAGTTCACACGCGTGTATTAGCCATGACCTTGCGCATCTAATGGCATCATTTATTTTTCTTGGCGTGACCCATACCCTCGCCTCCGACGACGAGCAGACAAGCCCGACGCCTTCATGAACTCCGGCGAGCAATCCTCTTCGCTCTCGTGTGCCCCTTGGACAGCCGCGACCACCTCGAGCTTCAGCACGCCATGACGGGTCCGGTAATGATCTGCTCCCTCTCCCTCGCTTCCTATATCACCGGCAACATCACCGTCTGAGCGCGCTGCCGCCAGCCACCGTCGCAACACCGCCCATCTATGGTTGCCACCGTTTGAGCCATTCTATCTAGATCGTAGAGCTACGATAGATTCACTTAACGAAGGGGTACGAGATCATCTGTGCCATGCGTTCTTAGTTAGATCTGACAGCTGTAGTTGCTCGATCCGCACGAAACGGTATCAGCCAGTAGAATCATGACGCGTGGCCTGTGTTACGAATTAAAAACAAAAACTATCCTATTAGATGTTTGAATTTGTAAATTCCATAACTTTTAATTCACACGTCCAAATTTTGCAAACTTTATATCAATGGAATCATCAAAAAGAATACTTTCCAACCATGCACTTTTTTTAGTATTTTTCTTCTCTAAAATTGATTAATTTTGCAGAAACTTGTGTTGGCCTATTTTGATTATAAAATTTATTCTAAAAATGCTTTAAGGTAAAATCTTTTGTAAATGGATTGTTTTGAACCTACTGACCATATTAACCAACTTTTTGATTTAAAAATATATTTTATGACACTTAGGAATTATTCCTTTGAATTAAAGCATTTCTAGTTAAATAAAAATGTTGAATATGATTTAAAAATGCTTTTTGAGTAGAACATTTTGAAAATGGTTTAAATTAAACTCTCTGACCCTAAACACCATTTTTTGGATTTAAAAATGTATTTGATTAACCCTAGTAAAATTATTATTTTGTTTAAAGACATTTCTAACAAAATAAATGGTGCTTGATTTAAAAATGGTTTTTGAATGAAACCTTTTATAAATAATTTTGTTTTAAAACACATTGAGCATAAAAACTAAAATTTACGTATAAAAATATATTTGGAAAACACTAGAAATTATTACTTTGATTTAAATCATTTCTAACAAAACAAAAATGATTTAAAATGGCCTATTTTCACTAACTTGGTTTTAGATGGTTTTGCCACTATTATAAATGACCAATAGATGTTTTAGAATGCTATAACCTAATAGAAACCACTTTTACAAATAAAATAATCTTTTGCATGCTTGCATGCATTGCTTTGTTTTTATTATTTTATGTGGTGAATTGTTTGAATGCTAGATTGAATTTGTGCCTTGATTGAATTGTAGTGAAATTTGAAGAGTGTGACAATTGCAAGATCAAGGAGTGAACTTATATTCTCTACCAAAAAGTCAAGTGGTGCTTCATACTTTTGTCCCATTATTTTCACTATGCATTAGTGATATTTCTGAGTAGGACTTGCATGAATTTTCCAAGTGTTAACCATGCCATGGGAAATCCTAGTAGTTGATTCCTTAGTAGAATTTTCCCTAAGTTAAGATTCCTACCACTATCATGCTTAGCCTAGATAGTAGCAAACAAGGGTGATTTATATACATACTATGGAAATTTTGCTAAGTCTTTTGACTTATGTTTTTGCTTAATAAAACAACTATGTGAATGAATCACCTGGGTGGAATGGTAATTGCTTGGATGGATTTTTGTTGAGTGGTTAACAGGGCCCCATTTTCATGGCTTACCCTGTGTATCTCACTTGTGGAATGCCACACAGGAATAAAGAGATTTGAGATGTCAAATGTTGAGAAGCCTCAAGTGCAGCCACTTGGAATTATGGGCTCTGCCTGGATCATACAGGTTGCAATAACTTAGCCAAATGGACAGTTGGTGGTAGGGGGTGATAGGTTTGGGAACGCATCCATTTTGGTCTAAGGGAAGGCTTCTGAAAGATCTTTCTCGATGCATGTCGAGTCTTGTGGGGAAAGTGCACCACCTCTCGAGTGAGTAAAATCTAAGTACTTAGCCGTGTCCCCGGCAATGGACAATTTGAGCATCAAGACATGGAAGCTATCAAGGATCTCCTCATCCCAAGTTCTAAGTTAAAAGTTTGTGGTTGAACAAGGGTAAAGGATCACCATTTTTTATTGGTAGATTCCTTGGGTGATTTTGACAAACAAAAACTTAGTGTTTTCAAATGATAAGAAAAATCTATTTTGAGCAAAGCAAGCCTAAGATCCACTTAGCCAAATGCATATAGATGATAGATACCACTATTCTACCATAGTATCACTTGCCAATACAATTCAAATGTATTGACCCTTGTGGCTGTAACTTATTATGTTGCAGGTTTGTTTGATGTTAGTGAAGTGTGTTGAATAGGATTACATGTCTACAACCAACATGATTGCCTGTGGCACTTTGAAGATGAAGGACTCCATGCTATATAGTTATTTCTGCTGCATTATAATGAGATAGCCAAATGAGCTATGTAAGATGTAATGAATTATTTTATTCCTGGTTATAAAGTTGTACTATGACCTTTGTTTCTTGATATTACATCTTAAACTGTGGATGCTAGCTATTGATTCAGGGACTAGCATTGTAAACACAGGGATCTCTACCTTATTAAAGGTTGGGACCTCTACAGATGGTATCAGAGCACTGTGTTTCCTATAGGATTGTAACCCTAGGATTGGACAAAACCCCTTAGAAAATATAGGAGTTGTATTTGTTCCAAAACTTATTTACAAACAATCTTGTATACTCTCTCCTCAACCTTTTGGTTTTGATTCTACATCTCTTATTTTTCAACTTGATGGACAAAAACTTCAACTTGAGCAAAGACTTCACCAACACCAATGACTTCAACTTTGGATTCACCAAGGACTTCAACTTTTACATCACTAAGAACTACAAGTGAGACAAGAAATAATACTCAAGACTTGGAGACTAAGGAAACATAACTTAGAAGGAACCATCATCACATTTGAGCTTGTGACCAAGATGCAAGAATTTTTCCAAGGAAACCATCATCTTGTTCATAAAGAAACAACTAAGAAGGATGGAATGATCTCAAGTGAAACCTATAGTTGTACCACCATACTAGTGTTTAGTTAGATCAATCACACCAACTTATGAGGTGTAGCAAAAATACTTATTGCCTAAAAATATGTTTGAATCTTGTTGTTTGAGTGGAATGTTTGATTGTGATTGCTTGCACATTGCTTGTGTGAATTTTTGTGTGTGAGTAGACTTCTTCCCTAGAAATCTTTTGCCTACTCTAATCCCAATCCAACCCAAGCAGATGACTTCTCCAAGAGACCACAACTCCAACATCAAGGATGGTGACAACAACAACAACCAAGAGATGCACATGAGAGAACAACTTCTAGCAACCCAAGCCCAATTGAATCAAGTGACAACTCAATTTTTAGCCAACAACAATGGGTTAGACCCAACCATGCAAAAGTTTTTGGAAACCCAATCCCAATTGTTGCAAAGGATGACAAATCAAATGATCAACATGAGAAGCAACCATTCCCAAAGTGATTGTGACAACAATGATATCAAGGATGGTATTATAGAAGGAACTCAAGCTTGCAATATTTGTGGAGACATGAAACACACTTACAAAGAGCATGAGGATCAATGCCCTAATTGTGAAGAGAAGCGTCCAACTAAATAATGCCCCACATCTCAAGTGACTTGTTTCCTATGTGAAGGAAATAATCATGTCCCTATTCAATGCCCCATCTATCCTATAGTTCAACAAATGAAACAAGATGGAATGCATCAAATGTTTGGAAACCTCCACAAGGGAACAACTTCTACCAAGAAGGATGAAGGCAAAGTCAGAACCATGCCTCATAAAGCCACAACCAAAGTGACCACAAAGTGTTGCTACTCTTGTGAAGAAGAAGGTCATATCTCCATTAACTTCCCCAAGAAGAGAGAAATATTTCCCACCTTTGTGGTGAAATATGAAGAGCATAAACTATAAGAACTCCTAGCTTTGGAGAGACCCAAAAAGAAGAAGAAGGACAAAAGACAGTTGCAATGTTACAATTGCAAAGAGATGGGACACTATTCTAGTGATTGCCCAGAAAAGAAGAAGAACCAAGGAAGCAAACAAGAGGCAATGATACCAAATTAAAAGAAGGATATTAGCCAAGTGATGTGCAACAAATGCAAAAAGCCAGGCCATTATGCACCACATTGTCCAGAAAAGAAGAAGTAAAAGACAAGCATGCCTATGAAGGATCTCAGCCTTGTCACATGTTTCAAGTGTGAAAATCAATGACACTATGCAAACCTCTGTCCAGATAAGCTACATCAAGATCCCAAGTAAGCCAAGATGTAATCTAGATGAAAACCTTTTTAAGGGTGGTAGTACCCTAGTTGCCTTATAGCCAACTTGTAACCTCTAGCCTTCCCAAATCTCGGGAAGAGATTTCTTTTAAGGGTGATAGCCTGTCACATCCCAAAATTTTCCAAATTTTTAAATGTGAAAAATAAATAAATAAAATAAAATAATTGTTGAAATTTAGGGTGAAAAGAAACTTTTTGTTTATAAATGGAAACATCAAAACCCATCTTGAACAAATTTGAATAAAAATGAATCCAACAAATTTCAATCAAGTGAAATACATTCATCAATAATGTATCTTGAAATTTAAACATTTGGAAAAAGTTAAACCAAAACCCTAAAAACCCTAATGGAATAAATCATTTCTAAGATCACTCTAATACTATGGATTTGATCCATAGATAAATTTAGCAACAAACATTTATAAATGATCAAAGATGATAAACAAAAATATTATCAACCCATAGAAATTGGTTTCACTTAATTTGGAGCCATGGACAAAAACTTATGAAGTTATTAAGATAAAGTAATTAAATTTCAAAGCTAATAAAGCTCCTATCTAGAAACCATACCAAAATATTGATCAACTAAATCCTAAAGGGATTTAAAAATATAAACAAATATTAAATAAAATTATACAAATTGGAATCACCAATTTTGGATCTATAAATAAAAAGATATGGATTTTATAAGGCAAGGAAAGAAAAAATAAATAAGAAATATTTAAAATCCAAATTAAATCTTGAGTTAAATCCATAAGCAAATTAAATAAAGATAAATCAAATAAAATAAAGGGATAAGGAATATTCAAATAAAATAATATGACATTAACCAAATTATATTCTATTTGAATAAAGACAAAATCCCTAATAGAAATGATTAATTAAATCATGAGAAAATAGTAAATTGGAATTTACCAAAGTGGATTAAAAAGTTATCTAATTAACTTAAAAGGATTATTTGAATAAAATTTATATGGATTTAAAACCCTATTTGATTTTATTGAAATAAAGACAATTGCCCAATTTAAATGATTAATAAATCATATTAAAAATATTTCAAATAAATCAAAGTAAATTATTTAACACACTTTTGAATAAATAAAACCTACTGAAAAAGGTTTGGTAAAAATTAGGATCTAAATAAGAGTTTGAAAATATATTTGAATAACGATCAGTGCCTAATTTAAATAAATAATAAACCAAAAATGAATAAAAGAATTATTACTAAAATGGTCTTTAAAATACATGTTTAAAACAGTATAGAAACTTACTGAAAAGTTTGAAAAGATTTGAATTGGAAAAGGGTTTGAAATCATTTGAATGAATTCAAAACAGAAAATGAAAATTGAAAAAGAAAAAGAAAAAGATTCGGATTAAAAAAAAGGGAAACAGACTAGCCCAGCAACCAGGTCCAACTAGCCAGCCCACTCCCTCTCTTTCAGCGCGAAGCGTTTTTCTACCCGCAGCCTTACCCTCTCTGCTCACTGACGCACCGGCCCCATGCCACGCTAGCAGCCCTGTCAACATCTCTCCCACCCGCGCGCGACCAATTCCCCTCACCTCGCTGTCGTTCTTAGTCATAATTCCCTCGCGTAAATTCGTTTCAATACACGAGTTAATATTGCCCGTGACCGCTGCCTCATAATCGCCTCACCCTCCTCCTTCTTTCCCCTCAGACCTCACTCGACCGGAGCCACCAGGCTGCGAGAATTTCTGCCTACAACCTCGCTGTCCCGACAAGCTTTTCCGGCGAATTCTGGCAACGTCCAACCTCCTCTTGCCTCCCGGTTCCTACGAGCACATTCCCCACCTCCCTACGCACCTCTCAGTACCAACCACTCTCCCGCGCGAGCACCGTAGCCTCGGCAGCGACATCAATAGAACGCCGCCGTCGTCTGCCACTTCTCCGGCGAAGCCCCTGGTAAAACCTAACCGCTCTAACCCCTCTAGTTCACACGCATGTATTCGCCACGACCTTGCGCATCTAACGGCATTGTTTATTTGTCTTGGCGTGACTCGTACCCTCCCCTCCGACGACGAACAGACAAGACCAACGCCTTCGTGAACTCTGGCGAGCAATCCTCTTCGCTCTCATGCGCCTCTTAGACAACTGCGACCACCTCGAGCTTCAGCACGCCACGGCGAGTCCGGTAATGAGATTCTCCCTCTCCCTCGCTTCATGTATCGCCGGCAACATCATCGTCTGAGTGCGCCGCCGCCAGCCACCGTCGCAGCGTCGCCCATCTGTGGTCGCCACCATTTGAGTCGTTCGATCTAGATCGTACAGCTATGATAGATTCACTTAACGAAGGGGTACGAGATCATCTGTGTCGTGCATTGTTAGTTAGATCTGACGGCTGTAGTTGCTCGATCCGCACAAAATGGTATCATCTAGTAGAATCATGACGCGTGTCCTGTCTTACGATTTAAATACAGAAACTATCCTATTAGATGTTTGAATTTGTAAATTCCATAACTTTTAATACACACGTTCAAATTTTGCAAACTTTATATAAATGGAATAAAAAAGAATACTTTCCAACCATGCACTTTGTTTAGTATTTTGCTTCTATAAAATTGATTGTTTTTGCAGAAACTTGTGTTGGCCTATTTTGATTATAAAATTTATTCTAAAAATGCTTTAAGGTAAAATCTTTTGTAAATGGATTGTTTTGAACCTACTGACCATATAAACCAACTTTTTGATTTAAAAATATATTTTGTGACACTTAGGAATTATTCCTTTGAATTAAAACATTTCTAGTTAAATAAAAATGTTGAATATGATTTAAAAATGCTTTTTGAGTTGAACCTTTTGAAAATGGCTTAAATTGAACTCTCTGACCGTAAACACCATTTTTTGGATTTAAAAATGTATTTGATTAACCCTAGTAAAATTATTACTTTGTTCAAAGACATTTCTAACAAAATAAATGGTGCTTGATTTAAAAATGGTTTTTGAATGAAACCTTTTGAAAATAATTTTGTTTTAAAACACATTGACTATAAACACTAACCTTTGTGTTTAAAAATATATTTTGCAAACAATAGAAATTATTACTTTGATTTAAATCATTTCTAACAAAACAAAAATGATTTAAAATGGCCTATTTTCACTAACTTGGTTTTAGATGGTTTTGCCACTATTATAAATGACCAATAGATATTTTAGAATGTTATAACCTAATATAAACCACTTTTCCAAATAAAATAATCTTTTGCATGCTTGCATGCATTGCTTTGTTTTTATTATTTTATGTGGTGAATTGTTTGAATGCTAGATTGAATTTGTGCCTTGATTGAATTGTAGTGAAATTTGAAGAGTGTGACTATTGCAAGATTAAGGAGTGAAATTATATTCTCTACCAAAAAGTCAAGTGGTGCTTCATACTTTTGTCCCATTATTTTCACTATGCATTAGTGATATTTCTAAGTAGGACTTGCATGAATTTTCTAAGTGTTAACCATGCCATGGGAAATCCTAGTAGTTGATGCCTTAGTAGAATTTTCCCTAAGTTAAGATTCCTACCACTATCATGCTTAGCCTAGCTAGTAGCAAACAAGGGTGATTTATATACATACTATGGAAATTTTGCTAAGTCTTTTGACTTATGTTTTTGCTTAATAAAACAACTATTTTCATGGGTGGAATGGTAATTGCTTGGATGGATTTTTGTTGAGTGGTTACCAAGGCACCATTTTCATGGCCTACCCTATGTATCTCACTTGTGGAATGCCACACAGGAACAAAGATATTTGAGATGTCAAATGTTGAGAAGCCTCAAGTGCAGCCACTTGGCATTATGGGCTCTACCTGGATCATATAGGTTGCAATAACTTATCCAAATGGACAGTTGGTGGTAGGGGGTGATAGGTTTGGGAACGCGTCCATTTTGGTCTAAGGGAAGGCTTCTGAAATATCTTGTCTCGATGCATGTCGAGTCTTGTGGGGAAACTGCACCACCTCTCGAGATAGTAAAATCTAAGTACTTATCCGTGTCCCCGTCAATGAACAATTTGAGCATCAAGACATGGAAGCTATCAAGGATCTCCTCATCCCAATTTCTAAGTTAAAAGCTTGTGGTTGAACAAGGATAAAGGATCACCAATTTTTATTGGTAGATTCCTTGGGTGATTTTGACAAACAAAAACTTAGTGTTTTCAAATGATAAGAAAAATCTATTTTGAGCAAAGCAAGCCTAAGCTCCATTTAGCCTGCATATAGATGATAATACCACTATTCTACCATAGTATCACTTGCCAATACAATTCAAATGTATTGACCCTTGTGGTTGTAACTTATTATGTTGTAGGTTTGTTTGATGTTAGTGAAGTGTGTTGAATAGGATTACAAGTCTACAACCAACATGATTGCCTGTGGCACTTTGAAGATGAAGGACTCCCTGATATATAGTTATTCCTCCTGCATTGTAATGAGATAGCCAAATGAGCTATGTAAGATGTAATGAATTATGTTATTCCTGGTTATAGAGTTGTACTATGACCTTTGTTTCTTGATATTACATCTTAAACTGTGGATGCTAGCTATTGATCTAGGGACTAGCATCGTAAACACAGGGATCTCTACCTTATTAAAGGTTGGGACCTCTACATCTAGCTTGATGATGGTGTTGATGGCGACGATCTCCCCTCTCCAGGAAGGGATTTCCCCGTCAGAAATTTGTCGGCCGGAGAGCTCTTTCTCTCTCGGTGTTTTCCGCCTCGTAGAGGCGGCGGAATCTTTCTGTGGTCGTTCCCTGTGTATTAGGGTTTCGAGGAGAAGATATAGGCGAGAGGGCGGAGCCAGAGGTGGGCCACACCCCCTGTAGGCGCAGCCTAGGGGTGGCCCACACCTGGGGGGTGTGGGCCCCCTGTGGCCCATCTCCGCCTCCCCTTCTGGCATTCTTCGTCTTCTGGGAAAATATGATTTTCCGTAGTTTTTCTGGTATTTTTCTGATCTTCGCGAAATTGCATCAAAACACCTCTTTTCCATCAGAAACCTGACTCCGGCAGTTCATCCTCCAAGAATCATCCAACATGCAAAAACAGATGAAAAGACATAAGTAACACCTCTTAATAAGAAATATATCAATGAATAGAGGCAAATTATGATATAGAATGGTGATGCAAATTGGACGTATCAGCTCGTCTTGGGGCTTGCTCGTCAACTATATGCCTACTTGGTCGTGATGGCGGCGATTTGACCCCCGCCAACGGCATCAACGACCAGGAAAAGGGAGAGGTGGCAACGGCCAAGGGCCGGCAGCAACGAGAATTGTGCGCACGAGAGAGACATGGACCTGTACATGGAGGTCGGACGTGGCAATATCCTATCGCTATAGCCTATGGGCCTACGGGAGGGGGCTGAAGCCAGGAGGTGCCCTACTTGCAACCATGCCCCTTCTCCGATGCAGCCCTGCCTGCCTCCTCGGCGCCAAGCTCCTGTTCCGATGAGGACGATATGTAGCAGGGGGCCGCCGCGGGTGGAGCAGGGGAGCTATGGGGAGGGGATAGGGCATCGGGAATCAGTGGAGGAGGGCCTCGCTAGGGCTGGTAGGGACGCAACCGACAGTGGTGCTCGAGGCCGGACGGTGGTGATCAGGGCTGGTGGTGCTCCGGGCTGGTGGAGGCGTGGTCGATCGATGCTCAAGGCCAGTGGTGCTCCGGGATGGTGGAGGCGGGGTCGGTCGATGCTCAAGGACGGTGGTTCTCTAGGCTGGTGGAGGCGGGGTCGGACGATGCTCAAGGCTGGTGTGGGCAGCGGGGATGCGGGTAGGGTTGTGCTCCCATGGGATGCAGCCATGGCGGCGCTTCCTGCCCGTGTCCACGAGCGGGGGCATGTCAAGGATGGAGATATAAAGATTTGTAAAATAAATACGGATCTCAATGTAGCAGATGCGTTGACTAAAACTCTCCCTAGAGCAAAACATGATCTACACCAGAACTCCATGGGTGTTAGATACATCACTATGTAACTAGATTATTTTCTCTAGTGCAAGTGGGAGACTGAAGGGAATATGCCCTGAGAGGCAATAATAAAGTGTTTATTATGTGTATTCCAAGTATATTATAGATGTTTATTTTGCATGCTATAATTGTATTAATATGGAAACATTAATACATTTATGTTTAATAAACAAACATAAAGTTCCTAGTTATGCCTCTCTCATAAACTAGCTCGTTGATTAACAAGATGATCACAGTTTCCTGATCATAGACATTGGATGTTGTTAATAACAAGATCACAACATTAGTGTAATGATGTGATGAACATTCATCCTAAGTATAGCATTACGATCAAAGTCATTGAGTTTATATTGCTATAACAACTTACGAAGTGATCCTAATCCTTAGACCATGAGATCATGTCAATCACTAACACCGGAAGAGTTTCTTTATGACATCAAACGTCACACCGTAACTGGGTGATTATAAAGATGGCTTCAGAACTACTAAAGTGTTTTGTTGAGGCTCATGGATCAAGAGTGCAATTTGTCATCCCGATGACGGATAGATATAATTCGGGCCCTCTCGGTGATATAACATTGGTTAGCTTACAAGCAAGTGATTTGATCACTAGAATGTTATATCACGGGAACGAGAAAAGAGTGCAAGCCGGCGAGCGCGTTATCTTTCTCGCGCATCTGGCGCGCGGCCTGGCCTTTCCGGCCAGCGCCTTCTTCCTTTCTTTCCTTGCGCGCATTGATATCCGCCTCCACCATAACGGCCCGAATGCACTCGGCATTCTGGCCCACTTTGTATCATTCTGCGAATGCTACCTCAGGATCCAGCCGGATCTCGGGCTCTTCTGTCGGCTCTTCCTGATCCGGCCACAAGTGCAATACGCCAAGGGGCCGCTCGTGCCCTGCGGCAGCGCCTCCATCTACTCCCGCTCGCAAACCGGTTACCCCAAGTTCAAGCTGCACGACATAGTTAAACTGTGGTAGCAAACGTACTTCTATGTACGGAACTTGGGGTCTGAAGACCGCCTCAACCTCCCGGCCTTCCAGGACATTGAGTCTAGCCGGGTGCACTGGGAGGAGAATATATTCGATGCCAAGGCGGAGTCAGATGCCCTGCTGCAGCGGATGAGGTCGCCGGTCACGGCTGGCCTTACCGGCGTCGACGTGAAGCTGAGCTGGGCCAGTCGGCTGATGATTCCCCTGCAGCAGCGAGCACACAAGATGTGCTACTACTCCGGGCGCCTTGACCCGACCCGGCTGTCCCGCCGCGATCCCTCCTTCGCCAACCTTTACGAATGGGTGTGTATGATCACCAAGGAGAAGATCAAGGCCGACTGGCGCTTCGGTCTGGCTCCTTACACGCGCGAGAATTGCGCACCCCGGGTAAGTGTGACTTGCCCCTTTTCTTGCTTTTCTTTCGTTCTTTCTTTATCCAGCATCACCGCTTGATCCGGCTATTACTCGATTCCTCTTTCGCAGACCTTCCCTTGCATCATCCAGGAAGAGGGTGAGGAGCCCCTCCAGGTCTTCACCGCCGACCTCTCCGAGCCGCGCCCGCGCTGAACCAACAGTGAGGGCTCAGACGGCGAGGAGGGATTCTTCCCCAGCCGGGGCGACAAGGCAGTGGAGGATCCGCATGGCCTCGCGCCAGAGGAGAGCGACAACACCGCACCGCCCCGAGCCTACATAGAAACATGTCGGCGAGGGTTCCTCGAGCATTGCCGTCGCGACTGAAGCGGGTGGGGGTTCCTCCACGCCCTGGCCGGACCACGGGTGGCCGGAAGAGGTCTGTACCCTTGGTGCAGGGGTAAGTTTTCTTGCATTTGCTCTCTCTATCTTGTTCTTTCTTTCTCTCGCATCTGCCTTTGTTCCTGTCTTGATCTTTTCTTCTTTTCACAGCTTTGCTCTTTCCTTTGCTGCGAGCCCAGCTCGCAGCGCGCCCTCTGCCTCGCCACCTCGCGATCCTCCGCCCCAGCCGGATGCCCCTCGACGGATCCTCTGCCTCACGCGAACGAGACCATGCCCCCATGTAATATCCAAGCATTAGAGCTCAGAAATAAGCTGAACCCATATGTGTGCATTACATTCGTGCATAGAAAATCTGAATAATTTTCGCGCTTTTGAACAAAACTTGTCAAAGTGATTGAAGCTTCTCTTAACTTGATGGAATTGAAGTAGATCATCAAGTTGATTGCGATAAGTTTCAATATGACCTTTGCTAAAACCTTATTTTGGGTAAAGGATATTTGATCTAAGGATAGATCAAATGTAATAGAAGTTAAACCCAAATACATTACTTAATGATTTATATTTGGTCCTTAAGTAATCATATCCTAGTATTCATTACACAACCCATGAATACCAAGCTAAGAATATAACCCAAGTAACAAGAATTCAATAACTAAGACTTGACCTATATAATTCTTATCCATTCCTACCATGAGTATCATGGTAAAACCTAACTTTAACTCTTTACTGTGATTGAGTAGGAAAGAAACCAAGTCAAGATCATGCACCATATATCTTTCTTTCCATATCAATCCTTATGGAATCCTATCTCAATATCTGTTGTTCATCAATATTGATTAGTCAATTATTGATTCACCCATTTCTTAATCTATCAACTCTTGACCATATCATAGCATACATTTAAGTGCCTATAAAGAAACAACTAAGAAGAGGTAAATAGTAATGCTAGTTTTAGATAACATCTATAGGATGGGAGTGATTGAATAGAATCAAATCAATATGATAATTGATGGAGTTAAATCACTCCTAAATGAATAGAAGAGTTATCTATATTATATAGTTATATGGTAGTAAATAAGATTACAAGGATGAATCCTGAAGATAGTTACCAGTAGTAATTCTATTGGATCAAGTGGGCATAGTCCATGAATAAACAACCCTTAATCCAATAAGAGATACTAAGAAGATAATTCCAATACAATTGTAAGGTTGTATTGATAAAGCCTTGATTAGCCAACTGAAAATCTAAGCTATAGATGATTAAAGGATTATAAGGATCACGCCTTACTCACCAAGATTGAATACGTATACCCTGCATAAGTAACAATGGTGGGTAGAACATGATTGAAACCCTAGTATAGATAAGTTAGCCTAGAGTAGTCATTAAAATTCACATTAAAATAATGTGAGGTTGGAGTATGAGTTATTAGAGTAAAGTAAATGTAAGATAGTATGATTAAATTAAAGCTATTATAACATGGAGTTATGGAAGTACTGTTATTCTTCTTAAAGGATAGTAAGATTTAGATAAAGGTAGTTTGATGTATACATCTACTAGAAAAGTATTAGTGATGGATGATTAAGGAAGAGTATGAGTGGAGTTTGAAGGAACTACTTGTTGGATTGGAGGTTATCAACAGTAGAGTAGTGGATATAACCAAGTATGGATATGAGAAAACTATAAAAGCTTTAGCGTCAAGCTCATTGGATTTTTAAATGGATTTAGGAGAACAAAAGGTGGATAAGAATATTTTTATGAAATAAAGCTCATCATGTTAACCATGATGATGGATAGGAAGAAGTAGTATATCTAGGAAAGGAATTCCTTAATCAGAAGTCTATAATTATGAATTAGGGAAGATAAGAATTCTTAGTAAAACCCTAAACCCTAAATCTATGATCAAGCTTAATATCCAGCTCATCTGTTGGATAAATCATTTTATCTCCACAATGTTTTATAGGAATAGTTATATAGCAAATCACTTAAGCACATCTTTGTTAACTCCAATTATCATAACCAAATGTGCTTAGGAGTTATTTCTATCAATCCTTTTCATAAGGAATTCTAGTTAATAACTTCTTATTTTTAAAAAAGTGATATCGTTAAAGATCACAAACAAAAAAGATAATATGCTTAGTCATAAAATTTCTCAACAAAATAATATATGTATGGTAAGAACCTTAAACCCTAGAGTAAGCATTTACCGTTCAAACTCTAACTACTATGTTAGTTATAATAAAATATCTACAATATTGTTCCCTAGATCTATGGGAGTAATATTAACCAAATAATTTCCTTTTCATATCATACATCAAATAATGATATAAGATCATTATATAAAAATTTCCATTCAAACTATGAGCACATTAAAATTAAGTTTTCTTTAAACAAACAAGGAAATCTCATCTAATTAAGCCATGGATGATTATAGAAAGAAAATTAATAACAAAGACTTATACAGAATATTAAAATGGATATATATATAAATAAAATAAATAAATATAAAACATTTATCATAAAAGTTCACAAAAGAACTCACAGTTAATACAAATTGTTGCTGCAAGTATCTAGCAAATAAATCTTATAAAATAAAGTTCAAACCAAATGTCAAAATACAAATCTGAAAATAAAAATAGAAAAACAGAAAAGAAAAACCAATAAAAAACATTTCCTGGCCGTGCCCCAACTTCCCTCCTTCCTATCTGTCGCCCACGTGCAGCCCACAAAGGCCCAACAGCGAGCCCAGCTTGTCCTCTTCTCTGGCTGACAGGTGGGACCGAAGAAGGACTGCGGGTTGAGCTGAAAGAATCGCCAGGGGTTTTTCCGCAAAAGTGACGTCATCGTCATCCTCACGCACAAAGGCAGTTCGCTGGAGGAGTCCGCTGCCTCTCGATGCCGTCATCATCGTCAGCCGTGCGTTGAGATGCTCGCCGCCGTTTTAGAGGGGGATAAGAAGGCCACCTCGACATCCTGCCTCATTCCTATCCCCATCTCCTCCTTATCCTCTCTGTTTTGAATGGAGCCGAAACCTAGCTCGCCGGAGACATTGGTCGTCGTCGCTCTGAAGCTTCCCAAGCCCTATTGAGCTCACCGTTGGAATCGTCGTACCGTGCTGGTTCATCTCGTGGAAGGAATCGGTCGCGCACACCCTTACTCGAGCTCACGTCCTCGTCCTTCCGAAGTCCGACCACCGTTGATTCGCCGTCTTCAGGCCTTCCTCGACCTCACTGAATCTACTACAAGCACCGTGGTGAGTCCCTGATCCTCCCGAGGCTCTCCAAGCTTTCATTTGCTTCCTAGATCAAGCGTTCATCATATATATGTGCGCTTTGCCGCTCGTTTTCGCCGTACTTCTTGTTATGATGACCTTTAGGGGGCGGCGCTGCCACTATTAGGTTCAGTAGACACCCCTGCATCGAACGCCCCTACTCGCGCGTCCCAAAACCCACTCATGCGCCGTCTCCGACGATGTTCCGACAAGGTTCTGGCGAGCTGATGTCAGGGTGATGTCACCCTTGACCTGGTCAGCCCTTTGACTGGTCTTTGCCCAGGTGGCGTGTGACGTGGCCCATGGCCCATTTGTCATTGACTGGGAGTAGAAATAAGGCCGGTAACAAATGCATTTTCTAACTTGAGAAGATGATGTGGCCACTGGCCAACTCGTCAGTGACTAGGGCTAGTTGTGGGTGCGGTGTAAAAAGCCTAGTGTGTGTTTAGGAAATAAATCAAATATTGCAAATCCAAATTTAAATATTTCAGGAATAAAATAAAATCATTAAATCTTATTAAATCCATAACTTTTGTTTTATAGTTCAGAAAAATATGTGTAATATATGAAAAAAATTAGGAAAATAAAATCTATAACTTAAAACCATTATCAAACATTATTATGTTAATAGTTTAAATAATTATTATTTAATAAATATTTTAAAAGTAATAAAACTTTGATAATTCCTATTTTAATAATGGTAAATGTTAAAAATATAAATAAAATACAAAAAATCTTGGAAAAATAAAAACAATACTTTAAAACTATAATCATGCATTATTATTTCACTTAAATAAGTATTTATTATTTATTAAGTATTTATAAAGTAATAATTCTTATAAAAATCATATCTTATTGTTTATAAATCACAAAAATAAGGTCTACTTGTTAAAAATATAATATTCCACTTTTAAAGTAAATAAAAACTTAATACTATAGTAATTTGAATTTAAACCTATTTCCTTCGTTAATAGTTCATATAAGGGTAAATAAAATTTGTTACTATTTCTAAAATTGGTCAATTAAGTCTAATAAATAGTATTAGTCTTAAATATTAATAGTATGAACTCATAATGGTTCAAAACATTATAAATACAATTTTATTGAATTATACTTCAACCATCAGTTTACCAAACTATCACAACACTATAGTGCATCCATAAGTAGTTAAGTAATATTATTTCTTTGTTTATAAACTATAACCACTCATCTATAAAAAGGTAAATGATACTATTCCATTATAAAATCAAGAAACCACTACACCAACTAAAAATATAACCATTCTTAAGTAACCTTAAGGAAACATTACCAGGTACACAAGGTACCAATATCATAAGCATTAAACTTTTTTTTGAAGGCTAAAACAGTAGGGTAAAAAACCCACTAAATTTTTATATAATATAAAAAGTTACAAAAAAATATTTACAAACTCAATCCACCTCAAAGAAGAGGGATAACATTCTAAGCAGCTATCTCCTGTCTAAATTAATTTCAATCCAATTTTTAAGGTCCTGATGATACTTCTTAATTCTATAAAGGACCCATCTTAATTCCTGGGCTACAATAGCCTTCCAGTTCTCCATCGATGCATGCTGATTATTGAAGATTTCATTATTTCTGCAAATCCAAATGCCCCAAGTTCCAAGTATCAGAATTTCCATTGCAAAAGGGACATTAAGATATTTTTTAATACTGGCTAAGGCTTCAAAGATATTTTGATCAGCCATATTGACCTGTGAAATTTCAGCCCAGCAAGCTCTTGCAAAAGGGCATTCCCAAAACAAATGCAGGCTGGTTTCTTCACTGTTGCAACCCTGGAAAACACAGTCATAAGATGCCAGAGAAAAACATTTCCTTTTCAGAAGGTTTCTTGTGTTGAGTCTATCAAGCAGTAGGAGCCATGTAACACCCTCGGAATCGGCCCTATGCAAGTTTCAGCGCTTCCCGCCAAACCCGCATAGAAACGATTCAAAGGTGCCCACCAGGCACTTGCGTGCGGGTGGAAAACGAAGTAATATCATTACACAATAGTCCTCGATGGAACCCACAAAACATATATATACAACAGCGACTCAAAGAGTCAAGAATACAGATATACAATACAAAGATCCAAATCACCTGTAAAACGATATAGCGTCAAATGCGGACAAGATGCAAATTGAGCTAAGAGCCCGAAGGATAACCAATGGCGTCCATAATACCCTGCCAGGCCAAGCGGAAGGGTAACCACGCTAACGACGTCGATCTCAAAACCTGCTTAAACAAAAGGGGTGCCGACAAAGGGCAAAGGAAAAGAGAGCGGTCGATTGAGGCCAAGACTGCAGCGAGGCTAGAATTCGGGTCCTCGCCTACATAGGTATGGTGGATCAAGGCGGCTGGCATGCACTAAACAACCTATAGAGACTCGATACAACTAGCGTCTATCGAGAGGGTAAGAAAGACCTATTCGAACCAACGATACTACCACCAAACATACCCATCGGTATTTCCCCTCGAGACCAAACGAGGAAGTCAACCGAGGAACTCACACAGTTGGCCGTTTTATTCATTCCGTTATAGTGGCGGCAATTACTAGCCAAATGTAGATAGCATGAGTCATCCTGATAGAATAAGCAGTGGGCACTTTTAGTTAACCATTCCGTTGTAGTTGCAACACTTACTAGTCGATACAATTAGCATGAGATATCCCAAAACCCAGCGGTTGTTGGTACTTTTATTTAGCCATTCCGTTGCGGTGAAGCTGATTACTAGTCATATCGGATACAAGTCAAATTATAACGATAAACTTTAGTTATAGTTGTCTATGATCGAGAAGCGTGCTCCAAGTCGTCCATAACCGCGGACACGGCTTTTGAAAGATTTAGCCCTGCGGTGCACCAAAGTATCCACACGCACTTGACCCTTTTGCCGGATCGTTAACATACACCCATCGGTATGTCGGCGGGGCCTAAGTCATGACGTTTCCGGACCCAAAGCAAGTACATGGGGCCAACCCACTAAGCTACCATAGCGAAGTCGGACGGTCTCGAGACGGACTCGGGGTTTGCGTCAATGGTATGTATTTGGGAACCCGAAAATGAGGCTGGGCTTGTCGATACTGCGAAAACACTCCGCTTACCTAAACAGTACAGTTGCAAGATGCACAATTTAAATTAAGCGATAAAGCATGGCATAAGTAAATGCGAAAGTAATAAAGCCCCAAACTACTTGGCCCCCAAGATGACTTGGAATCAGGTACTAAATCGATGGGGGTGCCCATACACCCCACCTGTGGTTAGCGCGCTCGATCTCGGAACAGGTGTCAAGAACTCGGGGTCCTACGGGACACCAGTGAGCGGTTAAAAACCAAATAACATATATTTCCCACCGGTGCCTCTGCATTTACCTACTTCAATTTTAGTTATTAAACAATAATTAAAGCCATGATCATTTCCAACATTAAACATGTGGCAACACTCCAACAAGCGTAGTCTTGGCGACACGCATAGCACTTGAGCAAGCGACTACGCGCCAAGTCCAACTATCTACCAATCAACAGGTAATAGGATGTGTCCAAGGCAATATAAGGCTGCAAGGGATATCACGGGTACGAAAACTAGAGCATCGCAACACAGATAGCAATAGATCAACAGGAGGGAATAAATACTATAAAAGTAAGATAGGTAGAAAGGGGGGAGGTGCTCGCCTGAAAACATTGCCGAAGGTTCATCCGAAGATCGGGTCGATACTCGCATCAACTCATCGGCCTAATCCGCGAAGAAGCAAAGCACTAGAAGAAACACCGGATGCACTATTTAATACAACGGCAGAAGATCGGGCATGATGCATGTATGATGCATGACATGGCAAAGGATGCGATGCAATTAGGCAATATTAAGCGAAACCGAGGTTCCGACAATTAATTATTAAGTTCGTGTTGTTTAGATACCCCGCAATTTAAATGTTGTCTTAACATGGCAAAATATATCACCGGTTTGCTACACAAATTTAAATGGGGTCCGAAATAAGACAAAGGTATTCCGCATATCGACTCCATATTTAATTATGAGGCGAATCGGCATAATGCCCCCAAACCACGCATATGTATGCAAGCATGTCAATTTAATATGCAAAAAGTGTAGATAGCATTTAATAAAATAGGGGCTCGGATTTAGGATCACACGTTGAGGGTCTCGACGATCTTGAGGTTCCGACGGTCGACAAGGTCAGGGTCGGGCTCGGTCTTCGGGTACAGCTTCGAGGCGTTGGATCCAGAGATCTTGTCGATGAGATGGCCTTGGCATCATAGCCTCACACGGGATATGGCCGTCTCGGTCTTAACAGAAGCATCTCCACCGAATCACTATACCCATCTGAAGATCATGGCCAACAATAGAACACAAGACAAACACAGGGACACATGCACATGTACACATGAGGACATGGGAGCATGGCACTGACGAAATGCATGGAGCCAAGGAAGTGGAGATAGCGATGTCTAGCGCAAGCGCGGCCAGAGGGGCGAGATCTTGTGCACGGGCAGTGACGAGGCCACAGGAAAGTGCAACGGCGATAGAGGACAGCCACAACCAGGGTAGCACGGGCGTGACAGGGGATGGAGTCAACCCAGGATGGCGCCGGCGGTCGCGGGACGCGCAGATCGTGGAGCAGGGGCCCGTGAGCAAGGATAGCCGGGCATGGAGCTTGCAGGCGGCGGCGCGTGCTCGCTGGGGAGGCGTCATGAGAGGCAGAGCACCAGGGGAGCGGCGGGGTGAGGCCTAGGAGGCGCGGCGCATATTGGGCAAGGAAGACGAGGGCGTGCCCCTGGCGCCGGCGGGTGAGGTCGGGGAAGGAGGCGCCCTGGCAGCTGGAGCTCGAGGCCAGGCGGCGGCGGGCGGCCAAGCAGAGAGGAAGGGAGACGGCGCTTGGGCGGCGGCCAGAGCCCTCCGGGGGGAGAGGAGAGGGCGGGGAGTGCTTGGAGAGGAAGGCAACAGCGATGCAGAGAGGGCAAGCGGGAGGAGGGTCGCAGGGTAGACGCGATGGGGAGGGAGCGGAGCTCCAGTGTAGGGGTCCCAACCTAATAAGGTTGATCCCTCCTGTGTTTTACAATGCTAGTCCCTGGATCAATAGCTAGCATCCACAGTTAAGATGTAATATCAAGAAACAAAGGTCATAATATAACTTTATAACCAGGAAAACATAATTTTATTACATCATACATAGCTCAATAGGCTATTACATTACATTGCAGCGGAATAACTATGGTCAAGTGGTCCTTCATCTTCAAAGTGCCACAGGCAGATGTTGGTTGTAGACTTTGTAATCCTAAACAATCAATCTTCACTAAACAATCAACCTGCAACATACAAGTTACTGACCACAAAGGGTCAATACATTTGAATTGTATTGGCAAGTGATACTATAATAGTATAGTGGAGTCTATCATCTATATGCATTTGGCTAAGTGGAGTTGAGGCTTGCATTGCTCAAAATAGATTTTTCTTATCATTTGAAAATACTAAGTTTTTGTTTTGACAAATTACTTCCCAAGGCATCTACCAATCAAAGACTGAAGATCCTTGGCAAAACCATTTTTCTCAATCAAAGATTTCAAGATCCTTGTACCAAGCCATCTCTCCATCAATGATTGAAGAATTCAAACAACCCTTGTTCAATCCACAAGATTTTAATTTAGAAATTGGAATGATGAGATTCTTGATTGCTTCCATGTCTTGATGCTCAAATTGTCCTATACCAGGGACATGGCTAAGTACTTAGATTTTACACTCTGCAGAGGTGGTGCACTTTCCCCACAAGACTTGGTTTCCCAAGACAAGATCTTTCAGAGGCTTTCCCTTAGACCAAAATGGACGCGCTCCAACCTATCAAACACTACCACCCACTGTCCATATGGATAAGTTCTTGCAACCTATATGATCATGGCAGATCCCATATTTCCAAGTGGCTGCACTTGAAGCTTCTCAACATTTGACATCTCAAATCTCTTTGTTCCTGGGTGGCATACCACAAGTGAGATACACAATCCAAGTCCATGGCATTGTGAACCACTCAACCAATCTCCACCAAGCAAGCCCATTCCACCCAGGGGATTCATTAACTTAGTTGTTTTATTAAACAAAATCACAAGTCCTCAGACTTAGAATATTTTTCCATAGTGTGAATATGTTTTCCACCCATGTTTTCTATTAGCTAGGCTAAGCTTGGTAGTAGTAGGAATCTCTAACTTAGGAAAATCCTACTAAGGATTCATCTACTAGGTTTTACTATAGCAAGGTCTATACTTAGCAAAATCCATGCAAGTTTTACTTAGCAAAATCACTAATGCATAGAAAAAGTAATGGGACAAAAAGTATGAAGCATCACTTGCCTTTTTGGTAGGGAATGGTAGTTTACTCCTTGATCTTGTTAGTCTCACACTTCACTACAACTCAAACAAGCAAACACTAATTCAATTTACATTCCAATCCAATAATCACTCAACAATTTCACACACACAAGACAATGTAAACTAATTCATGCATGGGAGCATGCACAAGATAGTTTTATTTTGCAAAGGGGTATCTATGGGGTTTCTAAACTTTGTAAGATCCAAATTGGTCATTTACCAAAGTGGCAAAGTTATTAGTAAGAAGGTTTTGTCCAAAATCTATTTTTAATTCCATTCATCATTTCATGTGGTGAAAAATGTTTTTATTAAGGCAAAACTCTTAAGTTGTTCACCAAATGAGTTGCTATTGCAAAACTTGGTGTCTTTGGGTCAGTAGGTTTGGTCCAAAACATTTCCTTAAAGTTTTCTTTTCATAAACATTTTTATAACAAAAACCATTCTTTTTATTTGGCTAGAAAATGACTAAGTCAAGTAATCTAACCTAGATCTTACAAAAATCATTTCTAACACCAAGGGTTGGTTCCTAGTGTCAGTAAGATCACAACAAACCATTTTGCAAAGGTTTTAATCCAAAAATCATTTTTAAACAATTTTTCTAATCTAAACAAGTACACAAATGTTTTTGCAAATTCAAACAAGCTAACAGATACTATTTACTAAACTAAGGGCATGGTTGGTTAGGGCTTGTTCTCCTGAATCCATTGATATAAAATTTGCAAAATTTGGACGTGTGGTTTGAAAGTTATAGCAATTACAAATTTGTATTCTAATCAGATCAAAATTCTATTTTAAATCGAATCCTGAACACGTGGCTGCTTCTGATTCGGCAATACCATTTCGTGTGGATCGGGTGATACAGGCCACAGGATTAAAAGGAGCGTGTGCGGCTCAGATGGTCGCATACCCTTTCGAGGGGATCTAATCCTAGCCAGTCAAAACACATCCTACGGCTACAGCGTGTTTGCCAGAAACTGGCGGCGAGACATTGCCGTGGCGGAAGCGGCGGTTAGCGGCTCTGGCGATGCAGAAGCAGGAAGGAAGTAAGGTGATGCTTACCAGGCTCGGAGATCACGGCGAAGCTCAAGGTACTCATGGTTGGTCAAGGCGTACTAGGGTTGCAGTAATTCCTCGCGGAGTTGCGAGCGTCGAGTGGTCTGGTTGCGGTCGAGGCGACGCCGATCATGAGAAGCCAAACGGAGGGCACGATTAGGTGCGCAAGACCAAGGTGAAGCTGCTAGCATGATCGAGAAGCAAAGGGGTGGCCGGTCTCTACCTGGGGTTGTCGTCGGAGAAGAAACAGGCGGTGGCGCTGTCAGAGCTAGTCCAATCCCAAGCTCTGGGGCGCCCGCGGTCGATTGATTGACACAGAAGGATGCGCCAGTGTATGGTGAGCATGCTCGTGTGCTCAGGGAGGCGGAAGGAGGCGTGTCTTGGCGGAATTGGCGAGAGGGTCGTCGGAGGCAGAGGTGGGCGGCAATTGGCGGCTGAGGCGTGCATGGGGAAGGAGGCGGAGGAAGCGGAGAGGTGATGGCGATTTAACGCGTGATCACTGCAGGTTTTACTCATGGCATTAAAGCGAATTAAGTCGGAGGAATCAAGTCTGCACGGCGGCGAGAGGAAGAACAGCTCGGGGTGGGAAGAAGAGGGCGGTGGTGGTGCAGTGGCGGTGAAAGAAAGGGAGAAAGGGAGGGTACACATGTCATTGCTCCATGGTCGATTATGGGTGCAAACCGTTTTCCTTGAGGAGGGAGGAAGTCATTTGGATTGGGCTGTGTTGGGCTAGTTGGGCCAGATGGGTGGGCTGTTTTATTTTTTTCTGTCTGATTCTTTTTTCTATTTTCCAATTCTGTTTTGAAAATTCAAACAACTAAACAATGTCCAAAACAAATCAAACATTCACCAAACCTTGCACTATGAATTTGGTTCTGTTTAGTAACCTGAACCAAAATCCTAAAATAAAAATATATAATACTTTAATCTTTTTAGGTTCCATCCTTAATTAAATAAGTATGCCATGGTTTATTAATTAAATGGAGTTTTTGTTGTTTATTAATAAAATCTTCATTTGAAATCCAAATGTTTTCAAAATCAAATCAGTAGGTATCATTTGGAAGTAAATAATACTTGGATACTTGTTTAAAACAAAATATTATTTTACTTTAGGGTCCAATATTAATTAAATCAAATGGGCCAAGGTTTATTAATCAAATAGGATTTGATTTTATTAATAAAATCTTTATTTGAAACCTAAATATTTCAAAACCAATCAGTGGGTTTTATTTGGGAAACATAGAATACTTGGAGATTTGTTAAAAATAAAATAACATTTTATTTTAGGGTTCATTATTAATTAAATAATAATAGACTTTCATTATTAAATCAAATATTTGTTTTATTGGGATATTTATTTTGAAATCTAATATAAAGCCAAAACACTTTAGTAGGTTTTATTTGTGAATATCAATTATTTGGAAAACTTATTTTAAATAATTTAACAAGTTTTGATGTTTTAATTAAAATGGTAAAACCTTTTATTTGAATAAAATTTGGATATTAATTCCTTATTATTTTATTAAGCAATCCTTTATTATTTTTAAATAAAATTTTGCTATTTTATTTAAAATAAAATGTTTTAATTCCCAAAGCTTGGCCAAGGTTTAATTGGCTTTATAAAATAATCTTTATTTATAAAACTTCTATTTCATTTGAAAACAAATCTTTTCATTTAATTGTTTCAAAATAATATTTCCAAATGTTTTTATTTTCCTTTTATTAAATGTTTATCTTTTTAAATCCCTTTAGTTTTTATTAAATTCAAATGGGTTTGGAGTTCCAATTGAATTCAAAAGGTTTCTTATGGCTCTGAAAATCAAACAAAGTTTTATTTTATTCATTTATTTTCACATTACATGATTTGGAAAATCTTGGGATGTGACAGGCTACCACCCTTAAAATAAATCTCGTCCCGAGATTTGGGGAGGCTAGGGGTTACAAGCAAGTTCAAAACAACTAGGGTACTACCACCCTTAAAAAATTTCAAACAAAAATTACACATTATCCTTCTTGGAATCCTGGAAAAACTTCTCTAGGCAAACTTTTGCATAGTGTTCCTTATTTCCATACTTGGCTCATGGGGTTCAGGGGTCAAGGTTGAGTTTCTCCACAGACTTGTTTAACTTGTTCTTCATCTTTCTTGGACAATTTTGCATAGTGGCCTAGTTCCTTGCATTTGGAACACATCACTTGGCTGATATCTTTATTTTCCTTTGGTATCATTGCCTCTTGTTTGTTTCTTTGGTTCTTCTTCTTTTCTGGGCATTCATTGGCATAGTGTCCCATCTCTTTGCATTTAAAACATTGCACTTGTGTAATATCCTTCTTGCTAGTGTTGGGGAATTTCTTCTTCTTCTTGGGTCTCTCCAAAGCTAGGAGTTCTTCTAGTTCATGTTCTTCATGAGTGGGAGATCTTTCTCTCTTATTGGGGTATTGATCTTCATGTTCCTTGGATGCATGATCCTTGTATCTAAAAACATTGCTAGCTTGGGTTCCTTCTAGAATAACATCTTTGTCATCCTTGTTGTCATTAGCTCTTTGGGAAAAGTTTTCTCCCATGTTGATCATTTGAGTAACTAATCCTTGCAACAGTTGGGATTGAAGTTTCAAAATCCTTTGTATGGCTGGGTCTAGTCCATTTTTGTTGGCTAAAAGCTGAGTTGTTTCTTGGCTCAACTGGGTTTGGGTTACTATAAGTTCTCTCATGTTATCCTCTTGTTTGTTGTTGTCATCAACCTTGATGTTGGAGTTTCTTGGAGTAGTCATCTGTTTGGGTTGAAGGGAGATTAGAATAGGCAAGACATTTCTAAGGAGTCAATTCTAATCACACACATCACAATTCACTCAAGCAATGTGCATGCAATCACAAACCAAACAATTCATTCAAACAACAAGTTTCAAGCACATACTTAGGCAACAAAATATTTTTGTTACACCACATAAGTTGGTGTGTTTTGACTTAACTAAATTATGGTGGTCCATCTATATGGTTCACTTGTGATCTTTCCTTCCTTTTTGATTCTTCCTACTTGAGATCATGGTTTCCTTGAGAAAACTCTTGGTCACAATACTTCAAAGTTGTTGATGGTTCCTTCTTATTTTGCATTCCCTCAGTCTCTAAATCTTGAGTAAGATTTCCTTGTTTCACTTGTAGTCCTTAGGGATATCTAAGTTGGAAGTCCTTGGTGAATATGCTGAAGATGTTGAAGTCATTAGAGTTGAAGAAGTTGAAGTCATTAGAGTTGAAGAAGTTGAAGAAGTCCTTTGCACATGGTGTAGTCTTGGGCCATGGGTAGTTTTTTCCATCAAGTTGAAGTAGAAGAGGTGTAGAGTTGAAACAAAAATGGTTAAGGAAAGAGTTTACAAGTGTTTTTGTAAATAAGTTTTTGAACAAATACAACTCCTATTTTTCTAAGGGGTTTTGTCCAATCCTAAGTTTACAAATACTACAGGCAACACAATGCTCTGATACCATCTGTAGGGGTCCCAACCTAATAAGGTTGATCCCTCCTGTGTTTTACAATGCTAGTCCCTGGATCAATAGATAGCATCCACAGTTAAGATGTAATATCAAGAAACAAAGGTCATAATATAACTTTATAACCAGGAAAACATAATTTTATTACATCATACATAGCTCAATAGGCTATTACATTACATTGCAGCGGAATAACTATGGTCAAGTGGTCCTTCATCTTCAAAGTGCCACAGGCAGATGTTGGTTGTAGACTTTGTAATCCTAAACAATCAATCTTCACTAAACAATCAACCTGCAACATACAAGTTACAGCCACAAAGGGTCAATACATTTGAATTGTATTGGCAAGTGATACTATAATAGTATAGTGGAGTCTATCATCTATATGCATTTGGCTAAGTGGAGTTGAGGCTTGCATTGCTCAAAATAGATTTTTCTTATCATTTGAAAATACTAAGTTTTTGTTTTGACAAATTACTTCCCAAGGCATCTACCAATCAAAGACTGAAGATCCTTGGCAAAACCATTTTTCTCAATCAAAGATTTCAAGATCCTTGTACCAAGCCATCTCTCCATCAATGATTGAAGAATTCAAACAACCCTTGTTCAATCCACAAGATTTTAATTTAGAAATTGGAATGATGAGATTCTTGATTGCTTCCATGTCTTGATGCTCAAATTGTCCTATACCAGGGACATGGCTAAGTACTTAGATTTTACACTCTGCAGAGGTGGTGCACTTTCCCCACAAGACTTGGTTTCCCAAGACAAGATCTTTCAGAGGCTTTCCCTTAGACCAAAATGGACGCGCTCCAACCTATCAAACACTACCACCCACTATCCATATGGCTAAGTTCTTGCAACCTATATGACCATGGCAGAGCCCATATTGCCAAGTGGCTGCACTTGAAGCTTCTCAACATTTGACATCTCAAATCTCTTTGTTCCTGGGTGGCATACCACAAGTGAGATACACAATCCAAGTCCATGGCATTGTGAACCACTCAACCAATATCCACCAAGCAAGCCCATTCCACCCAGGGGATTCATTAACTTAGTTGTTTTATTAAACAAAATCACAAGTCCTCAGACTTAGAATATTTTTCCATAGTGTGAATATGTTTTCCACCCATGTTTTCTATTAGCTAGGCTAAGCTTGGTAGTAGTAGGAATCTCTAACTTAGGAAAATCCTACTAAGGATTCATCTACTAGGTTTTACTATAGCAAGGTCTATACTTAGCAAAATCCATGCAAGTTTTACTTAGCAAAATCACTAATGCATAGAAAAAGTAATGGGACAAAAAGTATGAAGCATCACTTGCCTTTTTGGTAGGGAATGGTAGTTTACTCCTTGATCTTGTTAGTCTCACACTTCACTACAACTCAAACAAGCAAACACTAATTCAATTTACATTCCAATCCAATAATCACTCAACAATTTCACACACACAAGACAATGTAAACTAATTCATGCATGGGAGCATGCACAGGATAGTTTTATTTTGCAAAGGGGTCTCTATGGGGTTTCTAAACTTTGTAAGATCCAAATTGGTCATTTACCAAAGTGGCAAAGTTATTAGTAAGAAGGTTTTGTCCAAAATCTATTTTTAATTCCATTCATCATTTCATGTGGTGAAAAATGTTTTTATTAAGGCAAAACTCTTAAGTTGTTCACCAAATGAGTTGCTATTGCAAAACTTGGTGTTTTTGGGTCAGTAGGTTTGGTCCAAAACATTTCCTTAAAGTTTTCTTTTCATAAACATTTTTATAACAAAAACCATTCTTTTTATTTGGCTAGAAAATGACTAAGTCAAGTAATCTAACCTAGATCTTACAAAAATCATTTCTAACACCAAGGGTTGGTTCCTAGGGTCAGTAAGATCACAACAAACCATTTTGCAAAGGTTTTAATCCAAAAATCATTTTTAAACAATTTTTCTAATCTAAACAAGTACACAAATGTTTTTGCAAATTCAAACAAGCTAACAGATACTATTTGCTAAACTAAGGGCATGGTTGGTTAGGGCTTGTTCTCCTGAATCCATTGATATAAAATTTGCAAAATTTGGACGTGTGGTTTGAAAGTTATAGCAATTACAAATTTGTATTCTAATCAGATCAAAATTCTATTTTAAATCGAATCCTGAACACGTGGCTGCTTCTGATTGGGCAATACCGTTTCGTGTGGATCGCGTGATACAGGCCACAGGATTAAAAGGAGCGTGTGCGGCTCAGATGGTCGCGTACCCTTTCGAGGGGATCTAATCCTAGCCAGTCAAAACACATCCTACTGACATCTGCGTGTTTGCGGCGGCGAGACATTGCTTGCGGCGGCGAGCGGCCATTAGCGGCGGCTCTGGCGATGCAGAAGCGAGGAAGTGTAAGGTGATGCTTACCAGGCTCGAGATCACGGCCAGCTCAAGGTACTCGCGGTTGGTCAAGGCGTACTAGGGTTGCGATAATTCCTCGCGGAGTTTGCGGCGTCGGTGGTCTGGTTGCGGTCGGAGGCGGCGTTGATCATGAGAAGCCAAGCGGAGGGCACGATTAGTGCGCAAGACCAAGGTGAAGCTGCTAGCATGATCGAGAAGCAAAGGCGGCGGTCTCTACAGGGTTGTCGTCGGAGAAAAGCAGTATGCGCCGGAGCTAGTCCAAGCCCAAGCTGCGGCGCCCAGTCGATTGATTGACACGAAGGATGCGCCCGGTGTATGGTGGCGTGCTCGTGTGCTCGAGGAGGCGGAAGGGCGTGTCTGGCCAAAATTGGCGAGAGGGGTCGTCGGAGGCGGAGGAGTGGTGGACCACGGCACTGAGGCGTCTTGGGGAAGGAGGCGAGGGAAGCGGAGAGGTGGTGGCGATTTAACACGCGTGATCACTGCAGGTTTTACTCATGGCATTAAAGCGAATTAAGTCGGAGGAATCAAGTCTGCCACGGCGAAGCGAGAGGAAGAACAGCTCGCGGGGTGGGGAAGAAGAGGGCCGGTGGTGGGGTCTGGTGGCAGTGAAAGAAAGGGAGAAAGGGAGGGGTCCACATGTCTGTTGCTCCGCGGGTCAGATTATGGGTGCAAACCGTTTTCCTTCGGGGAGGGAGGAAGCTGGGCTGGATTGGGCTGTGTTGGGCTAGTTGGGCCAGATGGGTGGGCTGTTTTATTTTTTTTTCTGTCTGATTCTTTTTTTCTATTTTCCAATTCTATTTTGAAAATTCAAACAACCAAACAATGTCCAAAACAAATCAAACATTCACCAAACCTTGCACTATGAATTTGGTTCTGTTTAGTAACCTGAACCAAAATCCTAAAATAAAAATAAATAATACTCTAATCTTTTTAGGTTCCATCCTTAATTAAATAAGTATGCCATGGTTTATTAATTAAATGGAGTTTTTGTTGTTTATTAATAAAATCTTCATTTGAAATCCAAATGTTTTCAAAATCAAATCAGTAGGTATCATTTGGAAGTAAATAATACTTGGATACTTGTTTAAAACAAAATATTATTTTACTTTAGGGTCCAATATTAATTAAATAAAATGGGCCAAGGTTTATTAATCAAATAGGATTTGATTTTATTAATAGAATATTTATTTGAAACCTAAATATTTCAAAACCAATCAGTGGGTTTTATTTGGGAAACATAGAATACTTGGAGATTTGTTAAAAATAAAATAACATTTATTTTAGGGTTCATTATTAATTAAATAATAATAGACTTTCATTATTAAATCAAATATTTGTTTTATTGAGATATTTATTTTGAAATCTAATATAAAGCCAAAACACTTTAGTAGGTTTTATTTGTGAATATCAATTATTTGGAAAACTTATTTTAAATAATTTAACAAGTTTTGATGTTTTAATTAAAATGGTAAAACCTTTTATTTGAATAAAATTTGGATATTAATTCCTTATTATTTTATTAAGCAATCCTTTATTATTTTTAAATAAACTTTTGCTATTTTATTTAAAATAAAATGTTTTAATTCCCAAAGCTTGGCCAAGGTTTAATTGGCTTTATAAAATAATCTTTATTTATAAAACTTTTATTTCATTTGAAAACAAATCTTTTCATTTAATTGTTTCAAAATAATATTTCCAAATGTTTTTATTTTCCTTTTATTAAATGTTTATCTTTTTAAATCCCTTTAGTTTTTATTAAATTCAAATGGGTTTGGAGTTCCAATTGAATTCAAAAGGTTTCTTCTGGCTCTGAAAATCAAACAAAGTTTTATTTTATTCATTTATTTTCACATTACATGATTTGGAAAATCTTGGGATGTGACATCCAGGCAGCGGCGGCGCTCGGGACAGAGAAGAGAGAGGTGGGGTGGCGGCGGGGATTGAGAAGCGGGGACGGCGGAGTCGTGCGGGAGGTTCCAGGGAGCGTGTCGGGGTGGGGCCCGCGTGGGGTGCATGGTTCAGAAGTGGGGCTGGGATGCGGGTCCGGGTCCGGGTTGACCTGGCCCGGTCGGTGAGAGGGAGTGGACGGGGATCACTGCGGGGTGGGGCCAAAGAGGAGAGGGTGGACGGGTGAGTGCGTGTGTGGCATGTGGTGATAGGGTTAGGGGTGTGGGTTGGTGAGGTGGCGAGACGGGGTTGGCCGGGGTGATGTGGAGGGGGCTGGGTAGGATAGAGCTAGGTAGGAAAAGGGTTTGGGTGGTTTAGGGGTAGGTAGGATTTTATCTGGAGGTAGCTGGCTGGGCTTTCGGGCCTGGCTGGCTGCCTCCCAAAAATAATTTAAATATTTGATTTATTAAAAACGAGGCTTTTGCAAACCGTTGATAGACAAAACAAAATATTCCGGACAAGCCTGGTGTTTTTGATTTGAATTAAAGACGGGGATATTTAGAAGACAAAACTAGGCGTTTCGAAAATAGTTTAGACAGAAAACCATGCATGATGATGACGATGCTCAAATGCAATGTGGCATGATGACATGAGCATGCGGTCATGATGATGCAATGCACAAAAACAACGCGATTTTCTAGTAGTGGTTTTTGCGGGATGCCACAAGCCAGAATGATGCTAATTTAGACATTAGTCCTAATAAGAAGTACAAGTGTGAAACTTATCAGACCTAATAAGAAGTACAAGTGTGAAACTTAACTAAAAGTACAACACATTCCAAAGACATCATTTCTAGTATCCAAACCCTATAACAACGTTATCCCCGGGATTCACGTCTATAAAATGCATCACATTACTTATGCATAAAAGCATTTTGCTTCTTTAAACATTAGTCCTTACCGGACCAATGATGCTAATTTCAGATATTGTATCTTTTAAATTGTCTTGAAGACCGTAAGTGCATAATCTTGCAATCACAAAAGGCAAGTTCACACTTGCTCATGTCCTTTCAGATATTGGATCATTTTCTGTAAAGTATTTTACAAATCCAGTGTTGTCATCACCTGCATTTGAAAAAGGTCCGAAAACACTATTTTCATAATAATGTGATTATAGGTTATTTGCCATGAGGTAATAATCTACTATGAAAGTTACGGTGGTAAAGGAACATAGCATCTAGGACTTAACAACCAATATCGCCAGTGATTCTTGCGCCGTATATTATGCGTTAACCATGAGATTTGGAATGAGACGGAGAAGTCAGTTGTATCCTTTTCCTCTTGTATGGAGGCAAGGCGACCTTAACGTGATGTTGTGATTCCTTGTGCGGATACAACATATGGGTGGGCACCCTTACGCCCCACACTTTTTGTGTCTAGATTATCTATGAATAGTGTTTAGGGATATAGTCCATGTAAATGGTACTATTCCGGGCATCACCAGGTCATAGAGTCTTCAGGAACTCATCAGGGTTTTAGCCTGCCCGAAACGGGGCTTAACGAAGGTGAGCCAGCCCCGAAGGATCGTGAAAGACATATGAGGTCACAGAGAGGGCAGTGATTGGCTTGGATCATCTACTGGGCCCCACAAAATGGAATTGTGGATGGGTAAGCTGCCCGGTTGTGCAACAACGAGTTGATCTCTCATGGGTAAAGTAACGCACCTCTACAGAGTGTAAGAACTATAACTTGTTACTCCCTGTTTCGGGAAGGAGCTGCGAATGCTGCGGGAAAGGAACTACATGAAAGTTCTGGTAAACCCGTGAAGGCTGACGGACATAGTTTTCATAATAAAGCAACCTTTGAAGAAATGTTTACGAAAACTTGCATTGCCTACGACCTATGGTCTGTGGTTGTAGTTATAGTGCATCAAACACTTTTTTCTAGTGAACTTAATGAGTACGCTCGTACTCAAAGTATATTCTTAACCCTTGCTAGATTCTAAAGCCAATACAGACAACGTCTACATCAAGTTATGCTCCAGGAATCTTCAACCAAAGCTAAAAGCTCTTCAACGAAGACAAGGAAGTCAACATATACATTAACTCAAGTGAAGACGAAGTTACTGATTAAATAGGAATATACTCTCTAGCCAAAGAACCTATTTCTGTAGTGCGTTGCAATAGCAGCAATGCCAACCCCTTAGTTAAAATACTAGTCTTAAAAGTATAATAGTTGGTGCATTATTTATCTTTGATTCTTCTTTGTAAGAAGTTCTTTCTCTCTCTTTAACCTAAAGTGTTCTCTGGATCTTGTGTATAGAGTGAGTTGTAACCTTTAGCCATGTATTGGGACTAATGTGTTTCTATTGTACCACTCTGAGGGATGTAATACTAGTGAACGGTGTTTCATTGGTTTTATGTCAACGACTATAGTGCACTACATCATGCAGTGGTATGCTGGGTCACCGCAGTTGGTATCAGAGCATATGCTTTGACCTTAGGTTGGAAACCTAGTAAATGGTTAGAACCTGTAGGACTTATACCTGCAAAAATAAAGAGTTCTCTAGTGATATGAGGGATATTCACTGGAGAATAATCCTGTCATGTTTCTAGTGCGATAAGTCTTTAGTATGATTGCAATTACGATCATTACCCCAAGAGTTTTAACTCTATGTGATTGATGATAATTTCTTATCTACAGTTCCACATGGCACCTCGATATCCACCCCGGAATGTTCAAGTGATAAACAAGACACTGAATGACTATGGAGGGGATTGGACAGATAATCTCCGACAACTTCTATGGAGTTTGGATTGTGAATAAATACTTTTGGTTAAGATTTACAGTTACTATGATGGGCAGGTATTAGCTAAATACCGTGTCATGATCATGTTACCCAAGAAGTTAGGACTTAAGGGAGAAATTCCATCAAGAGAGGCAAGGTGCATGGCATCTGCATATCAGATTGCCGTAGCAGCAGCCATAACCATGATCCGAGAACAGAAATCCTGTAGCACCCCGGGTAAAACCACTGCTAGAATCGCTTGATTTTATCTTTGTTCATCATCATCATATCATCATGCATATTATTTGCCAAAAATTATTTCATCAAAGTCTCTCTTTGTTTTCCAAATAATCCTTGTCTTTATTTCAAATCAAATCCCGGATGTTTCCGGATATTTTGTTTGTCTAAAACTAATTACAAAATCTTTTACTAAATTAAAACAAACATTTTTCTTAATAAAACTGTTTTGATCGGGAGAGGCAGCCTGGCCCGAAAGCCATGCCACCTACCACCCCGATCAGCTAAACCCAACCCAGATCAGCCAAACCCTAACCCTAATACCATCTAACCCTAACCTCCCTCATCCCGCAGCGCCGCAACCCACACCCCACACAGCCGCCCCGCTCCCTTGGCCCACCACCACTTGCATCAACCGCGTCCACCTCGCGTGGAACTCACGTGGTCAAACCGCGGCCCACCCGCGGGGCCTACCTCCGCGTCTCCTCCACGCAAACCACCCCCACCTCTCGTTCGTTCCCCTCTCCCTCGACAGCAACCCCAGAGCGCCGTCGTCGCTGGTTCCCCTCCTCGACGCTCTCGCGGCCACTCTCTGCTGCCTTCGCCCGTGACCCCCTCTACCTCTGGCCCTGTGGCCCTCTGCTTCTTCCAACACTGCCGCCATGCCTCCCCACATCGAGCACCGCCTCCAGCCACCTCCCCGTCGTCGAACCACTGATGAGCGCCCGCCCCGTCCCGAGCTCCTCCCTGCAGAGTCCCCCCGCCAAGCTTCGGCCGGCTTCCAGGACGCCGCCTTTCACCACCGACCCTGCGTCCTCCCAGCGTCCTGAGCGCCGCCGAACCTCGCCAGCCGCGCCTCTCGGTTGTTCTCCGACCGTGCCCCTCCGTCCGGCCTCCGTCGCCCTAGGCCTCCTTTGCCATGCCCTCACCCCGCCGTCCTCTGCTTCACCAGACCCGCGCCAGGCCGCCGCGGACCTTCTCTGCCTCCTCTCTTCGAGCCTGGCCATGTCGCCCGGGTCCCCCTGCCTCGGTTCAGCCGCCCGGGCTCTCCTCCTCCTGGGCTTGCCCTGTCGGCCGCCCTCTCCTTCGCGCCCCGTTCTTCCTGCGAGTCGGCCGGCAGCTGTCACCCAGGGATCCCCGCACGCCGCGCGCGCTCACCACCGTCGTCTTCAAGATAGCTCGCGAGGCCTTCTTCCTGTCGTGCCGCCCGAGCCCGCACCCCAGTGGCTGGCCTTTGATGCCCAAGGATTCCTCCTCCCGTATCTCCCGATGCCAGCTGCCTCTGTACGCTCCTCCAAGGTCCTGGTGGCCTGGCCTCACCCTGCTCGTTGGTTGGTGTCCAGCAGCAAAACAATGTGGTGGTTTTGTTGTGTTGAGCTTCAGATTCTACATATGTGTTGATACCTCTTGAGTCCTCTGATGTGAAGTTGTGGTGTTCAGTGCACGTGAAGATGTTGGGTGGGCGATACACTTGAAAATGGTACCCTGCCAAGATCGACATCGACCGAGAAGATTCGATGAACCCCCGGTGCCCATCCGAGTTTTCCATCAACCACAAAGTCGGAGTCCGAAGCTCCTCTTCATGGAAACCAAGCGCTCCTCACGGACATGAAGACCCTCGATCCATGGATCCGAACCCCGATGCTCTGATCCGAAGACCGATCCCGGCGTTAAGACCGAACCCTCGGAGCCCAACACCTTCTCCTTGATGTGTGACCCTCTTATCTGAAACCCCCTATTTTTAT
This sequence comes from Avena longiglumis, assembly GCA_030063025.1. NCBI lineage: Eukaryota > Viridiplantae > Streptophyta > Magnoliopsida > Poales > Poaceae > Avena > Avena longiglumis. The sequence continues at coordinate 483,129,172 of CP125977.1, forward strand.
AATATATGATATTTTACTTGTTGCATATTAAATTAAATTATTCATGTCGCATTCATATTGTGGTTTGGGCAATTATGTCGTTTTACCTCATAATTAAATATGGAGGCTATATGCGGGCAAATCTAGTCTAATAATGGATCCATTTAAATTTGTGTAGCGAATCGGTGACATAATTTTGCATTTTTAAGACAACATTTAAAATGCGGGTAACTAAACAACAAGAACCTATAATTAATTATCGGGGCCCCGGTTCCGCCTAATATTGCCTAGTTGCATCGCATCTTTGCCATGTCATACATCATACATGCATCATGCTCGATCTTTTGTCGTAGTATTAAATGGTGCATCCGGTGTTTCTTCTAGCGCTTTGCTTCTTCACGGATTAGGCCGATGAGTCGATGCGAGAGTCGACCCGATCTTCGGATGAACCTTCGGAAATGTTTTCAGGCGAGCAATCTCCCCCTTTCTACATATCTTACTTTTATAGTATTTATTCCCTCCTATTGATATATTGCTACCTGTGTTGCGATGATATATATTTCGTACCCCGCTATACTTCCCTGCAGCCCTTATATTGCCATGGACACATCCTATTACCTGTTGTTTGGTAGATAGTCGGCCTTGCGAGTCGTAGTTTCTTGCGCAGGTGATGTGTCGCTTCGTCGATCTTCCACCGTTGTTGGAGAAATGCCTCATGCTTAATGTTGGAGATGATCATGGCTTTAATTACAGTTTAATAACTAAAATTGAAGTAGGTAAATAATGCAGAGGCACGGGTGGGCAATAGATGTTATTTGGTTTTTAACCGTACACTTGTGTCCCGTAGGACCCCGAGTACTTGATACCTGTTCTTTGAATATTCGCACTATCCGCATGTGGGACCATGAATCCCCCTAGCCAGAGCTTGAGTCATATATTATTTCATGGGGCCACAAAGTAGTTTGGGGCTCTATTACTATCTTGTACTTATGCCATGCTTTACTGCTTTATTTACGATTACGCGTGGAGCGCCTGTACTGTTTAGGAACAAATGTATGTTTCCGCGGTATCGACAAGCCCAGTCACACTTTCGGGTTCCCAGTCGTTTACAGCCATTGACACAAACCTCTGGGTCCGTCTCGGAGCCGGCCAACTTCATCGCGGGTAGCTTGGAGGGGTGGCCCCCTGAAATTATATGAATCTTGCAATTGCTCTGTCGTGATGCCTCGTTGGGTTTTCATTTGGTTTTTCCCGAGGTTGATCGTGCGTGTGTTGCTATTTGTGCCCCCTGCAGGGTAAAACTTTCTGAAAGCCGTGTCCGCGGTTATGGACGACTTGGAGCACAGTATCTCGATCATAGACAACTATAACTAAAGTAGTGCTATAAATTTGACTTTATAATGACTAGTAATCAGCTCCACTATAATGGAATGGCTAAATAAAAGTGCCAACAATTGCTGGTTTGGGTTGTCCCCTATTACCATTGTATCTAACTAGTAAGTATTGCAACTACAACGGAATGGCTAAATAAAAGTACCAACAACTGCTGGGTTTTGGGATGCCTCATGCTATATGTATCTGACTAGTAAGTACTACAACTACAACGGAATGGTTAACTAAAACTGTCCACTGCTTATTATATCAGGATGACTCATGCTATCTATATCTGACTAGTAATTGCCGCAACTATAATGGAATGAATAAAACTGCCAACTGTGTGAGTTCCTCGGTTGAATTCCTCGTTTGGTCTCAAGGGGGAAATACCAGGATGGGTATGCTTGGTGATAGTTTCAGGTTGGATCCGAATAGGTCTTTCTTATTCCTATCTGATAGCCGCCAGTTGTATTGAGTCTCTATAGGTTGTTTAGTGCATGTTGTGTTGCCGCTTCAGTCCACCATACCTATGTAGGCGAGTACCGCCGAATTCTAGTCTCGCCATGTACTGGCCTCAGTACTGACCGCTCTCTTTTTCCTTTGCCTTTTGTCGGCACCCCTTTTGTTTAAGCAGGTTTTGAGATCGACTTTGTTAGCAAGGTTACCCTTCCGGCTTGGCCTGGGCAGGGTTATGGACGCCATTGGTTATTCTTCAGGGCTCTTAGCCCCATTTGCATCTTGTCCGTAGTCGGACGTTGTATCGTTTTCCAGGTGATTTGGATCTTTGTATTGTATATTTGTATTCTTGACCCATGGAGTCGTTGTTGTATATATCTGTTCTGTGGGTTCCATCGTGGACTATTGTGTAATGATATTACTTCATTGTCCACCCGCACGCAAGTGCCTGGTGGGCACCTCTGAATCGTTTCTATGCGGGTTTGGCGGGAATCGCTAAAACTTGCATAGGGCCGATTCTGAGGGTGTTACAAATCCCAAGCTCTAGAAGGTAGTACTCACACCATTATACCCCATGAAACCTCAAAACCAGAGCATGAGTTAGATCACTCTACTTTAGTACAAACTAAACCCACTCTAGCTGTAGAGTATATGGATCGTTATCGGTCTTTGCTAAACACGTATCGTAACACTCACCAAGTTTTAGTTCAGGAACTGGATACGGACATTGAGGATTTTACTGATCCTGATAAGGCAATGGCACGTAGGAAGAAGTTAGATAAAGAAGCTAGGCATCCCAAATACATACCTTCAGGATAAGTGTATAAGGAAACTGAGTTTGATGATCCACACTCAGAAAACTATGCCTACTACCAGAACGAATTCAAGCCACCTGAAGATCTATGGACCAAGTACAACTCCGAACAACAGGAATGGGCTGGAGTTATTCCAAATAACCCTGAACAAAACAAGTATGGGTGGGGAGTAAAATCTCAAGGTGGAACCATAGGAAATCCTATACCTTGTGATACAGGTATCGCAGAAGAGACCAACTATAACCATAGAGATTCGTATGGACCATATGGGGGTGATACCAATCCAATTGACTTAGAAGAGTATTCCGATAGCTACTATACCAATATGTACGACTGGATCCAAGAAAATGCTAAGGAGCCAACTTACTTTGAGGAAGCGTTGCCGGAAAACCAGGAATATCCTGTAGAATATTACACCAACTCTAGTTATTTTTCAATAATTAATCTCAGTCTCGGTACTTCTAATCAAGAATACGCACCTCCTGGATGATCCTACGCTATAGAAGGCAGTCGTAGGACTTCACGTCATCATGGACGGAACTCCAGGAAGCACTAGAGGAAGATGAAAGTAAGAAAGGAACGACATCCCAAGGGATGAGTGCTTGAATAATGTACATAGAGGGTAATGTGTATTGTAGTTTGAAGGGTTTGCCGAAATAAGTGAGGATATACTCACAAGAACAGGAAGTTCTTGTAAGATAGTTGTGTAATATAGGTAAGGAGCAAACCGTTGGAACATCTAGTACATTTGTAAAATTATTTAAAACCTATGTATAATACATGATATATGTTTTGTTGTTTATCGACTTTTGGATTTTCTTGAATCTTCTTGATTGGCTAGATCTATACATGAAGTTGATTAGGTGTGCAAATGCATGATGTAACACCCAGTTATTACTGGATGTTATAGATCTAGATAGAAACGGGAATTCATGTAAGGGAGTGACGAGTTCCAAAGATCAAGATGAAGACTTACATAAAGGATGAAGCAAAATATAAGGAGTATTAACATAATTTGGAGGATAGATCAAGCATAGATCATTCTTAGCTAGCTATGAGAAGGAAGATTAATGTAGTAAGTATAAGGAGCAACAAGAAGAAATGAACTTAAAGCTCATTTAAAGTAGGTAACGTGGCTAAGAAACTAATAATGTAGTTGTATCAAGCTCATGGAAGTATCATGAATAGGTGCAAAGTAGAAGTTTTGGAACTTAAATGGTATTCAAGCTCTGGCAATTCAGAGAGAATGCCAGTAGTATGTCGGAAACCGTAGGGTAATACCTACAACCTAGGATGATCCACCGCTGGTATTTGATCCATAGTCAGTATTCCGATCCACAGTTGGTATCTTGATCGCAGCCGGTGTTGGTTGACATAGTTAACCAGATCATCTTAAGGGTTGCATAAATATCATAAAAAATTTCCCAATCTAAAGTTAGACCCAAAGGAGTATAAAATTTAAAGCGATCGTCTTTCGAGATGCTTCGCAAAGTCAGACCTATCCAAGCGAAAATGTCCAATAGTAAGTAAGACAAATAATGCTGAAAGATTTGTTTCGGAGATCCACAATTGTGTGGATACACCGTACAATCTTTCATAAGACCCTAATTAGGTAAAGTATAAGCTAAACAGAGACCAACATTCTAGTTATAAAACCAATGGTTACTATATATGTAGTTTATAGACTATTAGTAAACCCTAAGGGGGAGAGTAAACATTATAAATGAAAGTTGAAGAAGTACTATAGGGGATAATGAAAGATTATCTAAAGCTTAATAAGGTAAAAGCTTGAAGGTGATAAAAGATTAATCCTAACCAACTAATTCTAGAAGAAACAACTCTTAAGTGATCCTTAAGAGGTAATAAAGCACATCCAATTGGGCATGTGTAGAGAATAAGAAATTCCGATGGGTATGGACAAAATGAGTTCAAATCCAACCTTCGGAAGGACCACCAGTATAAATCTTTAAATGACAATCCAAAAATTTAGTATTTTGACCACAACTATTGTGTAATAATAATTTAAAACCTGTTTTAGTGAGACTTCCTAGACCTTATATAATATAGTAATAAAGCACAATAATTAAATAAAAAGAGTTGGATTAGGATACCTAATCAGGGTATAGAATACTAAAATTATTTCCATTTAAGGTTACCATGGAGTTGAGAAATACCGTAAACCACACAAGTCAATTCCTTACTCCGAAACGTGAGAGTTTGCGAACTTCAAGGACGAAGTTTATTTTAAGGGGGAGAGTCTATAACATCCCAGCATTAGAGCTCAGAAATAAGCTGAACCCACATGTGTGCATTGCATTCATGCATAGAAAATCCGAAAAAAATTCGCGCTTTTGAATAAAACTTGTCAAAGTGATTGAAGCTTCTCTTAACTTGATGGAATTGAAGTAGATCATCAAGTTGACTGCGATAAGTTTCAATATGACCTTTGCTAAAACCTTATTTTGGGTAAAGGAGATATGATCTAAGGATAGATCAAATGTAATAGAAGTTAAACCCAAATACATTACTTAATGATTTATATTTGGTCCTTAAGTAATCATATCCTAGTATTCATTACACAACCCATGAATACCAAGCTAAGAATATAACCCAAGTAACAAGAATTCAATAACTAAGACTTGACCTATATCATTCTTATCCATTCCTACCATGAGTATCATGGTAAAACCTAACTTTAACTCTTTAGTGTGATTGAGTAGGAAAGAAACCAAGTCAAGATCATGCACCATATATCTTTCTTTCCATATCAATCCTTATGGAATCCTATCTCAATATCTGTTGTTCATCAATGTTGATTAGTCAACTATTGATTCACCCATTTCTTAATCTATCAACTCTTGACCATAGCATACATTTAAGTGCCTATAAAGAAACAACTAAGAAGAGGTAAATAGTAATGCTAGTTTTAGATAACATCTATAGGATGGGAGTGATTGAAGAGAATAAAATCAATATGATAATTGATGGAGTTAAATCACACCTAAATGAACAGAAGAGTTATTTAGATTATATAATTATATGGTAGTAAAGAAGATTATAGGATGAATCCTGAAGATAGTTACCAGTAGTAATTCTATTGGATCAAGTGGGAATAGTCCATGAATAAACAACCCTTAATCCAATAAGAGATACTAAGAAGATAATTCCAATACAATTGTAAGGTTGTATTGATAAAGCCTTGATTAGCCAACTGAAAATCTAAGATATAAATGATTAAAGGATTATAAGGATCATGCCTTACTCACCAAGATTGAATACTTATACCCTGCATAAGTGACATTGGTGGGTAGAACATGATTGAAACCCTAGTATAGATAAGTTAGCCTAGAGTAGTCATTAAAAGTCACATTAAAATAATGTGAGGTTGGAGTATGAGTTATTAGAGTAAAGTAAATATAAGATAGTATGATTAAATAAAAGATAGTATAGCATGGAGTTATGGAAGTAGTGTTATTCCTCTTAAAGGATAGTAAGCTTTAGAGAAAGGTAGTTTGATGTATACATCTACTAGAAAAGTATTAGTGATGGATGATTAAGGAAGAGTATGAGTGGAGTTTGAAGGAACTACTTGTTGGATTGGAGGTTATCAACAGTAGAGTAGTGGATATAACCAAGTATGGATATGAGAAAACTATAAAAGCTTTAGTGTCAAGCTCATTGGATTTTTAAATGGATTTAGGAGAACAAAAGGTGGATAAGAATATTTTTATGAAATAAAGCTCATCCTGTTAACCATGATGATGGATAGGAAGAAGTAGTATATCTAGGAAAGGAATTCCTTAATAAGAAGTCCATAATTATGAATTAGGGAAGATAAGAATTCTTAGTAAAACCCTAAACCCTAAATCTATGATCAAGCTTAATATCCAGCTCATCTATTGGATAAATCAATTTATCTCCACAATGTTTTATAGGAATAGTTAAATAGCAAATCACTTAAGCACATCTCTGTTAACTCCAATTATCATAACCAAATGTGCTTAGGAGTTACTTCTATCAATCCTTTTCATAAGGCATTCCAGTTAATACTTCCTATTTAAAAAAAGTGATATCATTAAAGATCACAAAAAAAAAGATAATATGCTTAGTCATAAACTTTCTCAACAAAAGAATATAAGTATGGTAAGAACCTTAAACTCTGGAGTAAGCACTTACCATTCAAAATCTAACTACTATGTTAGTTATAATAAAATAAAAACAATATTGTTCCCTAGATCTATGGGACTAATATTAACCAAATAATTTCCTTTGCATATCATACATGAAATAATGATATAGGATCATTATATAAACATTTCCATTCAAACTATGAGCTAATTAAAATTAAGTTTTCTTTAAACAAACAAGGAAATCTCATCTAATTAAGCCATGGATGATTATAGAAAGAAAACTAATAACAAAGGCTTATACAAAATATTAAAATGGATATATATATAAAGAAAATAAAGAAATATAAAAACATTTATCATAAAAGTTCACAAAAGAACTCACAGTTAATACAAATTGTTGCTGCAAGTATCCAGCAAATAAATCTTATAAAATAAAGTTCAAACCAAATGTCAGAATACAAATCTGAAAAGCAAAATAGAAAAACATAAAAGAAAAACCAATAAAAAAACATTTCCTGGCCGTGGCCCAATTTCCTTCCTTCCTATCTGTCGCCCACGTGCAGCCCACAAAGGCCCAACAGCCAGCCCAGCTTGTCCTCTTCTCTGGCTGACAGGTGGGACTGAAGAAGGAATGCGGGTTGAGATGAAAGAATCGCCAGGGGGTTTTCCACAAAAGTGGCATCGTCGTCATCCTCACGCACACAGGTAGCTCGCTGGAGGAGTCCGCCGCCGCCCGATGCCGTCGACGTCGTCAGCCATGCGTCGAGATGCTCGCCGTTGTTTCAGAGGGGGATAAGAAGGCCACCTCGACATCATGCATCATACCTATCCCCATATCCTCCTTATCCTCTCTGTTTCGAATGGAGCCGAAACCTAGCTCGCCGGAGACATTGGTCGTCGTCGCTCTGAAGCTTGCCTAGCCCTATTGAGCTCACTGTTGGAACCGCCGTGCCGTGTTGGTTCATCTCATGGAAGGAATCGGTCGAGCATGCCCTTAATCGAGCTCACGGACTCGTCCTTCCGAAGTACGACCACCGTCGATTCGCCGTCTTCAGGCCTTCCTCAACCTCACTGAACCTACTACAAGAACCGTGGTGAGTCCCTGATCCTCCCGAGGCTCTCCAAGCTTTCATTTGCTTCCTAGATCAAGCGTTCATCATAAATTTGTGCGCTCCGCCGGACTTCCTGTTCTGATGACCTTTAGGGGGCGGTGCTGCCACTATTAGGTTAGTAGACACCCCTGCATCGAACACCCCTACTCGCGCATCCCAGAACCCACTCATGCGCCATCTCCAACGATGTTCCGACGAGGTTCTGGCGAGCTGATGTCAGGGTGATGTCACCCTTGACCTGGTCAGCCCTTTGACTGGTCTTTGCCCAGGTGGCGTGTGACGTGGCCCATGGCCTATTTGTCATTGATTGGGAGTAGAAATAAGGCCGGTAACAAATGCATTTTCTAACTTGAGAAGATGATGTGGCCACTGGCCCACTCGTCAGTGACTAGGGCTAGGTGTGGGTGCGGTGTAAAAAGCCTAGTGTCTGTTTAGGAAATAAATAAAATATTACAAATCCAAATTTAAATATTTCAGGAATAAAATAAAATCATTAAATCTTATTAAATCCATAACTTTTGTTTTATAGTTCAGAAAAATATGTGTAATATATGAAAAAAATTAGGAAAATAAAATCTATAACTTAAAACAATTATCAAACATTATTATGTTAACAATTTAAATAATTATTATTTAATAAAGATTTTAAAAGTACTAAAACTTTGATAATTACTATTTTAATAATGGTAAATGTTAAAAATATAAATAAAATACCAAAAATCTTGGAAAAATAAAAACAATACTTTAAAACTATAATCATGCATTATTATTTCACTTAAATAAGTATTTATTATTTATTAAGTATTTATAAAGTAATAAATCTTATAAAAATCATATCTTATTATTTATAAATCACAAAAATAAATGTAATATATCAAAATGATCACAAAAATAAGGTATACTTGTTAAAAATATAATATTCCACTTTTAAAGTAAATAAAAACTTAATACTCTAGTAATTTGAATTTAAACCTATTTCCTTTGTTAATAATTCATATAAGGGTAAATAAAATTTGTTACTGTTTCTAAAATTGGTCAATTAAGTCTAATAAATAGTATTAGTCTTAAATATTAATATTATGAACTCATAATGGTTCAAAACATTATAAATACAATTTTATTGAATTATACTTCAACCATCAGTTTACAAAACTATCACAACACTATAGTGAATCCATAAGTAGTTAAGTAATATTATTTCTTTGTTTATAAACTATAACCACTCATCTATAAAAAGGTTAATGATACTATTCCATTATAAAATCAAGAAACCACTACACCAAGTAAAAATATAACCATTCTTAAGTAACCTTAAGGAAACATTACTAGGTACACAAGGTACCAATATCATAAGCATTACACTTTCAAACCATCTATGTTTTAAAGTTAACTTTAGTCTACAAGACTCTAAATATAATACTAAAGACATTGTTATATGTTTTATAGTTAACTTTAGTCTATTATAGTTAAGTCATAAAGCATCTCAAGTCCAAACTATTGAAACAAGCACAAACAACCTTGACCACAATTGATAAACCACAAAGATTGTTTAAACCTTAATAAAGGAATCATTTCTTCAAATGTTATTCTTTTTGCTAGTTCAAACAACAAATCTTAAGATAGTATCCCCAAATCTTATCAACTAAAATTAAGAATTTTCATCATAGTCAACAGATGACAATTAATCATAATCACATTGCTTTAAACCTTCCTTGTATATCAGGATTGTTAATACTTAAAGTTCCTTATAAATGCCTATACTTGTAAAACCAGATTTGAAGATAAGACAATTTTTATATAAGTAATCCTTGAATAGCATTCAACAATTTTGTATCTTACTGTTGTATGATAGTATAATTACATCTTGTTTCACACACACTCACAAGCCCTAATAAGAAGCACAAGTGTGAAACTTAACTAAAAGTACAACACATTCCAAAGACATCATTTCTAGTATCCAAACCCTAGAACAACGTTATCTCCGGGATTCACGTCTATAAAATGCATCACATTACTTATGCATAAAAGCATTTTGCTTCTTTAAACATTAGTCCTTACCGGACCAATGATGCTGATTTCAGATATTGGATCTTTTAAATTGTCTTGAAGACCATGAGTGCATAATCTTGCAATCACAAAAGGCAAGTTCACACTTTCTCATGTCCTTTGATTATTTTTTGTAGAGCATTTTACAAATCCAGTGTTGTCATCACCTGCATTTGAAAAAGGTCCGAAAACACTATTTTCATAATAATGTGATTATAGGTTATTTGCCATGAGGTAATAATCTACTATGAAAGTTCCAGTGGTAAAGGAACATAGCATCTAGGACTTAACAACCAATGTCGCCAGTGATTCTTGCGCCGTATATTATGCGTTAACCATGAGATTTGGAATAGGACGGAGAAGTCAGTTGTATCCTTTTCCTCTTGTATGGAGGCAAGACGACCTTAACGTGATGTTGTGATTCCTTGTGCGGATCCAACATATGGGTGGGCACCCTTATGCCCCACACTTTTGGTGTCTAGATTATCTATGAATGGTGTTTAGGGATATAGTCCATGTAAATGGTACTATCCCGGGCATCACTAGGTCATAGAGTCTTCGGGAACTCATCAGGGTTTTAGCCTGCCCGAAAGGGGGCTTAAGGAAGGTGAGCCAGCCCCGAAGGATCGTGAAAGACATATGAGGTCACAGAGAGGGCAGTGATTGTCTTGGATCATCTACTGGGCCCCACAACATGGAATTGTGGACGGGTAAGCTGCCCGGTTGTGCAACAAGGAGTTGATCTCTCATGGGTAAAGTAACGCACCTCTGCAGAGTGTAAGAACTGTAACTTGTTACTCCCTATTCCGGGAAGGAGCTATGAACACTGCGGGAAAGGAACTCCATGAAAGTTCTGGTAAACCCGTGAAGGCTGACGGACATAGCTTTTCAGAATAAAAGCAACCTTTGAAGAAATTTTTTCGAAAACTTGCATTGCCTATGACCTATGGTCTATGGTTGTAGTTATAGTGCATCAAACCCTCTTTTTCTAGTCTACATCAAGTTATGCTCCAGGAATCTTCAACCAAAGCTAAAAGCTCTTCAATGAAGACAAGGAAGTCAACATATACATTAACTCAAGTGAAGACGAAGTTACTGATTAAATAGGAATATACTCTCTAGCCAAAGAACCTATTTCTGTAGTGCGTTGCAATAGCAGCAATGCCAACCCCTTAGTTAAAATACTAGTCTTAAAAGTATAATAGTTGGTGCATTATTTATCTTTGATTCTTCTTTGTAAGAAGTTCTTTCTCTCTCTTTAACCTAAAGTGTTCTCTGGATCTTGTGTATAGAGTGAGTTGTAACCTTTAGCCATGTATTGGGACTGATGTGTTTCTATTGTACCACTCTGAGGGATGTAATACTAGTGAATGGTGTTTCATTGGTGTTATGTCAACGACTATAGTGTACTACATCATGTAGTGGTATGCTGGGTTTCCGCACCCCGCCAGAGTCGGTGGGCGCGGTCCAGCCGACTCCCGTCACGCCCGAGCGCACGATGAGTCACCGGACGTGGCTTCTAGCCCGGGCAGGGGATATTCAGCCGGCGTGGTAGGCTCGCGCGCCGGCAAGGAGATGGTGGCCATGGAAGACGTCGACTCCGACGAGGAGGCAACGATGCAGTGGTAGGCGGCCATACGCGACGCCCCGGCTGCCCTAGCCGGACCGCTGGCGCCACTGTCTGTGGAGGCGGGGTATTCCCTGCAGACCCTCGAGGTGAACCTCGAGGTCGGTCTCCAGGAGTGCCTGCAACTCCAGGCGACGCTGGATGGCACCAATGAGGCCGCGGCGAAGCAGCTGGCGGCAGCACGGGGGACCGCGCGAAGTATGTTCCTTCGCCCTTCTTTTTTTCCGGCTACCTTCTCACTTGCGTTCGTTTTTGCCTGCTGCAGCCGTCATGGTCTGCGCGCAGCACGAAATTTACCGGCTGATGCGTTCCAACGCGCGCCTCAGCCGGGACAACTCCGCACTTCGGCTCTAGAACAAGGAGTGGCACTCCCGGGTAAACCAGCTGGAGGCCACCCTCAAGGAGCGGGATGACGCCCTCGCTAGCCGGGCCACCGCCGTCAACCTTCTGGATAAGGAGGCCACCCGGCTGAAGGAGCACTCCGAGTTCCTGGATGACGAGCTGATGAATATCGGCCTCGTTGCCAAGGGTAAGTTTTTTGTCTTTGCCTTTCACTCCGTCTGACTGCTTTCCGCTGTTGCCTTTTTTGACTTGCCCCTTTGATCCCAAGGCTTCTACCCCCAAGTAGATGCTCTTGCCTACGACCGGGTGCACCAGGTTGCGCCGGGTGAGAAGGTCGCCGTCCAGGACTTGGTGGCGTAGCTTGGGAAGGACGCTGCCAATCTGCACAAGGCTGCAACCGGCATCCATGACCTCGTCTTCCCGGGGGAGCTCCAGCCGGAGACCATGGGAGCCTTGGAGATAAAGCTGGGCGATGCGCCGAACGCGACCGGCTGCGCGACCTCACCGCTTGCATCGGCTCCGAGATGGCGATGCCCCTCATGCTCTCCTGGTACAAGGATGACCGGCTCGACAAGCTAGTGGACTACTTCCGAGCCGACGCGGATCTTGCTACCGTGCGCCAGGCCTACCCCGGGCTCCACTCCGTCGCCATCACGATCACCGGCTATGACGACATCGATGAAGTGCTGACGGACAGCGAGGGAAGTGCGGGAGCAGATGGTGGCGCGGAGGCATCTTCCCAGCCGGGCGGGGCCGGCTCGACCGCTCCCCATGGCAAGGGCTCGGCCGCTTGAAGAGGAAGACCTCGGGATGCCGGGTGGAATTGTAGATAACTCTTCGCTTTTGGTGATTCTGTCTGGACAATCTGGATATGCAGGGGCTTCGTCCCCCGCTGTTAAATTAACTATCTGGCTGGGTTTGCCTTCGTGCACCCACTTATGTTTATGCCTTGGCGGACTAGTTTTTCCGACTGGTCCACTCCAGTCGGCGTTATCTTGCTTTTTTGTCTTGTACTCTTTGCGAACCTTCACTTGCGTTCTGCTATTTCTGACTTGGCAACGATCTGCCCTTTCATCTTGCCTTTCCGACTGGCACTCGTGTAGCCGGATTAGGGAAGCTGCGCCGTAGCCCGGCTATGCACATCCGGTCGCTCCTTGGACCTTTTTCTCTATTACTTTCCTTATCTTATCTCTTCCTTCCTCCTTCCATCTTTCTCTCTTTCTTTCTTTCCTCTTTCTGGCTAGATCTGCCTGACACGCCCGACTAGTGGTGCTTGGTCGGACGAGGCGGGCGGTTCCTTTGCATTCCGTCTGGCTTTGTCTTTTCTCTCCGTCCGGTTGATGCACCCTTCATCCGGACGCCGCACGCTTCCAGTGGGGGCGCGCCAGCGCACCCACTGGGTGTAGCCCCCGAGATTCGGAGTGGCTACCACAGATAGGTGCTTCGAATCTTCCCTGTTTTTTATTTCCGGCTCGGTGCGGTTTGTGCAAAAAAGAAACACACAAAAATGATTCCTTATCAATACGTTGTCATGTTATATGTTATTTTTACCGTTCGACCAGAAATTTTCCTTTTCGAAAACTAGCTCGTGCTTTTCTGGACACTTAGTCGCTTTCTCGTGAGCAATGTTGTTTACGCTGCACCTTGCCAGACAACCGGGTTGCGGTCTGGAGCCGGAACCGAAGGGAGCTGACAATACATTCCGCACGGTACTAGAGGCTTAGTAGACGGAAAATACCAACTAGGCACGTGGCCGGGATGTCCGATCTGTCGCATCTTTCGCCGTTTTTCGTGTGGGATGCCCTCAGGCTTTTGCTCTTGCTAGCCAGACAGCCGGGTTGCGGTATGTCGCTGAGACGAAGAGTGGGCCTCTGGCATCGTCGCACACTACTCAGTCGGTTTACAGAATTTGCAGGGCGGGCCAACCGGCGAGCCCCCATGATTGGGGGTCGATGGAAGCCGGAAAAAATATTGCATGGTTTAATCGAAAACGAATAACAGCAGAATGTCTGACAAAGATCCCCCGGGCGCCAGCCGGGGTTCCACATCTTTCATTCATTCAGGGTTCTGGATACAGACACTGATTTTTGCAACTAAGTGTAAAATAGTCGGAGCAGGTCTGCATTCCACGACCGCTCCGTCTCCTCGTCCGAATTGTCCATCTTGTTCTTGTGCGGTTGTTGCACGTCGATGGGGTAGTAGGAGTTGTTGTGCAGCGCCTTGCTGATGATGAAGGGGCCCTCCCATGGAGAGGACAACTTGTGCATGCCCTTCGTGTCTTGTATCAGCCGGAGCACCAGGTCACCCTCCCGGAATGTGATGGGTCGGATGCGGTTGGAGTGATACTGGTGCAGCCCTTGCTGGTAGATAGCCGATCTGGACAAGGCCAGCTCACGGGCCTCCTCGATAAGGTCCACAATATCCTCCATCGCCTCCTGGTTCTCCTTCTCCGTGTAAAGGAGCTTGCGGGGTGAGTCGAACTCGATGTCTGCCACGAGGATTACCTCTGAGCCATAGGTGAGGAAGAACAGGGTGAAGTCGGTTGATCTGTTTAGGGTGGTGCGGAGACTCCATAGCACAATCGAGAAATCCTCGATCCAGCAGCCGGGTGATCGCTCTAGTGGATCGATCAGCCGGGGCTTGATTCCAACTAGCACCAGGCCGTTGGCTCTTTCCACCTGCCCGTTGGACTATGGGTGTGCGACGGATGCGAGATCTAGTCGGATCCCTTTGTTGTGGCGGAACCAGGCGAAGGCCCCCTTGGCGAAGTTCGGGCCATTGTCGGTGATGATGCTATGGGGGTAGCTGAACCAGATGATGATGTCGCGGAAGAAGGTGACGTCGGTGGCACCTTCCAGCTTCCGGATTGGCTTTGCCTCGATCCACTTGGTGAACTTGTCCATCGCCACCATCAAGTGGGTCATGCCGGCTCGAGCTCGCTTGAAGGGGCCGACCATGTCCAACCCCCAGACGGTGAAGGGCCAGGTGATCGGTATGGTCTTGAGCATAAAAGCCGGCATGCGCCTTAGCCAGCCGAACCGCTGGCACCCATTGCACGCGCGAACCAGCTAGTCTGCTTCCTCCAGGGCGGTGGGCCAGTAGAATCCGTGGCGCGTCGCCTTTGACACCAGGGCGTGAGATGAGGCGTGGTGACCGTACTCCCCCGGGTGGATTTCCTTCAACAGCTGGTAGCCGGTATCCATGTCGGCGCACCGCTGGAATACGCCTGCGGCGCTGCGCTTGTACAACTCCTTGTTGATGATGGTGTACGTGTGCACGTGGCGCCGGATCTGCCTTGCCTCGACCTCGTCATCCGAGAGCTCGTCGTTGAGGAGGTAGTTCATGAAGGGCTAGGCCCAGGATGGAACTTCTCGGATGGTGAAGACACCACACGGCATGATCTGGAGCTCATCCGGAGGGCGACCGGGTGGGATGCCCGAGTCGGCAGCCCCAGGGCCTCTTGCCTTGATCGAGGACGGCTTGCCTAAGGAGGAGGCAGCCCCAGGGTCTTTCGATCCGGAGGGCACAACAGCGGGGCCCGTCTCTTTCGAGCCGGTAGCCCCCGGGTCTGCTACCCAGATGATGGACTCGGATTCCAGAGAGGGAGTGATGCTGGGCTTGCGAAGGTGCTCCAAGGATACTCCGGGCAGGATGGCCACTCTGGTGGATCCGACTCGCGCGAGCGCGTCGGCCGCCTCGTTGTTGGCACGGGGAACGTGATGGAATTCGCATCCCTCGAAGCCAACACTGAGCAGCTGCACATGGAACCGGTATAGGGCCATATTGGCATCCCGGGCATCTAACTCACCGGATACTTGCTGCACCACCAGATCTGAATCGCCGAAGCAAAGGATCCGGCGGATGCCGATGTCTTTCGCGAGCCAAATCCCGTGCGCGAGGGCCTCGTACTTGGCGATGTTGTTCGACACGGTGAAGTGGATCTATAGCATGTACTCCAGCCTGTCTCCCTTGGGCGAGGTGGGCACGATGCTGGCTCCCAAGCCCCCGCGCATCTTCGATCCGTCGAAGTGTAGCCTCCAGTAGTCGGAATCTGGAACTGGCGGCAGGTACTAGCTCTCCGCCTAGTCGATGAAGAAGTCTGCCACCGCTTTGGACTTGATGATGATCCGGCGCTCGTACCGGATGCAATAGGTAGCCAGCTCGATGGCCCACTTGGCTACCCGTCCCGTGGCATCCTTGTTACCGAAGATCTCGCCTAACGGCGCAGTGGACACCACGGTGAGCGGATGCTCCTGGAAGTAGTGCTTCAGCTTCTTGCAAGCCAGGTACACGCCGTAGCACATTTTCTGGTAGTGGGGGTAGTTCTGCCTAGAGAGGGAGAGCACCTCGCTGAAGTAGTAGACGGGTCACTGAACCGGATGGGCCTTGCCTTCCTCGTGGCACTCCACCGATAGGACGACACTGACAACCCGGTTGGTGGCGGCTATGTAGAGCAACATCGGCTCTTTCTCAGCCGGCGTGGCGAGAACCGGTGCCGTGGATAGCATGTGCTTGAGGTCGTGGAACGCGGCATCCGCATGCGCAGTCCAGGTGAACTTGTACGTTTTATTTATCAGTTGGTACAGTGGCAGGGCCTTATCCCCAAGCCTGCTGACGAATCGGCTGAGGGAAGCCAAGCGGCCAGTGAACTTCTGGACACCGAGCAAGCTCTTGGGAAGCTGCATCCTCTCGATGGCCGTGATCTTATCTGGATTGGCCCCGATTCCTTGACTCGGCACGAGGAAGCCAAGGAGTTATCCGGTCGGCACACCTAACACGCACTTCTCCAGGTTCAGCTTCATCTGGTATCGGCGGCAGTTGGCGAACGTCTCGCCGAGATCTTCCAGCAGGGTCTACTTCTCTTTCATCTTGATGACGACGTCGTCCACGTACGCGTGCACATTCCGGTCGATCTGCGAGTGCAAGCATTTCTGCATGCAATGCTGGTAGGTAGCACCTGCATTCTTCAGCCGAATGGCATGGTTACATAGCAGTAAGCCTCGTATGGGGTGATGAACGATGTTTTAATTGATCAGTCGGATCTGATTATAGCCGGAATAACAATCAAGGAAGAAGAGCAGATCACAGCCGGTCGTAGAGTCAATCACTTGATCAATACAGGGCAGAGCGAAAGGGTCTTTCGGGCAGGCCTTGTTCAAGCTCGTTTAGTCGATACACATGCTCCAGGTCTTGTTCTTTTTCAGCACCAGGACTAGGTTGGCTATCCAGTCCTGGTGGTACACCTCCATTATGAAGCCGGTAGCAAGTAGCCATGCGATATCATTGGCGATGACCTTCATCTTGTCCTCCGCGAAGTAATGGAGGGGCTGCTTAACCGGCTTGGTGTCAGGACGCACAGTCACTGAGTGCTCGGTGAACTCCCTCGGCACACCCGGCATGTCTTTGGGAGACCATGCGAAGATGTACAGATTCTCACGGAGGAAGTCGACGAGCGTGCTTTCCTATTTGCTGTCCAAGCCGGCACCGATGGTGACGCACGTGGAGGGGTCAGACGGATCGAGCGGGATCTGCCTGGTGTCCTTGGACGGCTGGAACGCCATGTCCCCAGCCGGCTTCATGCCAGCAGGCACCTCTTGCTGCAACATGGCAACATTGCGCATCATCTCGCGCTTCTCTTCAGCGATAAGCAGGGCATCGGCTATCTTGGCGCCTTCCTTCGTGCAAGCCATGGACCGTCTGTATCAGCCGTCCACAGTGATCACACCATTCGGCCCCGATAACTTAAGTTTGAGGTATGCATAGTGGGGGACCGCCATGAACTTTGCAAGGGCAGGAAGCCCAAGAAGGACATGGTAGGTGCTGGCGAGGTTGACCACCTCGAACCATATTGTCTTGCGCCGGAAGTTCTCCTCCGAAACGAATATGACATCCAGCCGGATCTTGCCTAGTGGGACGCACGGTGGCCCAGGCGTGACGCCGTGGAACACAGTGGTCGAGGGCTGCAGGTCGCACTCCCGGATGCCCAGCTTCTCCATGGAAGACCGGTAGAGCAGGTTGAGGATGCTCCCACTGTCTACCAGCACGCGCGAGAATTGGCAGGTGCGCACCTCGGAGATGACAAGAGGGTATAGCACCATCGCATGGCCCCCGGGATTCGAGGGCAGATCCGGCTGGTCCGCCTGGCTCCAGGTGATGGGAGTCTCGTACCAGTTGAGGCGAAGGGGGACCGGGGGAACGACAGTGTTCACCTCTGCGTTGTGCTGCTTCCGGCCGCGATTGCCAATCGGCCCAGCCTCGAAGATGTGGTAGTTCTCGTGCTGCAGGGGGTAGCCTCTGTTGCTGCGGTTGTTGCCGGCTGCCCTAGATGGTGGTGGGCGTCCGCCAGGAGGGGGTGGGGGAGAGGAGGTAAGCCATCCTGCTCCTTGATCTGTCGGGTCCAGCTGCACTGCCGAGTGGTGTGCGTAGCCGGCTTGGCGCCGTTGTGGTACTTGCACGACCAGTCGAACAGCTGCTCGAAGGTGAAGCCGTTCCTCTGCCTCTGGTGGTAGCGCGGGCTCTCCTGCTCAACCGAACGCTTGCCCTTGTAGCGGCTGTCGCTTCCATGTCGCTTGGACGACTCGGCATCTCCACTTTGGCCGGCGTGCTTCTCTCGAGCCGGCTCGGTGGGAACCGGCCGTCCTTCCGCGTTTACTCAGAGGGGCTTCTTCATTGCCGCATCCGCAGTGGCGTACTGGTCGGCGACGGTCATCAGCTCCGCCATGGTATTAGGCTCGTCGCACAACAGCCGGTGGCGCAACATCGTGCCTTCACGGCACCCTTTGATGAAGAAGCCTATTGCCTGGTTCTCCACCACCCCTTCGCGGGATTTTTGCAGCTCGGTCCAACGGGCGAGGTATGCGCGATCCGACTCGCGGTCTCCCTGGACGCACAGAGAAAGATCGCAGGGCATGCCTGGACGCTTGTAGGTGTCCTTGAAGTTCCGGATGAAGACTTTCTCGAAGTCTGGCCAGGCGTTGATGTTGTTGGGCGCGAGGCTATTGAGCCAAGTCCTTGCCGAGCTGGCCATCATGAGGGGGAAGTAGAAAATCGCCACGAGCTTGTTGACATGGGCGATTCCGACTGCGGTGACTTAGTCGGTCAGCCAGTCCTCCGGCTTCATGTTGTTGTCGTACTTGGGGGTGTCCCGTGGCAAGGAGAACTTGTCGAGGAAGGGCTCCTTCCGGCTGCACAGCCCGAAGCACACTGGATCGGTTGCATCCTCCTCCTCTGTGAGGCGGGCTTCCATCAGGAGGTCGATGCGGTTGCGCGCATCCGGTTCAACCAGATTGGGCGTTCCCACCCGGCCAGTGAGGCGGGATGGTGGAGGGGGTGGAGGGGGGTTCTGGCCTGCTGGAGGTGGGTGGCTCGTGGCACCCTGCTCGCCGCAAGGTTGGCTGATGCCGGACTAGCGACGCTTGAAGCGGGGGTTGCTGACCCGGAGACACGCAGCACTCGGTCTGGTGAGGTCCTCCCTGGCTGTTCCCACCCGGGCGGTTCCCTCTGGAGCCAGCTCCTGCCTCGAACATGATCCGAGCGGCCTCGTCCTGCTTGTCGGCCACACGCAGCAGGTGCTGCACCTGCTAGAACTAGCGCATCATTTCCGCCCCCTCCAGGTGAGGTAGATCTTCCACGACGGCTCGCGCAGCCCGGACATTCTTGACCGCGGTGTCATACACGGGCGGTGGGAAGTACATGTGGGAACCCAACTCGGCATATTGCTCGAATCGGGCGCCCAGCTCTCCCCCGCGGCGCTGCACGGAACCCAGCCAGCTAGGATCTTGATTAGCCGAGGTGAGGCCATGGGCACGCTGATATTCGCGAATGTTGATGTCCATCTGATACTTGGTGGAAGCTAGGCCCTGAGCCTGCAGAAGCAGACGCTCTCGCGCCGCCTCGATCTTGGCCATGGCCTCCTCCGGGTTTTCCCCGGGGTGGACCGTCTCGAGGAGTTCCTCGATGACCTCGTACACCATGCCTTTCTCGTGCAGCGGAGTGGACGGGCCGCCTAAGTCGCTGTCGCACTCAAGAGGGGGATGGCGGCCATGGCCGGAGCCGGCCATCATCACCTCCATGGTGCGGAGCGCGACGAGCGCGCTGCCGGCTGAGGGCAATAGCTAGGCGAAGGAGACGATCTCCCGAGGGAAACTCTCCGGCACGATGGCGATATAGACGGGCAAGTCGCCGAACAGCAGGACGGAGCCGCCTGCCGGGAAGCTGGAGCCGGCGAAGCAGCGAGCGTTGTCGATAACGCAGTCGAACTTGCCCAGCGTGAGCACGAGGCTAGAGGCCACGCACTCGCGGGATGAAGTGCGGGGTCCCGTGCGGAACGTCACTCCGGTCGCCGGCATCTGATCCCCATGGTGGGCGCCAATTGTCATCATTATGGAAACGACAGAGCCTAAGAAGGCTAGATAGAGCTGTGGGAGCGAGCAGGGAAGCGAGCGACAGCGTCCGCATGCGGGATTGGGCACAAGCAAGCGTTGGGGACACAAGAAGTACCCAGGTTCGGAGCCCTCGGGGTGAGGTAAAACTCCTACTCCTGCCGATCTGACTATAGGGATGAACACAAAGAACTATAAGGCTCCTTGAGATGTATCTGGCCTAGCTAGCAATAAATGAGAGACCAACCCTTGCTATGTTGCCCCTGCCTCTCCTTATATAGGCTGAGGCAGCGTGAGCAACGACCTGGCCGACTGGCGGGTCCCATAGGCAGGCCCTAGCCGGCTAGGTCATCTACAGTGGCCGACATGGAGGGCGTGTACCCACAGTAAATCCCATGCCTCCACACCGTCTACAGTGGCCGCCGTGCGGGTAGTTATGCACAGTACCACCTACTGTCCATTGTTACAACCGTCATTGGTAAAGTCATCGATATGGGCCGAGTGTCTGAGTTTCCTTTCTATCTTGTCCGCCGTCCTGGGCATACCGCATACTGTGCTCTGCGTCATCTTGTACCTTGCCTATCTTGAGTGGCCGGCTAGGGTAGCCTAGCCGGCTGATCCGTCTGGGCCGGGTGGTTGGTTCCACCCGGTAGTCTTCTGCCCTTTCTCGTCTCATTCGGTTGATGGTTCTGTCGGTTCACTCTTGGTATGCCTTGCTCTATCCGGATAGCATGGTCCAGCCGGCTAGCTGCCTTTGGTGATGATTCTTATCCGGTTAACTGGTTCGCTAGCTTGGTCTTTGTCTGGCCTTCCTTCTGATCTATCTTTGAGTTTTTACGTCCGGCTTCCCAGCCGGCTGGCTGGTTGCTGCTCCTATATCTTGTCAGGTTAGCCTACCCGGGGGTGATCCCCTCGACAATATGCCACGACGCAAACAACCGGGTTTTGCCTTTGGCTTTTGCCTTGGTTTTGGTGGAGAACAACGACAACTAGGAGTGGTTTTTCCATATATTTAGGACCAAGGGTTATAGAACCTAATAGAGAGGTTTGCACCGTCTCGGATCGCCATCAAGGAATACTCAACGTAGTCGAGAAGGACATTCTCGGGTGTGCTCGTATCCACCATCGATGGTGCATGAGGCATTTCGTGTCCAACTTCTATAGAGCATGTGGCAACAAGGAACGTGCCGACGATCTACAAGATTGTTGTCTTGCCTTCACCGCTCGGCATTTTCAAAAATTATATGATAGATTTTATTGTCTCACAGATGATGGTGGCAAAGAGTTTCTCAGAAGGAACCTTAATGAACGGACAAAGTGGGCAAGGGCTTATGACTATGGCGGCAAGAGGTACGGTGATTCCACCAGCAACATAGCGGAATGCTTCAACAAAGTACTCAAGGTGTACGTCAATTGCCCATGACTGCTATATCGGAGTACACATTTCAGAAGTTGAATGAATACTTTCTAAAGTATAGTGATGGAACGGGTAATCAAATTGCTGGGGATAACAAGAAAAAAAATAAGTATGAGTACCCACCATTGGTTGATAATTGGTCGGAATATCAATCAAAGAAAGGGGATACACAAATGATTGAATGTTTCGACAACTAAGAACTGATTTACCAAGTGAATGAGCATGGAGGTAGCACAAGGGGAGGTATGAACATGGAGGACTGTCCTATAAGGTGTGGCTACACAATGGTTATTGCTCCTGCGAGAGTCCGACATTGTACCATCTCCCTTGCTCACACATGATGAAGGCGGCATCTGAACGAATGGTGGGTCTTAATCACCCAGATACGGTTAGGTTGGACGAGCATTCCATCCAAGCGGTGAAGAACACATGGGCGGGTAGATTTAAGCCTTACCTTGACTAATCTCAATGGCCAGAATATCGTGGTGTCCAACTTTGGCCCGATCCGTCTACGAAGGTTGTTGGTCGGGGAAGAAGACAAACCAAACGTTTCCGAGGTGACATGGACGATTGGGCTGGTGGATATCGACGGGAATGGGGGAGCGAGTATTTCGCGAAGCCTCGTGACAAAACCCGTTGTGGAGAATGTAATGTTGAGGGCCATTATAAAACATCATGTAGCAAAAGGAAAAAATCAAAGGAAGCCAACGCCCCTATTGGCAGCATAAGCCAAGGAGATGGTGATGGTGGTAGAAACACAAGCCAAGGAGATGGTGAAGGTGGTAGAAGGACAATCCAAGGAGGTGGTGATGGTGGTAGAAACACAATCCAAGGAGATGGTGATGGTGGTAGAAGGACAAGCCAAGGAGGTGGTGATGGTGGAAGAAACATAAGCCAAGGAGGAGGTAGAGGTCATGGCGGCGGTAGAGGTTGTGGCGGCGGTAGAGGTCGTGGCGGTGGTAGAGGTCGTGGAGGCGGTAGAGGTCATGGCGGTAGTATGTTTACGTATCTCTGAGGAGAATTTCCGTATGTTTTCTTGCATATTTTTTAATAACTTTTATCGTCCATTTAAGTTTATTTCTATTTACTAACTGTTATGTTGCATTCTTGTTATAGGTATGTCAACCCAACTCACCAAGGAGAACAATGATGGGAACGGTATGAGCTACTCCAAAGTGTGGGCGGAGGCTTTGAGGAGGGTGAAGGAGAGGGAAGATGAAGTAGCTTAGTTGATCAAAAAAGGGAAGAGGAAAGGAGGGAGGCTAAAGAAGAACGGCGGTGGGAAGAAGATCTCAATAAGAAATTGCGTGAGGCAAGCATAAAGAAAGCAAAGAAAGAATGTGAGAGTAAGGAAAAAGAAGCAAAATATGAAAGGGACATGTACTTGAAGAGCTTGAGTAATCATCGTCGGTTTGAGAAGGTGTCTGAAGAGGCTAGTCTCATAATGGAGGAAGAAGAGAGCAAGAAGAAAGTAGAGAGTAGACGCCAATTTGAGGCTCAATTCAACTCTGTTGTCCAGCTTGCACGCGACTTGAGGGAAAAGGAAGAGGCAGATGAAGAGAGTAAAAGTAAGGCCAAGGGGAAGGAGCCTCGCGTGACACAATAGAGTTGTCACCATGCTGTGATCTATGTTATGGACTCCACTATGTGGAATTTATCTTGAACATTGTCATGCTGAATTTGTCGTGTTGGTTCTTCTGTATGTAAAACCCCTTAAGGGCTGAACGCCATGTATTCCATAAACATTCACTGCAATTTCCTGGAATGCTTCTTGTGTCAATAGATCTGTCCATAATGCAATTTTCTGGAATGTTGCCACTAGCATAGGAACTACTTTCAACATATGAGAAGTGATGAGTATGGCGCTTGTTGGAGATATGCCCTAGAGGCAATAATAAATGTAGTTATTATTATATCTTTGTGTTTATGATAAATGTTTACATTCATGCTATAATAGTATTAACTAGGAAACATTAATACTTGTGTGATTTGTAAACTTAAAATAGAGTCCCTAGTAAACCTCTTTATAATACTAGCTTGTTGGTTAATAAATGATTGTGGTTTCCCTATCATGAACATTGAGATGTTATTAACAACAAGATCATATCATTAGGAGAATGATATGGTGGACATACTCCTATAGATAAGCATAGCATAAAGATCAAGTCATTTTAATAGTTCAATTGCCATATGCTTTCTGATATATAGTAACCTAATTCCTTCGACCATGAGATCATGCATATCACCTTTACCGGATAGATGCTTTGATGACATCAAACACCACACCGTAACTGGGTGGCTATAAAGGTGGCATCGAGTGTTCGGAAAGTATTGGTTGAGACACATGGATCAAGAGTGGGATTTGTCCATCCATATGACAGATAGATATACTCTGGGCCCTCTCAGTGAAATGTCATCCAATTAGCTTGCAAGCATGTGACTAGCTCACAAGGGATCACATATCACGGGAACGATAAAAGAGTACTTATCAGTAACGAGGTTGAACTAGGTATGCAGAGATACCAACGATCATAACCTCGGATAAGTAAACTATCGTGAGACAAAGGGAAATTGGTATCGTATGTAAGTGGTTCATTCGATCACAAAGTAATCGTAGAAATATGTGGGAGCCATATTGTAACACCCTCAGAATCGACCCTATGCAAGTTCAGCGCTTCCCGCCAAACCCGCATAGAAACGATTCAAAGGTGCCCACCAGGCACTTTCGTGCGGGTGGAAAACGAAGTAATAACATTACACAACAGTCCTCGATGGGACCCATAGAACAGATATATATACAACAGCGACTCCATGAGTCAAGAATACAGATATATTATACGAAGATCCAAATCACCTTGAAAATGATAGAGCGTCCGACTACGAACAAGATGCAAATGGGGCTAAGAGCCCTGAAGAATAACCAATGGCGTCCATAACCTCCCTGAGCCAAGCCGGAAGGGTAACCACTACTAACGACGTCGATCTCAAAACCTGCTTCAACAAAGGGTGCCGAAGGGCAAAGGAAAAAGAGGCGTCGATCGAGGCGATGCAGCGAGGCTAGAATTCGGCGGTCCTCGCCTACATAGGTATGGTGGACTGAAGCGGCAGCGACAGCATGCACTAATCAACTTATAAAGACTCGATACAACTGGCGGTTATCAGAGAGGGGTAAGAATGATCTATCCGGATCCAACCTGAAGCTAACACCAAACATACCCATCCTGGTGTTTCCCCCTCGAGACCAAACGAGGAAGTCAACCGAGGAACTCACACAGTTGGCAGTTTTACTTATTCAGTTATCGTTGCAGCAATTACTAGTCAGGTGTAGATAATCATCCTGATCAAATAAGCAGTGGGCACTTTTAGTTAATCATTCCGTTATAGTGGCAACACTTACTAGTCAGATGCAATTAGCATGAGATAACCCAAAACCCAGCAGTTGTTGATACTTTTATTCAGCCATCCCGTTGTAGTTGCAATACTTACTAATCAGGTACAATGGTCGCAAGCGACAATCCAAACAAGCAATTGTGGGCAGTATTATTTAGCCATTCCATTATAGTGAAGCTGATTACTAGTCATTATAAAGTCAAATTTATAGCAATAAACTTTAGTTATGCTTGTCTATGATCGAGATACTGTGCTCCAAGTCGTCCATATCCGCGGACACGGCTTTCAGAAAGTTTTACGGCGGGGTGCACCAATAGCAACACGCTCGATCAACCTCGGAAAAACCAAATCAAAACCCAACGAGGCTTTCACGACTAAGCAATCACGAGTTGAAATATTTCAGGGGCCACCTTGGAGTACACCAGCAAGTAAGCAAGCTCGAGACGGACTCAAGGTTTGCGACAATGGTACATGCTTTTGGGAACCGAAGTGTGGCTGGGCTTCGATACCACGAAAACATTCCGCTTACCTAAGCGATGCAGTGTGCTCCTCGCAATCGTAAATACATAAGTAGCATGGCATAAGTGCAGGATCGTAAATAAAACCTCAAACTAGTTTGTGGCCCCAAGAAATAAGACTGAATCAAGCTCAGCTCAGGGGTCCCATATACCTCCCGGATGTGGATAGCGCGATAAATCAAGGAACAGGTATCAAGTACTCGGGGTCCTACGGGACACAAGTGGGCGTTCGGAAACCAAATATTATCTATCACCCACCGATGCCTCTGCTTACTTCAATTTTAGTTGTTAAACAGGAATTAAAGTAAACGATAAATAAAACTATGATCATCTCCAACAACAAACATGCGGCAAGGCTCCAACAACTGTGGCAATTGTCGACACGCAACAGCACTAGAGCAAGCGGCTACGACGCGCAAGTCCAACTATCTACCAAACAACAGGTCATAGGATGTGTCCAAGGCAATATAGGGCTGCACGGCATATCACAGGTACGGAAACTAAAACATCGCAACACAGATAGCAATAGATCAACAGGAGGGAATAAATACTATAAAAGTAAGATAGGAAGAAAGGGGGGATGCTCGCCTGAAAACATTGTCGAAGGTTTATCCGAAGATCGGGGCGAAGCTCACATCAACTCAACGGCCTTATCCGCGAAGAAGCAAAACACTAGAATAAACACCGGATGCAATATTTAATACAACGGCAGAAGATCGGCATGATGCATGTATGATGTATGGCATGGCAAAGGTGCGATGCAATTAGATCATATTAAGCGGAACCGGGGTCCCGACAATTAGTTAGATGGTTCAAGTTATTTAGAACTCCCGCAATTTAAATGTTGTTTAACAAGGTAAAAGGTAGCACCGGTTCGCTACACAAGTTTAAATGAGGCCAATATAAGGTTAGATTTGCCCGCATATGGGCCCCATATTTAATTTAGGTGAATCGGCATAAGGCCCCCAAACCACACAATTTTGCATGCATGAACATTTAATATGCGACAAGTTGTATTATGTTATACAATAGGGTTTCGGAAAGGGGTTCACACATTAGGGGGATCTCGACGATCTTGGGGGTCCGGGGTTCGGGGTCGGTCTCGGGGTTCGGATCTGGGGTTCGACGGGTTCGTTCTCGGGTAACGGGGTAGATCTTGGCGCATCCGTGGTCTTCGGGTCATGTTGACGGTCATGGCGTTCGGGATGAAGCACTTGTATCGCCGGTCTCGGTGTCGGGGTGAAGTACTCGGCGTTTCAGCGTGGCCTTGGCGGTATCGGGTTCGGACTCCGGATCCGGGCACGGTCTTAGCGCTCCGTCTTCAGTGTCGTTGGCGAACTCGGGCTCGATACCGGGGGTCCTTCGGATCCTTGAGGCGATCTTGGCGTTCCGGGCATCTTCGGTCCTCGGGTCCGAGTGGGGTACTTGTTGTATTCGTGTCGTGGCTCTTGTCGGGGTTCTCGGCTTCGGGCGCCGGGATCGGGCTTCGGATTACGGAACGGTGCGAGGTCTCGTCCATCAGATCCTTGGAGGAGGTCATGGCGGTTCCATGACGGAGATCGCCGGGGTCGCGCTTCGTTTTCCAACGGGGTTGTCGATCTTGACTTGTCGGGGTTGTTCGAGGAAAACTTCGTCATTGGAACACTCGACGTCGATGGGCTTCGGGAGGTCGCGAATAAACGGGTGATGGTACCGTGACGTGTGCTTGAAGGAGACGCGGGGCACGACCGGACCCGGACGCGGGGCGAGCTTAGGTGGCGGGCGGCGAGGCGGGAGGCAGGACGGGCTTGAGGCGGGCGAGTGCAGCGGGGCGGCGGGCCTTGTGAGCGGCGGCAGGCGGGCGGGTCGGGGCGAGGCAGGTGGCGGTGGTCGCGGAGCTTGGCGGGCGAGGCCGATGCGAGACGAGGCAGAGGTGGCGAGGCGGAGGCGGAGCTCGCGGCACCTGGCAGTGTGTGGGGCAGCGGAGGTTGGCGGCGAGGCGGAGGCAGAGGTCTTGGCCGGGCTCGAGGCGGGCTCGCGTCTTGGAGGGCTCGAGTCGCCGGGCCAAGGGAGGCCGGCAGCGGACAGTCGCCGGCAGGTGGCGTGGGCGGCCTTTCGCCGGAGAAGGGGAGGTGGGCTCCTGGATGGCGAGGGGGAAGGTACTGGGCGAGCGGCGGCGCGCTCGGGGTCGTCGGCCGGAGGTGGACTGGAGGGAGGACGGCGTCTCGAGGCGTGAGGAGGAGGAGGCGGGTGGCCTTGGCGCGAGGAAGCCGAGGCGGCGATGGAGCGGGCGGGTCTTGTTGGAGAGAAAACGAGGAGGAAGGGCAGAGGCGGTCGCGTGGCTGGGTTGGGGAGCGTGCGTGGGGCCCAGGGGCGGGGCTGGCGCATGGGCCCGCGGCGGGAGCGTGTGTGGGGCGGGTGGAGGCGTGTGGGAGGCGCGTGGAGGCGTGTGGAGGGCGCGTGGGGGGCGTGTGGAGGGCGCGTGGGGGGCGCGTGGGGTCAGGGGGTGGGACCCAGGGGCAGCGGCAGGTGGGAGGAAGGAAGTGGGCAGCAGGCCGGGGAGGAGAGGTTCTTCTTGTGGCGTGCGTGCGTGGTGTGTGGGTTGAGAGGAGTGGGCTGTGGGGGAAGAGAGAGAGGGAGGATGAGGTGGCAGTTTGGGGTTGGTTATGGGGAGGGAGAGGGTGAGGTGTCAGGAGGCCATTGGTGGGGGTGATGTGGAGGGGGGTGTGGGTAGATAGGTTGGTAGGTTTAGGATTAATGGGGTGGGCCGTTTGTATTTTCTAGGGTGGTCGTTCGGGTCGTTCGGCCCGTTCGACTGCCCCACTAAAATAATATAATCTTTTATTTACTTTAATGCACCGTTTGCAAACCGATAGTAGGCAACAAAATATTCCGGCGACCCGGGTTTGAATTTGAAAACAAGACGAGGCGTTTTAGAAAACAAAACAGACTTTGCGAAAAATAGTTTTAAGCAAACAATGCATGATGATGACGATGCAATGCACAAATTCAACGCGATTTTCTAGTAGTGGTTTTGCGGGATGCCACACATATGAATTTCCAGATTCCTCTATTGGTTATTGTTCGGAGAAGTGTCTCGATCATGTCCGCATAATTCACGAACCGTAGGGAGACACACTTAAGGATTCGACGTTGTTTGAGTAGTTATGGAATGATGAGTAAGATACCGAATGTTGTTCGGAGTTTCGGATGGGATCTGGGATATCACGAGGAGATCCGGAATGGTCCAGAGAATAAGATTCATATAAGGAAAGTCCTGTTTCGGGGTTGGAGAATGGTTCCGGTGTTTTCATCGGGAATGTTCTAGAAGGTTCCGGAATGTCCGACACTCCGAAGGGGAAGGGTACATGAATGTGTCATATCAAGTTGGAATGATTGCATCATGTACTAGGTGTCATCGCTGAACAAAATAAAGGGTTTAATCAAATCCTAGTTTGAAAAGTCAAACGCCAATTTGAAAAGTCAAACGGCTATTTTGGTAAGTGGAGGGGAAGGTGGAAACCGAGTTGGGGAGGAGTTCCTCCCCTCCACCGCCGGCCCCCTTGGGAAACCGAGTTGGGGAGGGACTCCCCTCCCCTGGCGCGCCCCTTCCACCTATATAAGGAGGGGCAGGGCTGCCCCTCCTAGCACCCAACACCACCACCCCATAAACCCTAGCCCTAGCCGCCGGCTCCTCCTGCAGCCGCCACCGCCCTAGGGCAAGCCGCCGCCGCCGCCTAGCTAACCCTAGCCGCTGGCCAAGCCTCCTCCTTGGTGTGTCTAAACCCTAGATCGCCGAGGAGCTCTCTCATAGTCCACCATACTCGCTCTGGCTTAAGGCGAAGCCCTGCGAGATCTCCCCTCTACTTCCGGTACCACGCCGTTGTGCTACCGAAATCGCGAGGAGAGTGCTACAACCTCCGCTGCCTGCTGGAACAAGGGAGAGGAAGGTCTTCGTCGATCTGCGAGCGTGTGACCCGGCTGGGGCGCTTGAGCAGCCTTGGGAAGGATCGTCTGCGATCTTGAGATCGGAAGAATACGACTACATCACCCACGAGAATCCTCTCGTTAAACACTTTGGAATCTTGAGGGTGAGTTATTCCATTGACTCGTTGCTACAATCTAGTAGATAGATCTTGGCTTGTTTGTTTGTATGCGGTAGAATTTTTTGTTTTCCATGCTACGAAACCCTACGGTTATCGTCAGTCGTGTCTATATGTAGATCTGTTGCACGAGTAGAACACAATGGTCATTATGGGCATTGATGCTTTTATTGTCGATTGCTTCTTGTGTACTTTGCATCTTGCAGGATGTTGGGATGAAGCGGCCCGGGCTAACCTTACATGACATCGTTCATGAGACTTGCTCCACGCTTGACATGCAACTTGTATTGCATAAGTGGCTTTGCGGGTGCCTGTTTCTCCCATCATAGTTAAGATTCAATTTACAACGGGTGATTAACAATGCTAGTATCAATGTTGTGGTTCTTGTTTGTAAGTTACATCGACACTTATTGAAAGCCCCAAACCACGTAAAACATGCAAAGAAAGTAGAGGCGTCTAACTTTGTTTTGCAGGGGTGTGCAGTGATGTGATATGGCCATGATTGTGATTATATTTGATGTATGCGATGTTCCTTATTGTAAATTGGCAACCGGCAGGAGCCATATGGTTGTCTTTAATTTATGTTAAGACCCGCGTGTCTATTCAAAGTAGTTGTAATAGTTGAAGCCGGTGGACGACAACCATGGAGAAGCGTCATTGACCTTGATGCAATGCCGGTGATGATGGAGATCATGTTTGTGCTTGAAGATGGAGATCGGAAGCACAAAGAAGAAAGGCCATATCATATCACATATTATGAATTGCATGTGATGGTAATCCTTTATGCATCTTGTATTGCTTAGTTAACGACGGTAGCATTATAAGATGATCCCTCATGCACATGAATTTCAAGTCATAAAGTGTTCACCCTTAGTCAGCACCGTTGCTAAAGCTTTTTGTTTCGAAGCACCACGTGATGATCGGGTGTGTTAGATTCCGCAAGTGTATACAACGTGAGCAAGCCAGATTTGCTCATGCGGAAGCTAAGGTTTGATCTTGACGAGCCTAGCATGTACATACATGGTCTCGGAACACGGGTCACCGAAAGGTAAAGCATGAATCATATAGTAGATATGATGAACATGTCGATTGTTCGCCATTGAAACTATATCAACTCTCGTGATGATCGGTGTTGATGTGGTGGATTTGGTTCGTGTGATCGCTAAAACAATGTGAGGGATATTGTTTTGAGTGGGAGTTCACCTAGATTAATTTAACTATTAATTAGAACTCAATTTGCCATAAACTTAGTCTAAACTATTGCAAATATGTTGTAGATCAATGGCGGCCCCTACCATCAATTTTAATGCGTTCCTAGAGAAAGAAAAGTTGAAAAACAATGGAAGCAACTTCGTGGATTGGTTCCGCAATTTGAGGATTGTCCTCATAGCTGGTAATTTGACCTATGTGTTGGCTGGGTGACCCACCTGCAGCTACTGCTACCGATGAAGTAAAGAATGTTTACCTCGCTCGGAAGACTCAGTACTCCACAGTTTAGTGTGCTATCTTGTATGGTTTAGAATCGGAGCTTCAGAAAAGGTTTGAGAATTCAGACCCACATGATATTGTCCATGATCTCAAATTGATCTTTGAGACTCACGCGGCAATTGAGAGCTATGAGGCTTCTGAAAAGTTCTTTAACTTTAAGATGGAAGAGGGCAGCTCCGTCAGTGAGAATGTTCTTAAGATGTCTAGGCACGCAAACAAACTTCAAAGCTTGGGTATAGTGATTCCTAATGCTTTGGGGATTTACCGTGTCCTCCAATCACTACCACCAAGTTACAAGAACTTTGTGATGAACTACAATATGCAAAACATGAACAAGCAGTTGCCAGAACTCTTTGCCATGTTGAAATCTGCAGAAGTGGAGATCAAGAAAGAGCACCAAGTGTTTTTGGTCAATAAGACCACCAAATTCAAGAAAGGCAAGTCTAAGCAAAAGGGACACTTCAAGAAGGGTGGTAAGAATGTTACCGCATGAAGAAGACCAAAGGCTGGACCTAAGCACGATCTTGAGTGCTTTTACTTCAAGGAGAAGGTCACTTTGGCGGAATTGCCCAAAGTACTTGGAGGATTTGAAGAACGGCAACATCAAGAAGAAAGGTATATCCGATATACATGTTATTGATGTGTATCTCACTAGTACTCGTAGTAGTGCACAGGTATTTAATCTTGGTTGTTGCTCATATTTGTAACTCGAAGCGGTCTTTGCAGAATAAACGGAAGCTAGCGAAGAACGAGGTGACGATGCGCGTGGGAAACGGATCAAAGGTTGATGTGATCGCGGTCGGCACGCTACCCCTTCATCTACCATCGGGATTAGTTTTATACTTAAATAATTGTTATTTGGTGCATGCGTTAAGCATGAACATTATATCGGGATCTTGTTTATTGCGAGACGGTTACTTGTTTAAGTCCGAGAATAATGGTTGTTCGATTTATATGAGTAATATGTTTTATGCACATGCACCTTTGATAGATGGTCTATTCTTATTGAATCTCGATAGTGGAAATACACATATTAATAACATTGAGGCCAAACGTTTGAAATCGAGCGATAACTCGACCTATATGTAGCTTGTCGTCTTGGTCACATTGGAGTGAAGCGTATGAAGAAACTCCATTCCGATGGACTTCTCGAATCACTTGATTTCGAATCACTTGATAGATGCGAAGCATGTCTGATGGGTAAAATGACTAAGACTCCATTTTCTGGTATGATGGAGCGAGCTACGGACTTATTGGAAATCATACATACCGATGTGTGTGGTCCAATGAGTGTAGCATCGCGCGGTGGTTATCGTTATGTTCTTACCTTCATGGATGACTTGAGTAGATATGGGTATATCTATTTCATGAAACATAAGACCGAAACTTTCGAGAAGTTTAAGGAATTTCAAAGTGAGGTAGAAAATCAACGTAACAAGAAGATTAAATTTCTATGTTCTGATCGTGGAGGTGAATATCTAAGTTACGAGTTTGGCGAGCATTTGAAGAAATGCGGAATACTTTCACAATTGACACATGGGAACACCACAGTAATGGTGTGTCCGAACATAAATGTCGAACTCTCTTAGATATGGTTCGTTCTATGATGTCACTTACAGATTTACCGCTATCATTTTGGGGTTATGCATTAGAAACAACCGCATTCACTTTAAATAGGGCACCATCTAAATCCGTTGAAACGACACCATATGAATTATGGTTTGGGAAGAAACCTAAATTGCCGTTCCTTAAAGTTTGGGGTTGCGAAGCCTATGTAAAGAAGTTACATCCAGACAAGCTTGAACCCAAAGCGGAAAAATGCGTCTTCATAGGATACCCGAAGGAAACTATTGGGTATACCTTCTATCATAGATCCGAAGGCAAAATCTTCGTTGCCAAGAATGGATCCTTTCTAGAGAAGGAATTTCTCTCGAAAGAAGTGACTGGAAGGAAAGTAGAACTCGACGAGGTTGTCGAACCTTCTCTCGAAATTGCGAGTAGTGCGGCCGGAAGAAGTTCTGTGGTGCCTACACCAATAAGAGAGGAAGCTAATGATGATGATCATGAAACTTCGGTTGTAGTTGCTCTGAGCCTCGCAGTCAGCGAGAACTCGTACCACTCTAGATTGGTATGATCCGTTATGAGTGTCATGTTGGTGGACAACAGATGACCTGCGACATATGAGAAGCGATGATGAGCCCAGATTCCAACAAATGGCAAGAAGCCATGAAATCGAGATTGGATCCATGTACGAAAACCAAGTATGGACTTTGGTGGACTTAGTGTATGGCGAAGGC
Source organism: Avena longiglumis (assembly GCA_030063025.1). NCBI lineage: Eukaryota > Viridiplantae > Streptophyta > Magnoliopsida > Poales > Poaceae > Avena > Avena longiglumis. The sequence goes on from CP125977.1 coordinate 483,162,626, forward strand.
ATCGAGAACAAATGGATTTTCAAGAAGAAAATAGATCTTGATGGTAATATTCTTGTCTATAAAGCTCGACTTGTCGCAAAGGGTTTCGACAAATTCAAGGAGTTGACTACGATGAGACTTTCTCACCGATGGCGAAGCTAAAGTCTGTGAGGATTATGTTAGCAATGTTGCATATTATGATTATGAGATATGGCGGATGGATGTCAAACAGCATTCCTCAATGGAGACATTGATGAAGAGTTGTATATGATGCAACCCAAAGGTTTTGTCGATCCTAAAGATGCTAACAAGGTATGCAAACTTCAATGGTCCATCTATGGATTGAAGCAAGCATCCGAAGTTGGAATCAACGTTTGATAAGGTGATCAAAGTTTTGGTTTTATACAAACTTATGGAGAAGCTTGTATTTACAAGAAAGTGAGTGGGAGCTCAGGCATTCTTAATACTATATGTGGATGACATATTGTTGATTGGGAATGATGTAGACCTTCTTAATAGTGTCAAGGAATATTTGAATAATAGTTTTCAATGAAGGATCTTGGCAAAGCAGCTTACATATTAGGCATAAAGATTTATAGAGATAGATCGAGCGCCTAATATCATTGTCTAAAGTACATATTTGGACAAAGCTCTAAAGAGGTTTGGAATGGAAGATAGCAAGAAAGGGTTCTTGCCCATGTTGCCATGTCGACCTTGAGTAAAACTCAAAGTCCGACAACGGCGGAAGATAGAGAAAGGATGAGTAAGACTCCCTATGCCTCGGACATAGGATCTCGATGTATGCCATGCTATGTACTAGACCCGACATTGCATATCTTTGTTAGTTTAACTAGCAGATATCAAAGTGATCGAGAGTGGATCATTGGATGATCAAAACATCCTTAAGTACTTCAGAAGAACTAAGGATATGGTTCTTTCTTATGGAGGTGATGAACAACTCGTTGTTAATGGTTACACCGATGCTAGTTGGAACACCGATCTGGATGATTCTAAATCACAATTTGGATACGTATTTATTTTGAATGGTGCGGATTAGGCGGAGGAGTGCAAAGCAAAGCGTTGTGGCGAGATCTTCAAGCGAATCGGAATACATGGGCTGCGGAGGCTTCACAAGAAGCGATATGGATGAAAGAGTTCATTACGAGCTGGGTGTGGTTCCTAGTGCTGGACCCAATGTCTATCTACTGTGATAACATGGGCGCCATAGCCAATGCGCAAGAACCAAGGTCACACAAGAAGCTGAAGCACATCAAGCTACGTTTTCACGCTATTCGAGAACATGTCCAATATGGGGACATAAAGATTTGCAAAGTACACACAGATCTGAATATGGCGGATCCGTTGACTAAACCTCTCCCGAGGGCAAAACATGACCAGCACCAAACTGCCATGGGTGTTCGGTATATTACCATGTAATCTAGATTAGATGACTCTAGTGCAAGTGGGAGACTGTTGGAGATATGCCCTAGAGGCAATAATAAATGTAGTTATTATTATATCTTTGTGTTTATGATAAATGTTTACATTCATGCTATAATAGTATTAACTAGGAAACATTAATACTTGTGTGATTTGTAAACTTAAAATAGAGTCCCTAGTAAACCTCTTTATAATACTAGCTTGTTGGTTAATAAATGATTGTGGTTTCCCTATCATGAACATTGAGATGTTATTAACAATAAGATCATATCATTAGGAGAATGATATGGTGGACATACTCCTATAGATAAGCGTAGCATAAAGATCAAGTCATTTTAATAGTTCAATTGCTATATGCTTTCTGATACATAGTAACCTAATTCCTTCGACCATGAGATCATGCATATCACCTTTACCAGATAGATGCTTTGATGACATCAAACACCACACCGTAACTGGGTGGCTATAAAGGTGGCATTGAGTGTTCGGAAAGTATTAGTTGAGACACATGGATCAAGAGTGGGATTTGTCCATCCATATGACAGATAGATATACTCTGGGCCCTCTCGGTGAAATGTCATCCAATTAGCTTGCAAGCATGGTGGCTCTGAGGATCACACATCAGAGCGAGAAAGAGTACTTATCGATGTGAGGTTGAACTAGGTATGCGGAGATACCAACGATCATAACCTCGGATAAGTAAACTATCGTGAGACAAAGGGAAATTGGTATCGTATGTAAGTGGTTCATTCGATCGCAAAATCGTAGAAATATGTAGAGCCATATGAATTTCGATTCCTCTATTGGTTATTGTTCGGAGAAGTGTCTCGATCATGTCCGCATAATTCACGAACCGTAGGGAGACACACTTAAGGATTCGACGTTGTTTGAGTAGTTATGGAATGATGAGTAAGAGACCGAATGTTGTTCGGAGTTTCGGATGGGATCCGGGATATCACGAGGAGATCCGGAATGGTCCGGAGAATAAGATTCATATAATGAAAGTCCTGTTTCGGGGTTGGAGAATGGTTCCGGTGTTTTCATCGGGAATGTTCTAGAAGGTTCCGGAATGTCCGGCACTCCGAAGGGGAAGGGTACATGAATGTGTCATATCAAGTTGGAATGATTGCATCATGTACTAGGTGTCATCGCTGAACAAAATAAAGGGTTTAATCAAATCCTAGTGATGGGGATACGCCTACTGGGGTATACTCGTGGGGCGTTCCGGTAGCCCTGTGGTGGCGAGTGGGCTCAGAGCAGCGAGTGGATTGAAGCCCGACAAGGTACCGAAATTTGGAAGGCAAGGCCCAGGCGAGTAGATAGGCCCGATCGGATTGGGTTAAGCGACTCTGAAGTTGTAACCGAATCGGTTGGGATATGTAAACCCTAGGGAGGTGAGCCTATATAAACCTCCCTATGGGGAGTAGAGACACGTTCCCTCATACACCTAAGCGACTAGCCGCCTAGCCGAGCTCGCCCATTGTAACACCTCCCTAATACAATCTAGCGAGTAGGTATTTACCCTCAGGGGCGAACACAGGTAAACCACTGTGTCTTTGCCCTCATCTCGCACATGAATGGTGGCCCTTGCCCTCGTTCTCTACTACTGCCGATTGCAGCGTGCCGTGATCTTTCCCACGGCAGGCGCCCACCGTGGGGCCGGCGTCTGGCGGTGTTCTGCGGCGAGATCAATCGCCCATCAGCGAGGCGGTGCCACGGTCCCATGATAGCGATCGGCGAGATGCTCCGGATCTTCCGAGCGGCTACGTCCGTGGCGCGACCCGTCACGCCTGGCGTGATCCGCCATCGGCACGATCGGCCTCTTCGTCGGCCTCACCGGCGTCATCATCTCGGAGGACTCGGCTCGCATCCGCGAGTCGCCGCCCTGCGATCGGCTCTCCGAGCCGAGTTATACGATCCACCGCCTTGCCTCGAGTACAACTCGGCCACAACGTGGCGGGAATTCAACGGCGCGAAGATCGGCCCTCACCGACGACGCCGACTCGGCGACCGGCGTCACTCACGGATCCATCGCGCGGCTTCATCCGCGGGCTCCATCGCCAGTCTCCAGCGGGAGACTTGAGGACCCTCCATCCTCGGAATCTTGAATTCGACTCGGGTCGGAGAACTCGCCGACCTCCACGAAGGAGCCGGATGCGCCGTGGCTTACATGGCCACCGACCGATCCGCCGGAGGATCCTTTCTCACCCAATCCTCCTAACGCCACGAACGGAGGTCGAGGAACTCGCTGAAAGCTGGCGGGCGATGCAAGGAAGCGGCCCGGCGCGAAAAATTCCTCGGCGGTGGCGCGAGGCTGTCACGCTACCACCAGCGGATCGGTCACGTTTGAACCCCACCGTTCAAGCGTGCCACGAACCCGGCGATAAACGACCGGCTCGCATAGCCGAGCGCGATCTGCGAGCGCCACCGGGAGAAGTGCGGCCCCGCCGGGATCGGCGATGGGTGCCCCACCACCACAACCGCACCCTCGAGGACCAGCCGCGGATAAGTCTCCTCACGGGGCGAGACACAAACGGCTTCCCTGTTCTCCACCCGATGGACAACCTCGTGGCGGGCGGCGGCGGCCGATAGCATCACGGCCGGCGTGGCGCCTTACGGATCCGATGCGTCAAGGCCACCTTGCGAAGGCCGTGGAGCAGCAAAAGAGCGCCGACTCGCAGGTCGAGTATACTCGCGTTCCTCGAAGCGAGCGGCCTCTAGCGGCCGCCCGGTGCAAACACCCTCAGCGCCGCCACGAGCCACTGCGGCTCCAACACCGACCAGCGACGCACTCTCCTGTGATCCCGGCGACCAACCGTGCCGCTAACGGACAACCCATCGGCCCGCACCCACATCATCAACAACCAAAGCTGGCGCCCGCCGACGGCGACTGCGGCACACCCTAACTAATCGCCGCGATGGCGAACCTATGGGGTCGCTCAGTCGACTTGGGCCTAAGTGCTTCGGACCAATGATCCGAGGCGAGAAGTACCCGCCAAACTTCAAAGCGCCAAAGGAGATAGAGAAATACGACTCCTCGTACGACCCCGCAGTCTGGCTCGACACATACCTCATGGCAATGGGGATCGCGGGTCACACCGACCTACTCGCCGCCCGCTACCTCCCACTGATGATGGAGGGGACGTGCAGGCAGTGGATCAACACCCTCCCCGGGCGATTGACTCACGGGAGGAAATGCGCTGTGACGCCGAGCGCCAGTGCTCCTACACCGCGCCACCACCATTGAGGACACAGGCAGTCGTCGGGACCCAGAGTCGACCATAGCTGGGTCCAACGGTGGCAGAGCTTTGGTACAACGCGTCGGCATCCACGGACACCGCGATCCATTGCTTCAAGACCTCGTGCCGTTCTGAGCCTCTAGTCGCCAAACTCAAGCGACACTCCGCACACTCGACAACATCCCGACCTCCTCGAGATCGCCAAGCGATGCGCCGAGGAAGATCCAAACCAGGAAGCCCGGCGGCGAGTCGGAGAGGCAACGCCGCAGGCGGCAACGACGGCAGCGAACGACCTATGCTCTGCGGCACCGCCTCAGCAGCAGCGCCCGCGGCAGGCGAGTCGACTTCGTCGCCAGCTGGCACGCATGGCGCGAGCCCAAGAACTACCGCCCGGACGGAGAACGCGGCGCGATGGCGGCAATTACAAGAACAAGCCAAGGTTCGATCCATGGCCTCCTTAACCAACTATATGCGTTCCATAGCGAGGAAGGAAGCCCGCAACACACCACCGCCGACTGCCACACCCTCGTGGAAATCGAAGGCACGGCAAGCGGGAGGACACAGACAACGACCCGCCAAATGGCGGAAAATTCGCAAAGTAGCGGCTCGCTCCACACCTTCACGAGCTTCAACACGAGCGAAAAGAAGGTCATCGCCGCCCGTCGCCGTCCATACGGTGGCCCAAGCAGGCGTCCCCGGTTCTGGGTGAACAACCCATCACAGGCCGGCAAGACCACTCGCCACGCCAGTACCGGGGCGAGTCGCCTTGGTGGTCAAGCCCAAGGTTGGCGACTGGCTCCCCAAGACAGCGATGGACGGCGGCGGCTCCATCAACATCCTCTACCTCGACACCTTCAGTGTTGCGGCTCCGATCGATGATCGAGACAACCCACACCACGTTCCACGGCATCGTCCCGGTCGGAAGGCGTACCCGATCGGCAAAGTCACGCTGCCGTCACTTTCGGTACTCGGCAAACTTCCGCACCGGCGGATCGTCTTCGAGGTGCCTTCGACCCTTACCCTGCGTCTGGGCGTAGCGTTCGCTAAATTCATGGCGGCGCCCCACTGCGTACAGCGATGAAGCTCCGGTCCGTGCGGCGTCATCACCATCAGCGGCGACCCGACATGGCGCGAATGCGAGGCCAAAGGGCGAACTTCGCCCGCCGTCATCGCGGCGAGACTAATCACGCGAGCTCGCCAAATCGCGCGGGGTCAACAATAGCGACCCACAATACTCAAGAAGCCCAACTCGGAGGGCAACACCTCAACCTTTGAGGCCACGACGCCTTTTCGCCGTCGGCTGGTCCTAAGCGACTCGGCCAGACGGTGGCGATCGGGACAGCATGAGCCCGGCATAGGAAGCGCTCATCGCCGAGTTCCTCCGTGAGCAGGGACATCTTCGCATGGAAACCCTCCGACATGCCGGTGTCCCTAGGGAGATCGTGAGCACAAATTAACGCCGACCCCAAAGTGCGACATCAGCGTCGCTACGGCCCTTCAATGAAGAACGCCCGTCGAGCAATCGCCGAGGAAGTGCAGCGTTTACTGCTGCTGGCTTCATCCGGCCAATCAAATACTCAAGTGGTGGCAAACCCAGGTCTGGTCGAGAAGAAAAAGCGGGACACGGAGAATGTGTATCGACTACACAAACGGCAGCGCCGCCCAAAGGCGATTCGTCCTCCCGCGGATCGATCAGATAATCGATTCAACCGCGGGTTCGGAGTTGCTATGTTTCCTCGATGCCTACTCCGGGTACAACCAGATCAAAATGGCTATCGAAGACGAGGAGAAGACGGCGTTCATCACGCCATTCGGAGCCTTCTACTACACCGCCATGACCTTCGGTCTCAAGAACGCCGGGGCAACCTACCAGCGGTGCATGCAAGAATGCCTCGCGAGCCAAATTGGCCGCAACATCCACGTCTACATCGACGACGTGGTCGTGAAATCCGCTCGCCAAGGCGACCTACTCGCCGACCTGGCGGAAACCTTCTGCGAAGGTACAAGATAAAGCTCAACCGGGCAAGTGCACCTTGGTGTACCGGCGGACAACTCTTGGGTACGTCGTCTCCAAGCGAGGATCGAGGCGAACCCAACAAAGATCGACACGATCGCCCGGCTCGGCAAACCGAGTGCTGCGGCGTCGAGCTGGCGGGCGGTAGCGGCTCTCGCCGCTTCATCCCGCTGGCGAAGGCGATGCCCCTATACCGCCTGATGCGCAAGAACCCCACCTTCCAGTGGGACAAGGAGGCGGACCACGTGCTCCGCGACCTCAAAAAAGTGCTACTCGCCGCACCATTACTTGCCGCTCCCACTGACAAAGAACCTATGCTGGTTTACGTCGCGGCATCCGGCAGCGTCGTCGATCTTTGTGATGGTCGTCGAGCGACGAGAGGAAGGAAAGGCGCCCGGTTCAGCGTCCGGTGTACTACATCAGCGGTCCTCACCGAGTCGCGCCAGCGTACCTGATACCAAAAGCTAGTATACACGGTCTTTAGGGCTCAGTGGCGCTGCGCACTACTTCGAGAGCACCGGTCACGGTCGTCTCCTCGGCCATGCAAGACATCATCCATCGCGAGGCGGCGGACGGAGTCGCCAAGTGGGCCCGAGATTGGCGTCCACATTAAATCTGAGCCACGAAAGGCGATTAAGTCGCAGACCGGAACTTCATCGCCCGGGAGGAGGCCCAGCAACGGAGAAGCCGCCGTACCTCCATTCTTGGAGCACGCACTTCGGCTCCAAGAACGCGGTGCGGGAGGCGGGGATAGTGTTGACTTCACCAAAGGCGACAAGCTCCGCTACATCCTCCGCCTCAATTCACGCCTGCACCAACAACATGGCTGAATACGAGGCCCTACTCACGGCATGCGAGCCGCCAGGAGATGAACGTCAATCGCCTTGATGCTACGGAGATTCCGACCTGTCGCGGGGCAAGTCGCGGCACCTGACGCCATCTCCCCTACCATGGCGTGCGCATCGCCAAGAGGTGGACAAGTTGGCGGCCACTTCACGGCTACTCACGAGTGGATCGACAGCGAAAAAGGAGGCCGCCCTCTCTCTCGCATCGGGTCGGCTCGACTCGCACCACCGCCGGCGTGTTCCTCGACACAATCTCAAACCATCAGTCTCTCCCAGGAGATCGACATCGAGTCCCACTCAACGAGGCAGCCTTGGTCGCACTCATCGCCGAGCAGACGACTGGACCAAGCCCTACATCGCCTACCGAAGGCGGCACCGCCCGTGAGGCAGGACAGACGTCGAATGATCGCTCGCCGATGCAAGTCTTACACCATCATCGACGGCGAGCTACACAAGCGGCGTCACCGGCGTGTTCAACGTTACGTCAACCGGTGAAGGGCGCAAAATCCTCCACGACATTCACTCGGTGGCTGCGGCCACCACGCCGCCGCCGCCTCGGTCGCCAAGGCTATGCGACACGGCTTCTCTTGGCCCATGCACGCGACACCGCCGACATCGTCCAGCGATGCGCCGGGTCGGTACGCCAATCAAAGCGCTGCGTCTGAGCTCGGGCTCAAAACGATCCCCATCACTTGGCCATTCGCCGTATGGGGCATGGACATGGTGGGCCCTTCAAGAAAGCCCCTCGGCTACACCCACTTGCTAGTCGCCGTCGACAAATTCACCAAGTGGGTGGAGGCCAAGCCGATCGAAATGCGACGGGAAGACCGCCACTAAATTCCTCACGAGCTCATATATCGCTACGGGTTCCCAAATAGTATCATCACGGACAACGGCACAAACTTTGCCAAGGGAGCAATGGCGATGCGAAGAGCACCACATCGGCTCGATCTCGCGTCGATCGCCACCGGAATCAACGGCCGGGCGAGCCAACCAAAGCATCCTCCACGGCCTGAAGCCGCGACTCCAAGTACCACTCGAGCGCACCGCTGGGTGCTGGGTCGAAGAGTTGCTCTCCGTTATCTGGGGAATCCGCACCTCGGTTAACAGATCGACGGGATTCACCCCCTTCTTCATGGTTTACGGCGCCGAAGCAGTCATGCCCAAAGACCTCGAACACGACTCGCCGCGGGTCGTCCATTAAACGGAGGCCGCAAACGAGTTGGCCCGCCAAGATGGGCTCGACCAGCTCGACGAAGCACGCGACCTCACTCGGTCACGCACCGCCATCTACCAACAAGGACTCCGCCGCTACCACAGTCGACGGGTGAAAACCCGCACCTTCCAGGAAGGCGACCTGGTGTTACGCCTCATCCAGGACAAGAAGGGCATGCACAAGCTCTCCCCTCCGTGGGAGGGCCCGTTCGCTATCGGTAGCGTGCAACGACGCCTACTACCTCATCGGCGTCCGGGGGACGGCGAGCTCGACGTCAGCGACCATGGAATGTAAACCTCCTCCGGAAGTTCTACTCCTAGAACCCCACACATGTACTCTCCGATCGCTATGAAATAAAAGAAAGCGTTACCGCAAATTGCGCCTACTCTCCATGACTTGTGCCACTACTTTTCGTAATCACGATGCGCTAAAATGCAAGTCAACCTTTGGTACAGCGATCGGCACGGCTAAGTAGTGCGGTGTAAGAACCTTGAATCACTTCAGTCTTGCATCGTCCACTTAAAACGCCAACCGAGCCCCATTGAGTCGCCTAGCTCGGTGGCTTCTGAGCCAAGACAATGCCCTCGCTTCTCACAGCGACCTTGGTCCTCCGCATCCTCGGCTTAGCGACTCGAACGGCTAAGTACCACGCTCGGGGACTGAATACCGGTTCGTCGCGATCGTCGTGAAAACGCCAAGTAAGAGAGCATGCCGGGACTTCGCCCGACCGACCCCACGGGCGGGCAGGTGGCGCTCACGACAACGCTAAGTCCTCAACCACCCTCGAGTCGCGCCTAGAACTACCAAGTACCACGCTCGGGGACTCGGCCACCCGACCCGTCGCGTCTGGGGAAAGCGGTAAATCTGAGCACTCAAGGGAGTCGCCTTGCGGCTGGCTCTCCGAGCTTAGGTAGTCGACCAAATCACAGAACACATGATAACAACACACACCATATCTGAGGTAAACCCCACAAAAGGCGGACGCTCGGGGACTCGTTCAAAATCAATCAACTCACACAACGAATAGCAAAATGGATCGACGTCCCATTCAATCGCATCTTGCATTGTCTTATGTTACAAAATATGCCGCATGGCGAAGCTACTGCTAACACTTCAAAGGCAAACTACCCTACTCTGCGAGCTTGGATGACGACTTCCAAAGATCACGGCGATTACGGATGAACGCGGTGTCTGCGGGTTTGATGGATACGTCGTCAGTTCACCAGCCATCGCCGCGAAAAGGCTGCTCGACCTTGAAGTCACGATGCAGCGGCTCGGGTCGTTCGTATGACGGCCGTCTCGATAGGGAAGGAGATCGCCCATCGCCCGACACGCTCCGAGTACTTGGCAAGACGCTCACGCAACTTGAGAACCTCGGACAGATCCATCGCCCGTCGGCGATGGATACCCACTCGTCACATCGTCAACGTCGAAATCTTCGGGGAAGTGGGCGAGTCCGAGACTCAGTGCTGTCGACGCTCCACGCCGAAACTCCGACCGCGTCATGAACTCGACGACCGCGGGCGCCTTCTCCAAATATTCCCACACCTCAACAAGGTCGCTGGGAATAACCTCTGTGGGCGATATTTCTTGAAGGTAGGCGCGGATGCACGTCGCCGACAGCGTCGCCGAGTCGACGAGCATGCTTACGCACTGCCTCGCGTCAAGCGAGCTCGCTTCTTCTTGGCTACCAATAACGCGACCTGCGAGAAGGAGACAATGATGAGTACGACGGACACCACAAAAACTACAACTAACAGAACGGAAAGATGCACTCACCAAGCAACGGGCGGGCGAGTCCGTGATGAAAGCAGGCGGCGTGTGGTCGTCACGAAGCCCAGCAATAAGGACTTCCGACACCTTGCGGTCCTCCTTCGCCGCAATGGCGGCCTTAGCTCGCCCGTCGCCGAGCTTGCTTCTTCTCTCGCCTCCGATTCGCGCTCGGTCGGCGACCATTGTTCAGCAGCACCCAGGCGGATCGCACCGCCACCAACTCACCAGGCAGGACAAGCTCTGGCGAGCTTCCTCGCCTTGACAACAGCTGAAGCTCTTTGTTCGCCTCTTGGATGGTGGCGGCTCCTTCTCGGACGCTGTTGTTTGCGGCCAATCGGTCCGACTCAAGCGCAGACCACGCATATCATCAAAAAGTCAAGAAACGAAATTCCTAAGTGCCCACCCGTTAAATTTAGCGTGTGCGCACTCGGGGACTGGCGATCAAGAAATTCCTAAGTGCCCACCCGCTAAATTTAGCGCGTGCGCACTTGGGGACTAGCGATCAAGAAAATTCCTAAGTGCCCACCCGCTAAAATTTAGCGCGTGCGCACTCGGGGACTGGATGCGAAAGTAAAACACGAGAAATTATAAGAATCAAGCCGCTGCAAAGCACCGACCTGATCCTCGGGACCGGAGGTACGGATGGCTGCACCAAGCATGCCATGGAGTTGTATTGTGTCCACGCAACGCATAGCTGGCGTGTGCCGCTGGTCGACTTGACATCGGCGGTCCACGAGCGAGGCTCGGGGGCGCAGCCCCGCTCGCCGTGTCCGCCTTGGTCACGAAGCGGGGGAAGGTAGCGATCGAGGCACCCGCTCCAAAGGAAGTCACTTCCTTCGGTCTAGGCAAGGAAACGCCCTCCTTCGTAGACGCGGTTGCTTCCACCGCGGGTCCGGCCGGTGCGACCGCCGTGTCGTCAGAGATAGTGACGATGTCGTCGCCCTTGGCCTTCTTGCTGCCCTCCTCTGAGGCGACGACCTCGTCCGCTTTCCTCTTACGGGAAGGATCCTCCTCGCTAGCGGCGGAGGGTACTTGAGCCACGGTCGGGTGGCCCATCTTTTTCACTCCGGTCCTGCGTATCAATCGAATCAATAAAGACAATCGAAATAGTTATGAAAAGTAGGGAAGGGTGAACGCACTCACTTGGCGACTGGGATGAAACGTAGCCTGCAAGGCCGGCGGTTTTCGATTCGGGGCCCGATTGGCGAGCCCCAGTTCGGGCGTCGCGTGCCCAAGACACGGACGGCTTCTTTCGTTGAGGCCGGTGGCGCCTGGGACACCCTCGGCGGGCTTCCTCGCGGTGGAGCCGCGGCGGGGCCTCCTTGCGGGCGAGACCGCCACACTCGGAACCTCCTGCGGAAGTCGCCCGCCGAGCCTTCCTAGCCCGAGACGGGGCGAATGGCGGAGGCATCGAGGCCAGCACTTCCACGGTCGGCGTGTCTAGCGCGGTTGTCGGCGAGGCGTCACCGGCCGAGCTGGGAGCATCGGAGCTGCTCGTCGAGTGCGGCGAGGCCATCCTTGGCAACCGTTTTCCTCTTGGGGCCCTCGCTTCCTTTTCCTTCTTCTTCTTCTTGAAGAGTGGCTGGCGAGGTGGTTTCTGGGAGCTCGTCGTCGTCCTCATGACGCTCGAGGCTTCTGCTCGCTTCGATTTCGCGCTGACATTGCCCGCGGGTTTTTCGGACCAGCGGGGCGATTTCCTCTTCGGACTCGACCTCGTCGTCCTCATTGCCCCTCGCGGGTGGCGATTCGCCTACGTCCTGGGCGGATGGCCCCGGGCTCTCATCATCAGAAGGTGGGAGCCACCCTTCCACCACTTGGAATAGCTGCAATGAATACAAAACAGAATCAGAATTACCGCGACTGCACACGCTGCGACTGCGAACAAGGTAAAGAAATTACCGTTGGAGCCGGACGCTTCATGTGTAGCGCGACCCGGCACTGCATCCGTGTACACCGCCTGGGTGATCTTCTTCAACGCTGGGAGATAATCCTCCAGCTTCCACTCGTCGAGGCAGGCCTTCGTCGAGTCTCCCCGGCCCGTGTACTGATACATGTAGTGGTCGCGTTGGGCGAGTGGAACGAGCCGTCGCCCAAGCCAGCAATTGTACAAGTCTATCGTTTGAAGGCCCTTCTTTTTCAGACCACAGATGGCCTAGATCATCTCGTCAACGACCATCCGCTGGTCGTCGGGGAGCTTGCCGACTTGGAGATGGCGTGGCTCGGAACGATTGGCCGAGTACCGCGGGATCGCCACCTCGTCCTCTGGGGTCGCCTCGGCCACGTAGAACCATGACTTCTTCCGCCGCTCTGCCTTGGCGGGTAGCATCGGTCGAAGAAAGAAGCCTTGGACTTGAGTGGAACGTCAAGCCGCCGCGGCTAGCATTGGGCCTTTGCCTCCTCGTGGTGATCCGTCCATGGAATGTATCTCGCCACAAGGGAAAGTAGGGCGGCAGCCCAAGTAGCACTTTCATGAACGCATACGAAGATGGCGAGCTGCTCAATCTTTGTGGGGACCGGATCAAGGCTGGATCCGTGGTAGTAGCGCCGGAAGAACAAAGACGTGGGAAACCCTAGCCGCTCGAGATGACTGGTGAACAGACGAATTCCCTCTCGCGGGTTTGGGGTCGTTTCTCGGCGAGGATACGCCACCGGCTCAGGATTCGGCCTCCTCGAAGAGGCATTGCGCCCTTGTGCACTTGGACTGCCCCATGGTTCGGTGGAAAGGGCCATGGCCGAGAGGTTGGTTGGAGATCGGAGGATTTCGGGTCGATTGGATCGCGGGGCAAAGGAAGGAAAATGCGCGCACTCGGAAGAAGTGGTGGGCAGTTGGCTCTGCGATTGCCTACCATTCCTCTTATATAGCGGGAGTTACCCGCCAAATCGAGGCGTTACCGATGATTACGCCAAAGTTACCGTTGGATTACCCCAGGCTAGTTTGACCACGCTGACGGTCCAACTCCGGTCATTCGGCTCCGGTCAATCACCACGACCGCGTTCGCCGACTCGACTCGCCTAAAACGCGACTTGGTTCACGGATTTTCTTCTTCATACAGAGCCCGCCGCGATTCATTTGGATGCCTACTCGGCCGTATACTCCATCGCCAGGCCACTTACGCCCAATCGACGACGGCCTCGGGGACTACCGATGGGGATACGCCTCTTTGGGGTATACTCGGTGGGACGTTCCGTGGCCCTGTGGCGAGTGGGCCTGCAGAGCGAGTGGATTGAAGCCCAAGAAGGTACCGAGCGATCGAAGTCAAGGCCCAGGCGGTAGATAGGCCCGTCGGATTGGGTTAAGCGACTCTTCAAGTAGAATCAATCGGTTGGGATATGTAAACCCTAGGGAAGGTGAGCCTATATAAACCTCCCTATGGGGGGAGTAGAGACACGTTCCCTCATACACCTAAGCGACTCGCCGCCTAGCCGCCGAGCTCGCCCATTGTAACACCTCCCTAATACAATCGAGCAGGAGTAGGTCTTTACCCTCCGGGGGGCCGAACCTGGGTAAACCCTGTGTCTTTGCCCTCATCTCGCACCGCAGATGGCTGGCCGCCCTTGCCCCTCGTTCTACTACTCGCTGCCGATTGCAGCGTCTGCCGTGATCTTTCCCACGACACCTAGTTTGAAAAGTCAAACGCCAATTTGAAAAGTCAAACGACTATTTTGGGAAGTGGAGGGGAAGGTGGAAACCGAGTTGGGGAGGAGTTCCTCCCCTCCACAGCCGGCCCCCTTGGGAAAACGAGTTGGGGAGGGACTCCCTTTCCCTGGCGCGCCCCCTCCACCTATATAAGGAGGGGCAGGGCTGCCCCTCCTAGCACCAAACACCACCACCCCGCAAACCCTAGCCCTAGCCGTCGGCTCCTCCTACAGCCGCCGCCGCCCTAGGGCAAGCCGCCGCCGCCTAGCTAACCCTAGCCGCCGGCCAAGCCTCCTCCTTGGTGTGTCTAAAACCTAGATCGCCGAGGAGCTCTCTCATAGTCCACCATACTCGCTTCGGCTTAAGGCGAAGCCCTGCGAGATCTCCCCTCTACTTTCGGTACCACGCCGTTGTGCTGCCGGAATCGCGAGGAGAGTGCTACAACCTCCATTTTCTTTGGAACAAGGGAGAGGAAGGTCTTCGTCAATCTGCGAACGTGTGACCGATTGCGGGAGGCTGCCAGGAACCTTGGCGGAAGGATCGTCTACGCGATCTTGAGATCAGGAAGAGTACGACTACATCACCCACGAGAATCCGCTCTCGTTAAACACTTTAGAATCTTCGAGGGTGAGTTATTCCATCGACTCGTTGCTACAATCTAGTAGATAGATCTGGGCTTGTTTGTTTGTATGTGGTAGAAATTTTTCGTTTTCCATGCTACGAAACCCTACAACGCTCCCATGGAAAACGCCATGTAAGGTAGCATGGCGCTTTTGACAAAGGCGCCATGCTACCATGACGCTTTGGCCCTGGTCTGGCGCTCTTGCACACAAACGCTGCGAGCGAGCGACGAAAAACGCCACACGAAATTCGGCTAAGTCATGTGCATGACGCTCCCATGGAAAATGCCATGTAAGGTAGCATGGCGCTTTTGCCAAAGGCGCCATGCTACCATGGTGCTTTGGCCCAGGTCTAGCACGTTTGCACACAGACGCTGCACGCGAGCGATGAAAAACGAATTCGGCTAAGTCATGTGCATGGCGCTCCCATGGAAAACGCCATGCTAGGTAGCATGGCGCTTTTGCCAAAGGCGCCATGCCCATGGCACTTTGGCCCAGGTCTGGCACACTTGCACACAGACGCTGCGCGCGAGTGACAAAAAACGCCACACGAAATTCGGCTAAGTCATGTGCATGGCGCCCTCGTGGAAAACACCATGTAAGGTAGCATGACGCTTTTTCCAAAGGCGACATGCTACCTTACATGGCGCTTTGCTGAAAAACTCCATGCTTTTAACATATGCACATTTGAACACTGCACATTTCAACACATCAACACATCAAACATTTGAATATTTGTAGAACATCCAGTTTTTAACATTTCAACACATCACACATTTGAATATCTAGTTTTTAACACATCAACACATCAAACATCAACACATCAGAACATCCAGTTTTTAACACATCAACACACCAACAAGTTGAAACAAGTTCAAAATGACGACACCAAACAACAAGTTCATAATGACCACATCAAACAAGTTGAAGCCACAAGCACTATTTCAAGCTATGAGGTCACTTTCTCCCTTTCCCCCTTTTTGCCACCCGATCCTCGTTCGCCTTGCTACGACCCTCGTGCCTCCTACTCCTCGGAGGTGGATCGTAGTATTCATCCTCGTTGCTAGGAGCTTTGCGTGTAAGGTTCCTTTCCTTGGCCAACATTTTCTTCTTCTCCCATTCACTTGGCGTGTAAGGTCCCCTCGGTTGCCTCGGCTTTAGGTTGAAACGCCGCGGCCGTTGACTAGATTGCGGGGCATCGTGTAATTGAGACATGCCTATCTCATATAGTCCCTCTTCCTCATCCTCGTCCACATTATCGAGTCCCTCATACATTCGACATTCAATAGTGAGCGCATTCCCGCAATTTCCATGGCAATAAAAAAAATAACAAAGTTAACAATTGATTACCTCGTCATCATCCTCATCCTCATACTCGCCCTCTTCATCCTGATCGACCTCAAGGCTAGAAGACCTAACCGGTGATGTGGCCTCGACGGTGCAGCAACCAAGCATAACACCTAATCCACGGCCCCAACGCTTGGTACGCTACGACATTGACGAATAGAAATTTAAGCACAGATAAAAGTACTATAGCAATTTGAACGGTATGAACACATACCTCGACTCTCAAAGGGCTAACTCGGACTCCTTGCTCGGAGGATGTTTTAGTGCTTCGGTGGCGTCATCCACATGTTTCAAGATCTCCTCGCGCTAGAAAAAGGACAAAGTAGTCAATATCTGGTTGCTATAATTGCACATCACAATCTGCTAGTACAATACTTACCACAAAGCGGATACCCCCCGCTGAATTTGCGCCCCTCCCACCTCGAACAAGTCTGTTGTACTCTAGCTGGCTCAGATCGTCAAAAGCATGAAAAGGGTCCTCCACTATGTCATGAGATGCAAATGATGGCGACTGCAGGTACAAACGAGACACATTCCCAAGCCACACAAGATACCGATTGAACGCTGCAACATCATGCGGTGCCTCAGGATGAGAGACCGCATTCGGGTTTTCGATCTCCTCAATCCTTGCATAGAACTTCTGAATATACTTGTGATGATATGAAGCCCAATATTTTCCCTCTTGTGCTCGATCTTGTCCAATCTACAACCAAATTCATCGACTTAGTACTATCATGTGAAGCCTAAGAAAATTAGCTAGTTAGGGTATAAGGATCACTCACCCGTGAAGAACTATGCTAGTGTCCTTGTATGGCGGCGGGGTCTCCTAAAATAATCCAAATTGCCTCATCACCCATTGTAGAAGGTGGAAATCAACAGCGTAGACACAAATCAACGGGGCACGAATCCTCTAGAGATGTGCTTCTTGCATACATTTGCAGTTCAAGTTCGCCTGGAACCAAACACCCGTACCCACATTCCCTCTAGTTCCGTATGGCTCCCATTCCACCTGAGCGGAACACACGATTAGCATGTGGACTCGAAGTATATATGGTAGAAAAGTTGAGTTCTTGAGACCAATCAAATTATTACCTTCTCTGGGGTTAGCAAGTCAATTTGGTTAGTGTAATGCAAGTAGCATTACTCGGATTCACCGTGGAATACTTCGGTATTATCCCACAAGTACGCCCATGTAGGAGCGCGGAGACGACTATTTCCATGATCATCCCATGGTTTTTCCTTCATTGGAATGGCTCGACCAACTGGTATGCGCAACCAGGACCATATGGTCAGTAGCACCATAGGTCCACCAATACTTGCTCCTTTTCAATGTTCTACAACACGCCTCGTCCAACTGCACATACAACAAGCATACATAAGTATCCAGTCGATCAAGCATATGTACTACTACCATGCAATATATGCAATATATATGGGTTATTACCTGTCGATACAAGTAAGCAAGTGCCGCCGAACCCCAGCTATGCATGTAGCCCCATTTCGCAAATAGAGTGAGCCACATGAATGTCGCGTTCCTTCCCGTGCCATCTGAGAAAAGTGTCCTACTTATGGCATACCATAAGTATGCACGGGTATACATCCGGATCATCTCCTCATCAGTGTCCTCGGGGCATTTGCTAAAATTTTCTTGTATCCATTTGTAAGTAGCACCGGCAGACATCTTCTCTTGCGTTGGTGCCTTACCAATTAAGCCAATCATCACTTCACGCCACTTACCCGAATCTGAGCTCATACACATGGGCTGTCCTTTGATGGTAAACGCAAAAATCATGGAGACGTCCTACAGAGTGACCGTCATCTCACCACAAGGGAGGTGAAAACTGTGTTTCTCTGGTCTCCATCTATCAACAAACGTTGTGATCAAACAAGGGTTCATATGCGGCGTCGAACGCGAGACAAGCTGGATGAAAGGGAGAAGTCCAGTCCGCTCAACGTTTGGAGTGTAGCGCTCATCATATGGCATCTTCTTGCTATGCACCTCCTTGGACCTTAGGTGCAACCACTTGAAGACATGCTTATTCTTCGCGATGTACCGCCCACGGTGCCGTTGATCATAATGCCCATTCAGAATAGATTGTCCTTCCATCCTACAAGTGGTTGCAAAGAAACAAGTGAATAAAGTATGACTATCTATAATCCATATATGTCCATTCCAAGTATGAATATACAATAATGTCATGCCATCTATACTCCATATATGCCCATCTATAAGCCATATATGCCAACAATAGGCCCAACAATAATCCATATATGAATACATTCATTCCATATCATCTACACAAATCACAATATGAATACACCATTCAACTAAGCCCAATTTTCCCATATGTACATGTACATGCCAAATCTATATTACTAACCCTAACTAAGCAACTTCACTTATTTACTAACTTTAACAAACTATCATTCTACCACACTAATTTCTCCAAACAAATTCGACATTATACAATATACATGCATCATTACAAAAGAACTAGGGTTAGGAGGAAGAGGACCATGTGATGATTTCAACCAATAAAACAAGGAAAATTGGAGGAGAATACCTCAAGTGGGGGGAGAGGAATAAATTCCACCAGAGAATCTTTCAGATTTCACCCATTTAGCATGTGGATTTGAGGGGGATTGGGGGGAGCCGCCGCCGTCCTCTGTCTGCTCGGGGGGTATGGCGCTGGGAGGTATGACTGGTTGGGGCGGGGGATGGCGCCCGATGCCATTTTCTAGGGTTAAGGAGCATGGAGCTTTTCACAAAAGCGTCGTGCCTAGTACCATGGAGCCCCCGTGAAAAGCGCCAAACATTAAAACGGGCCCGCGTGGGCCACGTCGACTGACACGACGAACGGGGACATGGCGTTTTTCGCAAGGGCGCCATGGATGCATGGCATTTTTCGCGAGAGCGTCGTGCTATTGACCATGGAGCCCTCCGACAAAGCGCCAATGAAACATGTCAGATCGGGAATTATTCGAAAAAGTAGGTCAATTCGTGAGATCAATCATTAATTAGGTCAATTCTGTGATTATTGCCGAGTTAGGGCTATAGAAGCTATCCAACATTGGAGGGAGGTTCATTGTAGCGCGCCACTAGGTTTAGGTGCTTATAAGAGTGTGAGTTAAATGTTAACCTCCATGGTTGCTCAAGCTAAGTTAGGATTTTTGTAAATGCTTTTTGCTGTTTCTTCTATGCAGATATAATTTTATCGTTGGCGTACCTTAAAAAAAGTTTATATCTAACTAGATTTCAATCAAAATAGAATTTAACTCTTTTTAGAATAATATTTGGATCAGTTTTTATGACCGTAGCAAACACACAGACATTTAGCTAGTACCTTTAGAATGTGTTTGGTTCAGTGTTTTTGGCTATAATCGGATACCAGCGGCACCTCAAACCGTTAATCACGTTTGTTTCAGATGGGCCGTAATCAAATATCGTGTAAACAAATACCACCTCTATTCTGAGTTGTAAGGGCATGTATAATGCTAGGAAAGACATGTCTTTTTTTAGCTCTCCACGTTGTTTAGAGAAGACACAATATATAACTTATATAATGCATTATCTCTTATTGCCAACTCTAGCAATTAATAAAAATTAACTATTTTTAGTAAGAAGTTGGTTGGCTAAGGAAAGACATATGGTACAATGGAAAAAATAGTCTTTCCTTATTTTTAAGAGATCACCCTTTAGCTAAGGAAAGACAACCTTTTTTTTCCTATTTCTTACTCTCCAACTAAGCAAAAAAAAATCCGAGTATAAAAAAGACCGACGGCCGACCTGACCGGCCGACCTGCGCCCCCGTCGACCAAGTCCTCCGCCGCTGTCGGCATCCATCCCTGCCGCGCCGCCGGCACCCATCCCTACCACCGCCGCCGACCTGCACCCGCATCCGCATCCATCCGCCTCCTGCCTCAAGATCGTGTGCCGCCTTCCCAAATTCTACTGCGGGCCGACGAGGTAGAGCTCGAGCTCGAGCTCATCCATCCCCACCCGACCTGCTCCTCCCTTCGACTCCACTCCGCGCGCGGACATGCTCGCCTGCTGGCCTGCTCAACCGGGCTAGGAGCTGCTTATATTACAGGCGCCGATACACCCCGTGATTAGATTAGATATTGTACTTTACTCCTTTCTTTTTCAGCAGGCCAGGCTACTAACCTGACGATCCAGTCGCGACCGCGAACCGAACACACTAGTCCAGGGCAGGCGCGTCAGTCTGAGGACGCGAACCAAACAGACCGGAACCCCCCCTGAGAAACCCTCTCATTTCCTCCCCATCGTTTCGCTCGTTCGGCGGCGGCGGCGGCGGCGGCAGATCGAGGTGCGGCGGCGACTGAACGCAGGTAGGTCCTACTCCCCTCTCTCTCTCTGCCTGCGCCCTCTCTCCTCTCGTCTCTCTCGTGCTCGTCTTCTTATGTGGTCGCGGTGCGGCGGCGGCGGCTCTAAGGGCGCGGTGCGGCATCCCGAGGGCGCGCGGGGGCGGCCGCCTGAGGACGAGGCTGAGAGCGCTGGGCGGCGGCATGGTTCCTTTGAAACACACCAGATGTGGACGAATCGTATTTTAACCCGAACTGAATCCGCTGCTGTGATGTTTGTTGGCTGTGTAGTTTTCCGAAGCATTGCACAACCTGAGAATGGCTTGGGGCCAGGTTGCTAGAAGGCCCATAGCAAGTCTTCTGTCTCGTGCCCAACAGCAGGCCGCTCAAGGGTACACTTCTTCCGCGACATCCCAAACTCACCTGCTGGGCAATCATTTTCCGCAAAATGGCATGCTTCATCGGCGGTTTAGCTCTCAAGTGCCTGCTTCGGAGCAGATGAGTCTTATCAAACGGCTCAGAGAAAGAACCAGTGCTCCAATCAAAGATGTCAAGGCATCGCTAGTCAGTTGCAACTGGGATATTGGTAAGCGGCTTCCCTTCTCATTGCTTTAGCACATCTCGGTTGAGAAATCTGGTTATGTCCTCTATTCTTACCCCTGTTTGTTGGTTTCTTTTAGAGGAGGCACAGAAGGATCTAAGGAAGAGAGGGGTGATTCTTGCTGCAAAAAAGTCGTCACGGACTGCTGCCGAAGGTTTGCTAGCTATGGCACAAGATGAGAAAAGAGCTGCTGTGGTTGAGCTAAACTGCGAGACCGACTTTGTGGCAAGAAATGATGTTTTCCAGTATTTGGTTCGTCTCATCCTCAGCAACATGATTTATATTATGTCTTACAATTATGTTGAACCGTTTCAGTGTGCTAGAGGCAAAGGTTCCCTTAGATCCACATCCTCAACATAAGTATTTGTTAATTAGAGAAAGGACTTACTGCTATTTGGCATAAGGAAATATCATCTCTTCACGACTTTTAAGAAGTGTCATTTTATTTGGAGAAGATGGTCAATGCTAATATAAATGTTGCTATTTCTTGTAATGGCTGTCCTACTAGTGCAGCATGTTGTTTCTATAATGTGTTGCCATGCTCCTTGCAAATATGATTCTCCAAGCCTCATTTTTAGTCGTGTTAACTCATCAGATTCGATATAGTGACTGTTATCCCCTGACCCCTGATTTTCGAAATCTTGCTTATTGATTTCTTCTTGAAGACGCTTTTGTGCCATCTCCTTGCCGTTCCTGACTCGTTTTGCTTGCATATGCTAAGCTTGATATCTTGTTTAAGTGTATTTAAGCATGTATGTATATTGTGTCGATTGTGACTTATGACTCTATGGTATGTCAATCATAAATAGGAGTTGGATAACCATTTATAATCAGCTTTCTAGTTTTCAATGTTTGACAAATTCCAACTTCAAACTATGTTGTAGTTGTATTCTGAAGTACTCTGTCCATGCCATTTTATCTTCTAGGATGTTAATAACTTTGGATATTATATTGGGCACAACAACCAGAGAATACCTAATCAAATGCATCGATTGATTACCTGTTTTCTCATACTGGTACAATGTTGATAACTTTTCTCTTTCAAATTTCATTTGCCATGCAGGCATCATCTCTGGCCAAGATGGTTTTGTCAGTTCAGGATCCTGGCAAATTGGTTTTTCCTTTCGCTCCTGCATATTTGGAGGTGTGTACTTCTGGTTTTTTTTGGTTGGATTTCCTGTTTTGATTCTGTTTCATTACTCTTGGAACAATGAGGTACCTGTTCCCAGTTGTACATGCAGTGCCTGTGTCTATTTGACATGGGCGGGTAAAAATTTATCCTGCTGAATTTGTAGGTGACTAATGTATGTGGATCTGTAACTCAAATGTCTGCATTAGAGTTGAGCTTATCATATGCTATCTTTTTTTTTCATGTGTGAGAAACTATACATTTTCCCATTCTTTGCAGACCATGAGTATTAACCTAGATCATCCTAAACTCAGTGGTGAAACAACTGTTCGTGATGCTGTCACTGAAGTTGCTGCCATGGTGGGGGAGAACGTAAAACTCAGAAGAGGCTTCCTGCTTTCCACGACCGGACATGGTGTTGTTACATCTTATCTGCATAACTGTCCTCAGCCAGGTGCACAGACGATTTTATTTCAGTTTGTCAAAAAAATTATCCAGACTCCTTTTGTCATTCTTCAGATTTCCCCCTTCTAGCAGCTATTTTTGATTAAAAAATATGAATAGTAGTTTTCTACTGATTAGGGACCATGTTTGTCTTTTAATTTTTTCCACCGTTTTATCTTTTGTAGACAACTGGACATCAGAATGTGTTTTTTTACTCCATCTTTCCCTCAGTGTTTATTGTATTTGTAGCAGGAGACAAGCGCTAGTTTACTTTTGCAAAACTGTTGGCAGAAATATAAACATGCGACCATACTACTGAGTACTGATAAATTGCAAATTTAACAAATTCTTGAATTTTGTACTAGCAGTATACAACACTAAGAAAAAGAAACATTGACGTATCGGCTAGAATGGGGAAGCCTAGTTCTGCACTCCTTTATAGTACGATGAGTTAGCATGTTAGATTGCATCCTACTTATAATCTTTCTCATAAGCTGGCCAAACTCGGTGCTATGCATTTGTTCCTGTCAGCACTCTTTTTAATCTTCTCCTGGCCTATGACAATTGGTACACTTTTCTTGCTTCAGGTTTGGGGCGCATGGCTGGATTGGTCACATTAGTAGCAGAAGATAGCAGTGCCCCCCTTGATGCTCTCAAGAGTGTTGGGTCATCTATCGCAATGCATATTGTTGCAGCAAAGCCATTATTCTTATCAAAAGAACTGGTTTCTGCTGCAGCTGTGGAAAGTGAACGTGACGTGCTCCGAACTCAGGTACCTTATTCTGACATTGCCTAGAAGGATTTACCATCTATGCCTGAGTAATTGTATTTGTATGTTCATCCACCATGACACAAGAAAGAGACATGCACTTTTATGCTAAATGTGACTGCCACAGGTCACCATCCATGAACCAGCTTTTAAGTGCTCTCCTACTATCTTGACAGAACAAACAAAACAATTTAGGAAGTAGGGAATTGCTAAGAATAATGAGAAGCCAATGCATGCATTGCTGTAAGAAGATTTTGGATTAAAAGAAAAGGGAAACATGCACATCTTATTCTGAAATGGAAAGCGACCAGATCATACCGTATTGTGATTTCTTGATGTAGACCCATATCAAGACAGTTTGTTCAGGCTTAGAATTTCAGCATTTACACTGCTTATTTCTTGTGAGTTGAATAACTACATTGTGCAACTTTGTTTCTATATCTTCTAGAGACATGGACTACATGTATCCTCAACATTAGGCTGATATTGTGCATTGCCTGGTTACTTGAGAGATGACATGACCTGCTGTTCTGTATCATGTTAGGCTGAAAAATCAGGTAAACCCGCAATTGCCATGGAGAAAATGGTGGAAGGTCGATTGAGGAAGTATTTTGAAGAAGTTGTGCTTTTGGAGCAAAAATATGTTGTTAACGATGGCACAAACATTAAGGTAAGCTGAAAAACCTGTTCATTTGACAAGTTATGGCTGTGAATTGTGATCTCTAATAGCTTTGCTTGTTTGTATCATTCTTATTAGACCCTGCTGAATGATTTGTCAAAGGAGGTTGGTTCTAAAGTAACAATTGGCAATTTCGTCAGACTGGAAGTTGGAGAAGGAATTGAGAGGTACGACATGTGTTTAATGTCATTTTCTAACAGTTTGTATGTTTATCTGTTTTTTTGTTGGGTTCCTTGGTGTTTTTTGCTCGTTTAATCTGTTTTGTTGTGCATATTGATGACAATATACACACTACATGAACTGATGGTCCATCTTTCATTTAAACAAAACTGAATTCACTTTTTTTGGCCCCATTTTAAGGAAATGGGGAGTATGAGTTGTCTCTTACTCTATCATGTGCTTTGATTTCTTTTGACACAGCTCATTCTCAGAATCTCAGTTCTTGCTCACATTTTGTGTGCTCGTGTAGTCAGTTATTAACCACATCTTTTGTGCTCAGCAGACCTGAAGAAGCTGATGTGCCAGAAGCAACTGCTCGTGCTGCATAAATTACAAGCTGAGATGAAATCATACGCGATCGCTGAGATATATGTGACAGTTGCTTTCGTCTGAGAATTTATATAGGCTCTCATTTTTGCTGTGACGGATGTATTCTTTACAAATATGCAGAACTGCCCATGGGCTAGTTAGAAGTTTACAAGCGAGTTAGAAGAACCATGGTTGCAAGTTGAGTCGAATTGAATAATGTTCAATGGGAACAAAGTCACACGTGCTGATACCTGCAAGGTTGCCAGATGCAATCGTAACTTCTTTTGTTTACAGTTTTGCTCTACCTCTGTCTGATTGAACCGCAGTGCAGTCAAAATACTAACTGCAACAGCGACATGCTTGCTGTGCCACAGTTTACCTTTTTTATGGCATAATATGGATACCATTGTCTCATTCCGCTGTGTGTCATTTTCCTTTATTTTTTGGTAGGAGTAGCTAAGAGTATCTCTAACAAAGACGTCCAAATAATTTGCCGTTTGCATCGGTCGCTCTAGCAAGCGATCCCCGTATAAGGTGTGGAGACACAAAAATCTGGCACTCGGTTTGCACATTTGAAGGCTCCTCGACTGAACTGAGCCTGCCCTATATAGGGTATTTGAGCTCTTGCTGGAATTTGGCTGGAACTTGCCGGAATTCTCTGTCACATGCCTGAAGAGGCTGGAATCGGCCATCGACCGCCAAAAGTGGCCGCCGTCGGTCGGAATTGGGCCGGCTCGACCTCCACAGCGAGCCCACACGGAGGCTTCGGGAGGTCGCGGGACATCTTGTATTTATCATACTTTTGCCTGGGGGGGCTCTTTCTCATTTAACAAATGTCTGGAACTTTGGATTAAGAATTGGTGGAATACCAGGCAATCCGAAACTCTCTTAACTGATATTCAAGAGAAAAGGATTCTAGAAAGATTCATAGAATTAGAAGAACTTTCTCTCTTAGACGAGATGATAAAAGAGAAACTAAAGACACATGTACAAAAACCTCCTATAGGAATACACAAGGAAATAATACAATTGGTCAAAATAGATAATGAGGATCATCTCCATATCATTTTGCATTTCTGAGGCCGGTGAGCCCGCGTGGCGGCGCTAGGAGGTGGCGGGCGCCACCGGGAGCACGCGCGGCGACGGCGGCAAGTAGGGAGGTCAGGGCACACACAACGATGGCCGGGCGGGGCAGGCGAGGCCAGCGGCGGCTGTGTGCTCTTCTCGGGAGGAAGAAGATATCAGGAGAAAAAAACGTGGGTCTTTAGGTGGGTCCCAAGATATAGTTTTCTTTTACGGGGCTTATTTGCCCATCGATTTCACACTATAAAACGATTTTCCATGTCATGTAAATACGGTTTACAATTCGTGATTTTACGGTTATTGTTAGAGATGCTCTAACAAACCATGTCCAGAAACTAGAAACTGTTGCAGTTGTGGTGACCGGTGTATTGATAACTATTCTGGAAGATGCTCTAGTCAGCAATCATTTCACACAACCCTTCCAGTTGTTTTGACGATGGCAACTAGCTGTAAGGGTCTAAATTTAGGAATTTGGTAGAATTATAGCGGGGATTTATGGAAAATAGTTGGAGTTCTCATAGTAAAACAAGGGAAATAAAATCATAAATTCTAAGTGTCCCCTTAAACTTGGCACTTTCAATGGTAAAATATCATAACAAATATAATACAGTATGTAGGTTTCCCTGACCATTTTAAACAAATTTTTACATATAATAGAAGTTCACACTTTCAGACTCAATCTAGTTCAGTTATTGCACTTCTTTTCAAGCGGATGTCTTACTGTCATTTTCTAAAAATAAAAAGTAATTCCTCAATACTACTCCCTCCGTTTGGAAATATAAGATGTTTTAGGTTTGTGAAGGAGATGTATCTGTTGGAGATATGCCCTAGAGGCAATAATAAATATAGTTATTATTATATCTTTGTGTTTATGATAAATGTTTACATTCATGCTATAATAGTATTAACAAGGAAACATTAATACTTGTGTGATTTGTAAACCTAATTTGAAGTCCCTAGTAAAGCCTCTTCATAATACTAGCTTGTTGGTTAATAAATGATTGTGGTTTCCCTATCATGAACATTGAGATGTTATTAACAACAAGATCATATCGTTAGGAGAATGATATGATGGACATACTCCTATAGATAAGCGTAGCATAAAGATCAAGTCATTTTAATAGTTCAATTGCTATATGCTTTCTGATACATAGTAACCTAATTCCTTCGACCATGAGATCATGCATATCACCATCATCGGAAGGATGCTTTGATGACATCAAACACCACACCGTAACTGGGTGGCTATAAAGGTGGCATTGAGTGTTCGGAAAGTATTGGTTGAGACACATGGATCAAGAGTGGGATTTGTCCATCCATATGACCGATAGATATACTCTGGGCCCTCTCGGTGGAATGTCATCCAATTAGCTTGCAAGCATGTCTGGCTCACAAGGAATCACATATCACGGGAACGAGAAAAGAGTACTTATCAGTAACGAGGTTGAACTAGGTATGCAGAGATACCGACAATCAAAACCTCGGATAAGTAAACTATCGTGAGACAAAGGGAAATTGGTATCGTATGTAAGTGGTTCATTCGATCGCAAAGTAATCGTAGAAATATGTGGGAGCCATATGAATATCCAGATTCCTCTATTGGTTATTGTTCGGAGAAGTGTCTCGATCATGTCCGCATAATTCACGAACCGTAGGGAGACACACTTAAGGATTCGACGTTGTTGAGTAGTTATGGAATGATGAGTAAGAGACCGAATGTTGTTCGGAGTCTCGGATGGGATCCGGGATATCACGAGGAGATCCAGAATGGTCCGTAGAATAAGATTCATATAAGGAAAGTCCTGTTTCGGGGTTGGAGAATGGTTCCGGTGTTTTCATCGGGAATGTTCTAGAAGGTTCCGGAATGTCCGGCACTCCGGAGAGGAAGGGTACATGAATGTGTCATAACAAGTTGGAATGGTTGCATCATGTACTAGGTGTCATCGCTGAACAAAATAAAGGGTTAAATCAAATCCTAGTTTGAAAAGTCAAACACCAATTTGAAAAGTCAAACGACTATTTTGTTTGGTGGAGGGAGAGAAGGAAACCTACTTGGGGAAGAGTTCCTCTCCCTCCACCGCCGACCCTTGGAGACCGAGTTGGGGAGGGACTCCCCTCCCCTTGGCGCGCCCCCTCCACCTATATAAGGAGGGGCAGGGTTGCCCCTCCTAGACACAACACCACACCCCTCTAAACCCTAACCCTAGCCGCCGCCGCCGAAGGGCTTGCCCAAGCCACCGACTTGGGGCAATCCCCTTTACCTAGCCGCCGGCCTAGCTCCCTCTACTTGGTGTGTCTAAACCCTAGATCACCGAGGCTCTCTCATAGTCCACCATACTCGCTCCGGCTTAAGGCGAAGCCCTGCAAGATCTCCCCTCTACTTCCGGTATCACGCCGTCGTGCTGCCGGAATCGCGAGGAGAGTGTTACAACCTCCGCTGCCTGCTGGAACAAGGGAGAGGAAGGTCTTCGTAGAGTATCGAACGTGTGACCGACTGCGGAAGCGCTGCCGGAACGCAGCGCCGGAAGGATCGTCTACGCGATCTTGAGATCGGGAAGAGTACGACTACATCACCCACGAGAATCCGCTCTCGTTAAACACTTTGGAATCTTCGAGGGTGAGTTATTCTATTGACTCGTTGCTACAATCTAGTAGATATATCTTGGCTTGTTTGTTTGTATGCGGTAGAAATTTTTTGTTTTCCATGCTACGAACCCCTACAGTGGTATCAGAGTCGTGTCTATATGTAGATCTGTTGCACGAGTAGAACACAATGGTCATTGTAGGCGGTGGTTCTTTTATTATCAATTGCTTCTTGTGTACTTTGCATCTTGCGGTATGATGGGATGAAGCGGCCCGGGATAACCTTACATGACATCGTTCATGAGACTTGCTCCACGCTCAACATGCAACTTGTATTGCATAAGTGGCTTTGCGGGTGTCGGTCTCACCCATTATAGTATAGATCCAATTTACAACAGGCACTTGATAGTTCAAACATCAACATTGTGGTTCTTGTTCGTAAGTTAGATCGACACTTATTGAAAGCCCCAAACCACGTAAAATATGCAGAGAAATTAGAGGCGTCTAACTTTGTTTTGCAGGGGTGTGCTGTGATGTGATATGGCCATGATTGTGATTATATTTGATGTATGCAATGTTCCTTATTGTAAGTTGGCAACCGGCAGGAGCCATATGGTTGTCTTTAATTTCTGTTAAGACTCGCGTGTCTATTCGAAGTAGTTGTAATAGTTGAAGTTGGTGGACGACAACCATGGAGCAGCGTCATTGACCTTGATGCAATGCCGGTGATGATGGAGATCATGTTCGTGCTTGAAGATGGAGATCGGAAGCACAAAGAAGAATGGCCATATCATATCACATATTATGAATTGCATGTGATGTTAATCCTTTATGCATCTTGTATTGCTTAGTTAACGACGGTAGCATTATAAGATGATCCCTCATGCACATGAATTTCAAGTTCAATAGTGTTCATCCTTAGTGAGCACCGTTGCTAAAACTTGTTGTTTTGAAGCACCACGTGATGATCGGGTGTGTTAGATTCCGCAAGTGTATACAACGTGAGCAAGCTAGATTTGCTCATGCGGAAACTAAGGTTTGATCTTGACGAGCCTAGCATGTACAGACATGGTCTCGGAACACGGATCACCGAAAGGTAAAGCATGAATCATATAGTAGATATGATGAACATGTCGATTGTTCGCCATTGAAGCTACATCAACTCTCGTGATGATCGGTGTTGATGTGGTGGATTTGGTTCGTGTGATCACTAAAACAATGTGAGGGATATTGTTTTGAGTGGGAGTTCACCTAGATTAATTTAACTATTAATTAGAACTCAATTTGTCATAAACTTAGTCTAAACTATTGCAAATATGTTGTAGATCAATGGCGGCCCCTACCATCAATTTTAATGCGTTCCTAGATAAAGAAAAGTTGAAAAACAATGGAAGCAACTTCGCGGATTGCTTCCGCAATTTGAGGATTGTCCTCAATGCTGGTAATTTGACCTATGTGCTGGATGCACCGCTGGGTGACCCGCCTGAAGCTGATGCTACCGATGAAGTAAAGAACGTTTACCTCGCTCGGAAGACTCAGTACTCCACAGTTCAGTGTGCTATCTTGTATGGTTTAGAATCGGAGCTTCAGAAAAGGTTTGAGAATTCAGACCCACATGATATTGTCCGTGAACTCAAATTGATCTTTGAGACTCACGCGGCAGTTGAGATCTATGAGGCTTCTGAAAAGTTCTTTAACTGCAAGATGGAAGAGGGCAGCTCCGTCAGTGAGCATGTGCTTAAGATGTCTGGGCATGCAAACAAACTTCAAAGCTTGGGTATAGTGATTCCTAATGCTTTGGGGATTTACCGTGTCCTCCAATCACTACCACCAAGTTACAAGAACTTTGTGATGAACTACAATATGCAAAGCATGAACAAGCAGTTACCAGAACTCTTCTCCATGTTAAAATCTGTAGAAGTGGAGATCAAGAAAGAGCACCAAGTGTTGATGGTCAATAAGACCACCAAATTCAAGAAAGGCAAGTCTAAGCAAAAGGGACACTTCAAGAAGGGTGGTAAGAAAGTTACCGCAAGCGAAGAAGACCAAGGCTGGACCTAAGCCGTCTGAGTACTTTCTTGCAAGGGAAAAGGTCCTTTGAGCGGAATTTCCCAAAGTACTTGGCGGATTTGAAGAACGGCAACATCAAGAAGAAAGGTATATCCGATATACATGTTATTGATGTGTATCTCACTAGTACTCGTAGTAGTGCCGGGGTATTTGATACTGGTTCGGTTGCTCATATTTGTAACTCGAAACAGGTCTTTGCGAATAAGCGAAGCTAGCGAAGAACGAGGTGACGATGCGCGTGGGAAACGGATCAAAGGTTGATGTGATCGCGGTCAGCGCGCTACCTCTTCATCTACCATCGGGATTAGTTTTATACTTAAATAATTGTTATTTGGTGCATGCGTTGAGCATGAACATTATATCCGGATCTTGTTTATTGCGAGACGGTTACTTGTTTAAATCCGAGAATAATGGTTGTTCGATTTATATGAGTAATATGTTTTATGCACATGCACCTTTGATAGATGGTCTATTCTTATTGAATATCGATAGTGGAAATACACATATTAATAACATTGAAGCTAAACGTTTGAAATCGAGCGATAACTTGACCTATATGTGGCACTGTCGTCTTGGTCACATTGGAGTGAAGCGTATGAAGAAACTCCATTCCGATGGACTTCTTGAATCACTTGATTTCGAATCACTTGAAAGATGCGAAGCATGTCTGATGGGTAAAATGACTAAGACTCCATTTTTTGGTATGATGGAGCGAGCTACGGACTTATTGGAAATCATACATACCGATGTGTGGTCCAATGAGTGTAGCATCGCGCGGTGGTTATCGTTATGTTCTTACCTTCACGGATGACTTGAGTACATATGGGTATATCTATTTCATGAAACATAAGTCCAAAACTTTTGAGAAGTTTAAGGAATTTCAAAGTGAGGTTGAGAATTAACGTAACAAGAAGATTAAATTTCTGCGTTCTGATCGTGGAGGTGAATATCTAAGTTACGAGTTTGGCGAGCATTTGAAGAAATTCGGAATACTTTCACAATTGACACCGCCGGAAACACAACAACGTAATGGTGTGTCCGAACGTCGTAATCGAACTCTCTTAGATATGGTTCGTTCTATGATGTCACTTACAGATTTACCGCTATCATTTTGGGGTTATGCATTAGAAACAGCCGCATTCACTTTAAATAGGGCACCATCTAAATCCATTGAAACGACACCGTATGAATTATGGTTTGGGAAGAAACCTAAATTGTCGTTTCTTAAAGTTTGGGGTTGCGAAGCCTATGTAAATAAGTTACAGCCGGACAAGCTTGAACCCAAAGCGGAAAAATGCGTCTTCATATGATACCCAAAGGAAACTATTGGGTATACCTTCTATCATAGATCCGAAGGAAAAATCTTCGTTGCCAAGAATGGATCCTTTCTAGAGAAGAAATTTCTCTCGAAAGAAGTGACTGGAAGGAAAGTAGAACTCGACGAGGTTGTCGAACCTTCTCTCGAACTTGCGAGTAGCGCGGCACCGGAAGAAGTTCCTGTGGTGCCTGCACCAATAAGAGAGGAAGCTAATGATGATGATCATGAAACTTCGGTTGTAGTTGCTACAGAGCCTCGCAGGTCAACGAGAACTCGTACCACTCCTGATTGGTATGATCCCGTTATGAGTGTCATGTTGGTGGACAACACCGATGACCCTGCGACATATGAGGAAGCGATGATGAGCCCAGATTCCAATAAATGGCAAGAAGCCATGAAATCCGAGATTGGATCCATGTACGAAAACAAAGTATGGACTTTGGTGGACTTACCGGATGGCCGGAAGGCTGTCGAGAATAAATGGATTTTCAAGAAGAAAACAGATGCTGATGGTAATGTTACTGTCTATAAAGCTCGACTTGTCGCAAAAGGGTTTTGACAAATTCAAGGAGTTGACTACGATGAGACTTTCTCACCTGTAGCGAAGCTAAAGTCTGTGAGGATTATGTTAGCAATCGCTGCATATTATGATTATGAGATATGGCAGATGGATGTCAAAACAGCTTTCCTCAATGGAGACATTGATGAAGAGTTGTATATGATGCAACCCAAAGGTTTTGTCGATCCTAAGGATGCTAACAAGGTATGCAAACTTCAACTGTCCATTTATGGATTGAAGCAAGCATCCCGAAGTTGGAATCAACGTTTTGATAAGGTGATCAAAAGTTTTGGTTTTATACAAACTTATGGAGAAGCTTGTATTTACAAGAAAGTGAGTGGGAGCTCTGTAGCATTCTTAATACTATATGTAGATGACATATTATTGATTGGGAATGATGTAGACCTTCTTAATAGTGTCAAAGAATATTTGAATAATAGTTTTGTAGGGATTCGTAGCATGGAAAACAAAAAAATTCTATCGCATACAAACAAACAAGCCAAGATCTATCTACTAGATTGTAGCAACGAGTAGATGGAATAACTTACCCTCGAAGATTCCAAAGTGTTTAACGAGAGCGGATTATCGTGGGTGATGTAGTCGTACTCTTCCCGATCTCAAGATCGCGTATACGATCCTTCCGGCGCTGCGTTCCGGCAGTGCTCCCGCAGTCGGTCACACGTTCGGTACTCGACGAAGACCTTCCTCTCCCTTGTTCCAGCAGGCAGCGGAGGTTGTAGCACTCTCCTCGAGATTCCTAGGCGGCCTGGCGTGGTACCGGAAGTAGAGGAGATCCCAGGCTTCGCCTTAAGCCGGAGCGAGTATGGTGGAGTATGAGAGAGCTCCTCGGCGATCTAGGGTTTAGACACAC
The DNA here is from genome assembly GCA_030063025.1 of Avena longiglumis. Classification (NCBI taxonomy): domain Eukaryota; kingdom Viridiplantae; phylum Streptophyta; class Magnoliopsida; order Poales; family Poaceae; genus Avena; species Avena longiglumis. Next base: position 483,195,693 of record CP125977.1, read on the forward strand.
CAAGGAGGAGGGGCTAGAGCCGGCAACTAGGGTTCCGGGGAACCCAAATCGGTGGCTAGGGCAAAACCCTAGGTGGTGGCGGCGGCTATGGAGGGCTGCAGCTTTCTAGGGTTTGAGGTGAGGGACTTGTGTGTTTAGAGGAGGGAGCCCTGCCCCTCCTTATATAGGTGGAGGGGCCGGCGCGCCAAGGGGGAGGGAGAGGAGTCCCTCCCCAACTCGGCTTGGAGGTGGGCCGCCGGTTGGAGGAGGGAACTCCTCCCCAACTCGGTTTCCCTCTCCTTCTTCTTTCCCTCTTTCCAATTTTAGCCGTTTGACTTTTCAAACTTGCTATTTGACTTTGCAATTTAGGATTCAATTTAATCATTTATTTGGAACAGCTAGAACACTTAGTACATGATGCAATCATTCCAATATGCAATGACACATTCATGTACCCCTTCCCTTCCGGAGTGTCGGACATTCCGGAACCTTCTAGAACATTCCCGATGAAAACACCGGAATCATTCCCGAACTCCGAAACGGGACTTTCCTTATATGAATCTTATTCTCCGGACAATTCCGGATCACCTCGTGATATCCCGGATCCCATCCAAGACTCCGAACAACATTCGGTCTCTTTCTCATACTACCATAACTACTCAAACAACGTCGAATCCTTAAGTGTGTCTCCCTACGGTTCGTGAATTATGCGGACATGATCGAGACACTTCTCCGAACAATAACCAATAGAGGAATCTGGAAATTCATATGGCTCCCACATATTTCTACGATTACTTTGCGATCAAATGAACCACTTACATACGATACCAATTTCCCTTTGTCTCACGATAGTTTACTTATCCGAGGTTATGATCGTCGGTATATCTGCATACCTAGTTCAACCTCGTTACTGATAAGTACTCTTTTCTCGTTCCCGTGATATGTGATCCCTTGTGAGCCAGTCACATGCTTGCAAGCTAATTGGATGACATTCCACCGAGAGGGCCCAGAGTATATCTATCCGTCAGATGGATGGACAAATCCCACTCTTGATCCATGTGTCTCAACCAATACTTTCCGAACACTCAATGCCACCTTTATAGCCACCCAGTTACGGTGTGGTGTTTGATGTCATCAAAGCATACATCCGGTAAAGGTGATATGCATGATCTCATGGTCGAAGGAATTAGGTTACTATGTATCAGAAAGCATATAGCAATTGAACTATTGAAATGACTTGATCTTTATGCTACGCTTATCTATAGGAGTATGTCCATCATATCATTCTCCTAACAATATGATCTTGTTGTTGATAACATCTCAATGTCCATGAAAGGGAAACTACAATCATTTATCAACCAACAAGCTAGTGAAGTATAGAGGCTATACTAGGGACTTCAAATTAAGTTTACAAATCACACAAGTATCAATGTTTCCTTGTTAATACTATTATAGCATGAATGTAAACATTTATCATAAACACAAAGATATAATAATAACTACATTTATTATTGCCTCTAGGGCATATCTCCAACAGTCTCCCACTTGCACTAGAGTCATCTAATCTAGATTACATGGTAATATACCGAACACCCATGGCAGTTTGGTGTTGGTCATGTTTTGCCCTCGGGAGAGGTTTAGTCAACGGATCCGCCACATTCAGATATGTGTGTACTTTGCAAATCTTTATATCCCCATCTTGGATATGTTCTCGAATAGCGTGAAAACGTAGCTTGATATGCTTCAGCTTCTTGTGTGACCTTGGTTCTTGCGCATTGGCTATGGCGCCCATGTTATCACAAGATGATAGACATTGGGTCCAGTAGCACTTGGAACCACACCCAGCTGTAATGAACTCTTTCATCCATATCGCTTCTTGTGAAGCCTCAAGCGACCATGTATTCCGATTCAGTTGAAGATCTCGCCACAACGCTTTGCTTTGCACTCCTCCAGCTTAACTTGCACCATTCAAAATAAATCATTATCCAGTTGTGATTTAGAATCATCCGGATCGGTGTTCCAACTAGCATCGGTGTAACCATTAACAACGAGCTGTTCATCACCTCCATAAGAAAGAACCATATCCTTAGTTCTTCTCAAGTACTTAAGGATGTTTTTGACCGCTGTCCAATGATCCACTCCTGGATCACTTTGATATCTGCTAGTTAAACTAACAGCATATGCAATGTCGGGTCTAGTACATAGCATGGCATACATTAGAGATCCTATGGCTGAGGCATAGGGAGTCTTACTCATCCTTTCTCTATCTTCAGCCGATGTCGGACTTTGAGTTTTACTCAAGGTCGTATTGGGCAACATGGGAAAGAACCCTTTCTTGCTTTCTTCCATTCCAAACCTCTTTAGAACTTTTTCCAAATATGTACTCTGTGACAATGATATTTGGCGTTTCGATCTATCTCTGTAAATCTTTATGCCTAATATGTAAGCTGCTTCGCCAAGATCCTTCATTGAAAAATATTATTCAAATATTCTTTGACACTATTAAGAAGGTCTACATCATTCCCAATCAACAATATGTCATCCACATATAGTATTAAGAATGCTACAGAGCTCCCACTCACTTTCTTGTAAATACAAGCTTCTCCATAAGTTTGTATAAAACCAAAACTTTTGATTACCTTATCAAAATGTTGATTCCAACTTCGGGATGCTTGCTTCAATCCATAGATGGACCGTTGAAGTTTGCATACCTTGTTAGCATCTTTAGGATCGACAAAACCTTTGGGTTGCATCATATACAACTCTTCATCAATGTCTCCATTGAGGAATGTTGTTTTGACATCCATCTGCCATATCTCATAATCATAATATGCGCTTGCTAACATAATCCTCAGACTTTAGCTTACATCGGTGAGAAAGTCTCATCGTAGTCAACTCCTTGAATTTGTCGAAACCCTTTTTGCGACAAGTCGAGTTTATAAACGATAACATTACCATCAACATCTGTTTTCTTCTTGAAAATCCATTTGTTCTCGTCAACCTTCCGGCCATCCAGTAAGTCCACCAAAGTCCATACTTGGTTTTCGTACATGGATCCAATCTCGGATTTCATGGCTTCTTGCCATTTATTGGAATCTGGGCTCATCATCGCTTCCTCATATGTCTCGGGGTCATCGGTGTTGTCCACCAACATGACATTCATAACGGAATCATACCAATGCAGGTGACGAGTTCTCATTGATCTCCGAGGCTCAGAGTAGCAACTTCAACGAAGTTTCATGATCACCATCATTAGCTCCTCTCTTATTGGTGCAGCACCACAGAACTTCTTCCGGTGTTGCGCTACTCGCAATTTCGAGAGAAGGTTCGACAACCTCGTCGAGTTCTACTTTCCTTCCAGTCACTTCTTTTGAGAGAAATTCCTTCTCTAGAAAGGATCCATTCTTGGCAACGAAGATTTTGCCTTCGGATCTATGATAGAAGGTATACCCAATAGTTTCCTTCGGGTATCCTATGAAGACGCATTTTTCCTCTTTGGGTTCAAGCTTGTCCGGCTGTAACTTCTTTACATAGGCTTCGCATCCCCAAACTTTAAGGAACAACAGTTTAGGTTTCTTCCCAAACCATAATTCATACGGTGTCGTTTCAACGGATTTAGATGGTGCCCTATTTAAAGTGAATGCGGCTGTTTCTAATGCATAACCCCAAAATGATAGCGGTAAATCTGTAAGTGACATCATAGAATGAACCATATCTAAGAGAGTTCGATTACGACGTTCGGACACACCATTCTGTTGTGGTGTTCCGGCGGTGTCAATTGTGAAAGTATTCCATTTCTTCAAATGCTCGTAACTTAGATATTCACCTCCACGATCAGAACGTAGAAATTTAATCTTCTTGTTACGTTGATTCTCTACCTCACTTTGAAACTCCTTAAACTTCTCGAAAGTTTCGGACTTATGTTTCATGAAATAGATATACCCATATCTACTCAAGTCATCCGTGAAGGTAAGAACATAACGATAACCACCGCGCGATGCTACACTCATTGGACCACACACATCGGTATGTATGATTTCCAATAAGTCCGTAGCTCGCTCCATCATACCAGAAAATGGAGTCTTAGTCATTTTTCCCATCAGACATGCTTCGCATCTTTCAAGTGATTCAAAATCAAGTGATTCAAAATCAAGTGATTCAAGAAGTCCATCAGAATGGAGTTTCTTCATACGTTTCACTCCAATGTGACCAAGACGACAGTGCCACATATAGGTCGAATTATCGCTTGATTTCAAACGTTTAGCCTCAATGTTGTTGATATGTGTATTTCCACTATCGAGATTCAATAAGAATAGACCATCTATCAAAGGTGCATGTGCATAAAACATATTACTCATATAAATCGAACAACCATTATTCTCTGACTTAAACAAGTAACCGTCTACAATAAACAAGATCCGATATAATGTTCATGCTCAACGCAAGCACCAAATAACAATTATTTAAGTATAAAACTAATCCGATGGTAGATGAAGGGGTAGCGTGCCGACGCGATCACATCAACCTTTGATCCATTTCACGCGCGCCGTCACCTTGTTCTTCGCTAGCTTCCGTTTATTCTGCGGCACTGCTTTGAGTTACAAATATGAGAAACCGAACCGATATCAAATACCCGCACTACTACGAGTACTAGTGAGATACACATCAATAACATGTATATCGGATATACCTTTCTTCTTGATGTTGCCCTTCTTCAAATCCGCCAAGTACTTTGGGCAATTCCGCTTCGAGGACCTTTTCCTTGCGGTAAAAGCACTCGATTATGCTTAGGTCCAGCCTTGGTCTTCTTCGCGCGTGGTAACTTTCTTACCACCCTTCTTGAAGTGTCCCTTTTGCTTAGACTTGCCTTTCTTGAATTTGGTGGTCTTATTGACCAACAACACTTGGTGCTCTTTCTTGATCTCCACTTGCAGATTTCAACATGGCAAAGAGTTACGCAACGCGTCTTGTTCATGTTACGCATGTTGTAGTTCATCACAAAGTTCTTGTAACTTGGTGGTAGTGATTGGAGGACACGGTAAATCCCCAAATCATTAGGAATCACTATACCCAAGCTTTGAAGTTTGTTTGCGTGCCCGCACATCTTAAGCACATGCTCACCGAGCTGCCCTCTTCCATCTTGCGGTTAAAGAACTTTTGAAGCCTCATAGCTTTCAATTGCCGCATGAGTCTCAAAAATCAATTTGAGATCCTCGACAATATCATATGGGTCGAATCTTCAAACCTTTTCAAGCTCCGATTCCAAACCATACAAGATAGCACCTTGAACTATGGAGTATTGATTCTTACGGCGAGGTAAACATTCTTTACTTCATCGGAAGCATCATCTGCGGTGGGTCACCCATGTGCATCCAGACATAGGTCAAATTACCACCGTGAGGATAATCCTCAAATTGCGGAACCAATCCATGAAGTTGCTTCCATTGTTTTTCAACTTTTCTTTCTCTAGGAACATTAAAATTGATGGTAGGGCTGCCATTGATCTACAACATATTTGCAATAGTTTAGACTAAGTTTATGACAAATTGAGTTCAAATTAATTAATAAAGTTAATCTAGGTGAACTCCCACTCAAAACAATATCCCTCACATTGTTTTAGTGATCACACGAACCAAATCCACTACATCAACACCGATCATCACGAGAGTTGATATAGTTTCAATGGCGAACAATCGTCATGTTCATCATATCTACTATATGATTCATGCTTTACCTTTCGGTGATCCGTGTTCCGAGACCATGTATGTACATGCTAGGCTCGTCAAGATCAAACCTTAGTTTCCGCATGAGCAAATCTGGCTTGCTCACGTTGTATACACTTGCAGAATCTAACACACCCGATCATCACGTGGTGCTTCGAAACAACAAGCTTTAGCAACGGTGCTAACTAAGGGTGAACACTTAATAACTTGAAATTCATGTGCATGAGGGATCATCTTATAATGCTACCGTCGTCTACTAAGCAATACAATATGCATAAAGGATTAACATCACATGCAATTCATAATATGTGATATGATATGGCCTTTCTTATTTGTGCTTCCGATCTCCATCTTCAAGCACGAACATGATCTCCATCATCACCGGCATTGCATCAAGGTCAATGACGCCTCTCCATGGTTGTCTTCCACCGGCTTCAACTATTGCAACTACTTTGAATAGACACGCGGGTCTTAACATAAATTAAAGACAACCATATGGCTCCTGCCGGTTGCCAACTTACAATAAGGAACATTGCATACATCAAATATAATCACAATCATGGCCATATCACATCACTTCACACCCCTGCAAAACAAAGTTAGACGCCTCTACTTTCTTTGCATGTTTTACGTGGTTTGGGGCTTTCAATAAGTGTCGTTCTAACTTACGAACATGAACCACAACATTGACACAAGTATTGTTAATCACCCATTGTAAATTGGATCTTAACTATGCTAGGAGAAACAGGCACCCGCAAAGCCACTTATGCAATACAAGTTGCATGTCAAGCGTGGAGCAAGTCTCATGAACGATGTCATGTAAGGTTAGCCCGGGCCGCTTCATCCCAACATACCGCAAGATGCAAAGTACACAAGAAGCAATCGACAATAAAAGCATCAATGCCCACAATGACCATTGTGTTCTACTCGTCAATGATCTACATATAGACACGGCTCGATACCCTTTGTGGGATTCGTAGCATGGAAAACAAAAATTTTCTATCGCATACAAACAAACAAGCCAAGATCTATCTACTAGATTGTAGCAACGAGTCGATGGAATAACTTACCCTCGAAGATTCCAAAGTGTTTAACGAGGCGGATTCGTGGGTGATGTAGTCGTACTCTTCCGATCTCAAGATCGCGTGAGCGATCCTTCCCAGGCTGCGTTAAGCGGCGCTCCCATGACGGTCACATTCGGTACTCGACGAAGACCTTCCTCTCCCTTGTTCCAAGGCGATGGAGGTTGTAGCACTCTCCTCGAGATTACTGGCAAGACAACGACGTGGTACCTAAGTAGAGGGAGATCCGAGGCTCCTTAAGCCGGGAGTATGGTGGAGTATGAGAGAGCTCTCGGCGATCTAGGGTTTAGACACACCAAGGAGGAGGGTCTAGAGCCAACTAGGTTCAGGGACCCCAAATCGGTGGCTATGGCAAAACCCTAGGTGGTGGCGGCTATGGAGGCTGCAGCTTTCTAGGGTTTGGTGAGGACTTGTGTGTTTAGAGGAGGCCCCTGCCTCCTTATATAGGTGGAGGGCCGGGCGCATGAGGGAGGAGAGTCCCTCCCAACTCGGCTTGGAGGTGGGCCACGGTTGGAGGAGGAACTCCTCCAACTCGTTCCTCTCCTTCTTCTTTCCCTCTTTCCAATTTTAGCCGTTTGACTTTTCAAACTTGCTATTTGACTTTGCAATTTAGGATTCAATTTAATCATTTATTTGGAACAGCTAGAACACTTAGTACATGATGCAATCATTCCAATATGCAATGACACATTCATGTACCCCTTCCCTTCCGGAGTGTCGGACATTCCGGAACCTTCTAGAACATTCCCGATGAAAACACCGGAATCTTTCCCGAACTCCGAAACGGGACTTTCCTTATATGAATCTTATTCTCCGGACCATTCCGGATCACCTCGTGATATCCCGGATCCCATCCGAGATTCCGAACAACATTCGGTCTCTTTCTCATACTACCATAACTACTCAAACAACGTCGAATCCTTAAGTGTGTCTCCCTACGGTTCGTGAATTATGCGGACATGATCGAGACACTTCTCCGAACAATAACCAATAGAGGAATCTGGAAATTCATATGGCTCCCACATATTTCTACGATTACTTTGCGATTGAATGAACCACTTACATACGATACCAATTTCCCTTTGTCTCACGATAGTTTACTTATCCGAGGTTATGATCGTCGGTATCTCTGCATACCTAGTTCAACCTCGTTCTTGATAAGTACTCTTTTCTCGTTCGTGATATGTGATCCCTTGTGAGCCGTCACATGCTTGCAAGCTAATTGGATGACATTCCGAGAGGGCCCAGTATATCTATCCGTCATATGGATGGACAAATCCACTCTTGATCCATGTGTCTCAACCAATACTTTCCGAACACTCAATGCCACCTTTATAGCCACCCGATTACGGTGTGGTGTTTGATGTCATCAAAGCATTCATCCGGTAAGGGTGATATGCATGATCTCATGGTCGAAGGAATTAGGTTACTATGTATCAGAAAGCATATAGCAATTGAACTATTAAAATGACTTGATCTTTATGCTACGCTTATCTATAGGAGTATGTCCATCATATCATTCTCCTAACGATATGATCTTGTTGTTGATAACATCTCAATGTCCATGAAAGGGAAACCACAATCATTTATCAACCAACAAGCTAGTGAAGTATAGAGGCTATACTAGGGACTTCAAATTAAGTTTACAAATCACACAAGTATCAATGTTTCCTTGTTAATACTATTATAGCATGAATGTAAACATTTATCATAAACACAAAGATATAATAATAACTACATTTATTATTGCCTCTAGGGCATATCTCCAACAAGTTTTTCAATGAAAGATATTGGCGAAGCAGCTTACATATTAGGCATAAAGATTTATAGAGATAGATCGAGGCGCCTAATATCATTGTCAGAAAGTACATATTTGGACAAAGTTCTAAAGAGGTTTGGAATGGAAGATAGCAAGAAAGGGTTCTTGCCCATGTTGCCCAATACGACCTTGATTAAAACTCAAAGTCGGCAGAAGATAGAGAAAGGATGAAGTAAACTCCCTATGCCTCAGCCATAGGATCTCTAATGTATGCCATGCTATGTACTAGACCCGACATTGCATATGCTGTTAGTTTGACTAGCATATATCAAAGTGATCCAGGAGTGGATCATTGGACAGCGGTCAAAAACATCCTTAAGTACTTGAGAAGAACTAAGGATATGGTTCTTTCTTATGGAGGTGATGAACAGCTCGTTGTTAATGGTTACACCGATGTTAGTTGGAACACCGATCCGGATGATTCTAAATCACAATCTGGATATGTATTTACTTTGAATGGTGCAAAGATTAATGGAGGAGTGCAAAGCAAAGCGTTGTGGCGAGATCTTCAACTGAATCGGAATACATGGTTGCTTCGGAGGCTTCACAAGAAGCGATATGGATGAAAGAGTTCATTACAGAGCTTGGTGTGGTTCCAAGTGCGCTGGACCCAATGTCTATATACTGTGATAACATGGGCGCCATAGCCAATGCGCAAGAACCAAGGTCACACAAGAAGCTGAAGCACATCAAGCTACGTTTCCACGCTATTAGAGAACATGTCCAAGATGGTGACATAAAGATTTGCGAAGTACACACAAATCTGAATGTGGCGGATCCGTTGACTAAACCTCTCCCGAGGGCAAAACATGACCAACACCAAACTGCCATGGGTGTTCGGTATATTACCATGTAGTCTAGATTAGTTGACTCTAGTGCAAGTGGGAGACTGTTGGAGATATGCCCTAGAGGCAATAATAAATATAGTTATTATTATATCTTTGTGTTTATGATAAATGTTTACATTCATGCTATAATAGTATTAACAAGGAAACATTAATGCTTGTGTGATTTGTAAACCTAATTTGAAGTCCCTAGTAAAGCCTCTTCATAATACCAGCTTGTTGGCTAATAAATGATTGTGGTTTCCCTATCATGAACATTGAGATGTTATTAACAAAAAGATCATATCGTTAGGAGAATGATATGATGGACATACTCCTATAGATAAGCGTAGCATAAAGATCAAGTCATTTTAATAGTTCAATTGCTATATACTTTCTGATACATAGTAACCTAATTCCTTCGACCATGAGATCATGCATATCACCATCATCGGAAGGATGCTTTGATGACATCAAACACCACACCGTGAATCGGGTGGCTATAAAGGTGGCATTGAGTGTTCGGAGTATTGGTTGAGACACATGGATCAAGGTGGGATTTGTCCATCCATATGACTTAAATATACTCTCCCTCTCCCTGGAATATCATCCAATTAGCTTGCAAGCATGTTCCGCTCACAAGGATCACATATCACGGAACGAAAAGAGTTTATCGAGGTTGAACTAGGTATATCAAAACCTCGGATAAGTAAACTATCGTGAGACAAAGGGAAATTGGTATCGTATGTAAGTGGTTCATTCGATCGCAGTAATCGTAGAAATATGTGGAATATGAATTTCATTCCTCTATTGGTTATTGTTCTCCATCATGTCCGCATAATTCACGAACCGTAGGGAGACACACTTAAGGATTCGACGTTGTTGAGTAGTTATGGAATGATGAGTAAGAGAATGTTGTTCTGAGTCTGGGATCCGGATATCACGAGGAGATCCGGAATGGTCCGTAGAATAAGATTCATATAAGGAAAGTCCTGTTTTGTTGAGAATGGTTGGAGAATGTTTGTTGAATTTCATGAATGTTCCGAAGGTGAATCAGAAGAGAGGAAGGGTACATGAATGTGTCATAACAATGGTTGGAATGGTGCATCATGTACTAGGTGTCATCGCTGAACAAAATAAAGGGTTAAATCAAATCCTAGTTTGAAAAGTCAAACGCCAATTTGAAAAGTCAAACGACTATTTTGTTTGGTGGAGGAGAAGGAACCTACTTGGAGGAGGTTCCTCTCCTCACCACCGCCTTGGAGACGAGTTGGGGAGGACTCCTCCCTTGGCGCCTCCACCTATATAAGGAGGGCAGGCTGCCCTCCTGACACAACACCACACCCTCTAAACCCTAACCCTAGCCGGTGATCGCATAGCTTGGCCTAGGGCTTGCCCAGCCACGACTTGGGGCAATCCCCCCTTGCCCTAGCCGCCGTCCTAGCTCCTCTACTTGGTGTGTCTAAACCCTAGATCACCGAGGCTCTCTCATAGTCCACCATACTCGCCGGCTTAAAGTGACCTGCGAGATCTCCTCTACTTCCTTAGTATCACGTCGTCTTCTTGAATCGCGAGGAGAGTGCTACAACCTCATTGTCTGCTGGAACAAGGGAGGAAGGTCTTCGTCGAGTACCGAACGTGTGACCGATCGCGGAAGCGCTGAGCATTTGGAAGGATCGTCTACGCGATCTTGAGATCGGGAAGAGTACGACTACATCACCCACGAGAATCCGCTCTCGTTAAACACTTTGAAATCTTCGAGGGTGAGTTATTCTATCGACTCGTTGCTACAATCTAGTAGATAGATCTTAGGTTGTTTGTTTGTATGCTGTATAATTTTTTTGTTTTTCATGCTACGAACCCTACAGTATCTAGACACATTTGAGTGTTTAGATTCATTTGAACCTATACACTAAAACGTGTCTAGATACATTTCCTTCACAAACCTAAAACATCTTATATTTCTAGACGAAGGGAGTAATAAATAAGGCTTATAAATTTAGTCAAAGTTAAAGATTTATAAGTTTGACCAATGTTTTGGGAAAAAATAAGGGAAAATCTAGACTACGAGCGCCTGAAAATAGTCTTAGCCGGCGGGCTACTGTGAGCCGTACGATCGCCGATCGATGATCCCGCTCCACCCGCACGAACCTCATCCCCATCCTGTTCCCCGCGACTCCACCCCACACCGCTCCCTCCGTCATCCAGGCAACAGTCGTCGGCAGGCCGCGCGCCGCCGCCGCCGCCCCTCGACCTGCACAAAGTCGCCTCGCCTCTCGACCCGCAAACCGCTGCCCCTCAACACGCGCGTCGCCGCCCACCAACGCCGCCTGATTTTTTCCACCTCCATCCTGTGCGCCGTCCGGGAAACTCGCCTCCATCGAGCGCGCCGGCCAGGATCCCCCTCTCTTCCCCGCTCCCTGGTCGTCGCCCCTGCAAGACCTGGACCAGAGAAAGGCGTACGCCTGATCTGTGGTCATGGCGGCGTCCATGAGCGGCAGCGGTGGGACACAGCTCACCCCCGAGCTATGGGCAGCGCGAAGCTCATTTACCGAGCGGTGGCGGCGCGGAGTTGTCTCCCCTGGCTGCAGGAGGCGCGGAGGTCGTTTCCCAAGGGGCGGCGGCACGGAGTTTGCCCCCGGAGGCATGGGCTTCATCTCCCTAGCGGCAATGTCGTCGGTTTTTCTCTGGGAGGTGAGTCATGTAGCTAATTTCTCCTCCACGAGCGCGGCCGCGTCATATAGTGAGTTGATTTCCAGGGGGAGGATCGAATTCTGGGTACCATGGAAGTGATTGGTCTTGGGGATGCGCCCCTAATGGTTTTTGCTGATTTAGATTCTCTGGTTGACCAATAGGAAAAGAAGAAGGCCAAATTAGCAAACCCCGTTCTTTTTGGATGGTTGGACCTTTCTAGAAAAGCTTGAGTCCATCAGGATAATGTCAATGTTCTTTTTCCAGTTAGTAGAACCTTTCATTCCCTGATCACTGATCAGTATTCCAAGATGATTGATGATAATTCATGCATCTCTGAAGGGCTATTGGGATGTCCTGAAAAGATGCTCTGTAGGTGCTACCATTACTCTTCATAAAGCATTGGAAATATTGTCATCGTGCCATGGTTCCTTTTTGAAGGATGAACTAGCTCTCAGCCGAAAAGCTTATAAATCTCAGAGAACGTGTATCTCTTCTACTAGAAAGAAAATGAATGCCCTCTCCGTTGTTAGAATAGCTGCCAACTAGGTCTCAATTCATACATGTCAATATCGCTGGGTTTGCAGATGACTGTGAGCACAACAGATCTTTGTTGCAGTTTAGGACAGTTTGGTTCAGGTGAGGCGTATGTTAGTTCATCTTGTTTCCCCTTTCCCTCAGCTTCTTGTGTGCATCCACCATCAGCGATATGGGGAGGAGGTCAGGTGGCTTGTAGTTTCTAGCTTGTCTATCACTCAATAATGTTGTTCTCAAAATGTATTTTCCTTTCTTGGTTGCTTCTATGGTATTATGTTAATTCCAAGAAAGAAGACAAGAAAGGTTTTCCTAATTTTGCTTGCACGATTAGCAAAATGGCCATAGAAAGTCATCGCATCTAATGGAGTTAAGTAACAGAATTACCTTAAAGCTATATATCGGATATAAAACTTTTTGTACTGTCAAAATGACATATTTAAACATGTTTGTTTCTGTACATGTCCTTATTTCTGAAAAATGGCTAGTTACTGTTTGCGTCTTCAGTTAAACTTGCTATCCTTTGTAATCTCCTGCAGACACTATCTTGTAGGGTAGTACTAGTAAGTAGGTTGATCACTGTGTAGACATAGATAAGATTCAGAGTTGCTACGTACATTCAATAAGCCTATTATACATGCTGTCAGCTGCTTATAATTCTTACCGATGCAATTTTCAGTCTGTCAGCTGCTTATATTTCTTGTCGATGCAATTTTTAGTCTGTCAACTGCTTATATTTCTTACTAGCGGTGTGCTCAGCCAGTCAGATTAGGAAGATCTGCCTAATCACCCTTGTATGGTTCTAGTTTATAGAAAGATACGGTAGCTTTCCCATTTGTCATGTCAATTGGTGGTTGTCGTGATAATTAAAAGGTCGGAAAATCTACGTTTAGAACGGTCGGTGGATAGTCTTAGCCGGCGGGCTCATGCGAACCGTTCGATCAAACAAGCAGGTGAGAGACCCATATTTCCATCCACTGCCCCTGCTACCAGGTAGGTGCACGCCGCTGTTGTCGTGAAGCATGTGTGTCGCTGGCGAGGAGGTCTCTCTCTGCTGCTGCGCCGCCTCTCACCGTCGCTCCTCGCCTCTGCTGGCTGTGCGCCACCGCGCCTGTCCCCATCTCCGCTCTGGTCCCTGACTCTGCTGCCGATGAACCGAGCCACCTAGGCATCGCAACGCGAATCTCAAAGCCACCTCCCTTATCTTTTCCCCATCGTCATGACCTCACCACTAGTCTTCCACCCGTCGTTGTCCATTGCTCCGGCCCGGCAGTCGTCGCTCGCCGCATCGTGACCTCTGTCGATGCGGCAATGCCGCCGGTTCCCTTCGTCAGGGCCTCTAGCGCACCCCTTGTCACCGCAAAGCTGCTATCCCGATGACGCTGGCGAGCTTGATCTGCATCTCCGCCGGTACGCGCCACTGGGGGCTGCACGCTTCCCCTTCCGCGTGATTACAGAGGCAGACGGCCTCGGTGGTCTCCTCGTCGTCGCCCCGCTCTAAACCATGTCCTCCGCCTCCTGTCTAGCCCATCCCCCTCCGCGGCTCCCATGTGGCTGGGTTAGGCTCCCACCCCCTCACTCCTCCGCCGTTCGGAGACCATCGCTCGGATCGGGGCCTAACACCAGGGCTGCCACCACCAAGGTAAGGCAGGAACCATCCTCCGATTCAACTGCGTGATTTTCTTTCTGCGTAGCTGGCAGTGTAGTTGTTCTCCCGCAATTTCAGCACCTAATCATTGTTCTGCTTTTGTGAATTTTGGTGACATAGGGCAGGTTTGTTATTAATCGTATAGTTATCAAATTCAAATCGTGGTCCAGACTTATTGTTGAAAGTCCGATTTGTTCTGTAACTTGGTTGTGTGTGCTTTGTTCACTAGTGGATGTATTTAGTTAGGTTTCCAAGTTGCAATATTGCTACAAATTTGGGCCCTGGCCAATCTAAATGCCACCAGTCTCTTTTTCTATTGTTGGAACAGCATGGTGCATGTAATAATTTGAGTTGCTTTGTTTCGCATGCTTGTTGTGTGTGTTTAGGGACGGAGGCTCATTCACATCTCGTGCTTCAGGCAGGAGCATGATGGGGCAATATCCGGTGATGGCACAGGCTTCAAGTACATTGAGCAGGTGGAGATCTCAGCGGACACAGAGGTGAAGGAGGAAGAGGGCGGAAGCACCAATGGGGAAGAGCAGAATTATGAAAATAGAGACTCGTTTGCCATTTTGCTGAAGGTAATTCTGATTTATTTCCAGCATGCCAAATTCGTTTTGTTTTGAGCAATAGCAATCTCAGATTTAGAATATATGAGTTGGGTACTGCAAAATGAAGGCAGTATCACACTCTGCAAGAGAAACATAAGTAAAACTCTAGCTTTGATGTTCAGTTGCTCATTTGCCTATCTAAGAAACCATAACGTAGTGATTACAAAATTAGCTGTTGCATATGACTTGATTTTACTGATACGGACTTGTGTTTTCTCTGTTTGTGTGAACTGAGGGAAACTAGTCATCCTTTAGTCTTGAATAGTGTTGGTTACATTTGTTAGTTCACTGTTAGCCCTTTCATTGTTTAAACTTCAATTTGTCATGTGAGACAATGATAATTATTAATTTATGTTCCAGATAAAGGAAAATCTACAGGAAAGAGTATCCAGATTTTGGAATGAACGCTGGATGGTACCATGGACTGGACAAACTATTGCCCAGGTTAGTTCTCCACCTATTGTATCGACTTCTGGTGGTCATTGGTCTATTGCAGTAACCTCACTGATAGCTGGTTATAATGCTTGATTTGAATCTTAACTCTTAAGAAGAGCATCTTGTACTTTAAAGGCATGATGGTTGAAACTGGTTGGTCTAGGTCAGATATTGGTCTTTCTGTACCCTAACCGTCCCCCCAAATACCAATTACAGTTTGTTCCGGGCATGTACAGAGATGCCAAACCCATGTGGATACTTCTTTTTGATATTTTGGATCAGACAGATAATAATATTTCCACCTATGATTTTTGTATGCTGTAGGCTATCTTATAAGTTATGTCAGGATATTTACGCACTAGCATAATCTTTTATTGAATTCTTTTCATTTGCGGTCCGTAGCATCCTGCTTGCACTTACGCTGTTTCCTCATGTAAAATGGCTCACTGGGATGTGGGACATTTGGACCCAACAAGCATTATATAGTAACAGCATTCACTTTAGACTTCTAATCTTATGTGGGACTGAACTCACAGCCACAACTCCACAGGAGCCACTCCAAACAAGCTAGGTTAACTATAAGGAAACAAGTTATTGATGTATCTTCTAGCATGATATGTCTAATAGAAAGGAATGAATTGCTTTTCAGCTCTTTGTTCCCACCAGTAAAATATTGGTTACTGATTGTCTTACTAAACTTAATATGAAACCAGGGACCCTGTTTGAATTTAACGGTCTATTAGCAGTTTGCATGAATTTGGTATTAAGAGAGACTCAGTTATGCTTTCTGAATACAGGTCATGTTTTTGTGGATTGCCACATTTTGGCTTGTGGGTTCCTGGATAGTGCCATTCTTGGCTCATGCTGCTGGCTTTAGCAAGGAAACATTGACGCACAGGGGCCAAGCATTATATAGCCTCGTGACAGACATAACTGAAGGCCTTGCTGGGATCGCTATCATTCACCAATGCCTTGGTAGATTCCGTCCCCTGCCTCCAGGCTGGTTTGAGTTCAAATTGAAGGGCAGATGGCATTGGGATGTAGCATTGGGGTGCCTCTTATTCCCGTTGGTTAATTTGCTTTCTCACATCAACATCAGCCTAGTTCATATGTCATCAGGGCCAGTCGCTGGGGTATCCAGTGTAGAGCAATCCATTGTGGCACGTGACCCAGTGGCGATGGCCTTATATGCCGTGGTAGTCACTGTATGTGCACCTATATGGGAAGAGATTGTGTTCCGTGGTTTCCTTCTCCCATCTCTCACACGATACATGCCTCTTCCATGGTCAATCCTGGTAAGTGCAGCAGCGTTTGCGCTGGCGCACTTCAACGCGCAGAGGGTGTTACCGTTGGTATTTCTTGGGGTTGTGATGGGAGGTGTCTTTGCCAGATCACGCAACCTACTGGCATCAATGGTGCTTCATAGCCTTTGGAACGGTTTTGTATTCTTGGATTTGATGAAGTGAGCTATGCAGCTATTATTGTTGTCCAGCTTTTGATATCTCCTGTGGGATTTCCTCCGACCTTTTGTGTTTTCATTTTGCGCGGAGAATATAGAAGCTAACCCAGGGGGATGGTCAGATCGTTTGTGGGGGTGCAATCCTGCAATCTGGCATGCTTAGTGGAGAATAGTCAACAGAAGACAACCTTTTGAAGACTTTTGTGCAGTGTTGATACTGTGATAGGACGGCCATAGAAATTGTACGCAGAAGCATCTTTCTTGCTCGTGTAAATTATATGCGTGAGAATAATAGCCTCATCGTGTACAGAAATCCCCATTCATATTTAACTGTGCATTGTTTCTTGATTATGTTATCAGAATCCCTTGTTGCTTCTTATCCGATGTGTTGCCTTGTTCTCATGCGAGCATTATACCATTTTCGACGTTCAACCAAACAGCCATGAAATATTGTATGTTCCTGACAATTTATTTCTTCTTTTCACCATGAAATACTCTCTCTGCTTCACAAAGAAGTGATGTTTTGGATACAAACATGGTTTTAAAATGTAGTTTTGAATACTAATTCCTACCACAGTATAAGTTCAAAATCAAAGGAAACAAAAACTGGAAGTACTTTTTTTGCGTTGAATCTGTCCAATCAAAATGGCCGTACTTTTTGCGATG
The DNA here is from genome assembly GCA_030063025.1 of Avena longiglumis. Taxonomy (NCBI): domain Eukaryota; kingdom Viridiplantae; phylum Streptophyta; class Magnoliopsida; order Poales; family Poaceae; genus Avena; species Avena longiglumis. The sequence goes on from CP125977.1 coordinate 483,213,164, forward strand.
AATCTGTCCAAATCAATTTGAAAGATAAAATCTAAAACAATTAACTGAAGTTATATATAAAAAGTCATTTGTTTGTCACATCTCAGCCAAGACAATATACTAGTATAACACAAAAAAGTTTTTTAATGTTTTTCATACCTCCCCAACCGCCAAAAAGTTTTTAGGGAGTCTGATTCTTCTTTTTCATATTCAGGCTGTCCCTCTCCCCCTGGTTCTTCATTTTCTGGTCGATCTTTGCGTTTTGGTTGCTCTTCATCTTCAGAGTGCTCATGATGTTCCTGGAGATCTAAATAGCACTCAGTAAACATGAACAGCTTGTCCTGCAACACTGTTTTGTTCTTCTCTGTTTAACTCTAGTATGTTTTGTCAATGAAAGTGCAACAAGAAAACAAATACATAGCCTTCGGATAAGTTTTTTTTTCTTTGGATATGTATGCGTAATAGGTGAAGTTGCCTATGGCTCCCTTTGTTGTTGTGTTCTGTCAGTTGAACTTGTGCGCTGGGATCGAAGCACGGACACAAAATAATTACAAAGGTAATTAGTAAATATCAACCAATAAGTCCAAGAAAAATTTACAACGCAAAAACCGAGCACAGAACCAAAGTCTAGCCCAGTTAAAGCCAGCAAACATGACAATACACAGACAATAACACTTCCAGTGCTCCTCCATTGTTGACACTGATTGGGCAAGACATTTACCCCACGAACCTTGACATGAAAAGGCTTGCAATCTTTTCCAAAACTTCAATACCTACACTCCCTATCCTCCCTCCCTATATTCGAGCAAGAACAGGTCATCTGGACATGACCAAATGCATGGCTACTTCTCATTGTGATGGTCTGATGGTCTGAGTTACCAAAGTTTGAGCTCTCTCCTTGATCATGCTAGAGATTGGCCGCCAGCCCATCAGCCACGGCTTCCTACACGTGGGGACCGCGAAGTTGAGCTCAAACATCTCCTTGCTGATGTTGCCACCCTCGCAGAAACCGACCAACCGAGCAACTAGGTCGGCGCTCTCCTCGATGTGCGCTTGATCATCAGGGTCTGTCCAGAGCTTGTTCACCAGCTGCAGCTTCCGATGCTTCGCCTCGAGGGGGACCTGCCATTTGATGAACAGCCGCTCCCGCTCCTCCTCCGTCAGCCTTGAGCCCACCCGTCTTGCAAGAAATTCTCGCTCGTTTCTCAACGCCTTGATGCTGCAATGTACAAATCGTAAATGAAATGTGCCTTGGAGCTATTTGTTTGCAAATAACGCGTGAACCATTTTGACTTGGCCTAGTTGTATTTAAATCATAGACAAGGTTGCAGATGCTGAATGATGGCTAAAGCTCGTAGCACTGTGACCAAAGATCACCGAAGTATAGTCTCTTTTCTGGCAGTGTTCAACACTACCTTTTGCTGATAGAGTTAATCAACATAGTCTGTAAAACAGGAATATGACAGGCAGCATGTTGGCTTATCATCATATTACCTTGAGGCTCGAGAAACTGCAAGGTCGTCACCAGGTGCAGCAGGGCTCGCGTCACCGACTTCGTCCAAATGCTGCTGCAACCATAACAATCTTCTGACTTCAACTTCGATGTATATCTGATCAGCCGGGTCCCCCCTGAATAGCCGGTAGAACTGGGTTCTGTGTATGATCGATACATGACAGAGGCCCCATAGCTGGATAATGTGCTGCATCTGCGCCTTAAATAATCCGGCCCATGGCTCAGGGCCATCTAGTAGACACCCGGCAGTTTCCTCTTGATCTTCTTCCATGTCATTTGGTTTCCCTTCATTAGATTCCAATTCCAAGACCTGTAAGAACATTTTAAAGAAAACATATATTAGCACAAAAACAAAATATTAGCACAAAAAGTGAATATGTGTGTAAGATCAAGTGAGACCAAGACCTGGCAGACAAGCAGCTGCTTTTGGTACTGAAGTTTCGCCACTCTCTCCTTCAGCTCAGTCACATAATCCCTGATGTTCCTTACATTTTCTTCAGCAGCATTTTGGAACATTCTCTGCATCTTCTTCATGTTTACTGAGCTGGATCGCCTATTGCGTGGTGTTTCATCACGTGAGGATATATCTCCGTTCTCTTCACTCTTCATGGGAGTAGCCTTTTCTGAATCCTCATGAGACACCGTGTGACTGTCTGGAGCTTTGTTCTCAACATCTGACTCTGAAGGTCTACCAGAAGAGTGTGGAGAGCAAGGTGCTCTTATTGCTCTGTTTATGTTGTTCATGCCCAGCGGAAGAAACACCCTCCTCTTCTTTTTTGATACATTGGATTTTGTGGAAGATTCATTACACTGTGTTGTGCCAACATTTGGAAGTGACATCACCAATTTATCAAGAGACTTCTGTACATTTTCTAGTTTCGCCTCAAGTTTGGCAATATCATTGTCTTGCATATGAAGTCTACTGATTTCATCTTTCAAATCAGACCCATTTCCTTCATCTGTAATCATCTCAACATCTCTGTTCTCAGATCTAACGGATTGCATCTCCCTGATTTCTACCTGAAGTTTAGCGATAGTTTCCGCTGCATCTTGGTTGCCATGCTTGTGGCATTCAACCTCCTTGTGTAATACTTCAATAGCTCGGTTCGCTTCGACCTCAAGCTGTTGTTGTAGCTGCTCAAGCTTGCGAATTTCATGCTTTAGCATTAACGGAGCAGTGGATGATTGTCTGATTGAGTTTCTTATCTTGATCATTTTAGGCTGTAGCGACCCAGAAAATGTGAGACACTTTCGGACCTTTTGCGGTGAGTCAAAGGGATTCCACCCCTAAAAAAATGATGGATTTGGAGAAGATTTAGTTTTTTGCGAGAATGGAAATGATTTAGTTAAGAGCAAAATAACATGTCTTCAATGAAAAGGAAAAATCTTACTTGTTGGTCTTCACCCATCTTCTTTCGTAGTTCTTCAAGCTGTGAACATGCATTATCTCGTTCTTTCTTGAGTTCTTCCATTTCTATTTCCATCTGCAAGATTCACTCTATCAGATCAATTACAAAATTATATTCAGCGAATCCTCAAAACTCAAAAGTTAAAAATAAGCATTTCGTCCTTGTTAAGAGACCCTTACCTGTCTAATTTTCCTGTCCTTTTCCATTCTGACGATCTCAGAAGAGGAGGCACGATCAGGTGTTCGTAGTTCTGCTTCTAGCCTAGCAACTTCCGTCTGAAGGTGCTTCACGAGTTGCTTATCAGAAACAATCTGTATGAACAATGAAATAGTAAGTTTATTTCAAAAACCAGGGTGTGAAAGAGAACCTTGGAGTTCACAGCTCTTACCATATTAATTTTCGCAGTATTTGTGACCTCCTTTGCACATGCTGCAAAGAATAAAGTATTTCTAGATTGCTCTACGTGTGTCAGGGCTGGGCTCATGGTGCAGATGATGGCCGTTCTTGCATTCCCACCCAAAGAAAGTTGCAAAATACGCGTGAGCTTCGAATCACGGTATGGTATGTGTCCACTTCTTTTCTCCGTGCTGCAATGCAAATTAATAGTTAGTCCGTTTGAAGTTCCAATAAGGATAAACTTTCTTTCCTTAGGTTCTGCTTCTAAAATCAAGAAAAACACGAATACCCGATGTAACATCTTACTCGCATAATTTTAATGCCAACCGCCAAACAACCTTTGATTAATTGTAAGTATTGTTGAAGTGAACAGGGGCAGTATCTAAAACCCAGGTACTCAATTTGCAACGTACAATTATTTGTACTATTTATATAGTCAATGTGATTTTTTGTAACATCTTTGTAGATATTTGACAGGTTAGTTAGAAAAATACATGGAGAGCAAACTGAACTTAGTTCAGTAACCATATCATTTTAGTGATTATTTAAGTATTTACCATGGTACATGCTGGTAACCTGCCAGATACTCTAATCTAGAATGTGTCTAAGCTCTTATAAATGTACAATAAAAATCAAAGTTGGAGATAATAAAAATGAGTTGGATTGGATGGAATAACCATCTAGCAGTTTAGTTTGTATGATCATCCTGCAATATGGCAAACTATGGTTTATTAGTCATCACATGCCAAATACTACTAGTATACCAGAAAACCACATCCTCAAGTTTCATATTTCAGTCATTTAGCTAACAGACCCAAGAATTTACTACTATGAGATGTTAACAAAATAGAAGGTTTTCCACATATACAAAATGACTCACTTAAAAGTGTTGGAATTGGACTAACTTGAGGTACAGAATCCTCATTCACCTAATAAGTTCTTTAGTAAGAATGTGTTCATCTGATGCATTTCATTTAGACTTCAGTTGTGCACTTCTACATGAAATCATGAGCTAAGTTGCTGTATTAGAACTAGTTTCCAAATGAATGCAGAGAAAAGGCTACTAAAACATGATCCAAATTTCTTATCTAGAAGTGTATATTTTGAAGAACTCAAACCTTAGCTTCCGGATGACTTTAGTCAAAGTCAACAAACTGAGATTTATATGGCAGCCTTCTTTCAATCTTGTACCAATTGCATGTGTTTGTGCAACTCTTTCACTTCCAGCAAGGTCAACAAAATTCTGCGAAAAAGAAAAAACCAAATCATTAAGATCATGGACAACTAAAATCAGCATACCACATGCCAAAAGTAGGGAAGTATTCTTACTAGACTAGCAACAAAAGATTTAACGCATCCTGACACTTCACGGAGCCTACTCTCCACTGTCTGCAATCAATATATAGAGAGAAAATGATTATTCATTCTTTTCTCAATACATTTTTCTTGGGAAAGTGGAACGTAAACAGGAAATATATTTCTTATATACCAGCCTAATGATTTGGTGGGAGCGTGAACTGGTGTCATTCAGTGCAGTCTCCCCAACCTGTCTTTGTTCTGCAGTTATTTGGTAGGCCGTTAACAAATGTCAAACAATTAACCTTACACATCTCTTCTTTGTTGAGAGGTACACTATGCAAGTAGTAGTAACCTTCACAAATGCCGATTAGATGCCTTAGATGTTCTCTGTCCTTGGCAATTTGTTCGTCCAACTTATCCACGATGGGTCCTTTCTGTCAAACCAAAACATATTTCTAAAAGATCATTACAACCTGAAGAGGGATTTCGTAAAGAGAGTAACTGAGTCAACAAACCTCAGGATCATCTAACAACCGAAGGGGGCCAGAGTCAGGTTGTAGAAGATCCTTCACAACCTCATTGTAGATTTCCATAGCAGAGATCTTGATAATAAATTCCCTCTCAGGGGTCTAAGCAATAGACAAAAGCCAGAAAGACAAACGGTTATGTCTTACGAACATGACGGCAGTCTTTTATGATTGCACAGTCTGTCAACATCACGAACAGAAAATACAAAAAACTCACATTTTCCATGTGCCTGTAAATATCACTAACAGCACTATCTGTCACCCCTCTCATGGTGTATGTCTTGCCACTGCTAGTCTGACCATAGGCAAAAATGGTGGCTGCAAAACAAAGACAAGGAAAAGTTCACTTTCAGATCATCATTCCACCAGCACTAAGCTAGAAAGTGAGCATTAATCTACCATTAATGCCTGTCAACGCAGACATAGCAACATCCTTAGCTCCGTCTTCATAAACCAAATCTGTCTGACAACCCGGCCCAAACACCTTATCTGGAAGGGTAAGATAAGCATTCTTTAGTTAATGAGAAAGTCATTTGTGTCACAACAAACACAATATCTTGAGCTGATCACTGGACAGTATACCAAAAGTATAAGAGGTCGGTGCAGCCCGGTCCTGTGGGGGACCCTTGTACATAATTGTCTGACCATCAGCACATTCCCACGCAGCCTGATCCTTCACGGCCAGCTCCTTCTTGCTCAATGGTCGCACCCTAACCGTGACAAATATTTTCTCCTCCTTGGGCTTGGAGCTGCCACCAGGGGTACGGTTTGGTGTGCGCTCACCCTTTGGTATAGAAGTGCCTGGTGATCTTGATGCAAACATGTCTGTAATCCTTGTTGGTGTACAAAGTCCTTCAACCCGAACTGCAGTCAGAAGTCTGGGAAAAACAACAAGAATTCAGTCTTAATTCATGCGGAAAGGCACAACTGCAATTTATCAAGTTCAAAATCCTATCTTACAGAATAATACGGATACAAGAGCTCATCATCAGCCACTAAAAACACTAATATTGACAAAGTAAGAACAATTTCAAAGACTTTCTATCTTAATGCAGGAAATGTTTCTACTACAGTCTGCATAATGAGGCGAACAGAGTTGCTGATCAGTTGAAGAACATTCGTTTAGTTTCCAACAGCAAAAATAAATAGATCAGATACTACATACCCTCTACGACTAGTATTACACCGCTCTCTAGCCAGCAACAAATTCCAAAATTCAAAAAAAAAAAGTATCCCTGTCAATTATCAATCTCTGCGTTTCCCCCAACTGATAAATGACCTTCTAGTCAAATTTCCACTGAACAATACAAATCCGGATGTTTTCAGCCGCCAAAGACGGAGAAGTGCCCTGGTTTAATAACAGCACTGTCAACAAACTAACTTTCCCCGTCAGATGTCACACTTTCTCCTATTTCAAACTACCGTAAGCACACACATTTCTCCCGCAAAAAATAAAGGGAATCGGCGACGCCGGCCGAAGACATAAGCCAAAAACCGCTCAAATGCGTGTAAATAGACCATTCGAAAGCCCCATGCGAGCGCTTACGAGGCTCCAGCAGGCGAAAAATAAGCCCGTACCAGCACTCCACGCAGGCAGCGAACAAATCCGCAAGTAGCTGGAGGATCTGGATTAGACGACCAATACGGAACTCTACAAGCAATCCAGGGGAGAGTTAGGGTTCCTCACCACACCAGCAAATCGAACCAATCCAAGCGCGGGCAGATCCCGGCCCACCCCCACGCCGGTCCCAGCACGGTGCAGCGGAGGACGAAGACGACGGCCAGGCGCGAAACTCGTTGGACGCGGAAGGGGATCTGGAGGCGTTCTCGGCGGACCGGAGATAGATAAGGGGGAAGGATGGGGGGCTCGCTCGGCTCGAGGACACTGTCGCAAGGGGGAGAAAGAGGGGGAGCACGAAGAGGAACTCGTGCGAGCGGAGCGGGCGTGAGGGGTAGTGAAGCGTTGTGCGCAACGGCTAGTTAGATTTGGAAAGGCGTTGCCGGAAGCCCCCGGAGACTCGCTCTGACGTGGCCGCAACGGGATCGGTCCCACCTGTCGGCGTATGGAGTTTTACGGTAGGTTTGGTTTCAGGTGGTCCGGACGAGGGGCTCGCTTGCATTTGCATTTATTGTTTTTTGCACGGGGATATGCATTTGCATTAATATAGACCACTACTCGATTTTCATCCGAAATTAATTGGCACTGCTTTGTCTATATATATGCATATATATATATACCCTAAAATATGTCTAGATACATTTGCATCTACATAAAACCGTGTTAATTAATTTGAAACTGAGAAAGCAATATACTAGTTATCTGTGCCGAATTCCACTAATATTTTGTGTTTTTGTTCAACAAATTTATGCACTTTATTCATTGGAAATCGTACATTATACTCTCTTCGATAAATAGTTATACTAAATCAACGACATTTAATATGAATCAGAAGGAGTATTGAGAGGTATATCATCCGTTTATATAGAGGAAGCATATCTCCTTGCTAATCTAGCTATTTCATGCACTGCAATATTTGATTCTCTAGATACATAATCAAATTGAACTTTGATAAAAAAAATCGCGTGCTAAATTATAGCAGTCTTCAAAGATCTTCGGTGGCAATCCATGACTTACTGCTCTCTAGATGCAGCTTGTCCTACGAATGACTCTACGTGGTTGTTTGGATTGTTGGAATATTAGGCATAATTTCCACGATTAATTCCAGAATATAAATCATGACAAAACCAGCTACTAGCTCATATAACTCGAACATACTAGATGTACTAAACAACAGGATGATCGGAAACAAACAGAAGCCTAACATGTACTCGCAGAACATGATGAATAACCAAACAGGATCACGTAGCGCGTACCGTTCGGTTGTCGTAGTAGAAACTTTGGGGAAGAGTGATCGCAGCAGATGGCGACGAAGACGGCGGTAGGCGACCGCTGACTTGGATGGAAGACGACCGTGATGAAGAACTTCGGCGAGCAACAAGGCGCTTCCAAAAACCTTATTCGCCTCTCCCGACAGATCGCAAGGGCGAGTGGTTCCGGAGACTGCTCTCCCGTCCGGTGCACGCAAGCGGGATGGAGTAGACTACGGTGACGCAAGTAGAGAGGAAGGCAAAACCCTAGATTGGTTTTCGGTGGTGTTGTGGCGGTAGCCACAGACTTTATATAGCGGCTCAGAAACCCTAACGGAGGCGAACGTAATGAGTCCACGTTACGCACGCGTTCGATTCTGATAGCTCACGATCCGGAGCGACCCGAATAAGCTAACCGCTTGACACGTCTCACAATTTTCCCGAAACAAAATAAAGCTCGGCTCGGCGAGATTCCTCAACCGAACTCCAGACGGCTGCCACGTGATTTGAGACGAAGGCGGCGTCGTCTGGCGTCGGAGGAGGAGCACGAGTGTGTATCTCTCTTATTCCCACTCACTTACAAAGTGGTGCAACACTCCACCTTATAAGGTGGTGCAACTCTCCTCCAACTTTCCATGTGGGACTAAACTTTAGCTCCCACTCCACTCCCATGTGAGCTGCCACAAACATGGGCCCAAACACATATGGCTGCCACAAATTTGGGCTTTGAGATTTAGGGAAAATCTGAATACTCATGGGCCTAAATGGATTAGCCCCATTATTTCTAACAATCCCCACCAGATCTCAAATGCCCATTTGAAGATTTGCCAATCCTTGCTACTTGTTTATATACCAGTGTTTCAAAGAGATCGAAGTTGAACTTCCGCCTAGAATCTTGAACTACGCCTATCAACAACTTGAACAATGGACGAACCTTGAATTGCAAGTTTGGTGCCAATAGATTTCGCTCAAAATCATAACTAGTACTTGGTCGTCAAGAGCCTACCGCTGGGTTGGAGCATATCGTCATACTCCCGGTCTCTTCATGAGTTTACTAGAGATCACCCAGATCTCATAGACCGCGACGCGTTCTGATCGAGCTCATATAGGTGTGTTCTTTCAAGAATGCTCAGAGGACGACATCTTTGCTAATTAAAGCCAACAGAAACACATTAAGGCATGTTGCCAACCTGCCTTCTGATTATGAGAGTCATGCATCTTCACATAGAGAGGGTTACAAAATACTCCTCACCAAACCACTAGCTTGTTCTTCCTGTGTCCTAATTCACGGGATCTCCGATCACATAGGTTGGGTTACCACTAATGTGTGACATCCATGGGTCTCAACCCCATCTCCTCGATGCACTTTCTATCACATTTCGTGATAGTCCCTTTGTAAAGGGATCTCGCCAGTTTTTGTCTGCTTGAATATAATGATTATTACTCGAGTTTCTCAATTTCCTGATGATTTCAAACGCGTCTCTTCACGTGTCTTGATGACTTCGCGTTATCCTTAGAATTGTTCACTTTGACAATAGCTTTGGTTGTCACAATTCGTAGGATTGCACGGCAGTTTCTCAACCACAGCAAGTCCATCAAGAGCTCACGCAGCCATTCGACTCAAAGGGTGTGTCTAAAGCAGTAAGTTCTGCTTCCATAGTTGACCTCATCAATATGGTTTGTCTATGAGACCTCCATGACACTGCGCCACCTCCAAGGGTAAACACATACCCGCTCGTGGCATAGAGTTCATCAACGTCAGAGATCCAATTCGAATCACTATATCCTTCAAGCACAGCAGGGTTCCCTGAATAGTGAATCCCATAGCTCATTGTACCACATAGATAGCGCATGACCCTTTCAAGTGCATGCCAATGATCAATACCGGGTTAGACATGAACCTACTCAACTTGCTCACAAAGAAAAGAGATATCGGGTCTTGTAGCGCTTGCTAAGTACATGAGAGAACCAACAACTTGTGAATATTTCACCGATCTGTTGGTTCCTTCTTATTCTTTCGTAATGTCAAATCGGGATCATAAGGTGTTGGAGAAGTCTTGCCATCATTAAAGCCAAATCGGCTCAAGACCTTCTCAACATAATGAGATTGCGTTAAAGTAATCCCATTCTCGTTCTTAATAAGCTTGATATTCGAATGACATCGCCTCTCCAGATCTTTCATATCAAAACTCTTTGAGAAAATACTTGACTTCATTTATCACTTTCATGTTTGTACCAAAGATCGAATGTCATCCACGCACAAACATAATATAACGCTATCGCCCCACCATGGCGATAGTAAACACACCTATCGACCTCATTAATGACAAAGCCAGCAGAAAGTAGAGTTCACAAACTTCTCATGCCATTGCTTAGGTGCTTGTTTTAGGCCATATAAAGATTTCAATAACTTACACACCTTTGTCTCTTCACCTTTTACCACAAACCCATCCTACGATCCATATAGATCTCCTCTTCCAACTCTCCATTAAGGAAAGTCGTCTTCACGTCCATTTGATGAACGAGAAGACCATAAGAGGCACCAGGACGGTAGTACTCGAATGGTGGTCATCTAGCGGCAAGTGAATAGGTGTCAAAGTAATCTTCGCCTTCTTTCTGTGTAGCCCTTAGCTACAAGCCGTGCCTTGTACTTCTCAATAGTACCATCAGGCCTTAGCTTCTTCTTGAACACCCACTTACATCCCAGGTTTACAACCATAGGGTCGTTCGATAATTCCCAAGTTCCATTAGAAAGAATCGAGTCCATCTCATTTTGGACAGCTTCTTTCCAATCATCTGCATCGGAGATGCATATGCCTCGATAATGGATCCGGGAGTATCATCCACAAGGTACACGATGAAATCATTGCCAAAGGATTTTGCAACCCTCTCTCTTACTCCTCGTGAGAGGTTCATCGTCATCCTTCTCAAGAAATTCCTCATGTGGTTGTTAATTATCAATAGATGCACTAGATTCGTGAAGTATTTCGGAAGAAATCCTACCAATGCTATGCATATCTTTCATAGGAAAAATATTCTCAAAGAATGTCGCATCACGAGATTCCATTATAGTATCAACATGCATATCATGTACCTCAGATTTAACCACTAGAAATCTATAGCCTACACTCGTGGAGCATATCCTAGAAAGATACAATCCACTGTCTTGGGTCCGAGCTTGCGTTTCTTGGGGATCGGTATGTTGACCTTCGTCAAACACCCCCAAGTGTGCAGATACGAAAGTGATGGTTTTCTCCCAACCCACTCCTTATAAGGGGTATTTTCTTTATTCTTGTTAGGAACTCTATTCAGACATGACATGAAGTCAACAAAGCCTCCCCCACCATGCCTTTGATAAACCAAAGGTGGCTAACATGGAATTCACCAAGTCGATTGTGCGGTTTTTCCTCTCAAGAACCCCTGCTTGATTGGGGCGAGTAGGAGGCGTCCTCTCATGAATAATTCCGTGTTCTGACGAATTCATCAAATATTTTGGGAAAATACTCACCACCACGATCCGACCTAAGACGCTTGATCTTTCTCTCTAGTTGATTTTCAACTTCGCCTTATAGATTTTAAAGTAGTCTAAAGCCTCATCTTTAGTTTGCAACAAGTAAACATAGCGAATTTAGTAGCATCATCTATCAACGTCATGAAATATCTCTTTTCACCTTTTGTCAACACACCATTCATCTCACATAGATCGAATGTATGAGTTCTAGAGGTGCCAAGTTTCTCTCCTCGGCGACCTTGTGAGGCTTTCGAGGTTGCTTTGATTGCACACAACTATGGCACTTAGAACCTTTGGCAATAGTGAAATTCGAATTAAACTCATCTGGACATCCGAGACATCAAACCAAAATTAATGTGACATAAACGAGAATGCCAAACACCGGTATCATCATTAACATCACCACAAATATGATTCACGGATTTATTACAAAACTCCGAAAGTGAAAACCTAACAAGCCTCCGAACTCATAACCTTTACCAATAAATTGTCCATGTTTCAAACAACGACTTTATTAGACTCTAAGACAACCTTAAACCCATCTCGCAAAGAAGGGAGCCACTAACGAGATTCTTGTTCATAGTAGGGACATCTTTGACGTTCCTCACCGCACGATCTTCCAAGTAAACTTCAGATCCACCGTGCCAACACCACGAAGCATGTGATCCATTCCCCATTAGGACGGATGAATCCCGAGCGACGATAAGAAGTGAACATAGAGATGTCGACACACATGAACATTAGCACCAGATCAATCCACCAACACGGTGATTGAAATCTGAAAGAACGATAAATAAATTACCATACCCATCAAGATTGCTAGCGGTCACGTTGTGATGCCTTGGCCTTTTTCCTCTGCAATGCTGCGTTACACGATCCTTGGAAAAATGGCGGGCTCTCCACAAGTGTAACAAGACAGTTCACTCTTGTCCCTATTCGCCTTCTTCTTCTTGAAGGTTGTAGTCTTTACTGGCTTGTTAAAGGAGGGTTTGAAGTTCCCTTTGTTCTTTCACGGATTTGCCTTTACGCACAAAGTTAGCGTAGCAAGACCCTCTCCTTTCTCGAGTGTCCTTAGCCCGAGCCTTCTCCTCAACATCAAGGGACGCCATCGATTTTCAACCGATATCTCCATCTCTTGTGTTTGAGAGTTGTGGCAAAGTTCCTCCATGAAGGGGCAACTTAGCAATAATGCATCCCGCCACAAACTTGTCGGGTAAGGTACACTTAAGGAGTTCGAGCTCCTTGGCAATGCATCGTATCTCATGAGCTTGTTGAACCACGTGAAGGTCCTTAGTCATCTTAAAATCATGAAATCTCTCCATGATATACGATTCATTGCCAAGATCTGCAGCACCAAACTTGGCATCCAAGGCATCCCAGCTCCTTTCCGTCTTTTATGTGCATAAACACATCACATGCACGGTCGAAGAATGCTCGAATACATCCCACAAAGATGATTAGCATCCTCGAACTTCTTCCGATCCTCGCCGATATAGTTCCCTCAGTTTGCCTTTTATCGATGTGGAACACTTTCATCGTGGTCACCAAAGCTCAGCCTTGTATCGCCACCTCTTAAAGTGCACACGGTAAACTTATCCGCCTCGGCATCGGTAAAACCAGCCATTGTTAATTCAGGAAATTGCCTACAATAAGGTTTTTGGATTGTTGGATTATTAGGCATAATTTACACGATTAATTCTAGAATATAAATCATGACAAAACCAGCTACTAGCTCATATAACTCGAACATACTAGATGTACTAAACAACAGGATGATCGGAAACAAACAGCAGCCTAACATGTACTCGCAGAACATGATGAATAACCAAACAGGATCACGTAGCACGTACCGTTTGTAGTCGTAGTAGAAACTTTGGGGAAGAGTGATCGCAGCAGATGGCGACGAAGACGGCGGTAGGCAGCACCGCCTGACTTGGATGGAAGACGACCCGTGATGAAGAACTCGAGCGCGTGAGCGCTTCCCAAAACCTTATTCGCCCTCTCCGCAGTGATCGCAAGGCGAGTGGTTCCGAGACCTGCTCTCCCGTCCGCCGGCAAGCGGGATGGAGTAGACTACGGTGACGGCGCAAGTAGAGAGGAAGGCAAAACCCTAGATTGGTTTTCGGTGGTGTTGTGGCGGTAGCCGCGCAGGACTTTATATAGAGCGGCTCAGGAAACCCTAACGGAGGCGAACGTGGGCCGAGTCCACGTTACGCACGTTCGGGTCGGTTACAGTAGCCCACGATCCGGGAGCGACCCGAATAAGCTAACCGTTTGACACGTCTGTCAATTTTCCTGAGCAGCAAAATAAAGCTCGGCGAGATTCCTCAACCGCAAGACCAAGGCTGCCGTCGTGAGACGAAGGCGTCGCGGCGGCGTCGGAGGAGGAGCGCGCGTGTGTATCTCTCTTATTCCCACTCACTTACAAAGTGGTGCAACACTCCACCTTATAAGGTGGTGCAACTCTCCTCCAACTTTCCATGTGGGACTAAACTTTAGCTCCCACTCCACTCCCATGTGAGCTGCCACAAACATGGGCCCAAACACATATGGGCTGCCACAAATTTGGGCTTTGAGATTTAGGAAAATCTGAAATACTCATGGGCCTAAATGGATTAGCCCCATTATTTCTAACAATCCCCACCAGATCTCAAATGCCCATTTGAAGATTTGCCAATCCTTGCTACTTGTTTATATACGGTGTTTCAAAGAGACTAAGTTGAACTTCCGCCTAGAATCTTGAACTACGCCTATCAACAACTTGAACAATGGACGAACCTTGAATTGCAAGTTTGGTGCCAATAGATTTCGCTCAAAATCATAACTAGTACTTGGTCAAGAGCCTACCCCGCTGGTTGGAGCATATGCGTCATACTCCCTGGTCTCTTCATGAGTTTACTAGAGATCACCCAGATCTCATAGACATGACGTTCTGATCGAGCTCATATAGGTGTGTTCTTTCAAGAATGCCTCAGAGACGACATCTTTGCTAATTAAAGCCAACAGAAACACATTAAGGCATGTTGCCAACCTGCCTTCTGATTATGAGAGTCATGCATCTTCACATAGAGAGGGTTACAAAATACTCTCCTCACCAAACCACTAGCTTGTTCTTCCTGTGTCCTAATTCACGGGTTCTCCGATCACATAGGTTGGGTTACCACTAATGTGTGACATCCATGGGTCTCAACCCCATCTCCCTCGATGCACTTTCTATCACATTTCGTGATAGTCCCTTTGTAAAGGGATCTGCCAGGTTTTTGTCTGTTTGAATATACGTAATGCTTATTACTCGAGTTTCTCAATTTCTGACAGATTTCAAACGCGTCTCTTCACGTGTCTTGATGACTTCGCGTTATCCTTAGAATTGTTCACTTTGACAATAACAGTTTGGTTGTCACAATTCGGAAGGATTGCAAGCAGTTTCTCAACCACAGCAAGTCCATCAAGAGCTCACGAGCCATTCCGACTCAACAAAGGTCGTGTCTAAGCAAGAAGTTCTGCTTCCATAGTTGACCTCGTCAATATGGTTTGTCTACGAGACCTCCATGGCACTGCGCCACCTCCAAGGGTAAACACATACCCGCTCGTGGCATAGAGTTCATCAACGTCAGAGATCCAATTCGAACACTGTATCCTTCAAGCACGCAGGATTTCAATAGTGAATCCCATAGCTCATTGTACCACATAGATAGCGCATGACCCTTTCAAGTGCATGCCAATGATCAATACCCGGGTTAGACATAAACCTACTCAACTTGCTCACAGCAAAAGAGATATCGGGTCTTGTAGCGCTTGCTAAGTACATGAGAGAACCAACAACTTGTGAATATTTCACCGATCCGTTGGTTCCTTCTTATTCTTCGTAATGTCAAATCGGGATCATAAGGTGTTGGAGAAGTCTTGCCATCATTAAAGCCAAATCGGCTCAAGACCTTCTCAACATAATGAGATGCGTTAAAGTAATCCCATTCTCGTTCTTAATAAGCTTGATATTGAATGACATCGGCCTCTCCCGGATCTTTCATATCAAAACTCTTTGTGTAAAATACTTGACTTCATTTATCACTTTCATGTTTGTACCAAAGATCGTAATGTCATCCACGTACAAACATAATATAACGCTATCGCCCCACCATGGCGATAGTAAACACCTATCGACCTCATTAATGACAAAGCCAGCAGAAAGTAGAGTTCACAAACTTCTCATGCCATTGCTTAGGTGCTTGTTTTAGGCCATATAAAGATTTCAATAACTTACACACCTTTGTCTCTTCACCTTTTACCACAAACCCATCCTATGATCCATATAGATCTCCTCTTCCAACTCTCCATTAAGGAAAGCTGTCTTCACGTCCATTTGATGAACGAGAAGACCATAAGAGGCAGCCAGGGACAGTAGTACTCGAATGGTGGTCAGTCTAGCGACAGGTGAATAGGTGTCAAAGTAATCTTCGCCTTCTTTCTTTGTGTAGCCCTTAGCTACAAGCCGTGCCTTGTACTTCTCAATAGTACCATCAAGCCTTAGCTTCTTCTTGAACACCCACTTACATCCCACAGGTTTACAACCATAGGGTCGTTCTGATAATTCCCAAGTTCCATTAGAAAGAATCGAGTCCATCTCATTTTGGACAGCTTCTTTCCAATCATCTGCATCAGGAGATGCATATGCCTCGAGAATGGATCCGGGAGTATCATCCACAAGGTACACGATGAAATCATTGCCAAAGGATTTTGCAACCCTCTCTTACTCCTCGTGAGAGGTTCATCGTCATCCTTCTCAAGAAATTCCTCATGTGGTTGTTCGAATTATCAATAGATGCACTAGATTGAAGTATTTCGGAAGAAATCCTACCAATGCTATGCATATCTTTCATAGGAAAAATATTCTCAAAGAATGTTGCATCACGAGATTCCATTATAGTATCAACATGCATATCGGTACCTCGATTTAACCACTAGAAATCTATAGCCTACACTCAGTGGAGCATATCCTAGAAAGATACAATCCAGTCTTGGGTCCGAGCTTGCGTTTCTTGGGAATCGGTATGTTGACCTTCGCCAAACACCCCAAGTACGCAGAATCTGAAAGTGATGGTTTTCTCCCAACCCACTCCTCATAAGGGGTCTTTTCTTTATTCTTGTTAGGAACTCTATTCAGACATGACATGAAGTCAACAAAGCCTCCCCACCATGCCTTTGATAAACCAAAGTGGCTAACATGGAATTCACCAAGTCGGTCCAAAGCGGTTTTTCCTCTCAACCCCGTTTGATTGGGGCGAGTAGGAGGCGTCCTCTCATGAATAATTCCGTGTTCTGACGTAATTCATCAAATATTTTGGGAAAATACTCACCACCACGATCCGACCTAAGACGCTTGATCTTTCTCTAGTTGATTTTCAACTTCGCCTTATAGATTTTAAAGTAGTCTAAAGCCTCATCTTTAGTTTGCAACAAGTAAACATAGCGAATTTAGTAGCATCATCTATCAACGTCATGAAATATCTCTTTTCACCTTTTGTCAACACACCATTCATCTCACATAGATCGAATGTATGAGTTCTAGAGGTGCCAAGTTTCTTCCCTCGGCGACCTTGTGAGGCTTTCGAGGTTGCTTTGATTGCACACAACTATGGCACTTAGAACCTTTGGCAATAGTGAAATTCGAATTAAACTCATGCCGACATCCGAGACATCAAACCAAAATTAATGTGACATAAACGAGAATGCCAAACACTGGTATCATCATTAACATCACCACAAATATGATTCACGGATTTATTACAAAACTACGAAAGTGAAAACCGGAACAAGCCTCCAACTCATAACCTTTACCAATAAATTGTCCATGTTTCAAACAACGACTTTATTAGACTCTAAGACAACCTTAAACCCATCTCTCAAAAAGAGGAGCCACTAACGAGATTCTTGTTCATAGTAGGGACATCTTGCGTTCCTCACCGCACGATCTTTCCTAAGTAAACTTCGATCCACCGTACCAACACCACGAATGTAAGCATGTGATCCATTCCCCATTAGGACGGATGAATCCGGCGACCGATAAGAAGTGAACATAGAGATGTCGACACACATGAACATTAGCACCGTATCAATCCACCAACACGGTGATTGAAATCTTGAAGAACAAGAATAAATTACCATACCCATCAAGATTGCTAGCGGTCACGACGTTGATGCCTTGGCCTTTTTCCCTCTCATGCTCAAGGTTACGGACGATCCTTGGAAAAGTGGCTGGGCTCTCCACATGTGTAACAACACAGTTCACTCTTGTCCCTATTCGTCGTCTTCTTCTTGAAGGTTGTAGTCTTTACAGACTTGTTAAAGGAGGGTTTGAAGTTCCTTTGTTCTTGCCTCTGGATTTGCCTTTTCGCACAAAGTTAGCGAGCAAGACCCTCTCCTTTCTCAAGAGTGTCCTTAGCCCGAGCCTTCTCCTCAACATCAAGGGACGCCATCAGATTTTCAACGATATCTCCTGTCTCTTGTGTTTGAGAGTTGTGGCAAAGTTCCTCCATGAAGGGGCAACTTAGCAATAATGCATCCCGCCACAAACTTGTCGGGTAAGGTACACTTAAGGAGTTCGAGCTCCTTGGCAATGCAATCGTATCTCATGAGCTTGTTGAACCACGGAAGGTCCTTAGTCATCTTAAAATCATGAAATCTCTCCATGATATAGTTCATCGCCAAAGATCTGCAAGACCAAACTTGGCATCCAAAGGCATCCCGAGCTCCTTTCCGTCTTTTATGTGCATAAACACATCACACGCAGACGGTCGCAAGAATGCTCGAATACATCCCACAAAGACAAGATAGCATCCTCGAACTTCTTCCGATCCTCGCCGATATAGTTCCCTCAGGTTTGCCTTTACTGATGTGGAACACTTTCATCGTGGTCAGCCAAAGCTCAGCCTTGTACTGCCACCTCTTAAAGTGCACACCGGTAAACTTATCCGGCCTCAGTGCATCGGTAAAACCAGCCATTGTTAATTCAGGAAATTGCCTACAATAAGGTTTTTGGATTGTTGGATTATTAGGCATAATTTACACGATTAATTCTAGAATATAAATCATGACAAAACCAGCTACTAGCTCATATAACTCGAACATACTAGATGTACTAAACAACAGGATGATCGGAAACAAACAGCAGCCTAACATGTACTCGCAGAACATGATGAATAACCAAACAGGATCACGTAGCACGCACTGCCGGTTGTCGTAGTAGAAACTTTGGGGAAGAGTGATCGCAGCAGATGGCGGCGAAGGCGGCACCGACTTGGATGGAAGACGACCCGTGATGAAGAACTTCGGCGATCGCAAGCGCTTCCCAAAACCTTATTCGCCTCTCCGTCTGAGGATCGCAAGGGCGAGTGGTTCCGAGACCTGCTCTCCCGTCCGCCGTGCACGCGGGATGGAGTAGACTACGGTGGCGCAAGTAGAGGAAGGCAAAACCCTAGATTGGTTTTCGGTGGTGTTGTGGTGGTAGCCAGCAGACTTTATATAGAGCTCGAGAAACCCTAACGGAGGCGAACGTGGGCGAGTCCACGTTACGCACGCTCGGTTATTCTGATAGCTCACGATCCGGAGCGACCAATAAGCTAACCGTTTGACACGTCACAATTTTCTGAGCAAAAAATAAAGCTCGGCTCGGCGAGATTCCTCAACCCGCAACTCAAGCAACCAGCAAGGCTGCTGGCGTCGTGACGAGACGAAGCGTGCGTGGCGGCGTCGGAGGAGCGCGTGTGTATCTCTTATTCCCACTCACTTACAAAGTGGTGCAACACTCCACCTTATAAGGTGGTGCAACTCTCCAACTTTCCATGTGGGACTAAACTTTAGCTCCCACTCCACTCCCATGTGAGCTGCCACAAACATGGGCCCAAACACATATGGGCTGCCACAAATTTGGGCTTTGAGATTTAGGAAAATCTGAAATACTCATGGGCCTAAATGGATTAGCCCCATTATTTCTAACAATCCCCACCGGATCTCAAATGCCCATTTGAAGATTTGCCAATCCTTGCTACTTGTTTATATACCGGTGTTTTCAGCAGAGACCGTTAAGTTGAACTTCCGCCTAGAATCTTGAACTACGCCTATCAACAACTTGAACAATGGACGAACCTTGAATTGCAAGTTTGGTGCCAATAGATTTCGCTCAAAATCATAACTAGTACTTGGTACTTGCTCACTAGCTGGGTTGGAGCATATCGTCATACTCCTGGTCTCTTCATGAGTTTACTAGAGATCACCGGATCTCATAGACGTTCGCGTTCAAATCGAGCTCATATAGGTGTGTTCTTTCAAGAATGCCCCTGTGAGGACTTACATCTTTGCTAATTAAAGCCAACAGAACACATTAAGGCATGTTGCCAACCTGCCTTCTGATTATGAGAGTCATGCATCTTCACATAGAGAGGGTTACAAAATACTCTCCTCGGTCAAACCACTAGCTTGTTCTTCCTGTGTCCTAATTCACGGGATCTCCGATCACATAGGTTGGGTTACCACTAATGTGTGACATCCATGGGTCTCAACCCCATCTCCTCGATGCACTTTCTATCACATTTCGTGATAGTCCCTTTGTAAAGGGATCCGCCAGGTTTTAATCTGCTTGAATATACGTACGCTTATTACTCGGAGTTTCTCAATTTCCCACAGATTTCAAACGCGTCTCTTCACGTGTCTTGATGACTTCGCGTTATCCTTAGAATTGTTCACTTTGACAATAACGGTTTGGTTGTCACAATTCGGAAGGATTGCCACGCAGTTTCTCAACCACAGCAAGTCCATCAAGAGCTCACGCACCATTCGACTCAACGAAGTGTGTCTAAAGCGATAAGTTCTGCTTCCATAGTTGACCTCGTCAATATGGTTTGTCTCTGAGACCTCCATGACATCGCGCCACCTCCAAGGGTAAACACATACCCGCTCGTGGCGTAGAGTTCATCAACGCCGAGATCCAATTCAATCACTATATCCTTCAAGCACAAGCAGATTTCTGAATAGTGAATCCCATAGCTCATTGTACCACATAGATAGCGCATGACCCTTTCAAGTGCATGCCAATGATCAATACCGGGTTAGACATGAACCTACTCAACTTGCTCACAAAAAGAGATATCGGGTCTTGTAGCGCTTGCTAAGTACATGAGAGAACCAACAACTTGTGAATATTTCATTTGATCCGTTGGTTCCTTCTTATTCTTCGTAATGTCAAACTGGGATCATAAGGTGTTGGAGAAGTCTTGCCATCATTAAAGCCAAATCGGCTCAAGACCTTCTCAACATAATGAGATTGCGTTAAAGTAATCCCATTCTCGTTCTTAATAAGCTTGATATTGAATGACATCGCCCTCTCCCGGATCTTTCATATCAAAACTCTTTGACGTAAAATACTTGACTTCATTTATCACTTTCATGTTTGTACCAAAGATCGAATGTCATCCACGTACAAACATAATATAACGCTATCGCCCACCATGGCGATAGTAAACACCTATCGACCTCATTAATGACAAAGCCAGAAAGTAGAGTTCATCCAAACTTCTCATGCCATTGCTTAGGTGCTTGTTTTAGGCCATATAAAGATTTCAATAACTTACACACCTTTGTCTCTTCACCTTTTACCACAAACCCATCCTAGATCCATATAGATCTCCTCTTCCAACTCTCCATTAAGGAAAGCTGTCTTCACGTCCATTTGATGAACGAGAAGACCATAAGAGGCGACCGAGTGACGAGTACTCGAATGGTGGTCGGTCTAGCGGCAGTGAATAGGTGTCAAAGTAATCTTCGCTTCTTCTTTTGTGTAGCCCTTAGCTACAAGCGGCCTTGTACTTCTCAATAGTACCATCAGCCTTAGCTTCTTCTTGAACACCCACTTACATCCCAGGTTTACAACCATAGGGTCGTTCAGATAATTCCCAAGTTCCATTAGAAAGAATCGAGTCCATCTCATTTTGGACAGCTTCTTTCCAATCATCTCGCATCGGAGATGCATATGCCTCGATAATGGATCCGGGAGTATCATCCACAAGGTACACGATGAAATCATTGCCAAAGGATTTTGCAACCTCCTGCCTCTTACTCCTCGTGAGAGGTTCATCGTCATCCTTCTCAAGAAATTCCTCATGTGGTTGTTCGTAATTATCAATAGATGCACTAGATTCGGAAGTATTTCAAGAAATCCTACCAATGCTATGCATATCTTTCATAGGAAAAATATTCTCAAAGAATGTTGCATCACGAGATTCCATTATAGTATCAACATGCATATCGGTACCTCATTTAACCACTAGAAATCTATAGCCTACACTCCGTGGAGCATATCCTAGAAAGATACAATCCACTGTCTTGGGTCTGAGCTTGCGTTTCTTGGGAATCGGTATGTTGACCTTCGCCAAACACCCCCAAGTACGCAGATACGAAAATGATGATTATCTCCCAACCCACTCCTCATAAAGGGTCTTTCCTTTATTCTTTTTAGGACCTCTCTTCAGACATGACATAAAGTCAACAAAGCCTCCCCCACCATGCCTTTGATAAACCAGCAGTGGCTAACATGGAATTCACCAAGTCGATCGGTGCGGTTTTTCCTCGGAACCCCGTTTGATTGGGGTAGTAGGAGGCGTCCTCTCATGAATAATTCCGTGTTCTGGCCGTAATTCATCAAATATTTTGGGAAAATACTCACCACCACGATCCGACCTAAGACGCTTGATCTTTCTCTCTAGTTGATTTTCAACTTGGCCTTATAGATTTTAAAGTAGTCTAAAGCCTCATCTTTAGTTTGCAACAAGTAAACATAGCAGAATTTAGTAGCATCATCTATCAACGCGTCATGAAATATCTCTTTTCACCTTTTGTCAACACACCATTCATCTCACATAGATCGAATGTATGAGTTCTAGAGGTGCCAAGTTTCTCTCTTCGGCAGCCTTGTGAGGCTTTCGAGGTTGCTTTGATTGCACACAACTATGGCACTTAGAACCTTTGGCAATAGTGAAATTCGAATTAAACTCATCTTTGGACATCCGAGACATCAAACCAAAATTAATGTGACATAAACGAGAATGCCAAACACCGGTATCATCATTAACATCACCACAAATATGATTCACGGATTTATTACAAAACTCTGAAGTGAAAACCGGAAAAAGCCTCCGAACTCATAACCTTTACCAATAAATTGTCCATGTTTCGAAACAACGACTTTATTAGACTCTAAGACAACCTTAAACCCATCTCTCGCAAAGAAGGGAGCCACTAACGAGATTCTTGTTCATAGTAGGGACATGTTTGCGTTCCTCACCGCACGATCTTTCGAAGTAAACTTCGGATCCACCGTGCCAACACCACGATGTAAGCATGTGATCCATTCCCCATTAGGACGGATGAATCGAGCGACCGATAAGAAGTGAACATAGAGATGTCGCACACACATGAACATTAGCACCGTATCAATCCACCAACACGGTGATTGAAATCTCGAAGAAACGATAAATAAATTACCATACCCATCAAGATATAGCGGTCACGACGTTGAGTCTTGGCCTTTTTCCTCTCAGGTCTCAAGGCTCGATACGGTCCTTGGAAAATGGCGGGCTCTCCACAAGTGTAACAAGACAGTTCACTCTTGTCCTGTTCGTCTTCTTCTTCTTGAAGGTTGTAGTCTTCTGTGCTTGTTAAAGGAGGGTTTGAAGTTCCTTTGTTCTTGCCTCACGGTTGCCTTTCGCACAAAGTTAGCGTGAGCAAGACCCTCTCCTTTCTCAAGAGTGTCCTTAGCCCGAGCCTTCTCCTCAACATCAAGGGACGCCATCGATTTTCAACCGATATCTCCTGTCTCTTGTGTTTGAGAGTTGTGGCAAAGTTCCTCCATGAAGGGGCAACTTAGCAATAATGCATCCCGCCACAAACTTGTCGGGTAAGGTACACTTAAGGAGTTCGAGCTCCTTGGCAATGCATCGTATCTCATGAGCTTGTTGAACCACGGGAAGGTCCTTAGTCATCTTAAAATCATGAAAGCTCTCCATGATATACAGTTCATTGCCAAGATCTGCAGACCAAACTTGGCATCCAAAGGCATCCCGAGCTCCTTTCCGTCTTTTATGTGCATAAACACATCACATGGATGGTCGCAAGAATGCTCGAATACATCCCACAAAGACGATTAGCATCCTCGAACTTCTTGATCCTCGCCGATATAGTTCCCTCGGGTTTGCCTTTCTTGATGTGGAACACTTTCATCGTGGTCACCAAAGATCAGCCTTGTATCGCCACCTCTTAAAGTGCACACCGTAAACTTATCCGGCCTCGATGCATCGGTAAAACCAGCCATTGTTAATTCAGAAATTGCCTACAATCAGGTTTTTGGATTGTTGGATTATTAGGCATAATTTCCACGATTAATTAGAGAATATAAATCATGACAAAGCCAGCTACTAGCTCATATAACTCGAACATACTAGATGTACTAAACAACAGGATGATCGGAAACAAACAACACCCTAACATGTACTCAGAACATGATGAATAACCAAACAGGATCACGCACTGCGTTCGGTTGTCGTAGTAGAAACTTTGGGGTAGAGTGATCGCAGCAGATGGCGAAAGACGGCGGTAGGCGCACACCGACTTGGATGGAAGACCCGTGATGAAGAACTCGAGCCGGCAGCGCTTCCCAAAACCTTATTCGCCTCTCCGTGCAGGATCGCAAGGCGAGTGGTTCCGGAGACCTGCTCTCCCGTCCGCCGGTGCACGCCGGCAAGCGGGATGGAGTAGACTACGGTGACGGCGCAAGTAGAGAGGAAGGCAAAACCCTAGATTGGTTTTCGGTGGTGTTGTGGCGTGTGGCATCCCGCAAAACCACTACTAGAAAATCGCGTTGAAATTTGTGCATTGCACCATCATCATCATGCATTGTTTGCCAACACTATTTTCGCAAAGCCCGTTTTGTTTTCTAAAACACCCCCTCTTTATTCAAACGCCAACCCGGGGCTCCGGAGTATTTTGTTTTGCCGCTATCGGTTTGCAAACGGAGTTACTAAAACAAATAAAAATTATAATTATTTTCGGTGGGGCAGTCGAACGGTCCGAACCGACCGAACGACCACCCCAGAAAAACCAAATCGGTCCAACTCCTAAATCCTAAGACTACCCAGCTTCCTACCCACCCCAGCCTCCACATCACTCCAACCTATCCTATCACGCCACATCACCCTTGCCCACCCCTCACCCACTCAGAACCTGCCACATGGCCCAACCCTCCCCCTCTCTCTCCTCTCTCTCCCCACAACCCACCTGCCAGCCGACAAACCCCCCTGCCCCCACCCCCCCGTGGCCACTACCGCCCAGATCCCCATGCCCGCGTCTCCCACCCCAGTAACGCCCTCCCCGGTCAACCCTGCCCCGCGGGCCCACCTAGCAGGCCCCCCACGCGGCCCCGCGTGCCTCCCTCTCCTCCCCGTCCTTCCTCTCTGCCTCCCATGGCCGACGCAGCTCCTCCGGCGCTCGCCCCTCTCCGTCCGCCCTCATCTCGCTGCGCTCGCCCAGCCGCGCCATTTCGCCACACCGCCCCACAAGCATCTCCTCGCCGCATGATGGCCCTGCCTCACGCTGCACCGTCCTTCCCGCCTCCACTGCAGTCGCCCGCCTCCACTGCGTCTGCCCGCCTCCACCGTCTGCCGCCCGCCTCTCAGCTCACCGCCCTCCGCCTCCTCTGCTCTCCGCGCCCGCTTCTGCAGCAGCGGCTTTTCGCCCGACGCACCGCCGCCTCCTCCCACGGTCTCCGTCGCCACCACCGTCACTTTGCACCGGCTCAGACCTCCCGACCGGCCTCGCTCCGGCCACCATTCGCCGCTTGGCCGCCACGCCTGGCGTCTGCTTCCCCGACGCCAAGACTCCACGCCGCCGCCACCACCACTCGCGCTTTCCTCACATTGGCCCTGCTTCGCTCCCGGCTGCCCTTTGCTCAGACCTCCTCCGTGCCAGCGAGCTCTCCTCCGGCGAGCAGCCAGCCTCTCGCCGCCTCACCGCCTCGTCGCCCGAGCCTGCTGACCCGTGTGACCAGCGCCATGGCCCGCCTCGCCAAGGCTGTCACCTTCTCCGCCTCGGGCGCTCGCTCGGACTCGTCACAGATGCCGTGAAGCTCCCACCTCTGTCGCCTCTCTGACAAGTTCGACACCGGCAAAACAAGATGGCACCGCAAGACCGTCACGGGACAACATGGCCCTCTCCTCGGGCCTCAAGATCTACTTCTCGGGAATCAGGAGACCGATCCCCAAACCGAACCCGAACCGACGGCAAACCCCGAGACCTCCGACATGGAACCCCCGGAAGACCCCGGACATCGAGACCCTGAAGACCCGTTTCCGGGGCGAAGTCAGGACCCGATAACCGCCAAGATCTACTGATGGCCAAGGACCCGATGACCGCCGAGATCGCCACCGGGTCGACATGCACGCCACCGCGGATACGACAAGTACTCCCTCGAGGACGCCGAGTACTTCACCCCTGAACCCCGGAGACCCGAACCAGAGATCATCGCCCCATATCGACAAGGCTTCCACATGGGACGACAAGTACTCCGACATGGACCCGATTGAAGCAAACCCGAAGACGTTAGCTGCGACAAGTACTTCCCCAGATCTGATGCCCGAGGACCACGGATGCGACAATGACTACCTCACGGAACCCCGAGAACTTTCTCCCGAACGCCAAGATCCACCCCCGCTACCCGAGAACGACCCCGGAGGCCGAGAATGACCCCGTCGAACCCTGGACCCTGTCGAACCCCGAACCCCGGAACCCCAAGATCTGCCGAACCCTGATGTGTGACCCTTTTCCTCGAAACCCTATTTTAAAACATAATAACAACTTGTTGCATATTGAATTGTCATCCTTGCATGCATATCTGTGGTTTGGGGGCCTTATGCCGATTCACCTAATAATTAAATATGGGGCCCATATGCGGGCAAATCTAACCTTATATTGGCCTCATTTAAACTTGTGTAGCGAACCGGTGCCATCTTTTGTCTTGCTAATACAACATTTAATTTGCGGGGTGTCTAAACAACATGAACCACCTAATAATTAATTGTCGGAACCCCGGTACCGCTTAATTTGACCTAATTGCACCGCACTTTGCCATGCCATACATCATACATGCATCATGCCGATCTTCTGCCGTTGTATTAAATATTGCATCCGGTTTATTCTAGTGTTTTGCTTCTTCGGATAAGACCGTTGAGTTGATGTGAGCTTCGCCCGATCTTGGATGAACCTTTCGACAATGTTTTCAAAGTAGCATCTCCTCTTTCTACCTATCTTACTTTTATAGTAATTTACTCCTTCCTTGATCTATTGCTAAGCGTGTTGCGATGCTCTAGTTTTCGTGCCATTGAAATCCCTTGCAGCCCTATATTGCCTTGGACACATCCTATTACCATTGTTTGGTAGATAGTTGGACTTGCGCGTCGTAGTTGCTTGCTCAAGTCTTGATGTGTGTCGTCAAATGCCACGCTTGATGTATTGCCGCATGTTGATGTTGGAGATGATTCTAGTTTTACTTATCGTCACTTTAAATTCGTTTAACAACTAAAATTGAAATAAGCGAGGCATCGGTGGGTGATAGAAAATATTTGGTTTCGAACGCCCACTTGTGTCCCGTAAGACCCCGAGTACTTGATTCTGTTCCTTGTTTTATCGCTATCCACATCCGGAGGTATATGGGGCCCCCGAGCCGAGCTTGATTCATTCTTATTTCTAGGGGCCACAAACTAGTTTGAGGTTTTATTTACGATCCTGTACTTATGCCATGCTACTTTCAGATTTAAATTGCGAGGGCACACTTTATTTAGGAAGGCGGAGTGATTACGGTATCGACAAGCCCAGCCACACTTTCGGTTCCCAAAGCCATGACCATTGGCGCTAACCTTGAGGCCGTCTCAAGCTAGCTTACTTCGTGGGTTCTACTCAAAGGGTGGCCCAAATATTTATGAATCCTGTGATTGTTCATGTGAAAGCCTCGTTGGGTTTTGATTTGGTTTTTCCGAGGCGATCGGCGTGTGTTGCTATTGGTGCACCCGGCGGGTAAAACTTTCAAAGCCGTGTCATGGATATGGACGACTTGGAGCACATTTCTTGATCATAGACAAGCATAACTAAAGTTTCTTCGCTATAAATTTGACTTATAATGACTAGTAATCAGCTTCACTATAATGGAATGGCTAATTAATCTGCCACAATTGCTTGTTTGGTTTTCGCCATACAATTGTATCGACTAGTAAGTATTGCAACTTCAACGGAATGGCTGAATAAAAGTGCCAACAATCTTTGAGTTTAAGGGTTTATATCATGCTATCTGTATTTGATTAGTAATCGCAACTATAACGGAATGGTCAACTAAAAGTGCCCACTGCTTACTTTATCGGATGATTGTCTAAACGACTAGTAATTGCAACGATAATCAATAAATAAAAGCGCCAACCGTGTGAGTTCCTTGGTTGACTTCCTCGTTTGGTCTCGAGGGGAACACCAGATGGGTTTGTTTGATGATAGAATCAGGTTGGTTCGAATAGGTCCTTCTTACCCCTCTCATTTGACGCCGATTCTCGAGTCTCTATAGGTTGTTTAGTGCATCTTTGCCGCCGCTTGATCCACCATACCTATGTAGGCGAGGACCGCGAATTCTAGCCTCGCCGTGCATTGGCCTCGATCGACGCTCCTTCTTTTTCCTTTGCCCTTTGTCGCACCCCTTTGTTTAAGCAGGTTTTGAGATCGGCGTCGTTAGCGTGGTTACCCTTCCGCTTGGCCAAGCAGGGTTATGGACGCCATTGGTTATTCTTCAGCTCTTAGCCCATTTGCTTCTTGTCCGTGGCGGACTCTACCATTTTCAAGGTGATTTGGATCTTGTACATTACATCTGTCTTTTGACTCTTTGAGTCAGTGTTATATATATCTGTTGTGGGTCCCATCGAGGGGACTGTTGTGTAATGTTATTACTTCGTTTTCCACCCGCACGAAAGTGCCTGGTGGGCACCTTTGAATCGTTTCTATGCGGGTTTGGTGAATTTTGCCCAAACTTGCATAGGTCCGATTCTGAGGGTGTTACAGAGTGGTATCAGAGCTCAGCAGTTGCGATACCCCACGAGTCCAGCCTGTAGGATAACCTTAGCTAACGGCCGAAGTAGAAGTGTCAAAACTATTTTTAAAAATCGGTTGGATAGTTCTGATTAGGTCTGATTTTACTCCTTACCCCTCTGCTGTTCTCCTCTTACCTCTACGTGTTTTGAATCCGCTCTCTTCTCTCTCTTCGAGTCCAGGATTTCTCGTGGTTGGGTTTACGTCGTACCTTCAGGGTTTCGCTATCTCCCTTTTATAACGGAGTGCTACGATCATCAATCTGCAACTTGTCTGTTGTACCCTTCCTCCAATCTTTTGTTCTTATCCCCATGTGTTCCTTGCTGGATATCAGTGTCGTTGAGAAACATATGAGAAGGACGAGCTTTGGTGAAGTTGGAGTCGACCTTGAGCACGTGTTGTTCATGCCAATGGAACCATCGCGGAACCTAATCATTGTGTCTTTCATTCGATTTCTGCTGGCAACATTCCTTTGTTCCTGAACCTCGCTTGTCGAGATCTTCAGTCTAATTCCGAGAGTTGGATGCTTAATCCGCTTATTCGTGTGCAGAGTAATGGTTTGAGTGCGGGATGGAGTAGCTACCCTACCACTGCTCTTATCATTCGCTCTTGTACGTTGAATCAGTGGATCCAGCAGTTTAACTCTATCCATGGAAGTTAGAGGTGGCCTTACCTTCAACTTCGTCCTTTGTTCCCCCGGAGTGTTCACTCAGCGATCAGGAACAACGACCCTTTGCTGGTGGTGTCGCCGTTTTCCAGTTGAAGAAGGAACCCTCGTTAGTGGTGTCGCGAGGATCTACACGAAGCGCGAAGGTTCAGACCGCCGACCATCCTTCCGGCACCATGAGGCGGATCTCGAGGGCGAGATCCATTGTTAGTGGTGTCGAATTGTGGCATCCCGCAAAACCACTACTAGAAAATCGCGTTGAAATTTGTGCATTGCACCATCATCATCATGCATTGTTTGCCAACACTATTTTCGCAAAGCCCGTTTTGTTTTCTAAAACACCCCCTCTTTATTCAAACGCCAACCCGGGGCTCCGGAGTATTTTGTTTTGCCGCTATCGGTTTGCAAACGGAGTTACTAAAACAAATAAAAATTATAATTATTTTGTGGGGGCGTCGAGCGGTCCGAACCGAGAAACGACCACCCGGAAAAAACCAAATCGGTCCAACTCCTAAATCCTAAGACTACCCACTTCCTACCCACCCCCTCCACATCACTCCAACCTATCCTATCACGCCACATCACCCTTGCCCACCCCTCACCCACTCGTAACCTGCCACATGGCCCAACCCTCCTCTCTCTCTCTCTCTCCCACAACCCACACCTTGCCACCCCCCACCCCCCACCCCGTGGCCACTCCGCCAGATCCCCATGCCGCGTCTCCCCCCGATGCGCCTCCCCCGGTCAACCCCCTTGGTCCACCTAGCAGGCCCCCCACGCGGCCCCGCGTGCCTCCCTCTCCTCCCCGTCCTTCCTCTCTGCCTCCCATGGCCGACGCAGCTCCTCCGGCGCTCGCCCCTCTCCGTCCGCCCTCTCGCTCGCCCTTGCGCCCGGCCGCCCTCGCTCGCCACCGCCCCGCCGCGGCCATCTCCCTCGCCCCGCGATAGCCCGCTCACGCCGTCCTTCCCGCCTCCACCGTCAGCCCGCCTCCACCGCGTCGAGCCCCCTCACCGCGTCTGCCTCCGGTCAGCCGACCGCCTTGCGCCATGCGCGGCTCCGCCCTCCGCCTCCCGTCGCTCTCGCGCCCTGCCCCGCAGCAGCGACAGCGCCTGGCTGCCTCACCTCGCCCGCGCCGCCGCCTCCTCCACGGTCTCCGCTGTCGCCACCCGTCCGCCGCTGCACCGGCTCGACCTCCGCCAAACCGGCCTCTCGCCGCGTCGCCCCGCTTGCCGCCACCCGCCGTCTGCCCTTCCCCGACGCCACCTCCACGCCGGCCACCACCGCCGCCCCTCCTCGCCGGCCAGCGCCAGGCCGCGCGCTCGCCCGCCTCCGGCCCCAACTCCCGCCTGCACTGCCACACAGCGCCCGCGCGCCCGGCCGCTGAACCTCTCCTCCGGCGCCAGCCCGCGCTCCGCCTCGTCGCCCCTCACCGCCTCCGCCCGACCAGCCTCGTCGCCCGCCGTGTGACCCGCCGCCCGGCCGCGGCCCGCCCCTGGCCTGCGTCGCCGTGTCCTGCCTCTCCGCCTCGGGCCGCCCTCGCTCGGACTCGTCGCATGCGTCCCCGGCGCGGAAGCTCCCACCTCTGTCGCCTCTCTGACAAGTTCGACACCGGCAAAACAAGATGGCACCGCAAGACCGTCACGGGACAACATGGCCCTCTCCTCGGGCCTCAAGATCTACTTCTCGGGAATCAGGAGACCGATCCCCAAACCGAACCCGAACCGACGGCAAACCCCGAGACCTCCGACACGGAACCCCCGGAAGACCCCGGACATCGAGACCCTGAAGACCCGTTTCGGGAAGTCGAGACCCGATAACCGCCAAGATCTCGATGGCCAGGACCCGACCGCCGAGATCGCCACCGGTCGACATGCACGCCACCGGATACGACAAGTACTCCTCGAGGCCGAGTACTTCACCCCGAACCGGAGACCGAACAGATCATCGCCCCATATCGACAAGGCTTCCACATGGGACGACAAGTACTCCGACATGGACCCGATTGAAGCAAACCCGAAGACGTTAGCTGCGACAAGTACTTCCCCAGATCCGATGCCCGAGGACCACGGATGCGACAATGACTACCTCACGGAACCCCGAGAACTTTCCCCCGAACGCCAAGATCCACCCCCGCTACCCGAGAACGACCCCGGAGGCCGAGAATGACCCCGTCGAACCCTGGACCCTGTCGAACCCCGAACCCCGGAACCCCAAGATCTGCCGAACCCTGATGTGTGACCCTTTTCCTCGAAACCCTATTTTAAAACATAATAACAACTTGTTGCATATTGAATTGTCATCCTTGCATGCATATCTGTGGTTTGGGGGCCTTATGCCGATTCACCTAATAATTAAATATGGGGCCCATATGCGGGCAAATCTAACCTTATATTGGCCTCATTTAAACTTGTGTAGCGAACCGGTGCCATCTTTTGTCTTGCTAATACAACATTTAATTTGCGGGGTGTCTAAACAACATGAACCACCTAATAATTAATTGTCGGAACCCCGGTACCGCTTAATTTGACCTAATTGCACCGCACTTTGCCATGCCATACATCATACATGCATCATGCCGATCTTCTGCCGTTGTATTAAATATTGCATCCGGTTTATTCTAGTGTTTTGCTTCTTCGCGGATAAGACCGTTGAGTTGATGTGAGCTTCGCCCTGATCTTCGGATGAACCTTTCGACAATGTTTTCAGGCGAGCATCTCCCTCTTTCTACCTATCTTACTTTTATAGTAATTTACTCCTTCCTGTTGATCTATTGCTAACTGTGTTGCGATGCTCTAGTTTTCGTACCCGTGAAATCCCTTGCAGCCCTATATTGCCTTGGACACATCCTATTACCTGTTGTTTGGTAGATAGTTGGACTTGCGCGTCGTAGTTGCTTGCTCAAGTGCTGATGTGTGTCGTCAAATGCCACGATTCTTGATGTATTGCCGCATGTTGATGTTGGAGATGATTCTAGTTTTACTTATCGTCACTTTAAATTCCGTTTAACAACTAAAATTGAAATAAGCGAGGCATCGGTGGGTGATAGAAAATATTTGGTTTCGAACGCCCACTTGTGTCCCGTAAGACCCAGTACTTGATTCCTGTTCCTTGTTTTATCGCTATCCACATCCGGAGGTATATGGGGCCCCACAGGCGAGCTTGATTCATTCTTATTTCTAGGGGCCACAAACTAGTTTGAGGTTTTATTACGATCCTGTACTTATGCCATGCTACTTTACGTATTTAAATTGTGCGAGGGCACACTGTCTTTATTTAGGAAGGCGGAGTGATTACGCAGTGTCGACAAGCCCACCCACACTTTCGGGTTCCCGATGCTTTGACCATTGGCGCTAACCTTGAGGCCGTCTCGTCTAGCTTAGCTTACGGGTTCTACTCAAAGGGTGGCCCTGAAATATTCTGAATCCTGTGATTGTTCAATGTGAAAGCCTCGTTGGGTTTTGATTTGGTTTTTCGAGGCTGATCGGCGTGTGTTGCTATTGGTGCACCCGGCGGGTAAAACTTTACGGCCGTGTCATGGATATGGACGACTTGGAGCACAGTTTCTTGATCATAGACAAGCATAACTAAAGTTTACTGCTATAAATTTGACTTATAATGACTAGTAATCAGCTTCACTATAATGGAATGGCTAATTAATACTGCCCACAATTGCTTGTTTGGTTTTCGCTTGCGACAATTGTATCTGACTAGTAAGTATTGCAACTACAACGGAATGGCTGAATAAAAGTGCCAACAACTGCTGAGTTTAAGGGTTTATATCATGCTATCTGTATTTGATTAGTAATCGCCGCAACTATAACGGAATGGTCAACTAAAAGTGCCCACTGTTTACTTTATCAGGATGATTGTCTAAACCTGACTAGTAATTGCTGCAACGATAACTGAATAAATAAAGCGCCAGCCGTGAGTTCCTTGGTTGACTTCCTCGTTTGGTCTCGAGGGGAACACGGGATGGGTTTGTTTGATGATAGAATCAGGTTGGTTCGAATAGGTCCTTCTTACCCTCTCTGTTTGGCCTTGTTCTCGAGTCTCTATAGGTTGTTTAGTGCATCTGCGCCGCTTGATCCACCATACCTATGTAGGCGAGGACCCGAATTCTAGCCTCGTGTCTTGGCCTCGATCTTGGCGCTCCTTCTTTTCCTTTGCCCTTTGTCGGCACCCTTTTGTTTAAGCGGTTTTGAGATCGGCGTCGTTAGTGGTTACCCTTCCGGCTTGGGCGGTTATGGGCGCCATTGGTTATTCTTGAGGCTCTTAGCCCCATTTGCTTCTTGTCCGTTGCGGACGCTCTACCATTTTCAAGGTGATTTGGATCTTGTACATTACATCATCTTTTTGACTCTTTGAGTCATTTGTTATATATCTGCTCATGGGTCCCATCGAGGACTGTTGTGTAATGTTATTACTTCGTTTTCCACCCTTGCGAAAGTGCTGGTGGCACCTTTGAATCGTTTCTATGCGGGTTTGGTGAATTTTGCCCAAACTTGCATAGGTCCGATCTGGGTGTTACATGGCGGTAGCAGCAGGACTTTATATAGAGCGGCTCAGAAACCCTAACGGGAGCGTGGGCGAGTCCACGTTCGCACGTTGGTCGATTCTGATAGCCCACGATCCGGGGCGACCGAATAAGCTAACCGTTTGACACGTCTGTCAATTTTCTGAGCAGCAAAATAAAGCTCGGCTCGAGATTCCATAACCGCAACGCAACCCGCAGCCTTGTAGCTGTCGTGACGAGACGGCGTGCGTCTGGCGGCGTCGGAGGAAGCGTGTGTATCTCTCTTATTCCCACTCACTTACAAAGTGGTGCAACACTCCACCTTATAAGGTGGTGCAACTCTCCTCCAACTTTCCATGTGGGACTAAACTTTAGCTCCCACTCCACTCCCATGTGAGCTGCCACAAACATGGGCCCAAACACATATGGGCTGCCACAAATTTGGGCTTTGAGATTTAGGGAAAATCTGAAATACTCATGGGCCTAAATGGATTAGCCCCATTATTTCTAACAATCTGTGGCATCCCGCAAAACCACTACTAGAAAATCGCGTTGAATTTGTGCATTGCATCGTCATCATCACATGTTGTTTGTCAAAAACTATTTCGCAAAGCCCGTTTTGTTTTCTAAAACGCCCCGTCTTTTATTCAAACGCCAAAACCGGGTCCCCGGAATATTTTGGTTTGCCGATATCGGTTTGCAAAAAACTTTGTGTGAGATAAATAAAATATTTAATTTATTTAGTGGGGCGATCGAGCGGCCGATTGACGAACGACGCCCAGTAAAATCTAAACCGGTCCATCAAGTCTGCCCTATTAATCCTAAAACTACCTAGTTCTCTACCCATCCCTCCCTGGCCACCTCACCCGGGCCAATAACCGTGCGCCACCTCAGCTAACCCCTATCCCTCACCCAACCCCAACATGCCACGTGTCCCTCCCTCTCTCACCCCACCAACCCCCTCAAAACTCTCCCAGCACACACACGCACGCCGGCCTCATCCGATCCCCCCCCCCCCCGCGCGTTCACACACCCGCCCCGCCAGCTGCCTGGGACCCGCCCCTGCAGGCCCCACCCTGGCCCGCTCTCTCCCCTGCCTCCTCTCTCCCCCGTCTCTTTCCCCGCAACCGCCCCGCGACCGCTCCCTGCAGTCCTCCCGCTCCCTCAGCGCTGGCCCAGCCACCTCCCTCCTCCTCCTTCTCTCGCGCCACGGCGAAGCCTTGACCCAGCGTCGTGAGCCTCCCTCCCATCTCCCGCGGCAGCGGCAGCCGTCCCGCCTCGTCCTCTGCCCGCCGGGGCCACAGCCGCCCAAGCTCGCGGTTCCACCTCGACGCCTCCTCCGCTCCACGGCTGCAGCCTGCCGCAGCTCCTCCCTGCCTCGCTCTCGCCCCGAGCTCCTCGCCTCCGCCGCACCTTCCCGCCTCCGGCCGAGCGCGCCTTGGGCCTCGACCCTCCACAGCGCCTTCGCCCGTCCTTCTCCGCCACCGTCAAAGAACGCCTCCCGAGCCTCCTCCGACCAAGTCCAGCGCCCGCTTCGCCCCGCCCGAGCTCCGTTCGGCCATGGCGCCTCCGACCCATGCCGAGCCGCCACGCCTCCGTTCGCCCGTCGGCTCCTCTCCCGGCCCAGCGTCCGCCGCCGGGCTCGAGCCAGCCGCCTGAACCACCACCTTCCTCCCCATCTCCGTCTGTCGCCTGGTCCTCTCGGCCGCTCCGCGTCGTGGTCAGCGACGCCGGCCTGGGGCCCTCCTTCTCCGTCGAGGCCGCTGTCGGGCTCTTCCTGCCGCGTCAACCTCCCTCGGCGTCATGGCGCCCAACACAAGTACCCGGCGCCTCGGGCCACCCGGCACCTCCACTGCGTCAAGGCCCACCTTGGCTGCCCTGCCATCAAGACCGAGGTCAAGTACCTTCTTGAGATTATCAATCGAACAAGGTCCCGATGCAAAATCCGACAAGACCGACAAGTGGCGGGGTAATCTGCAGTATGCCCGGCAAGGACGGCCCGGTATCAAGATCTTCATCGCTACCGAGAACTCCGCCGCGGTACCCGGGAGTCTCCTACAGGGTATCATCGTCGCCACACCCGAGCCCGACACCCGACAAACCCCAAGGTCGCCTATCGGGCCAAGTTCGCCACCGGTTCATAAGGAGAAACCCCAAGGATTTCGGCCGGGCGGCAAGATCGCCTCCGGAATCAAAACGGACCCGACAGGTTCTCACAAGAACGACAAGATCGGCAACGACAAGCGGCGACCGGAGAACCCGATGCGCCCCCGGCGCCGAACCAAGTCCTGCTTCCCGGACGCGACAAGAACTACCCCGATCCGAAGACCCTAACCCCGGAGTCGAGAACGATCCGCCAAGGCCGTCGAACCCTAGACCTAGACCCCGAACCCCGGACCAAGATCGTCGAACCCCTAATGTGTGAACCCTTTCCTCAAACCCTATTTCACAACATAATAACAACTTGATTGCATATTGATTTGTCATACCCGCATGCATATCTGTGGTTTGGGGGCCTTATGCCGATTCACCTAATAATTAAATATGGGGCCCATATGCGGGAAAATCTAGCCTTATATTGGCCTCATTTAAACTTGCGTAGCGAATCGGTTCTATCTTTTGTCTTGATAATGCAACATTTAAATTGCGGGCCTTCTAAATAACATGAACCACCTAACTAATTGTCGGGACCCCGGTTCCGCTTAATATGACCTAATTGCATCGCACCTTGCCATGCCATCCATCATACCCGCATCATGCCGATCTTCTGCCGTTTTATTAAATATTGCATCCGGTGCTTCTTCTAGTGTTTTGCTTCGCGGATAAGGCCGTTGAGTTGATGTGAGCTTCGCCCGATCTTGGTTGAACCCTTCTACAATGTTTTCGGCAGCATCTCCCCTTTTACCTATCTTACTTTTATAGTATTTACTCCCTCTGTTGATCTATTGCTATCCGTATTTGCGATGCTTTAGTTTCCGTCTGTGATATACCGTGCAGCCCTATATTGCCTTGGACACATCCTATTACCTGTTGTTTGGTAGATAGTTGGACTTGGCGTCGTAGTTGCTTGCTCCGGTGTTGATGTGTCGTCATATGCCGATTCTTGATGTATTGCCGCATGTTGATGTTGGAGATGATCCTAGTTTTACTTATTGTCACTTTAATTTCTGTTTAACAACTAAAATTGAATAAGCGAGGCATCGGTGGGTGATAGATAATATTTGGTTTCGAACGCCCACTTGTGTCCGTAAGACCCCGAGTACTTGATACTGTTCCTTGATTTTGCGCTATCCACATCCGGAGGTATATGGGACCCCACGACGAGCTTGATTCATTCTTATTTCTTGGGGCCACAAACTAGTTTGAGGTTTTATTACGATCCTGTACTTATGCCATGCTTTACTGCTTTATTTACGATTGTGCGAGGAGCACACTGTGTTTAGGTATGCGGAGTGTTTACGCGGTATCGACAAGCCCAGCCACACTTTCGGTTCCCGCTTACGACCATTGGCAACCTTGAGGCCGTCTCGGAGCTTGTCTACTCAGTTGCGGGTTCTACTCAAGGTGGCCCCTGAAATATTTCAATCTGTGATTGTTCATCGTGAAAGCCTCGTTGGGTTTTGATTTGGTTTTCGAGGTTGATCGGCGTGTGTTGCTATTGGTGCACCGGGGTAAAACTTTCGGCCGTGTCCATGGATATGGACGACTTGGAGCGATATCTCGATCATAGACAAGCATAACTAAAGTTTCTGCTATCAACTTGACTTATAATGACTAGTAATCAGCTCCACTATAACGGAATGGCTAATTAATACGCCCCACAATTGCTTGTTTGGTTGTCGCTTGCGACAATTGTATATGACTAGTAAGTATTGCAACTTCTAGCAATTGGTGAATAAAAGTACCAACAACTGCTGGGTTTTGGGTTTATCTCATGCTATCGCACTGATTAGTAAGAGTTACAACTATAACGGAATGGTTAACTAAAAGTGCCCTTTGCTTACCTTATCGGCGATTATTTAAACGACTAGTAAAGTGCCGCAACTATAATCGAACAAGTAAAGCGCCAGCTGCGTGAGTTCCTCGGTTGAATTCCTCGTTTGGTCTCGAGGAACACCGGGATGGGTTTGTTTGGTGTTAGCTTCAGAGTTGGATCCGGATAGGTCATTCTCATCCCTCTCGATATCCGCCATTGTATCGAGTCTCTATAGGTTGTTTAGTGCATCTTTGCCGCTTGATCCACCATACCTATGTAGGCGAGACCGAATTCTAGCCTCGCCGTGTCTTGGCCTCGATCTTGGCTCCTTCTTTGTTTTCGCTTTGCCTTTCGGCACCCTTTTGTTTAAGCAGGTTTTGGGATCGGCGTCGTTAGCGTGGTTACCCTTCCGGATTGGCCTCGGGGGTTATGGGCGCCATTGGTTATTCTTCGTGGCTCTTAGCCCCATTTGCATCTTGTCCGTAGCTGGACTCTATCGTCTTCGAGGTGATTTGGATCTTTGTATATTATATCGTATTCTTGACTCTTTGAGCCGTTATATATCTCTCATGGGTCCCATCGAAGACTGTTGTGTAATGTTATTACGTTTTCCACCGCATTTAAAGTGCTTGGTGGGCACCTTTGAATCGTTTCTATGCGGGTTGGTGAATTTTGCTCAAACTTGCATAGGTCCGATTCTGAGGGTGTTACACAATCCCCCACCAGATCTCAAATGCCCATTTGAAGATTTGCCAATCCTTGCTACTTGTTTATATACCAGTGTTTCAGCAGAGACTGTTAAGTTGAACTTCCGCCTAGAATCTTGAACTACGTCTATCAACAACTTGAACAATGGACGAACCTTGAATTGCAAGTTTGGTGCCAATAGATTTCGCTCAAAATCATAACTAGTACTTGGCTGTCAGTAGCCTACCCCGCGGGTTGGAGCATATGCGTCATACTCCCTGGTCTCTTCATGAGTTTACTAGAGATCACCAGATCTCATAGACCGACGTTCTGATCGAGCTCATATAGGTGTGTTCTTTCAAGAATGCCTCAGAGGACGACATCTTTGCTAATTAAAGCCAGAAACACATTAAGGCATGTTGCCAACCTGCCTTCTGATTATGAGAGTCATGCATCTTCACATAGAGAGGGTTACAAAATACTCTCCTCGGTCAAACCACTAGCTTGTTCTTCCCAGGTCCTAATTCACGGGATCTCCGATCACATAGGTTGGGTTACCACTAATGTGTGACATCCATGGGTCTCAACCCCATCTCCCTCGATGCACTTTCTATCACATTTCGTGATAGTCCCTTTGTAAAGGGATCTGCCAGGTTTTTGTCTGTTTGAATATACGTAATAGTTATTACTCCGGAGTTTCTCAATTTCCTGACAGATTTCAAACGTCTCTTCACGTGTCTTGATGACTTCGCGTTATCCTTAGAATTGTTCACTTTGACAATAACAGTTTGGTTGTCACAATTCAGAAGGATTGCCGGCACAGGTTTCTCAACCACAGGCAAGTCCATCAAGAGCTCACGCAGCCATTCTGACTCAACAGTGGCTGTGTCTAAAGCAGTAAGTTCTGCTTCCATAGTTGACCTCGTCAATATGGTTTGTCTACGAGACCTCCATGACACTGCGCCACCTCCAAGGGTAAACACATACCCGCTCGTGGCGTAGAGTTCATCAACGTCAGAGATCCAATTCGAATCACTATATCCTTCAAGCACAGCAGGATTTCCTGAATAGTGAATCCCATAGCTCATTGTACCACATAGATAGCGCATGACCCTTTCAAGTGCATGCCAATGATCAATACCCGGGTTAGACATGAACCTACTCAACTTGCTCACAAAGAAAACGAGATATCGGGTCTTGTAGCGCTTGCTAAGTACATGAGAGAACCAACAACTTGTGAATATTTCAGCTGATCTGTTGGTTCCTTCTTATTCTTTCGTAATGTCAAACTGGGATCATAAGGTGTTGGAGAAGTCTTGCCATCATTAAAGCCAAATCGGCTCAAGACCTTCTCAACATAATGAGATTGCGTTAAAGTAATCCCATTCTCGTTCTTAATAAGCTTGATATTAATGACATCAGCCTCTCCCAGATCTTTCATATCAAAACTCTTTGACAGGAAAGACTTGACTTCATTTATCACTTTCATGTTTGTACCAAAGATCAGAATGTCATCCACGTACAAACATAATATAACGCTATCGCCCCCACCATGGCGATAGTAAACACACCTATCAGCCTCATTAATGACAAAGCCAGCAGAAAGTAGAGTTCTG
Source organism: Avena longiglumis (assembly GCA_030063025.1). Taxonomy (NCBI): domain Eukaryota; kingdom Viridiplantae; phylum Streptophyta; class Magnoliopsida; order Poales; family Poaceae; genus Avena; species Avena longiglumis. The sequence continues at coordinate 483,253,285 of CP125977.1, forward strand.
TCAAACTTCTCATGCCATTGCTTAGGTGCTTGTTTCAGCCATATAAAGATTTCAATAACTTACACACCTTTGTCTCTTCACCTTTACCACAAACCCATCCTACCGATCCATATAGATCTCCTCTTCCAACTCTCCATTAAGGAAAGCTGTCTTCACGTCCATTTGATGAACGAGAAGACCATAAGAGGCGCCAGTGACGAGTACTCGAATGGTGGTCGATCTAGCGGCAGTGAATAGGTGTCAAAGTAATCTTCGCCTTCTTTCGTGTGTAGCCCTTAGCTACAAGCCGCCTTGTACTTCTCAATAGTACCATCGGGCCTTAGCTTCTTCTTGAACACCCACTTACATCCCAGGTTTACAACCATAGGGTCGTTCGATAATTCCCAAGTTCCATTAGAAAGAATCGAGTCCATCTCATTTTGGACAGCTTCTTTCCAATCATCTGCATCAGAGATGCATATGCCTCGATAATGGATCCGGGAGTATCATCCACAAGGTACACGATGAAATCATTGCCAAAGGATTTTGCAACCTCTGCTCTTACTCCTCGTGAGAGGTTCATCGTCATCCTTCTCAAGAAATTCCTCATGTGGTTGTTCGAATTATCAATAGATGCACTAGATTCGTGAAGTATTTCAAGAAATCCTACCAATGCTATGCATATCTTTCATAGGAAAAATATTCTCAAAGAATGTTGCATCACGAGATTCCATTATAGTATCAACATGCATATCGTACCTCAGATTTAACCACTAGAAATCTATAGCCTACACTCCGTGGAGCATATCCTAGAAAGATACAATCCAATTGTCTTGGGTCCGAGCTTGCGTTTCTTGGGAATCGGTATGTTGACCTTCGCCAAACACCCCAAGCACGCAGATAAAAAGTGATGGTTTTCCCAACCCACCTCATAAGGGGTCTTTTCTTTATTCTTGTTAGGAACTCTATTCAGACATGACATGAAGTCAACAAAGCCTCCCCACCATGCCTTTGATAAACCAGGTGGCTAACATGGAATTCACCAAGTCGGTCCATGCGGTTTTTCCTCTCGCAACCCCGTTTGATTGGGGTAGTAGGAGGCGTCCTCTCATGAATAATTCCGTGTTCTGGAGAATTCATCAAATATTTTGGGAAAATACTCACCACCACGATCCGACCTAAGACGCTTGATCTTTCTCTAGTTGATTTTCAACTTCGGCCTTATAGATTTTAAAGTAGTCTAAAGCCTCATCTTTAGTTTGCAACAAGTAAACATAGCAGAATTTAGTAGCATCATCTATCAACGTCATGAAATATCTCTTTTCACCTTTTGTCAACACACCATTCATCTCACATAGATCAGAATGTATGAGTTCTAGAGGTGCCAAGTTTCTCTCCTCGGCAGCCTTGTGAGGCTTTCGAGGTTGCTTTGATTGCACACAACTATGGCACTTAGAACCTTTGGCAATAGTGAAATTCGGAATTAAACTCATGCTGGACATCCGAGACATCAAACCAAAATTAATGTGACATAAACGAGAATGCCAAACACTGGTATCATCATTAACATCACCACAAATATGATTCACGGATTTATTACAAAACTCTGAAAGTGAAAACCGGAACAAGCCTCCGAACTCATAACCTTTACCAATAAATTGTCCATGTTTCGAAACAACGACTTTATTAGACTCTAAGACAACCTTAAACCCATCTCTGCAAAGAAGGGAGCCACTAACGAGATTCTTGTTCATAGTAGGGACATCTTTGACGTTCCTCACCGCACGATCTTTCCAAGTAAACTTCAGATCCACCGTACAACACCACAATGAAGCATGTGATCCATTCCCCATTAGGACGGATGAATCGGCGACACGATAAGAAGTGAACATAGAGATGTCAGCACACACATGAACATTAGCACCCGTATCAAGCCACCAACACGGTGATTGAAATACTGAAAGAACACTAAATAAATTACCATACCCATTAGTATTGCTAGCGGTCACGATGTTGATGCCTTGGCCTTTTTCCCTCTGCAAGGTCTGCGTTCGACAGTCCTTGGAAAATGGCGGGCTCTCCACAAGTGTAACAAGACAGTTCACTCTTGTCCTGTTCGTCTTCTTCTTCTTGAAGGTTGTAGTCTTTACAGCTTGTTAAAGGAGGGTTTGAAGTTCCCTTTGTTCTTGCCTACGGATTTGCCTTTCTCGCACAAAGTTAGCGATAGCAAGACCCTCTCCTTTCTCGAGTGTCCTTAGCCCGAGCCTTCTCCTCAACATCAAGGGACGCCATCGATTTTCAACCGATATCTCCTGTCTCTTGTGTTTGAGAGTTGTGGCAAAGTTCCTCCATGAAGGGGCAACTTAGCAATAATGCATCCCGCCACAAACTTGTCGGGTAAGGTACACTTAAGGAGTTCGAGCTCCTTGGCAATGCAATGTATCTCATGAGCTTGTTGAACCACAGAAGGTCCTTAGTCATCTTAAAATCATGAAATCTCTCCATGATATACAGTTCAGCCAAGATCTGCAGCACCAAACTTGGCATCCAAAGGCATCCCGAGCTCCTTTCCGTCTTTTATGTGCATAAACACATCACACGTACGGTCGGCAAGAATGCTCGAATACATCCCACAAAGAAGATTAGCATCCTCGAACTTCTTGATCCTCGCCGATATAGTTCCCTCAGTTTGCCTTTATCGATGTGGAACACTTTCATCGTGGTCACCAAAGCTCAGCCTTGTACGCCACCTCTTAAAGTGCACACCGGTAAACTTATCCGCCTCGGTGCATCGGTAAAACCAGCCATTGTTAATTCAGAAATTGCCTACAATAAGGTTTTGGATTGTTGGATTATTAGGCATAATTTACACGATTAATTCTAGAATATAAATCATGACAAAACCAGCTACTAGCTCATATAACTCGAACATACTAGATGTACTAAACAACGGGATGATCGGAAACAAATGAAAGCCTAACATGTACTCAGAACATGATGAATAACCAAACAGATCACGTAGCACGCACTGCTCGGTTGTCGTAGTAGAAACTTTGGGGAAGAGTGATCGCAGCGGATGGCGGCGAAGACGGCGGTAGGCGACCGCCGACTTGGATGGAAGACGACCGTGATGAAGAACTTCGGCGATCGCAGAGCGCTTCCCAAAACCTTATTCGCCTCTCCCGCAGGATCGCAAGGGCGAGTGGTTCCGAGACCTGCTCTCCCGTCCGTGCACGCCGGCAAGCGGGATGGAGTAGACTACGGTGACGGCGCAGTAGAGAGGAAGGCAAAACCCTAGATTGGTTTCGGTGGTGTTGTGGCGGTAGCGAGACTTTATATAGAGCGGCTCAGAAACCCTAACGGAGGCGAACGTGGGCGAGTCCACGCATGCGCTCGGTCGATTCTGAGCCACGATCCGGGAGCGACCGAATAAGCTAACCGTTTGACACGTCACAGTTTTCCTGAGCAGCAAAATAAAGGTCGGCTCGGCGAGATTCCCTCAACCCGAACCCAACCATGGCGGCTGCTGCCGTGGCAGACGAAGCGTCGTGAAGCGGCGTCGGAGGAGGAGCGCGCGTGTGTATCTCTCTTATTCCCACTCACTTACAAAGTGGTGCAACACTCCACCTTATAAGGTGGTGCAACTCTCCTCCAACTTTCCATGTGGGACTAAACTTTAGCTCCCACGCCACTCCCATGTGAGCTGCCACAAACATGGGCCCAAACACATATGGGCTGCCACAAATTTGGGCTTTGAGATTTAGGGAAAATCTGAAATACTCATGGGCCTAAATGGATTAGCCCCATTATTTCTAACAATCCCCCACCAGATCTCAAATGCCCATTTGAAGATTTGCCAATCCTTGCTACTTGTTTATATACCAGTGTTTCAGAGATCTTAAGTTGAACTTCCGCCTAGAATCTTGAACTACGTATCAACAACTTGAACAATGGACGAACCTTGAATTGCAAGTTTGGTGCCAATAGATTTCGCTCAAAATCATAACTAGTACTTGGTGTCGAGCCTACCCCGGGTTGGAGCATATCGTCATACTCCCTGGTCTCTTCATGAGTTTACTAGAGATCACCCAGATCTCATAGACCGCATGACGTTCTGATCGAGCTCATATAGGTGTGTTCTTTCAAGAATGCCTCAGAGGGCGACATCTTTGCTAATTAAAGCCAACAGAAACACATTAAGGCATGTTGCCAACCTGCCTTACAGATTATGAGAGTCATGCATCTTCACATAGAGAGGGTTACAAAATACTCTCCTCACCAAACCACTAGCTTGTTCTTCCTGTGTCCTAATTCACGGGATCTCCGATCACATAGGTTGGGTTACCACTAATGTGTGACATCCATGGGTCTCAACCCCATCTCCTCGATGCACTTTCTATCACATTTCGTGATAGTCCCTTTGTAAAGGGATCTGCCGTTTTTGTCTGTTTGAATATACGTAATGATTATTACTCGAGTTTCTCAATTTCCTGAGATTTCAAACGTCTCTTCACGTGTCTTGATGACTTCGCGTTATCCTTAGAATTGTTCACTTTGACAACAGTTTGGTTGTCACAATTCGGAAGGATTGCCGCAGTTTCTCAACCACGTGCAAGTCCATCAAGAGCTCACGCACCATTCCGACTCAACGGTGGCGTGTCTAAGCAAGAAGTTCTGCTTCCATAGTTGACCTCGTCAATATGGTTTGTCTACGAGACCTCCATGACATGCGCCACCTCCAAGGGTAAACACATACCCGCTCGTGGCGTAGAGTTCATCAACGCCGAGATCCAATTCAATCACTATATCCTTCAAGCACAAGGATTTCTGAATAGTGAATCCCATAGCTCATTGTACCACATAGATAGCGCATGACCCTTTCAAGTGCATGCCAATGATCAATACCCAGGTTAGACATGAACCTACTCAACTTGCTCACAGCAAAAGAGATATCGGGTCTTACAGCGCTTGCTAAGTATATGAGAGAACCAACAACTTGTGAATATTTCAGTTGATCTGTTGGTTCCTTCTTATTCTTTTGTAATGTCAAATTGGGATCATAAGGTGTTGGAGAAGTCTTGCCATTATTAAAGCCAAATCGGCTCAAGATCTTCTCAACATAATGATATTGCGTTAAAGTAATCCCATTCTCGTTCTTAATAAGCTTGATGTTTAGAATCACATCAGCCTCTCCCAGATCTTTCATATCAAAACTCTTTGACATGAAAGACTTGACTTCATTTATCACTTTCATGTTTGTACCAAAGATCGTAATGTCATCCACGCACAAACATAATATAACGCTATCGCCCCACCATGGCGATAGTAAACACCTATCGACCTCATTAATGACAAAGCCAGAAAAGTAGAGTTCTGTCAAACTTCTCATGCCATTGCTTAGGTGCTTGTTTCGAGCCATATAAAGATTTCAATAACTTACACACCTTTGTCTCTTCACCTTTTACCACAAACCCATCCGGTGATCCATATAGATCTCCTCTTCCAACTCTCCATTAGGAAAGCTGTCTTCACGTCCATTTGATGAACGAGAAGACCATAAGAGGCGCCAGACGATGAGTACTCGAATGGTGGTCGATCTAGCGACAGGTGAATAGGTGTCAAAGTAATCTTCGTCTTCTTTCTGTGTGTAGCCCTTAGCTACAAGCCGCGCCTTGTACTTCTCAATAGTAGCAACAGCCTTAGCTTCTTCTTGAACACCCATTTACAGCCCACAGGTTTACAACCATAGGGTCGTTCTGATAATTACCAAGTTCCATTAGAAAGAATCGAGTCCATCTCATTTTGGACAGCTTCTTTCCAATCATCTGCATCAGGAGATGCATATGCCTCAGTAATGGATCTGGGAGTATCATCCACAAGGTACACGATGAAATCATTGCCAAAGGATTTTGCAACCTCCTCATCTCTTACTCCTCGTGAGAGGTTCATCGTCATCCTTCTCAAGAAATTCCTCATGTGGTTGTTCGAATTATCAATAGATGCACTAGATTCGGAAGTATTTCAAGAAATCCTACCAATGCTATGCATATCTTTCATAGGAAAAATATTCTCAAAGAATGTTGCATCACGAGATTCCATTATAGTATCAACATGCATATCGGTACCTCAGTTTAACCACTAGAAATCTATAGCCTACACTCCGTGGAGCATATCCTAGAAAGATACAATCCAATCGCCTTGGGTCCGAGCTTGCGTTTCTTGGGAATCGGTATGTTGACCTTCGCCAAACACCCCCAATGCAGACACGAAAGTGATGGTTTTCTCCCAACCCACTCCTCATAAGGGGTCTTTTCTTTATTCTTGTTAGGAACTCTATTCAGACATGACATGAAGTCAACAAAGCCTCCCCACCATGCCTTTGATAAACCAAGTGGCTAACATGGAATTCACCAAGTCGATCGAAGCGGTTTTTCCTCTCGAACCCCGTTTGATTGGGGCGGTAGGGAGGCGTCCTCTCATGAATAATTCCGTGTTCTGAGAATTCATCAAATATTTTGGGAAAATACTCACCACCACGATCCGACCTAAGACGCTTGATCTTTCTCTCTAGTTGATTTTCAACTTCGCCTTATAGATTTTAAAGTAGTCTAAAGCCTCATCTTTAGTTTGCAACAAGTAAACATAGCAGAATTTAGTAGCATCATCTATCAACGTCATGAAATATCTCTTTTCACCTTTTGTCAACACACCATTCATCTCACATAGATCGAATGTATGAGTTCTAGAGGTACCAAGTTTCTCTCCTCGGCAACCTTGTGAGGCTTTCGAGGTTGCTTTGATTGCACACAACTATGGCACTTAGAACCTTTGGCAATAGTGAAATTCGAATTAAACTCATGCTGGACATCCGAGACATCAAACCAAAATTAATGTGACATAAACGAGAATGCCAAACACCGGTATCATCATTAACATCACCACAAATATGATTCACGGATTTATTACAAAACTCGAAAGTGAAAACCTAACAAGCCTCCGAACTCATAACCTTTACCAATAAATTGTCCATGTTTGAAACAACGACTTTATTAGACTCTAAGACAACCTTAAACCCATCTCTCAAAGAAGGGAGCCACTAACGAGATTCTTGTTCATAGTAGGGACATCAGACGTTCCTCACCGCACGATCTTTCCGGAAGTAAACTTGATCCACCGTACAACACCACGAGCGAAGCATGTGATCCATTCCCATTAGGACGGATGAATCGGCGACGATAAGAAGTGAACATAGAGATGTCAAGACACACATGAACATTAGCACCGTATCAAGCCACCAACACGGTGATTGAAATACTCGAAGAACAATAAATAAATTACCATACCCATCAAGATTGCTAGCGGTCACGACGTTGATGATCTTGGCCTTTTTCCTCTGCGGGTCCGGGCTCGATCCTTGGAAAATGGCGGGCTCTCCACAAGTGTAACAAGACAGTTCACTCTTGTCCCTGTTCGTCTTCTTCTTCTTGAAGGTGGTAGTCTTTACAGGCTTGTTAAAGGAGGGTTTGAAGTTCCCTTTATTCTTGCCTACGGATTTGCCTTTCTGCACAAAGTTAGCGAGCAAGACCCTCTCCTTTCTCGAGTGTCCTTAGCGAGCCTTCTCCTCAACATCAAGGGACGCCATCGATTTTCAACTGATATCTCCTGTCTCTTGTGTTTGAGAGTTGTGGCAAAGTTCCTCCATGAAGGGGGCAACTTAGCAATAATGCATCCCGCCACAAACTTGTTGGGTAAGGTACACTTAAGGAGTTCGAGCTCCTTGGCAATGCACTGTATCTCATGAGCTTGTTGAACCACAGGAAGGTCCTTAGTCATCTTAAAATCATGAAAGCTCTCCATGATATACGCTTCATCGCCAAAGATCTGCAGCACCAAACTTGGCATCCGGGCATCCCGAGCTCCTTTCCGCCTTTTATGTGCATAAACACATCACACGGCGGTCGAAGAATGCTCGAATACATCCCACAAAGACAGATAGCATCCTCGAACTTCTCGATCCTCGTCACGATATAGTTCCTCGGTTTGCCTTTATCGATGTGGAACACTTTCATCGTGGTCACCAAAGCTCAGCCTTGTACTGCCACCTCTTAAAGTGCACACCGGTAAACTTATCCGGCCTCAGTGCATCGGTAAAACCAGCCATTGTTAATTCAGGAAATTGCCTACAATAAGGTTTTTGGATTGTTGGATTATTAGGCATAATTTCCACGATTAATTCCAGAATATAAATCATGACAAAACCAGCTACTAGCTCATATAACTCGAACATACTAGATGTACTAAACAACAGGATGATCGGAAACAAACAGCAGCCTAACATGTACTCGCAGAACATGATGAATAACCAAACAGGATCACGTAGCACGTACCGTAATGGATCTGGGAGTATCATCCACAAGGTACACGATGAAATCATTGCCAAAGGATTTTGCAACCCTCTGTCTCTTACTCCTCGTGAGAGGTTCATCGTCATCCTTCTCAAGAAATTCCTCATGTGGTTGTTCAGAATTATCAATAGATGCACTAGATTCAGGAAGTATTTCAGAAGAAATCCTACCAATGCTATGCATATCTTTCATAGGAAAAATATTCTCAAAGAATGTTGCATCACGAGATTCCATTATAGTATCAACATGCATATCAGGTACCTCAGATTTAACCACTAGAAATCTATAGCCTACACTCCGTGGAGCATATCCTAGAAAGATACAATCCACCCGTGATGAAGAACTCGAGCAGTCGCGCAAAGCGCTTCCCAAAAACCTTATTCGCCCTCTCCCGTACAGGATCGCAAGGGAGAGTGGTTCCAGAGACCTTCTCTCCCGTCCGCCGGTGCACGCCGGCAAGCGGGATGGAGTAGACTACGGTGACGGCGCAAGTAGAGAGGAAGGCAAAACCCTAGATTGGTTTTCGGTGGTGTTGTGGCGGTAGCATGAGACTTTATATAGAGCGGCTCAGAAACCCTAACGGAGGCGAACGTGGGCGAGTCCACGTTACGCGTTTGGGTCGATTCTGATAGCCACGATCGGGGCGACCGAATAAGCTAACGTTTGACACGTCATCAATTTTCTGGCAGCAAAATAAAGCTCGGCTCGCGAGATTCGCATAACCCGCAAGCGCTGGCGTCGTGACGAGACGGCGTCGTCTTGCGGCGGCGTCGAAGGAGCGGCGTGTGTATCTCTCTTATTCCCACTCACTTACAAAGTGGTGCAACACTCCACCTGATAAGGTGGTGCAACTCTCCTCAACCTCCACACATGGGACTAAAATTGAGCTCCCCCTCCCCTCCTATGTGAGCTGCCACAAACATGGGCCCAAACACATATGGGCTGTCACAAATTTAGGCTTTCAGATTTAGGAAAATCTGAAATACTCATGGGCCTAAATGGATTAGCCCCATTATTTCTAACAATCCCCACCGGATCTCAAATGCCCATTTGAAGATTTGCCAATCCTTGCTACTTGTTTATATACCGGTGTTTCAGAGATGTTAAGTTGAACTTCCGCCTAGAATCTTGAACTACGCCTATCAACAACTTGAACAATGGGCGAACCTTGAATTGCAAGTTTGGTGCCAATAGATTTCGCTCAAAATCATAACTAGTACTTGGTGTCAGAGCCTACCCGCGGGTTGGAGCATATCGTCATACTCCGGTCTCTTCATGAGTTTACTAGAGATCACCCAGATCTCATAGACATGACGTTCTGATCGAGCTCATATAGGTGTGTTCTTTCAAGAATGCCCTGTAGGGCGACATCTTTGCTAATTAAAGCCACAGAAACACATTAAGGCATGTTGCCAACCTGCCTTCTGATTATGAGAGTCATGCATCTTCACATAGAGAGGGTTACAAAATACTCTCCTCGGTCAAACCACTAGCTTGTTCTTCCTGTGTCCTAATTCACGGGATCTCCGATCACATAGGTTGGGTTACCACTAATGTGTGACATCCATGGGTCTCAACCCCATCTCCTCGATGCACTTTCTATCACATTTCGTGATAGTCCCTTTGTAAAGGATCTGCAGTTTTATGCTGTTTGAATATACGTGTGATTATTACTCGGAGTTTCTCAATTTCTGACAGATTTCAAACGTCTCTTCACGTGTCTTGATGACTTCGCGTTATCCTTAGAATTGTTCACTTTGACAATAACAGTTTGGTTGTCACAATTCGGAAGGATTGCTTAAGCAGTTTCTCAACCACATGCAAGTCCATCAAGAGCTCACGCAACCATTCGACTCAACGAGGTCGTGTCTAAGCGAAGAAGTTCTGCTTCCATAGTTGACCTCGTCAATATGGTTTGTCTCTGAGACCTCCATGACTGCGCCACCTCCAAGGGTAAACACATACCCGCTCGTGGCGTAGAGTTCATCAACGTCGAGATCCAATTCAATCACTATATCCTTCAAGCACGGCAGATTTCTGAATAGTGAATCCCATAGCTCATTGTACCACATAGATAGCGCATGACCCTTTCAAGTGCATGCCAATGATCAATACCGGGTTAGACATGAACCTACTAAACTTGCTCACGAAAAGAGATATCGGGTCTTGTAGCGCTTGCTAAGTACATGAGAGAACCAACAACTTGTGAATATTTCAGGTGATCTGTTGGTTCCTTCTTATTCTTCGTAATGTCAACGGGATCATAAGGTGTTGGAGAAGTCTTGCCATCATTAAAGCCAAATCGGCTCAAGACCTTCTCAACATAATGAGATTGCGTTAAAGTAATCCCATTCTCGTTCTTAATAAGCTTGATATTCGAATGACATCGCCTCTCCCGGATCTTTCATATCAAAACTCTTTGACAGAAAGACTTGACTTCATTTATCACTTTCATGTTTGTACCAAAGATCGAATGTCATCCACATTACAAACATAATATAACTATCGCCCCACCATGGCGATAGTAAACACCTATCGGCCTCATTAATGACAAAGCCGGTGAAAGTAGAGTTCATCAAACTTCTCATGCCATTGCTTAGGTGCTTGTTTGAGCCATATAAAGATTTCAATAACTTACACACCTTTGTCTCTTCACCTTTTACCACAAACCCATCCTACTGATCCATATAGATCTCCTCTTCTAACTCTCCATTAAGGAAAGCTGTCTTCACGTCCATTTGATGAGCAGAAGACCATAAGAGGCGACCGGGCGATGGTACTCGAATGGTGGTCGGTCTAGCGGCGGTGAATAGGTGTCAAAGTAATCTTCGCCTTCTTTCTGTGTGTAGCCCTTAGCTACAAGCCGTGCCTTGTACTTCTCAATAGTACCATCAGGCCTTAGCTTCTTCTTGAACACCCACTTACATCCCACAGGTTTACAACCATAGGGTCGTTCCGATAATTCCCAAGTTCCATTAGAAAGAATCGAGTCCATCTCATTTTGGACAGCTTCTTTCCAATCATCTGCATCAGGAGATGCATATGCCTTAGTAATTGATCTGGGTGTATCATCCACAAGGTACACGATGAAATCATTGCCAAAGGATTTTGCAACCCTCTGTCTCTTACTCCTCGTGAGAGGTTCATCGTCATCCTTCTCAAGAAATTCCTCATGTGGTTGTTCAGAATTATCAATAGATGCACTAGATTCGTGAAGTATTTTAGAAATCCTACCAATGCTATGCATATCTTTCATAGGAAAAATATTCTCAAAGAATGTTGCATCACGAGATTCCATTATAGTATCAACATGCATATCGGTACCTCAGTTTAACCACTAGAAATCTATAGCCTACACTCGTGGAGCATATCCTAGAAAGATACAATCCTTGTCTTGGGTCCGAGCTTGCGTTTCTTGGGAATCGGTATGTTGACCTTCGCCAAACACCCCAAGTCTGTGAATCTGAAAGTGATGGTTTTCTCCCAACCCACTCCTCATAAGGGTCTTTTCTTTATTCTTGTTAGGAACTCTATTCGGGACATGACATGAAGTCAACAAAGCCTCCCCCACCATGCCTTTGATAAACCAGCGGTGGCTAACATGGAATTCACCAAGTCGATCGGTGTGCGGTTTTCTCTCGGCAACCCGTTTGATTGGGGCGAGTAGGGCGTCCTCTCATGAATAATTACGTGTTCTGACGTAATTCATCAAATATTTTGGGAAAATACTCACCACCACGATCCGACCTAAGGCGCTTGATCTTTCTCTCTAGTTGATTTTCAACTTCGCCTTATAGATTTTAAAGTAGTCTAAAGCCTCATCTTTAGTTTGCAACAAGTAAACATAGCGAATTTAGTAGCATCATCTATCAACGTCATGAAATATCTCTTTTCACCTTTTGTCAACACACCATTCATCTCACATAGATCGAATGTATGAGTTCTAGAGGTGCCAAGTTTCTCTCCTCGGCGTGTGAGGCTTTCGAGGTTGCTTTGATTGCACACAACTATGGCACTTAGAACCTTTGGCAATAGTGAAATTGAATTAAACTCATCTTTGGACATCGAGACATTAAACCAAAATTAATGTGACATAAGCGAGAATGCCAAACACTGGTATCATCATTAACATCACCACAAATATGATTCACGGATTTATTACAAAACTACGAAAGTGAAAACCGGAACAAGCCTCCGAACTCATAACCTTTACCAATAAATTGTCCATGTTTGAAACAACGACTTTATTAGACTCTAAGACAACCTTAAACCCATCTCTGCAAAGAAGGGAGCCACTAACGAGATTCTTGTTCATAGTAGGGACATCTTTGCGTTCCTCACCGCACGATCTTTCCGGAAGTAAACTTCAAATCCACCGTGCCAACACCACGAGCGAAGCATGTGATCCATTCCCCATTAGGACGGATGAATCGGCGACGATAAGAAGTGAACATAGAGATGTCGGCACACATGAACATTAGCACCGTATCAAGCCACCAACACGGTGATTGAAATACTGAAAAACGATAAATAAATTACCATACCCATCAAGTATTGCTAGCGGTCACGACGTTGAGTCTTGGCCTTTTTCCCTCTGCGATGCGCGCGTTGGGCGATCCTTGGAAAAATGGCGGGCTCTCCACAAGTGTAACAAGACAGTTCACTCTTGTCCTGTTCGTCTTCTTCTTCTTGAAGGTTGTAGTCTTTACTGAGCTTGTTAAAGGAGGGTTTGAAGTTCCCTTTGTTCTTGCCTACGGATTTGCCTTTACGCACAAAGTTAGCGAGCAAGACCCTCTCCTTTCTCGGTAGTGTCCTTAGCCGAGCCTTCTCCTCAACATCAAGGGGCCATCAGATTTTCAACTGATATCTCCTGTCTCTTGTGTTTGAGAGTTGTGGCAAAGTTCCTCGATGAAGGGGGCAACTTAGCAATAATGCATCCCTCCACAAACTTGTCGGGTAAGGTACACTTAAGGAGTTCGAGCTCCTTGGCAATGCAACGTATCTCATGAGCTTGTTGAACCACGGAAGGTCCTTAGTCATCTTAAAATCATGAAAGCTCTCCATGATATACAGTTCCATGCCATCTGCAGCACCAAACTTGGCATCCGGTGCATCCCGAGCTCCTTTCCGTCTTTTATGTGCATAAACACATCACACGCAGAGTCGGCAAGAATGCTCGAATACATCCCACAAAAGATTAGCATCCTCGAACTTCTTACGATCCTCGGATATAGTTCCCTCAGGTTTGCCTTCTTGATGTGGAACACTTTCATCGTGGTCAGCCAAAGCTCAGCCTTGTACTGCCACCTCTTAAAGTGCACACCGGTAAACTTATCCGGCCTCAGTGCATCGGTAAAACCAGCCATTGTTAATTCAGGAAATTGCCTACAATATGGTTTTTGGATTGTTGGATTATTAGGCATAATTTCCACGATTAATTCCAGAATATAAATCATGACAAAACCAGCTACTAGCTCATATAACTCGAACATACTAGATGTACTAAACAACAGGATGATCGAAAACAAACAGCAGCCTAACATGTACTCGCAGAACATGATGAATAACCAAACAGGATCACGTAGCACGTACCGTTCGGTTGTCGTAGTAGAAACTTTGGGGAAGAGTGATCGCAGCAGATGGCGACGAAGACGGCGGTAGGCAGCACCGCGACTTGGATGGAAGGCGACCGTGATGAAGAACTCGGCGATCGCGAGCGCTTCCCAAAAACCTTATTCGCCTCTCCCGTGCGGGATCGCAAGGCGAGTGGTTCGAGACCTGCTCTCCCGTCCGCGGTGCCGGCAAGCGGGATGGAGTAGACTACGGTGACGGCGCAAGTAGAGAGGAAGGCAAAACCCTAGATTGGTTTTCGGTGGTGTTGTGGCGGTAGCCGCGCAGGACTTTATATAGAGCGGCTCAGGAAACCCTAACGGAGGCGAACGTGGGCTCGGCGAGATTCCCGCAACCCGCGTCCCGCGTCGCGCGTCGTGACGAGCGGCGTCGGAGGAGGAGCGCGCGTGTGTATCTCTCTTATTCCCACTCACTTACAAAGTGGTGCAACACTCCACCTTATAAGGTGGTGCAACTCTCCTCCAACTTTCCATGTGGGACTAAACTTTAGCTCCCACTCCACTCCCATGTGAGCTGCCACAAACATGGGCCCAAACACATATGGGCTGCCACAAATTTGGGCTTTGAGATTTAGGGAAAATCTAAAATACTCATGGGCCTAAATGGATTAGCCCCATTATTTCTAACATGGATAAAGGTGATTAGCGCTGAGTTTTAGTAAAGCACGTTTTAGGGAGATTTGTTGGGGAAACCGGTTTTACCAAAATTCTGTTAGGAATAAGCGTATGAAAAACTATGTTTGGATTAGGAACTCCTTAAACTGGTTTTTAGCATTACATGTTCGGTTTGCCCCTCGACGGCAGGTCAAGCTATTCCCAGTAAATTCCTCGGACCACCACCCCCACCGTCGGAGCACCGTCGCGACTGCGCCGATGACGACTCCAACACCACCGACGGAGACCACACGATTGGTTGGCCACGGGCGTAACCGATGGTGCACTGGGTGATGAGCATGCGGCGGTGGTCCTTGAAGCCGGCGTCACTCGAGCCGCCGCCGCGGGCTCAGCGCCGACCTGAAGTGGACGCTTGTCGGCGTACCCTCCAGGTAACTGTGGTTCCGACGGCGGCGGCGGCATTCAAGGACTTGCTCCGGGAGGTGAACATCATCACCAAGCCACCGGATCTTGCCGCTCATGGGCGTCTGCCGCTTAAGGTCTGAAGATATGGACGTTTCTATAGCTGTGTCGCGTTTGGAACTGGAAAAAGAATCCTCTTTTCCGTGTGTTGCACAATTTCTGATCATGGCGTAGGATATGATGAATCTGTTGTCTGATTGTTTGTGCGGAAACAAGTCCAGGAAAAGAGCCCTTGTCTTCCCAGCCAGCGTCAACTGCCAGAGGTGATACAAGCCGGCGCAAGCAGCCAGCCGGAATGTTTTTAGATCATAGTTCTGCGTTTTCCTAATCATGTAGTACTAGCGTCGATCGGATACGTATATGTGGGAGCGATGAAAAAATATGGCGTCGATGAAGTGAAAACAATGGCGAAGTTTGTTGCCGAAGGAGCCGATAAAAGGAGTTGGTTGTGATTGAGTTTTCTGCAATCGCGTTTTCTGAGAAACGAGTATTAGCCGTTTTTGTCTAAACTCACTTTCCAGGCTTTGTGGGAACCGAATTTTGTATAATCCCGTTTTTGTTGCCGCACACAAACATAGTTTTAGGTTGTTAGGCAGTTAGCCGAGCCTACGGGAAACTAGTTCTATTAAAATTTTGTATCCAAACAAGGCCTACATCTACACCGTTAAGTCCTCCAAGTGAATCTATGACTCGCGCCCGAGCCATGCTTCTCCATGATAAGGTGAGCTCATTCCTATCTATGTGCGACTTTGATTCCCCCTTAAACGGATTGCTACTTCATACTAATACATTTGCATACCTAGGTTTGAAACCAAGAGCAACTCCAAACTACCATGGAAGATGGACGAGAAAACCATGGACAAGAAGGCGAGAAGAAGCTAACTCAGACCGGACGGTCCCAGCGCCCATTACAACCGAGCCCCCAACCGGATGGCTAGGCCCCAGCATCGGTCCCATCCGAAGCCGAACCAAGTGGCCCGATCCCAAACAGGTTATAACCGGAGGACAACCAACGAATTCCAAGGCCAACCCGGTTCCAGCTTGGTCCCCATCATGGTTCCAACCGAAAGGTACGATTCTAGCCCCGGTCCAGTGGAGCCACTAACCGGACAAAGCGTTTTCGGTGCTATTTGATCCTATCTTATGTAATCTTATCCAAAACCTTATCCTTTCCACCTTACATTTGCACTTGTAATATAAATACCCCTATTGCTCATCCTTGTTCCTTAAATATATATGATAAAACTAGAGCCCTAAGATTCGATCTTCTAATTATGTCTCACCTCCCTCCCAAGGGAGACTTTATCTATAAGACCTCAATAGATTTTGTATCTTTGAGTTGTACAAGGCCTAATCTTGCTTGATAGTGAGTTGTTGTTCAAGACCCTTCCCAAGGTGTTCACCCCTCTCCGATTGGGATCGAGGGAACACTTTCTCCCAATCTTTCCTTGCAGGGATTCTATTGGACAGGTGGCCGCTGGCGGGAGCAATTGGCTATGTATTGTGCTGTGTGTGCCTAGAGTTCATCGTGGTGTGGTGTGTGTGCACTTCCACAATCTCCCCCCTTTTACCAAGCTATTCCCATGACTTCTACACCGATAACCGTGAAGATCGGACCATCTTCCTGGATAAACCCCAACATAGGTTGATCATCACTTAGTTTGACATCTCATTTACTATAGACATAGGTGTCAATATCTTCATGCTCCTCATGATGCATATTGGTCTGATGTTAAGTGCATTTTCGCTACATCCACATGACTATTCATGGACTCCATTGTCAGTCCACCTTCTTAGGTCTTTTGTCAGCTTTTTCTGGTGCTGATTGGGTAGGCATACCTGATGATAGGCGATTCATGGAGGATATGTAGCCCTCTTTGGTCCAAATTTAATTGCAAAGGAGTGGTCCCAAGTATGCTGAAAGTTAGGCTCGGGCCGGCAGGAATGCCAACTGTGCAGCCGCACAGGGCTATAAAATTTGGGGGCCTAAATATTTGGTATAGGCTTATATAGGTATTATATGGAGAAAAAATAAATCTTCATTCCACTGGAATTCTGGCCTATGGCTGCTGGGAATTAAACGGGCCGGCTTTGGGCCTCTCAATCGAAGATAGGAGCGAATCCTAGCCTGGATCGATCAATCGTACTTGTCCTGTCGTTGTAGCTTGTATCCCTCAAGTCCTCCACGAATGAACCAAGCTCCGCCACTGGTTAAAGGAGTTGAACATTTCTCAAGATCAGCCTCCGGTTCTTTAGTGATTGAAGTTGATTATCATCTTGTGTGAGAATAGTGTAGCACAAAAGCTACTTCATACCAAGTCCATCTTCTAAAGATCAACTTGCAGACATCTTCACGAAGACGTTGCCTTGCCACTGTTTGAGGCATGACGGCACAATCTTAACCTCCTAGAGACAACTAAAATTTAGGAAGGGTGTTAGAATCCGAGTTGTGTTTGTGTTTGTATTGAAATTTCTACAGCCCAACTCTAACCAAAACTCGTGTAACATATACTTGTGCGCTTGCATATAAATATAACGCCAATCACGGACATAGAAAGGCTCACGGTTGTTTCCCTAAATATCTCTTTGAAGCCTTATTTTGTAGAGATATTTTTTTAGATACCAAACATATGAAAACTAAAGAAAACATCGAATTAATTTTTTTTACATACTTCGGGTTGGATGGCCAAAAGAAAAAAACTTGAGTTTAATCCCATATATCCTACTAGTACTGAATGACCCTAAGGATACGGTTAAGCTGAACTTCGACCCAAGAAGTTACGACACATTGACAATAGATAAATAAATTACATATAGGCAATATATCAGTCATGTGTGAAAATACGGTCCGTATGCATTTAAATTGTGTCCCAAAGGCCCATTTCACACTCTAGTACATAAAGAATGAACCCTATCCTCATTTATATCTCTTATCCACGCAGACAGGATTGGACCGGCTCGGACCGTTTGGGACACGCCGCCAGAGATGTCTAAAAGACGTTAGTAGCGTCCAAACGTTCTACCGAGGATGTTTCTACATGTGGACGGTACATCATGGCCCACATGTCATGGAGACATGGACCTTAGGGCATCGCGCCCAATACGACGCCAATAGGCCTATTGGGCACCAGATGCATTTTGGTCGCACACCGGCACGCCCAATAGGGTGTCAGAAGTTTTCAAGCCCTAAAAAAATTGTCGGCAAACCAAATCCAGCCCGGACCTAGAGGGGGCAGCACAGGAGCGCCGACACGTCTAGCCACGTCGGATGCAGCGAGCTGGCCCCATCTGGCAGTGAGAGAGCAGCAACAAGAGAGAGCGCGGGCCACAAAATTAATGACCAGCCTACCACGACACCGTCGTGGTGGTGGCACGGCAGATGCCATGGATAGGCTTAAGTTGGGGCCAATGTACACTAGTGAGATCCAGGGAGGGATGATGTAGTGGTTTCTACACTTAGAATACACGAACTTGATCTTTACTCGGCTCAACAATGGCTATACTTGCTCCTCGAACAATGGCTACACTTGCTCATTGATATTTACTCATGTTCCTTATTGATATCACTAAGGAGGTTATTTCCCCTTATCCTTACACCATCTAGCCGAGTTGGACTAGTGTCGAGCTTGTTTGCCCTAGCATACTCGCGCAGAGTGATGTTTAGTGACTGTTGCAATGATGCTACCCCCTTAGCCTCTTCTAACATTTTCAACTGAGTTTCCTCTAACTCGGCCTATGCATGAGCTGGGTTTACAATAGGATCTACAGGAGTGGTTAAGTTATATATAGCTTCTTGCAGTATATTCTCTGGCCTTTCTAAGGGCGGCCCTCTGATTCGAGTTGCCTTGGATGTGACATCCCGAACCTTAGGTGCATCCGCGAGCGCCGGATCTACTGCCGCCGGCTTTGCTGCTGCCGGATCTGGTGCCGCCAGGTTTTTGCTTGGCCCGGCTCCTGCGCCTGCTACTGGTGAGGGTGCGGTCATCATCACCTCGATGATGCCTGCATGGCGAGTGGTACGCGGACCGCTAGCAGCACTGAGGGGAGGCTCCCCCTCGAGGATGACTCGCTGCGGGAAGACGCATGAGGTGTCGACGCCGACCTACACCTTGTGGGCGCCTAGGTTGATGAAGACTCCGTTGCGCGGAGGAGAGCGCCTAGCGAAGTGGTGCACGTTGTCACTGACATAGTCCCACATATCGAAGTGCTAAATGAGCCTGGACACTATGCGCTCGCTGGTGGCGATGAAGTTTCCCATCCAGATCTTGACTCCTGCTAGCACCGCTGCTAGCCCCATGGTGGGCACCAACTATTGTGGTGGTGGCACGGCTGATGCCATGGGTAGGCTTAAGTTGGGGCCAATGTGCACTAGTGGGATACAGAGAGGGATGATGTAGTGGTTTCTATACTCAAAATACACGAACTTGATCTTTACTCAGCTCAAACAATGGCTATACTTGCTCCTCGAGCTATATAAGCGAGAGAAAGAAGAAGCCCTCTATAAGCTCTAAGTAAAAATGAATCGATCAGTCTACTAGGAGGCCCTGACTCACTTTATAAAGGGGTGGCTAGGTTACATTTTAGGACTGACGTGGATACCATATTCCACGAATATGCGTGTCCTAAGTTGTAACTCGGCAGGAGCCTTTCCGTGTCTCCCTTCTATCGACGGCAATGGCCCAGAGTCCACGCCATGTGAGTGTTGGGATCTGGGACTGTCACCTCCGTGACGCCTCTTCTTCCCCTCTTTCCCTTGTCCGTAGCGCTTGGCACTGTACAGATTTCTGAGAGAGAGACAGTGTGCAGTGTTGACTTCGGGGTTCGCTCTCTCCTTCTCGAGCAAGCTTCCCCATGACTCAGCCTCGCCCCGCATGACTCGGCCAATCCGTCATCTGCAAGTTCAACACACAGGAGATCACGTGCCGACATACCTTATATGTCGGTCGAGTCAAGCTTTGGCCTCCTTGACTCGGGTTAACTCGGTTGTTACTCGGTCGGTTCGTGTTTAACTTGGCCGAGTCATTCCTTGACTCGGTAAATATGTTTAAGGGTTTTCCCCTTAGCTCGACCCTACCTGGGGTCATCCCTCCAACATTAGTCCCTGAAGCTGGTGCGGTCCTGGCGACTTCAGTCGGCAAGGCCACAGCAGGTTCAAGATACTCGGTAACCATATTCTAGTTTTGCCGACTTATCTTTCAGTCGGTTCTTTGTAGATATATATCTCGGCTCATTGTTGGTCATTCTTCCGACTTATTCCACTATACTCCATGTTCTTGATTTGCCGAGTCAAATTTCTTCGTCCGGTTTATTTCCCTTAGCTTCTCTCGTAAGCATGCCTGGCTCTAGCCCATGGCAGGGTTGTACGATGGCCTAGGGCCCAGACCGGGAGGGTGACCAAAAAAAATTTATGCGACGAGCGGCCCCAGACAAGTAGCGAGCAGTCGCCGGTTCCTTGGTCGCGAGCACGAGGCCCTTGCTGAGGAGATCGATCCCGATTGTCTGTCGATCGATTCAATCGTGAATTCCATACGTCGCGTCTCTCGATGCTCGCCTTCGCTGAGTCGCTCGTCACACTCGCCAACGCCTCCGCCTGCCGTCTTAGCTGATCTCCGGGTTCTGCTGTCTGCTGCTCTCAAGTCTCAATCTTGGACACGCACATGCAGGCCCTACGCACACGCCCTTCTCAACTACCCTTTGTAAGTTCAAAATCCCTGAAGTTAACCTTGCCACTCCGTCTCATATGCTTACGCCT
Organism: Avena longiglumis; assembly: GCA_030063025.1. Classification (NCBI taxonomy): domain Eukaryota; kingdom Viridiplantae; phylum Streptophyta; class Magnoliopsida; order Poales; family Poaceae; genus Avena; species Avena longiglumis. The sequence goes on from CP125977.1 coordinate 483,274,128, forward strand.
TAATTTATCCTTAATACCTTCTTCCCTAGTCTAATCCTTATAATTAATTCCTCGATTAGGGTTATAATTTTTAAGATTACAATTTGATGTAAATTTCTTCACATTGATCTGTGATATAATCTGTGATAGGTGTTACGATGGGGAAGTAATTGTCGGGTGCTGCGAAAAAGAAGAAAAAAAAGAGAGAATCAGCTTATTGATATAGAGAGAGGTGCTTTAAATAAGTTTTTTCCAACAAAAAGTAGTGTTGATGTCAACAATAATAATCAAAGGCAAGAATCTGATCCCGGACCCGAAGAAGATGATTAGGATAATACAAATACAGATCTCGAGGCCAATGAACAATCTTCAAAAATGGTAAATAACTAACCAACGTCAATTTTTTCAAGTTTAAGTAAGTAACTAATTACAATCTTTTGTTTGCCACGCAGATGTTGATGTTGATGTAAACGTTAATGAGGACAATAGGGGGAAAGAACAAGGTTCTCCTAGTGGTGATGAACAAGATGCTCTTAATGGTAATGAACAAGATGATTCTCTTTCATCTATCTATGATCCTAAAACATGGGATAATTATTAATAATTGCAAAAGAGATATTTTAATTGAAAAGCAACATGTGAGAGAATTGGGTCTAGAGTTCCTCAAGGATGACAAAGGTAGACATTTTTCTTATCAATACTATATGCATGGAATATTTGTTATATTTTCCTACTATTTTTATTTTTCTATCTAAATATCACAATGCTTTAATGTTTGACAATTATTTATAGACATCTCGACTATGAACGTGTGGTTATATGCTTTTAAATATTTTGCAAGTGAAATTGGCACATATATCATCTATATATCTAGTTATATATACATATATATTATCATTAGGGGCCCTTTTGTCGACTTCGCCCAAGGGCCCCGAAAAATATAGAGCCAGCCCTGCTCGTAAGTTTCATCTTATGTGTCGTAATCATTGCATGCTACCTCGTTTTATGGGCCACAACAGTAATCACTGACACGAGAATCGTCATCCCTGCGAGCGATCAAGTCATCGCAGTGTCTCTTTGATTACCGCAACGGCTACATCGGGCGGATCATCTCCTGTGCCGTGTAACCTCTGGTGTGGCTCCACTCGACAGTTGCCAGCACGCGATACACACGTATACACGATAACCGCCGCATCTGCACGATCCCACTACCGCTAGCTGTTTGGGGTTATAAATGGGGGAGCGGGGGTGGAACCCTTAGTCACTTCCTCCGCTACCAATCTTCTCTTCTTACTTCTCGTGCCGCCGTCGTCGCAGAGCTCTCTTCCTGTGTTGCTCCGCCACGCCGTGCGCCTACGCTGAGCCTCTGTTCCGCTCCGGCCTAGCTCTATCGTCGCGAACGCGCTCTCCGCCACCGATATGGGGCCGTGGCAATCTAGGCCTTTGCTCGCCGCTAGCGCTTCTTCCTCCGTTGACTCCTCCTACGAGTCAATATCAAGCTCTCACAGTGTTGCTGCCGCTAGAGAAGAAGATGCAGTTACCGCCCCGGAGTGCGGTTCCTGGCAAGGATCCACGGTGACTCAGCGGGAGATTGAGTGGCTTATCAAGACGCGTTGCATCCCTGCCGAGGTAAAGTGTCGATTACCCGGCCCGGAGCTTGCTCCCATTGTGGACCAGGGTGAATTCGTAGTCTTCTTGTCACACTTCTCCAGGTGATTCGGTCTCCCCCTTAGCGATTTGGCCAAGGAGTTTTTAGAGTTCTTTAGCCTCCAACCTCACCACCTGTCGGCTAAGGCCATCGCTTCTTTGTCGGATTTTATCTCGGTATCCAAAGGATACTTCGGCCTTTGGACCTCCGTAGTAATCTGGTCCAAGTTCTTCCAGACCTGAGCCAATGTTGTGCCGAATAAAAGTCTACCCCCATCCGAGAAGTCTCTGACCCAATGCGGCGCTGCCTCCATTACGCCCAGGAAAAGGTCTGTATTCCCCCCGAGTCACATGCCTCGGGTCATGCAAGAAATGGCACAAGTCGTTTTTCTATGTGAAGAATGGTGGCAAAGAGGATAAGATTCAACTGCCATCTTTCTCTGTTAGCACGCCTTCCAGGAAGAACTGGAATTTCAACCCGAAGAAGACCAATGCCCTTGCCGAGTCATTTGAGCTTCGACTCAAGGAGCTGACCCAGGCCGGGCTGCATGGTGAAGATTTAATTGCGTCTCTTCTATCAATTTGTGGAGTATAAGGGGTTAGCTCAATTTCCCATTTGGCTATTCGGCCACTCACATCTTTGTTACTCATTATCTCGGCAATTGGTTCCTCACATATCTCCTTTATAGGTTGTTCCTCAAAGTAATGCTTTAGCTTTTTTGCCGACATATATACTCCATGCGCCATCTTTTGATAATGCGGATAGTTTTGTTTTGAGGCTGAGAGTACCTTGCTCAGGTAATATACCGGCCTCTACACCGATTTACCTTCCTCCTCATGCTCCACTACCACCATAGCACTTACGACCCGATTGGTCGCTGCTATATAGAGCAACATCAGCTCTTTTGATAGTGGTGAAGCTAGAATTGGTGCTGAGGCTAGCATTTTCTTTAATTCATGGAATGCATTATCATCTTGTGGTGTCCAAGTGAATTTGTCTGACTTTTTCATCAATTGATATAATGGCAATTCCTTTTCTCCAAGCCGACATATAAACTGACTCAGAGATGCCAGGCAACTTGCGAACTTCTGGACATCGTCGAGGCACTTCAGCAGCTCCATACGCTCTATTTCCCAAATATTTGTCAGGTTTACTTCGATGCCTCGGCTTGATACAAGGAAACCGAGTAATTTTTTAGCTGGTATGCCAAAGGTACGTTTTTCCAGGTTAAGATTCATTCGGAATCTTCTTAGATTCACGAACGTCTGCCGGACATCATCTAGTAATGTGTGAATTTATTTGGTTTTTATCACTACGTCATCGACATATAATTGGACATTTTTTCCAATTTGACCATGTAATCATTTTTGCATGCATCTTTGATATGTCGCCCTTGCATTACGTAAGCCGAATGTCATGGTACGATAGCAATAAGCCCCATACAGGGTAATGAATGCAATCTTTATTTGATCAGCCGGATTTAACGGTATCTGGTGGAAACCAGAGTACACGTCTACAAATGATAGTAACTCACAACCAGCGGTCGAATCAATAACCTGATCTATTCTCGGCAAAGGAAATGGATCCTTCGGACATGCTTTGTTCAGATTGGTGTAGTCGATACACCTATGCCACACCATAGTTACATTCGGATCATATTTCTTCTTCTCTACCAGCACCGGATTAGAAAGCCAAACAGGGTGAAGTACTTCCATAATAAACCCAACTGCAAGGAGCTGAGCTATCACATCTCCGATTATTTTTCTCCTGTCTTCGGCGAAGCAGCGGAGAGGTTACTTCACCGGCCTTGCATCTGGTCTCACATGTAGAGAGTGCTCTGCCAGCTCCCTTGGCACACCTTGTAGATCCTGAGTGGACCATGCAAAGATATCTTGATTCTCACGGAGGAAACTAACGAGCTCGCTTTTCTATTTAGCATTTAGGTCGGCACCAATAGTGATGGTGCGCTCTGGGAACTGGTCATCAATCCGAATCTTCTTTGTGTCCTTAGTCGGCTAAAAAGAGACACTGCCATGTGGGTTGTCAAGTGCCGACATGTTCAGCCGTGCCGACTAAGCCAAGGCTGACACTTCTTGAATCCTCCTTTTCCCCCTCGCAATCACCAATGACTCGGCTAGGTTTGACCTGTAGGGGTTCGTAGCATGGAAAACAAAAAATTTCTATCGCATGAACACACACAATCCAAGATCTATCTACTAGATTGTAGCAACGAGTCGATAGAGTACTAACCCTCGAAGATCCAAAGCGGTTAACGAGAGCAGATTCTTGTGGGTGATGTAGTAGTTCACTTGCCGATCTCAAGATCGCGTAGACGATCCTCCCGGAGTCACATTCTGGTAGCACTCCCGTAGTTGGTCACATGTACGGTACTCGATGAAGACCTTCCTCTCCCTTGTTCCAACAGGCAGCGGAGGTTGTAGCTCTCTCCTCGTGATTCCGACAGCACGATGGCATGGTGTCGGAAGTAGAGGGGAGATCCTGCAGGGCTTCGCCTAAGCCGGAGCGGGTATGGTGGAGTAGAGAGCGCCCAGACGATCTAGGATTTAGAGGGCCAAGGTTTAGAGATAGCTAGCAACTAGGGTTTAGCTAGTCGGTAGCGGTTTAAAGGAGATCTAGATTAGCCACAACTAGAGAGGGGGGCAGCGGCCAACATAGGGTTTCTTGTGTGGGGTAGGGCGCCCCTACCCCTCCTTTTATAGGTGGGGAGGCTCCAAGGGGGAGGGAGTCCTCCCCCAACTCCACTTCATGTGGCCGGTGCAAGGGAGAGGTAGGATTCCTTCCTTAGGTAGGTTTCCTTCTCTCCCTCCACTTGAAAATCAATGTTCCAGTTTGACGTTTTCAAACTGGCTTTTTGACTTTCAAACTAGAGTTTGATTTCTCTCTTCCAAGTGTCCATCCAAGTGACCTAAGACATGATGCAACCATTCCACTTTGTCATGACACATCTGACGAGGTTTAATCTCGTCAATGCCCATTGTTATGGACTTGGGTTTTGGAGAAGATGGGGATGCTGGAGATCGTGGCACGGTTAACAGACAAGCAACCAGGGGACACGAGATTTACCCAGGTTCAGACCCCCGGAGGGAAAACCCTACTCCTGCTTGTCTGCTCTTGATTACGGCGGAACCGAAGGTTACAGGGTGCGCAGATTCGATCTGGCGTGGATGCGTGTGCGAGAGTATGAGTCGAGGGATCTAGGACGTGCCCTCCTGGCCTTTATATAGACTTAGGCAGGTCCCGGGCATAGTCCTAGTCGGTTACAAGTTCTAGGGTTTTACCCCTTTGAATTTCCTATCTCCGCTAGTCTTGTTCTCCAAGGATCCGAAGGCGTCATGGGTCTTGGCCACCCGAAAATCTTTATGGGCCAGTGTATATCTGCTGTGGGCCTTCCTTGGGCTGGACTAGGTATGCTAAAGTCACGTACCCGTAGGGTATAACCATGTCAGTAGCCCTAGAGTGATCAGTCGAATCGTAGATTCGGCTGAGGACTCTTCCATCTTTCGGGTGCAGCTATATATTAATAGTATATGTGTGTAGGGATTGTTGATGCGTGTGCCTGACTCACCCGACGGATCAGGGTCAATTAACTGTCTTAGGACGAAACGACACGATCTTCTTCAGGTTCGGGTCCCTCAACCCGGATCTGGAACATATGCTGGCATAATTCGACTCATGCCGCGGAGGACTTACAGGAGTGGAATTCCAGTGATTTTAATTGGTGTACCCAAAGCGTCCGTCGGGATTTTTCATCGTACCTGCTGGTACGGATTCGTACTGGCAGAGCGCAGTTAGGTGCGTTGCCAGGCCATCAGATGATATCTGTAGGTCTTATCTTTGCGTCGCAGACGCAGCATCCGAACATTTATCACCACGGAGGTGTTTCGGGTGGCTTAGGAGATTGTTGCTCACTCGGCTGTTTTGTTGGGGCAAAGTTGCCAAAAAAAATTTGCATGCTCATCCGGAGGATCGCAGTCGATGATTTCATAGGGTGCGCGACCAGTGCTCCCTATGGGAGTAGCCCCCAAGTGTCTATTCGAGTCATAGACTCGAACGGAGACTTTAGTTCAAGCATTGTTTCTGTCGTTAAGTCCGCAGGACTCGAAAATTTTCGGATGCTTAAATCCATCCTCCCTATGGGAGTAGCCCCCGAGTCCGTAGTGGAGTCGTAGACTCGACGTAGGATTCAGAGAAGTAATTTGTCCTCATTTGTTGCCGGTGCGCGGCGCCCCGATAGGAGTAGCCCCCGAGTATTTAGTCGAATCGAAGATTCGAGTGAGTACTCTTATTTGTGGAGCCGAAGTGGTGATAGTATAGCTTTTGATGACGTCAGTGCTTACGATTGATGACCTCAAGCGTCTGCTACGCCAGAGATGACTTGACTGGACGAACATGGGTCCCACTTGCTGACTTTGAATTGACCGGTCACGCGGGGCGTGGAGATAATTACGGCGTCTCCTCGATTTCCGCGCGTAGTGGACGGCGTGGTAACGACGATTCGTTGTGGTGTTGACACGTGTACGGCCAGATCTACCGTTGGCGTTAGGTCTTCTCGATGGACGGCCAGCGTGCGTCGTCTTCGCTGTTATAATCCTTGGTGAAATCGTGGTTTGTTTTTCACCGCACCAGTTCATCTGTTCACTGCCTCCTTGTTCTTGAGTGATTCTCTCTGCGCTGAGCTTTTCTTCCACATTTCCTTCGTTCTTTCTGCGTTGGCATCGCCACCACCGTCGTAGCGCCATGGGGAAAACAAAGAAGTCCTCATCTGCGGTTGGGACCAGCGCCGCCGGAGGCAAGAAGGGCACCGCTGCTGCTCGCGTCACCGATGGTGGCTGGCGGCGATCAGAGACACGGGAGAGCGATCTCCGCAAATGGCGAGCGGTTTGATCCCGAGGATGTGGAGGCCGTTAAACTCCCCGGCAATGAGGTAATCCCCGCCCCCATCTGTACGGGTTATGTTTCGCCTGCTTTGCGTGGGTTTCGTATCCATCCATGACTTCCTTCGTGGATCGCTTCTTCTATGGGGTTCAGTTGCATCATCTGTCTCCCAATTCTCTTCTCCACATTGCTTGTTTTATCACTTTTTGCGAGTGCTGGCTTGGCATTGAGCCGCACTTTGGCCTCTTCCGGAAACTCTATTCCGTGAAGAGGCAATATGGTTCAGATGGTGTGTATCCAATTGGGGGTTTCATCATCTCCCTCAGTCCCAGTCTGCAATTCTTTTCCTTTTCCATGTCCGAATCTGTCCAGTACTGGCGGAGGCGGTGGTTTTATATCCGTGACTCCGTAGTGCCCGGGCAAGATTTTGGTCTTGTTCCCTTTGACCCCTCCCAAATGATTGAGAAGAAAAGGTCTTGGAAAAACCAAATCTTAGACGGTGAGGTGGCGGAGATAGAGGCCCTGTACCGTCGGGTGGAGGATCTCCAACTGATTCCTGAGAAGGAGGTGAACGGTGTGGACATCATCCGAACGTTTCTTGAGCGTCGGGTGCAGCCTCTCCAAGCGAGGGCGCACCCGATGTTTCTTTATTCTGGGCGCCGTGATCCGACGAGGGTTTCGAGTGAGAAAATCTCCGAGGTGGAACTTGACAAGGCTCTTCGCGCGCTGTTGAAGTTCAAGGCCGACGAAAAAATCCCGGGGAAGTCGCTGACTCCTCCCTTTTCTTCGGCGTTGGTCGTACCGAAGGTGTAGATTTGCGCACGTAGTGCTCCCCCTTTGTTTTTGTTGGCTGTGTATTTGTTTCCTTTGTTTGCTAACAAAGTTCCTTCTCATCTTGCAGAGCTTCAAAGTGCCGGGCATGGTACCACCGTTGCCCGAAAGGTATCCGAATGCCCCGGATAATGAAGTGGTGGATTCCGTGTCCGAGCTACCGTCAGCGTGATCTCCAGCGGAGGATGCCGACGAGTCGAGTGAGGACCATTCGTGCAAGCGATCACGGAGCTCCAGCGAGTCTTCGGATGCCTCGACTCCTCCGACTCCCAGGAACCCTCTGGGTCGTGAGCGTCATAGTGATGGTCATGGAGGTTCTTCCTCTCCCCTTCCTGCCATTCCTGTGCGGGCTGTCGCGCCGCACCCGCCAGCAAAGCGGAAGAAGGAATAAAAGAAGGAGGAGAAGAAGGAAGAGAAGAAAGAGGAGAAGAGGGCCCGAAGGGCTTCTCCTATCTTCGACCTGAGCGCATTGGGCTCGTAAGTTTTCTTGTTGCACTGTTGTCCTTTGTTCCCTCGTGATTTTTGCACCTGTGTTGATTGGTTTGTATGCAGGCAATCCTCCCACGACTCTAGTGATGGTGCGCGGGAGATGATTGGGGAGTCGAACATTGCGTCGCCTCCTCCTTAGACGGTGACGACTTCGGGTGGCGCCGCTCCAGATCCTCCTGTGCGGGAGGCGCTGGTGGTTGCGCCTAGAATTTCGCAGGCGGGGCTTCGGGGTCGCCGTCGGAACATGTAAGTTTTCTTCATGTCATGGGGGAAGCCCCCGAGTGTCTTCGTGTGCTGATGTTGTTTTTGCTCCTTTGTGTTGGGCGTAGCCCCCAAGTCCTTTTCTTACTGCTGTTTCTCTTTTCTGCAGCCTTTTTACAGGAGGCCAAGCGGCTGGTGGGGGAGCGCCTGGCGCTGGAGGTGAAACTTCGGCAGCTTCAAGGTATCTGTCTTCCTGTTAATACCTCTCTTGTTTATCCGGTCCTGTTCTTTGACACTTGCTTGTCTTAAATGCAGAGGAGCATAACGACTCTCTCCGTGAGGTTAACGCTCTTAAAAAGATCCTTGGCCAATCGGAGCAGAAAGCCGAAGCCGCCGTTGGCGCGAAAGAGCGCCTTGAGCTAGAGCTGACGAAGGCAGCCGAAGCGAAGGAGCGTCTGCAGCAGGAGGCCGCAGATCGTGAGGAGCAGCTGGCCACCGTTGCGGCTGCTCGTGAAAGAGGGGTGGCGTCGAAGCTCATGGCTGCTGCCAAGGCTATTTCGGGTGAGTGCTAATTTTTTCACTTGGTTCTGTTTCTACGAGTCTTCTTCGATGCTGCCTTGCTTCATGCTTTTCTTCATTTTTGTCTCAGATGCCGCAGGCATCGAGTTCGACCGCGGTGCTCTGGAGCACGGCAGTGCTCTAGATGATGCTACTGTGGCGGTCGAAGACCACTGCAACACCGTCGTCAACTCCCTTGCCAAGGCGAAAGAGGTCCTTGGTCGCTTCTACCAAGATCTCTTCCCGAAGGGCGCAGCCCTTGAAGATGTGGATGCCCTGGCAGAGGCTCTGTCAGACGAAGCGCCTGCGGCGTACAAGCGCAAGCAGAAGGGCATCGGCGCGTCCGTCGGGTTGGCGATGGCCTTGGCGGCTGGAGCGGAGCTGGACTTGCCCCAGATCACCTCTCCGATGCCGACGACTGCGGATGGATCCGAGGTAGCCTTCGCTGCCTACTTCGCTCGCTGCAGACGATATGGGCCCAAGCTCATTGACTTGCTGTCTGAGTGCACGCTGCAGCGGCGAGGCCAAAGCTAGGCGATCGCTCCGAGGCGACTCGGTCCTGCACCTTAGGCATAGTAGACGAGGGTAGTGTGTAGTCTACTTTTGTTGTAAATATCTTTTGTAGTACGTCCTTGTGCCACGAGTGGCCTTATATATTTAATGAATTCTCCGAGTTGTGCTCAATCCTTGGCTGAATGTCGTGTGCCTTCTTTTTTCTCTGCTATAGGTTCCTTGGTCTTGACCACGACACTTCATTCGCAAAGCCCGATGCGACCATCGTTGGATGATTCCTCGCAGCTTTCCTTCGGGATCGCGCGGCGCAGTTTGGAGAGGAATTGCTCGGGTTGCGTGGCCGCCGACGCTTTGGAAGTCCAAGGCGGATCGTGGTGCAGCCAGAGGAGTACCTGATGGCGGAGCTCGGTCGGCTATCCGAGCAGCTGCAATGTAAGTTGATCCTTGTTTCGGGTTGTAGCTTTAGTTCTTCAGGTGAGCCTGCTGGCCTTATTCTTTTCTTGTGCGATTGTCGCAGGTGCGAATCTTGCTCCGAGGGAAGAAAAGAGCGTCGCTGTTCGGTCAATTGCTTGACTCGGCAGACATGGAGGCCGGTGGCTTCTTCCGGATGGATCGCGATCGCGCCGTGGTTCCGCGGCGGTGCATGATCGTGTCTATCAAGTTTCGCGGTGCTCCGCCAGTGCGACATCACTTTCTCGGTGCCGCCGTCATGTTTCCTTTGGATGCCGTCTTGACGACCCTTGCTGGTCTTCGTCAAAATTTGGAGTGCAATGTCAAGGAGTTAGCGGCAGCTCGTCCCAGGAGTCAAGGCTGCTTTGTCTCTTGTGAGGGTGCACCGCACTGACATAGATTTGGCTGCTGTGGCAGCTGGGCCGCCTCTTCGACCGGATGGTGGCGAGTGGAACATGCGTCCGCATTACGCGGCTGTAAGGCAGTATGCCGAACAGGTTGTAGATTTGTTTGAGCAGCGTGCTCAGGTTATTCTTCAGAATAGGTAGGACCTGAAAATGAACAGATAGATGTAAAATTTGTATATTTCGGTTGGGCGTGTTTGTGCCCTTTGTTGTAAAGGTTTTCTTGTTTGTGAGCACGCAGTGCTCTGATTGAGTACGTGTCCTTTTCGTTTGCCTGACGTGGTCAGCTACTCAGGTGTACACGTTTGGTCCTCAGTCGATGAAATCGTGAGGTGGGGGGAGCCCCCGAGTGCGTTTGTAGCATGTAGTAAAGTTGCAGAAAAAGAGTTAACCGAAGTTTGGGGCGAGACACTTAGCTTTACTTATATCGTAATGGAGGAGGTATATGGTTCGGCTGAGTAGCCTTGGTTGAAAGCCTTATTGAAAGTAAAAGGGGGGTAGGTTGCTACGGGTAGAATCGTCGCAGGTGCGATATGTTCCATGGGTTGGAGTATGCGACTCCAGACTCCACGTGTTTGAGGCGATAGGCGCCACCTGGGATGACTTCGGTGATGACGTAGGGTCCTTCCCATGGTGACTCGAATTTGTTCGGTCGCTTTTGATTGAGTCGTAAGATGAGGTCTCCTTAGACGAAGGACCTTGGGCGCAGCCGGCGGCTGTGATAGTTGCGGAGACTCTGCTGGTACACCGTTGATCGAGCTGCTGCTATATCCCGCGCTTCGTCGAGTGTGTCGACGGCGTCTTTGAGTGCGGCCAGGATTTGGCTTCACCAGTAGCGACTCGTGGAGCACAGTGGCGACTTCGCCGGTAGCACGCCCTCAGCCCGTCGCCATGAAGAACGGTGTGTAGCCGGTGGAGTTGTTTGGCGTGTCCGTAAGCTCCACAGACGGACGGTAGCTCTTCGTCCGATTTCGACTTTTGCTCGTGAGCTCATGAGGCGCTTCTTGATGCCGGCGCCGATGAGGCCGTTGGCCTTTTCCACTTGCCCGTTTGTTTGCGGGTGTGCCACTGAGGCATATGTGATGTTGATCCCGAAGCAGAAGTCCTGGAATTCTTCGGAGATAAAGTTTGATCCGTTGTCGGTGATGATGCTGTGCGGTACGCCGAACCTGTAGACAATGGATTCGAAGAATTTGACGGCGGTTTTGCCCTTCTGGTTGGTGACTGGCATGGCCTCTATCCACTTGGTGAATTTGTCGACTGCGACCAGGAGGAAGACGTGTCCCCCTTTCGAGGATTTTGGCAGTTTGCCGATCATGTCAAGGCCCCATTGAGCAAAAGGCCAAGCTATGGGTATGGGTCTAAGTTCGGACCCAGGTGCGTGCGGTTTGTCGGCGAACCGTTGGCACCCGTTGCATCTTCGGACGATGTCCTTCGCGTCGCTTATGGCCGTTGGCCAGTAGAATCCTGCTCGCAGAGCTTTGGCGACAAGGGAGCGGCTGCCTGCGTGGTGGCCGCAGATGCCCTCGTGAATGTCTTGGAGTATGGCTTTTCCGTCGTCGATGGTGACGCACCGTTGCAGTACGCCCGTGATGCTGCGTTTGTACAGTTCGTCGTTGATGACGGTGAAGGCTTTTGACCGGCGAGATATGCGTCGGGCATCTGTCGGGCTGTCGGGCAATTCTCCGTTTATCAGGAACTGAAGGTATGGGCGTGTCCAGGTTTCTTCGACTGCCATGACCTGCATCAGGCTAACCACAGCGACCTCTGTGCCCAGTTTCTCGGGTCCTTCTTGTCCTTCGGGTAGCGTATCCCCCGAGTGTTCTGCTTCTTCGGGTGATCCTTTGGGGAATTTCCGCTTGATGGATGGCACGCAGATTTGTTCGAGGAACACACCTGGTGGCACCTTTGCGCAAGTGGAGCCGATGTTGGCGAGTCTATCGGCTTCCTCATTGCTCTCTCTTCCGACGTGCCGAAGTTTGCAGCCATTGAATTCTCCTTCGAGTGCGTTGTAGAGCGCGCGGTACGCGATCATGTTTTCGACGTGTGCGTCACACTCATTCATCGTCTGCTGGACGACGAGGTTGGAGTCACCGTAGATGACCAGGCGCGTTGCGCCGCATATTTTTGCCATCCTCATGCCATGGATGAGGGCTTCGTATTCGGCTTCGTTGTTGGAGGCTTTGAATTTCATCCGAAGAACGTACTTCATCTTGTCACCTTGCGGGGAGGTCAGTATGACCCCTGCCCCTGCTCCGGCTTCGCGCTTCGAGCCGTCGAAATGCATTTTCCAAGACTGCGACATGTCTGGGGTATCTGGCAGCTGCAGCTCCATCCAATGTACCAGGAAGTCCGGGAGGACTTGAGATTTGATTGTGTGTCGCTTCTCGTAGACGATGTCCAAGGGTGATAGTTCGATGCCCGACATGGCAACCCGTCCTGTTGCCTCTGGATTATTCAGGATGCTGTTCAGGGGTGCCTCGTTGACAACCATCACTTGGTGCTCCTGGAAATAATGGCTCAACCGTCGTGCCATCATGAACACGCCGTAGGCTAGCTTCTGGTAGTGAGGGTACCTCTGCTTTGTTGGTGTCAGTACCTCGCCGAGGTAGTAAATTGGGCGCTGGACCCCGTGGGTCTTGCCTTCTTCGGGTCGTTCGACCACGAGTACGGTGCTGACCACCTGATGTGTGGCTGCTATGTACAAATAGGGCTCGCGCCCTTTGGCATGACCAAAGCAGGCGAGGTGGAGAGAACCGCTTGAGGCTTTCGAATCGTCGTTGGCTTCGCGTCCACTCGAACTTTTCGCTTTACGCAGAGTGGTAGAATGGTAGGGCCTTCTCCCATACGGTGATGAACACGCTTAGTGCCGTTAAATCCTGCGAGCTGGACGCCCTTGAGGTTTTTCGGCTTCTCCATTGTCATGATGGCTCTGATTTTCTTCGGGTTCGACTCAATCCCTCGTTGAGAGATGAAGTACCCGAGCAGCTGACCCAAGGGGACGCCGAAGGCGCACTTCTCTGGGTTGAGTTTGATCCTGTAGCGATCAAGGTTGTCGAACGTCTCGCGGAGATCGTCGATAACTGTCCTTGCCTCCTTGGTTTTTATTACTATGTCGTCGACATAGACTTGGACGTTGCGACCTATCTGGTCCTTAAGGCAGGCCTGCATGCATCGCTGGTACGTGGCACCCGCGTTCTTTAGCCCGAAGGGCATTATGTTGTAGCAGAATACTCCGAACGGTGTGATGAACGCCGTTTTATCTTGATCTTCGGCCTTGAGTCGAATCTGGTTATATCCTGAGTAGGCGTCGAGGAAGGAGAGTTTCTCACAACTTGTAGTCGAATCGATGATCTGATGGATCCGAGGAAGAGGGAAGTGGTCCTTTGGGCAGTGCTTGTTTAGTGACGTGAAGTCTACGCACATCCGCAGGATGTCCGTGTCCTTCTTCAGGACCATCATCGTGTTTGCCAGCCACTCGCTTTCTTTGATTTCCCTGATGAAGTCTTCAACGAGCAGTCTATTGATTTCCTTGCCGATAGCTTCGGCTCGTGGCTCCGACAGTCTTCGGATGGACTGCTTGACCGGCTTGGTGTCTGGAAAGACATTGAGTGCGTGCTCGGCGAATTCCCTGGGAACTCCTGGCATGTCCGCGGGACACTAGGCGAAGATTTCCCAGCGCTCACGGAGGAATTCGACGAGCGCGCCTTCCTATGCGGTGCTGAGGTCATTGGCGATGAGGGCCGTCTTGGAGGCATCCGTCGGATGGACCTGCACTTTCTTGGTGTTGACGGTGGAGTCGAATGACATGTCAGGTGCGTTCTGCCTTGTGACTGGGGGTAGCCCATTGTCCGTCACCTCGCGGAGCCTTACAAGCTCGTCTTGCATGCCGAAAGACTGGGAGATTTTGTTGAAATCCCTGTCGCATTGGTCCGATCGGAAGCTCCGTGGACTTTGATGACCTTGGTCCTGGCATCTTGAGTAGTAGGTATCGTGGTGTGGGACGGCCAGAATCTTGCGAATGCTACACGCCCGTGATGGCGTGGTATTGCGACGGCCAGTCCACCACTTCGAATTCTAGGCGCTCCTGCCGAAAGTTGTCCGGCTTCCCGAAGATGACGTCGAGCCCTATTTTGCCCAGGGGGAATATGCCCTTCCCTGGGACAATGCCGTGGAACATTGTGTCTGATTGTTCCAGGCTGCATTACGGGATCCGCATAGCCGCTAGAGTGCTTGTGAACATTAGGTTGATGCCGCTGCCGCCGTCCATGAAGACGCGAATCATCTCGAAGCCTCCGATCTGCGCTCGGCCGAGGCAGCGTAACTGGGCGAGGATCCGCAAGGGTGATCCGCGCGAGTGAATGTGATGCAGGACTCCGATCCGCTGAGGTACTCAGGGATTGCAGGCGGAGTTGCCATGGCCAAGTTGATTTGTCGGGTGATTTTCTTCTGCACCTTGTTTGTTGGGCGTCCCTTCTGGATCATGTTTAGTGCTCCTTTTGGTGGGGGGTATGCGACCCCGGCGTTGTTTTGCGCTGGTGCGACTGGTTGATTTGGGCCTCCAATAGGCGGCGGTGGAGGAGCTCCGTGTGCTATTTCACCTGGCGCAGGTGCGTTTCCGAACGCAGGAATTGGAGCTTGTTGCCTCATCTGCACCATGCCTTCGCTGAGTTTCTGGAACTCGCGGCAGTCCTTGAGCATGTGGCTGGCTTTCTTTTTGCCATCCTGTTTGTCGATGTAGAAGTGGATGGTGCATGGACCCGAAAGTTTGTCAAATGCTGAGGGTCCATTGTTGCGGTCGCGGCGTTGCCACGACTCGTTGGTCGTCCGTTGTCGCGGAAGTTTCCGTCGTGGTATCCTCCGTTGTTGCAGCTGTTGTCGTTACGGCGGTCGGCGTAGCCGGCCGCGACCATGTCGGGTCCATCGCGGTCCTCATAGACGCGCGATCTCCTCTTGCTGCGGTGTTCACGTCTTCGGCCGTAGTCGTCCTCTTCATCTGATTGCGGTCGCTGGATGCAATCTTCGCCGTCTGCCCAACTGTTGGCGATTTCCATGAGGTGGTCGAGTGTCTTGGGCTTTACGCGCCCAAATTCCTCCTTGAAGTCTTGGCGCTTGACGCCGTCCCTGAAGGCGTCGATGGACCTCTCTTCGGAGATGTGTGCTACGGAGTTCTTGGTTGTAGACCAGCGTAGTATGTACGAGCGAATAGATTCACCCGTTCTTTGAGTGCAGGCTCGCAATTATTCGATTGAGGCGGGCCTCTTGCTGGTGCCTTTGAAATTTCGGATGAAGCTGTAAGCGAGCTCCTCCCAGCTTCGGATGGATCCTGATGATAGGTCATTGAGCGACTCGCGCTACCTTTGTCAACTATAGTCAAGGCATTGCATGGCGGTTTCTTTGTTGCCTCCGTGAAGCTTGACGGATGACAGTGGCCACGAGCCGTGATTTTGGATCTTGCGTCGTTGAACTTTGGAGTATCCGGAAGCTTGAAGTTGCATGGCATCCGTGTTCGCCAGTGATCTGTTGAAGCATAGGGCCCCGCAGTTCTCCTTCGCCTTCATCCATCTCGATTGACGAGCATGCGCGTTTGGCGCGTGCTTTATCGATCTTGCGCTGTGTAAGCTTGTCTCTGGCGTCGTAGTCGCGTTTGTGGCGGTTGGAGCTCTTCTTCCTTCGAGGAAGATCGTGCTCCTCTTCCTCTTCGGATGAGGGTGTGGGGCTCCGGTCGCGCCTGCCCGGAGCTTTCTTCTTCGGCTCCGCAGGAGCGTCTTCGTGGAGCGCAACTCCGATTAGTCCTAGTCCGGTGAGTGCGGACCTATGCATGGCCCTTTTCGGGTCCCCCTCCGGTGGTGGGTGATCCGCGAGATACGCAGTGGCTGCCATGATCACAGCTTGTGGCGTCTTCGGGATGATGTTGCCGTCGGCATCCATATCCATGAACGATGTGTGAAGAGTTCGGGTCACGTCACGCCGCTCCTTGGGATCCATGTTTTCCACCCGTGAGCGGTGCTTGTTTCCCTGGTTTCCGTTTGTGCTAGAGCCGGGTGCCATGGCGGAGAGCGCATGTCGGCTACCGGACTCGAGGCTTGCGCTTGTCTAGCGTCTCCTGCATCTTGACTTGTTTCTTGTGTTCCTCGATGAGGAGGTAGTGATATGCCATCAATAGGTCACGTGAGGCATCTGCAGGTAAGACGATGTCGCCTGCGACTGCACGGCGCGCCTGGACCCATCCTTCTTTGCTAAGTTGGATGACGTGGCCGTTGTTTTCCCTGTTGGGTGGGGGGGACTGGCTTCTTCTGTTTTTGCCGTTTTCGCCGTTTCGGTTGGGAGGCGGGTTAGGTGTTTCCTCGTCGGTTTGGATGACTGCGGCGCATAGATAGCGCTTGCAGATTGGTCGGCTGCTGCCGCAGCTTTCGGATCCGGAACCGTAGGTCCCTTCATCCGAAGGTGGATCACATGGATCGGAGTTACAGCTGCTGCTGTCGTAAAACTCATCTGTTGATGGTGACGTGCGTAGCACAGGGTGTGGAGCCCACGAGGCGGGCCTGATTGATGGCACGGGCACCCGCTCAGGGAGGCGGAGGGTGCCAGTTTGTCCCACCTGGAAGCAGAAACTCCCGAACAAAATCTCGAGTCCGTCGCCTACAGGCTCGAAATCCTTCATGGTGGCCGGCGAGTGGGCGGTGAAGTCGAGCCAAGAGGAGGTGATTCTCCGCCGCGGAGTTGTAGATCGATCGGGTTGGAACCGCCACGATCGCATCAGCAGCCCCAATTCCTGAGACGGGCGCCAATTGACGAGGTTTAATCTCGCCAATGCCCATTGTTATGGACTTGGGTTTTGGAGAAGATGGGGATCTTTGGAGATCGTGGCACGGTTAATGGACAAGCTGGGGACACGAGATTTACCTGTGTTCAGCCCGAGGGAAAAACCCTACTCCTGCTTGTCTGCTCTTGATTACGGCGGAACCGAAGGTTACAGGGTGCGCAGATTCGATCTGGCGTGGATGCGTGTGCGAGAGTATGAGTCGAGGGATCTAGGACGTGCCCTCCTGGCCTTTATATAGACTTAGGCAGGTCCCGGGCATAGTCCTAGTCGGTTACAAGTTCTAGGGTTTTACCCCTTTGAATTTCCTATCTCCGCTAGTCTTGTTCTCCAAGGATCCGAAGGCGTCATGGGCCTTGGCCACCCGAAAATCTTTATGGGCCAATGTATATCTGTTGTGGGCCTTCCTTGGGCTGGACTAGGTATGCTAAAGTCACGTACCCGTAGGGTATAACCATGTCAACATCCATGTACCCTTCCCCTTCTAGTTCGGTGGACCTTCTAGACCCTTCTAGAACATTCCGGTGAAAACACCGAAACCATTCCCGAACTCCGGAATTGGACTTTCATTATATGAATATTATTCTTCGGACCATTCCGGATCTCCTCGTGATATCCCGGATCCCATCCGAGACTCCAAACTGCATTCGGTCTCTTTACTCACTTTCCATATCTACTAAACAACATCGAATCCTTAAGTGTGTCTCCCTGCGGTTCGTGAATTATGCAGACATGATCGAGACTCTTTTTCGATCAATAACCAATAGAGGAATCTGGAAATTCATATGGCTCCCACATATTTCTACGATTACTTCATAATCGAATGAACCATTTACATACAATACCATTTTCCCTTTATCTCGTGATACTTTACTTATCCGAGGTTTGATCATCGGTATTTTTGCATAGCTAGTTCAACCTTGTTATTGATAAGTACTCTTTACCCGTTCATGTGATATGTGATCCCTTGTGAGCCATTCACATGCTTGCAAGCTAATTGGATGACATTCCACCGAGAGGGCCTAGAGTCAATAATCTAGTTTCAAACCTTTTGTTGTAGTATCTGTCACAGTGTCTTAACTTTGGAACTCATCCAAATCCATTATGGAACTTACTTTCTATTATATTGTGCCACCCTTACTTTAGATTGAGATAAACTTAATTTGTACTTTGTGACAAAACTAGTATCAATGTAGTACTTTTACAATGAACTAACCATCTATTTGTCACCTCTACAAAAAATAATATATTCTTAGTTCTTTCAAAAGATCATAAGAATATCCTTACTATTGTCCAATGATCATCTTTATGAATCATTACGGTACATGCTCATAACATTTAGAGTATAGGACATATCTGGATGTGTACAAATCACAGTATGATTGAAAAATACTCTTTGTGATTTCATACATCAAGTATCAAGAATACTTGAATCTCTGTTTCACTTACCAAGTGTCGATAAACTTGAATTTTGATTTAATCCTTTCTGTGTGGCAAGAACCTTTCTTTTCATTTTCATATTGAACTCATTCAATATCTCATCTATGTACTCCTGACACAACCATATTAGCGTCTTAATCTATCCATATAGATATTGATGCCAAATATTCGGGTTTTGCCTAAGTCTTTTATCACGATGAAATTCTTAACCCGTGTCAATAAAAAATACATCATTTCCAATCAACAATATGTCTTCCACATAATGTATTAGAAATATGTCTTAGCGCTCCCACTTAATTTCTTACAAATGCAAGCATCTTCATCGTCTCCGATGAAATTAAACCCTTTAACAATTTCATCACGGTGACGATTCCAACTTCTCGATGCTTACTTCAACCATTGAGGTTTGCATACGCTTTTAGCATCTTTTGAATTAGCAAAAACCCTTTGGCTCGTGTCATGTACACATCCTAGGTAACCATTCTATTATAAGAACTTTTTTTGTTTATTCAACTACCACATAAAAATTATGTAGTGGTTGCTATATTAATCCGTCTAGACTAAATATCTCTATGAAAGATCAAATTTTATCATAGTTTAAAGGATATGGATGTCGCCTAGTGGGGGGGTGAATAGGCGATTAAAACTTTTCCTAGAGTGGCTCAACAAAGGCGGAATAAAACTAGTGTTTACTTTGTTAAGCACAACCTAGAACAACTAAGGCTCACCTATGTGCACCAAGAACTTATGCTAAGCAATACAAGCAACAATGTGATGGCAAGATATATATTACTTCAAGCATGAAGGCTATCACAATGTAAAGTGCATAAGTAAAGAGCTCGGGTATAGAGATAACCGAGGCACGCAGGGACACCGATATTTTACCGAGTTCCTCCCAACATGGAGTACGTCTCATTTGGAGCGGGGATGGTATCAAACCACCAACGCCACAAAAGGCCTCCCTTATTCTCCGGTGAATCTCACCCCAATGGGATCGATCCACGCTTCCACTATCGGTGCACTTGTCGGTGGCAACCGGAACCTCTCACAAGGTTGGGGCACTTCTCCACAACTTAATTGGAGGCTCCCAACAAATGCCACAAAAGGCCACAATGCCACCAAGGCCACAAAATCGTCTAGGGTTCCAAGAACCCAAGAGGGACAAGCTCCAATGAGCAACTCAAACCAAATCCTCCGAGGAGAACTCAAACCGATGCACCAAATGCAAATGGCAAGAACACCACAAATATGCTCAAATCCCTCACTCTCAAGTTCCAACAAAGCTACTAAAGCTATTGGGAAAACAAGAGAGGAGGAATCAAAGAGAGACACAAAATCCCCCAAAATCTAGATCCCCAAAGATACACTCACAAAGAGATGAATCGGTTAGGTCAAAACGTGGATCTAGATCTCCTCTCTCTTCCACTCAAATATGGGCAAGAATCATTGGAGGGGAAGAGATTAGGCTAACTTCAAAATCTAGAGCAAGCGTGGACAAAGGTTAGCCTAATAGATGAGAGAGGAGCAACCGGAAATGAAAACGGGCAAAGGCTTATAAAGAAGGCCCAGAAAATCTAGCCGTTTGGGCAGTTTTTCTGAACGGTCCGGTACTACCGGATTTAACCGGTACTACCGGACCCAAACAAAATGGCAGGAAAAAGAAGGAGCGGCGGCGCGAGAAGCGGGGCGGCGAGGCGTAGCAAAGCGCGGCAGCAAGTTGGCGCAAAGCAACAGCGAAGAGCGGGAGTGGGGCCATGCGGGCGTGCAGGCGACAAAGATCTCGCAGCGAAATGGCGGAGCCTAGTGGCAGCGAGTGGGGTGGCGCGCGCGCGTGAGAGACGAGCGAGCAGGGCAGCGGCACGGGAGCCAGAGCGAGGTGGGTTAACGCGTGGATCAAGATCTGGATCTGAAAAATATCTGGGCCAAATAAAGCGGTCGCCGGTAGTACCGCCCACTAGGCAGTACTACCGCCGGTCGGTAGGATCGTAAAATGGTATCGGGCCGATCAAGATGAGTGGGCTGAACAAAGGTTCGCGTCGGTCTTGGTACCGGACGGCCCAGAAAAATCTTTTTCTTTTCTTTTAGAGAATTGAATTGCAAATATTCAAACGCACATAACTTTTGATTGGTGGCTCCGATTGATCTGATTCCAATTGCGTTGGATAGAGGACAACAAGGGTTTCCAATAATATTGGTTATCACCAAGTGAGAATGTATCAAGTAATATAATGTGAGATACCTCACTTGGTGATACACCGAAAAACCACCATAAATCAAAATCGCAACAAGATATAAAAGAGAGATCCGATTTTGATGAACAAGAGCTTGTTATGGAGATTACCACAAGCTCTAAATCCTCACATGGATAAGACCAAATAGGAACCAAATATGATGATGCAAGTATGCAAAGGTTTGAGCTCTCTCCGAACGATGTAATCGAGTTACTCATACGAGAGCCCCTCTTGATAGTACTACTATCTATCCTAAACCCGGTCTCCTACACACAACAAGAGACCGACAAAAGGGAAAACCTATCAAGATTATACCTTTGCCTTGAGCATTCCACTTGAGCTCGATGTGGACGGTCTTGCCCTTCTCAAGATGGAACGCCTTTCTTAATTCTTCATCATCGACCTCGCATATTGATCTTGCATGACAAATCTTCTTTGCATTTCATCGACCTTGAAGCCAACACATGCTCCAAGCGATGCCAATGGACAAATCCTACAAGTATAACTTAATACACACATTAGTCCATAAATATTGTCATTAATTACCAAAACCACACATGGGGGCCCAACATGTTCTTTCAATAGTCAACTGCTTGAACATTGTTGTGAGATCTTTCCCGACATGTGGACTATTTCATAGAT
This sequence comes from Avena longiglumis, assembly GCA_030063025.1. Classification (NCBI taxonomy): domain Eukaryota; kingdom Viridiplantae; phylum Streptophyta; class Magnoliopsida; order Poales; family Poaceae; genus Avena; species Avena longiglumis. The sequence goes on from CP125977.1 coordinate 483,295,233, forward strand.
GTAAAAACATCCATATCTATTTCTTTATAGATCCAAATACGACTATAAGGTTTTTACACCTTTCTAGAGGGTCTTCCAAGTTCAAAGCTTGATTTCTCGTGTATGGAACTATCACGGATTCTATGGCTTCAAGCCATGTGACGGAGTCAGGGCCCATGATCGCTTCTTTGCGTGTTGTCGGTTCATCATTTTCAGATAATGATCTAACTCTCAAATCTTGGTATTTGATTTTTTACCCGACCTACTTTGTTCAATAGGAACTTAGACCTCCGTGACCACAACCTTTGAGGCACGAGAGCCATGAGCATTGTTGCTGCCTCCGGAACACTTTTCGGTGCTACGCAACTTGCACATATAGCTAAGGTTCTTTTAACTTTATCAAAGTTCTATTGTCCTCCCACTTAATTTTTCATGAAAAATTCCTTCTTAATAAACTTAACATTCTAAGTGACAAACACTTTTGTCTTTGGTGTTTATGGAGGAATACTCAATGGTTATTCGAAATAACATACAAAGACATGTTCATCTGACTTTGGTTGCAAATATCTTTCTTATGCATAGCATACAAATGTTTAAGAAAGGACAACTTGGGTTTTATCCCAAACCATAACTTTATATGGTGTCATTTTAATGGATCATGATGGATCTCTTTTCATTGAAGAAGCGACAGTCTCTAAAGCTTTCAATTTTTAAAGTATAATGGCAGTTTTATAAGTCTCCCACCTTTGATATTACCATGTCAAACAAGGTTTTATTACATATCTCAAACACTCCATACTCATATGGTGTTTCGGGAAACACAAATCCATGGAACGTTTCCTAAAATCTTAGGTGTTATGCTAAACTTGTAACTCAAATATCTTCTTTTATGATCCTATCATAAATTCTTTATTTTCTTGTTACATTGATTTTGCACTTCATCTTGAAAGTCTTCGAACTTTTCAAATGTTCCACACTTCATCCTTATTAAGTAATTATTCATATATTCACTCAAATTTTCGGAGGAAGCATATGAAGTTGAAATCCATTGCTCTTGACTACACATAATGGGCTTCATACATCTATATGTACAAGTTCCAATGATCTAGTATTTCGTTCCCTTATGGCCTATACGGAGTTTTAATTATCTCTAGGAAAGTTTCACAAGCGTCATTTGATCAAAATCAAAAGACTCCAAAATTCCACCCACATGGAGTTTCTTCATGTTTTCTTTCCAATATAATTTGAACGGTGATGTCACTTCTTAAGTGATCTTTCAATCAATTGTCTTTCGACATTTTTAGCACTTGTTTTATGGATGTGATTTCTCCAACGAGATTTGTAAATCATCCATATTTTATGGATTACGGCCATTATTTGAACAACTCTTTTATTCTCATAATACCTTATAAAACAAATCTGGAAGACAAGCTTTGATGTCAACGAGAAACACATCAACACTTTATTTGTTCTCGATGAACATCATCACATATTCTCTTGCTAGTTAGTTAGGCCTTGTAGTTCATGAATTATGTTGTTTCGTATGACAATTCACACCAAAAAATTCAGTATCCAATACTTAAGAACCACATTGTTTAACAAGCAAAGAATATAGCCATAACATGTATATTGTCTATATACATAAGCTGAACAATTCTAGTCTTTTCTTTTTTTCCAAATATTTCTTAGATTTCTCTTTTAGCATTTCCTTTTTCTTTTCAAAAGAATCTATCAACATCAACAGTGGCGCCATATTCATGACACACAGTCCAAAGCGTGTATAGTTAAATACCAATGTCTTTTGGACTTACACTTTGAAGTAGATCACCATCATCAAATGCTTGGTGTTCTTTCAAATTACATTCTTTAGTAATCTTTTAGTGTAGTAAACATTTCAACAACATCAAATATTCATCCTTATCATGGAACTATTCATGATCAAGCTACTTTAGCGTACAACGGTGAATCGCGAGTATAATGTTGCTCTCCAAAACCTTTTGGAGTATTAGAGAGACTAGCGTCTGCAAATTCTCATCAAAATAGGTAGCCCTCGCAAAGCGCCGCGTAGTTGGTAAGCGCGAGGATGCTATTCGGAGATAGGTTCTGAGGTTGAACTCGGTAGTGGCTAAGGACCTCTAAGAATAAGTCGGAGATTGGGAGGGCGACGCCGCGTACCAGTTGTGCTTTGAGGTACACCTTCTCTTCGGCTTGGGGAGAAGGGATGACCTCGCCAGACCAGCCCCTCCGTCGTGGGGAGGTACCCCTCGGCGAGCATCTCCTTGAGATTGCTATTAGCGATATCGGAGCCGCGCCACTCTCCCTTGTGAGAGTTGCCCTCCTCCTCCAGCGGTTCCAGCCCCGCTGGAATATGGTCACCACCGGTGGATTCCACCACCGCGGTGCGTGGCAGCACCAGGCCCTCTGGGGGCACCTGAACGGAGCCTATCGGCTTCGCCGTGGCGTCGCCCGTTGCCGTCATGGATAGGGTTGTGCTGCTGCTCGCCATTGGTGTGGGGAGGAAGATGATTGTGGGACTGGGGAAAGCTAGGGTTTTTCTCGGTGCGCACGAAGAGTTCGAGGAGATGTTCGCTGGAGGAAGAAGATGACGCGAGGAAGAATGCAGTGAAAATATAAAATCTACCACGGTTATAATTTATAGTACTCAGCGTCAAGATTCGTGCAAGTTGATCGGACAATTGCTGCATGGACAACGCATGCACGGAAATTTCGCCATGTTCCCACCACCGCCGCCAACGTTTCGCATCCTTCGCACGAGAAAAACGGCTATGATTGCATTCTCTGCATGTGTGAGTTACAAGGCGTCGCTGACCTATAGTCTACGTTTCTCTAGCTGACACGGGCAGGTGAACCAGCCCATATAAACATTCCAGCATGGACAGATCCAGTCCGGCTACGAGAAGAGTACGATTGAAGATCCCGTAGTTCTCCGACTTGCAAGTTGAAGACGGAGAGCGCTGCAGGGTTCTTGGGAGAACTACAAGATATTGCTTGATGATTTGCCGACATTCATCTAGACGGAGCTTTTAAACTGAAAAGGCAAGACGGCGCAAGATCTCGGAGTTCTCCGGGGGCTATTGTTGGGGATATGCTAAATGGGTATCACCATATCATGTATCTAATTCGGATAACCCGGGTGGACCACCGTTGGTAAGCCCATGGCCTGCTGGACGGCCCAGTTAGATGGATCCAGAAGGGAGGCCCATGCCGGATAAAGGAAGGCTACAGAGGAGTCACCAACGTACCTGGAGCCTTGGAGTGCAATACACGTTAGGCTAGTTGTATACCGTATAGGACTCTGTAACCTGTCCGGCTAGGACTTTTCCTGTAACCCTAGGATCTGGCGACTATATAAGCCGGACCTATGGGAGCCTTTAGGCACAAGTTAGAACAACACAACTCATATCGCGTAGAGCGAACCAATCCCTGTAACTCAGTGTATTGCCATTATAGCAATTTATAGCAGGAGTAGGATCCCGCCACCATCGTGAGATCTGAACCTGGGTAAGCTGTGTTACCTCGTACCCGCCAACCTTCCGCCTTATCCCATGTCTCTAAATATGCTTTGTGAGGACCCCTCCATGGCGTACTCGTAGGCAATACCACAACACTCACCACTAGTTCCTTAGTGCCGGTGACCTTCCCATCCCCTCAATCCCCCGAGGCCAGGCACGCTCAGCGGAGATCTAGCAGCACTACTAGGTTCGCCCTCACGCCGGAGGAGCAGAACGATCCTGCCTGGGATCCGAACAATGTTGAGGCGTGGGACAATTTCTTTGTGTACCATCAGTAGGCACGCCTCAAGGCTTGGTCTACGGCGGAGTACCGAAGCAAGTAGGCCAAGCGCGCGTGTCTCCTCGACATGTTCATATAGAGGGCAACAACGACGGGGCCTGCTACTCGGGCTGGAGCGACGGCGGTGGCGATCCAGGCCAGGGCTACATGACCATGACGCCGCCAAAGCAGGAGCCCAGCGACAACGACAACAACGACGACGACTACGCGGTGGCCATGTACCATCGCCTTGGCCTGGGCGGGCGTGGCCGTGGCCGCCACTAGTTTAACTTTTTTTCTTTCAAGTTATGTGCAAACATGTTTAAACTGCATGTGAAATCGCGAGTAATTTTGTATTTGCATGAATTTTCAAATGTTTGAATTTTTGTATGGGGGGCACGGCTGGGAGCCAGTGCCCCACAAATCTTGAACCCATCCAGCACCCCCCATATGGAAAAAAAAAGACCATGTTGGACGCCATATAGGGGAGGAGTGGAGATGCTCTGAGCGAATCTCCACCGACATGGTCCAAATGGCCCGAACGCGTCTGAACGCTCCACGCGGACCGGTGGACAACTGCGCGTCGGCCTAGCGGCGCGACCCATCTGGACCGACTCATGCGGACCGACCCATCCATGCACCAAATTTGGGCCACGGTTATGACTGTCTAGATAGTGCGCTTGTCCTCCCGCGTCCTACCCTAGTCCGCCCGGGCCCTCTTGCCAATGGCACAAGAGGCACTCTCCTTCCCAAAACCCTTGCCCTCCATATCCGCGGATAGAGCAGGCATAGCCGTTGTCGCTGCCACAGCCCGCTGTCTCCATCGCCCACACAATATCGAGCAGCGTCGCAATCCCCGCGTGTTACCGAAGTTGAGTGTGTCCATCCCACCACCCGGTCGCCTCCTATGTACTGGACACGCGATAGCCTCTAGGGTGCATCGTGCATAACCTTCTCGGTATTTTGTCTGACCGCGCTTGAGGTATGTTCCCTGGTCATTTCTAGGTTATCTCGTCCCTACAGGTGTTGGCATGTCCATTGATGGCCATATACTTTAACATATGGGTAGCAGTCGAAGGGCAATCGAGTTCTTCTACAAGAATTTTGTCGAGTCATCGTCCGAAGAGGAGTCCGACAGTGAGACCGAAGTTCTACTGCAAGCTGCACATATGGTGCACGACCAATACTTCCTGTTGTCGTGTAGAGGTGGCTTGGCAAAGAGGCGCAAAGCCAACCATGAACGCAATCAAGTAGCTGTCTACCTACCCCTTTACAAAGACTACTTCCACCCAACTGATTTGTTCTTCAGATAGAAGGCATTCCGTCGCTGTTATCAGGTGTCTAGGAACCTGTTTTTGGTCATTCTCAATGGGGCGAGGGAGTATGATGACTACTTCGAGGCCAAGTACGATTGTACTGATAAGATTGACTTCTCCTCTTACCAAAAATATTCCACTGCCCTTCAGCAGCTTGCATATGGAGTGCCCGGTGATCTCCTCGATGACTACATGCGCATGAGCGAGTCCACATGTCATGAGGCAATGTACTGGTTTTGTAGCACAATTATTGCGGTGTTTGGCAAAGTTTACCTAAGAGAGCCAAACACCAAAGACACTGCCCGCCTTTTGTCCATCAACGAGAGTAGGGAGTTTCCTGGGATGCTTGGCAGCATCGACTGCATGCATTGGCAGTAGAAGAAATGTCCTTTTGCTTGGCAAGGACAATTCAAAGGGCATGCACAGTGGTGCACCGTCATACTAGAGGTTGTTGCAACATATGATCTATGGATCTGGCACTCCTTTTTTGGCATGACTAGATCAAACAATGATATCAATATGCTACAACGCTCTCTGGTGTTTGTTAGGTGTGAGACCCTGACGCATGGATCAATAGGATTGATAGCATACCCATACTAATAAGTTGCAACTTATTTTCTGGAAGCCCACCTAAAAAGAACTATGAGGTTAAGCATGCTTGGCCTAGAGAAATTTAAGGATGGGTGACCGACCGGGAAGTGGGTACCGGGTGCGCACGAGTGAGGACAGAGTGCGTAGAAAAGACTAGTGTTGGTATGTAGGGTTAGTCTATAGATCATATCGAGCTGCCATGAGTGACACCGCTGGTCCAGAAAGGCCGGGGTGTTACAAAGTGGTACATAGCTATGGACGTGTGCGGGTCAGTGGCGGACATGTGGAGCATGGCGCGTGTGGCCTAGAGTGGACACGGCATGGCACATGTGACGACACTGGACGCATAGACGTGTGCCAATAGGAAATGCTCCTAGCTTGTGGTCGATCGACGAGGGCGTCGATCTTCTAAGGGTGGGTGTATGTGAGACCCTGGTGCATGGCTTAATAAGATTGATAGTATACCCATACTAGCAAGTTGCAACTTCTTTTTCGGAAGCCCATATGAAAAGAACTCCGTGGTTAAGCGTGCTTGTCCTGGAGCAATTTAAGGATGGGTGACTGACCGGGAAGTGGGTACCAGGTGCGCACGAGTGAGGACAAAGTATGTATAAAAGACTAGTGTTGGTCTGTGGGGTTAGTCTACAGATCCTATCGAGCTTCCAGGAGTGATAGCCACTGGTCCAGAGAGGCCGGGGTGTTACATTAGGCTGGCAGAAGGCAATGGACCACATGTTTCCTATGAGATCAATGGCAATCCTTACGAAATGGGTTACTATCTAGCTGACGATATCTATCCCTTCCGGTCCACCTTTGTGAAGACAATTCGCAACCCTGGGATGAGAAATGCAAGAGGTTTGCAAAAGATCAAGAGGGCGCTAGGAAGGATGTGGAGAAAGTATGATAACCTACTAGAACCTAGAGCACAGAGAGGATGTGGGATGTGATGACTGCTTGTGTGATCCTGCACAATATGATTTGTCGAGGACGAGCATGATGGGGATGAATTTGATAATAGCATCTTCGACCAAGGCTGGGATTTTTAGGGGCAGTTGGTTGAGTTAGAGACAGGTCTAGCATCTTGGGAAGATTTCATGCACGTGTATAAAAATTTGCGTCACAGACACACACATGACCGGCTTCAATAAGATTTGATTGAGCATACATGGGGACGTGTGGGAGACCAAAACGATTAATCCCTTATTTGTTTCTTATAATTTGAATGACTTTTGGTTGTTTTTATTGAACCATGTGAGTGTGAATTATTCATATGTAAGCACTATTTTAATTTGATTACCTAATTTAGTTCATTTGCTTATTAAATTGTATTTGTCTATGCAATTTATGCTAAAATGTGTAAGAGATGAAAATTCTGGCCAACGTAGACATATGGCTGGCCGGACAGGCCGAACCATGGTCTAAAATTGTCCGTATCCTAGTCCAAACTGTCGCCTGTTTGGATGGTGCCAGTGCAGATAACATGAGACCTCTTAGTGTAACACCCTCAGAATCGGCCCTATGCAAGTTTTAGCGATTTCCGCCAAACCCGCATAGAAAGATTCAAAGGTGCCAACCAGGCACTTGCGTGCGGGTGGAAAACAAAGTAATAACATTACACAACAGTCCTCGATGGGACCCACAGAACAGATATATATATACAACACGACTCCATGAGTCAAGAATACAGATATACAGAACAAGGATCCAAATCACCTTGAAAACGATAGAGCGTCCAGCTACGGACAAGATGCAAATGGGCTAAGAGCCCTGAAGAATAACCAATGGCGTCCATAACCACCGTGCCAAGCGGAAGGGTAACCCTGCTAACGACGTCGATCTCAAAACCGCTTAAACAAAAGGGTGCGGCAAGGGCAAAGGAAAAGAGAGAGCGGTCAAGATCTTGAGGCCAAGATGCAGCGAGACTAGAATTCGGCGGTCCTCGCCTACATAGGTATGGTGGACTGAAGCGGCAGCGCGGCAAGCACTAAACATCCTATAGAGACTCGACATAACTAGGCTATCAGAGAGGGGTAAGAAAGACCTATTCGGAACCAACCTGATGCTACCATCAGACAAACCCATCCTGGTGTTTCCCCCTCGAGACCAAACGAGGAAGTCAACCGAGGAACTCACACAGTTGGCAGTTTTATTTATTCAGTTATCATTGCAGCAATTACTAGTCAAGTATAGATAATCATCCTGATATAATAAGAAGTGGGCAATTTTATTTAACCGTTCCGTTGTAGTTGCAACACTTACTAGTCAGATACAATTAACATGAGATAACCCAAAACCCAGCAGTTGTTGGTACTTTTATTTAGCCATTCCGTTATAGTTGCAATACTTACTAGTCAGATACAATGGTCGCAAGCGACAACCCAAACAAGCAATTGTTGGCAGTTTTATTTAGCCATTCCATTATAGTAAAGCTGATTACTAGTCATTATAAAGTCAAATTTATAGCACTACTTTAGTTATAGTTGTCTATGATCGAGATACTGTGTTCCAAGTCGTCCATAACCGCGGACACGGCTTTCAGAAAGTTTTACCTGAGGTGCACAAATAGCAACACACACTCGATCAACCTCGGAAAAACCAAATCAAAACCCAACTAGGCTTTCACGACAAAGCAATCACAGATTCGAAATATTTCGAGGGCACCCCATTGAGTACACCATAGAAGTTAGTGACTCAGACAGACTCAAGGTTTGCGCCGGTGGTCAGAAACGACGGGAACCCGAAAATGTGACTGGCTTGTCGATCTGGCGAAAACACTCCGCTTACCTAAGCAGTCGGTGCTCCTCGCACAAACGTAAATAAAGCGATAAAGCATGGCATAAGTAGGATAGTAAATAAAACCTCAAACTAGTTTGTGGCCCCAAGAAATAAGAATGAATCAAGCTCGCTCGGGGTCCCATAATCCTCCGGATGTGGATAGCGAATATTCAAGGAACAGTATCAAGTACTCGGGGTCCTCGGGACACAAGTGGACGATTAACAACCAAATAACATCTATTGCCCACATTGCCTCTGCATTACCTACTTCAATTTTAGTTATTAAACAAGAATTAAAGTCTTGAGCAACTCCAACAATAAACACAAGAATACTCCAACAAGCTGGTACTTGACGACACACAACAAGACTTGAGCAAGCGACTACGCCGCAGTCCAACTATCTACCAAACAACAGGTAATAGGAGGTGTCCAAGGCAATATAAGGCTGCAAGGGATATCACGGGTACGAAAACTAGAGCATCGCAACACAGATAGCAATAGATCAACAGGAGGAAATAAAGACTATAAAAGTAAGATAGGTAGAAAGGGGGAGATGCTCGCCTGAAAACACTGCCGGAGATCATATCCGGAGAACTTGTCGATACTCGCATCAACTCATCGGCCTAATCCGCGAAGAAGCAAACACTAGAAGAAACACCGGATGGACTATTTAATACTACGGTGGAAAATCGGGCATGATGCATGTATGATGTATGACATGGCAAGGTGCGATGCAATTGGGCAATATTAAGTGGAACCAGGGTCCCTACAATCAATTAAACGGTTCAAGTTGTTTAGGTACCCTGCAATTTAAATGTTGTCTTAACATGGCAAAATAAGTTACCGGTTTGCTACACAAATTTAAATGAGGCCCATATAAGACTAGATTTGCCCGCGTATGAGCCCCATATTTAATTATGAGGTGAATCGGCTTAAGGCCCCCAACCCACATGATATGCATGCGAGATGAACAATAATATGCAACAAGTTTTATATAAAGCATTTATTAAAATAGGGGCTCGGGAAAAGGTTCACACATATGGGTTCGGAAGATCTTGGTTCTGGGGGTTCGGGGTTCGGTCTCAGGGTTCGACGGGGAACAGGTGCGGAGCAGGGCTACTGGGTCCGAGATGAAGGGCTTGGCGTTCAGCGTCCTTCGGTTTCATGTCGACGTGCTCGGCGTCCACGATGGAGAACTCGGTGTTCCGGGGAGAAGACCTTGGCGTGTCAAGGGCTCGGCCTTCGGATCCATGTCGGTGCACTCGGTGTTCCGGGTTGGAGATCATGGTGTTCCGGAAGGAGAACTTGTCGTCCTCGTGGCGATCTTGGCGTTCTTCAGGTTCGGGCCCTGGCGCTTCGGATCGGTCTTCAGGGTCTCAGCATCCATGACAAAGGTCTTCGGGTTCAACGGGCTTCAGCAAGGTGCGCTTGCATACTGAATGTCGGATGTCGTTGCAGGCCTGGAGGCGCAAATGTCAGTAGATGCCTCTAACCTTGTGCACGCACATGTGCTCAATCCGGACGGGATCAAACTCCACAAGACTGGCGCGACCACAGCGGCGACTCGGCGACGCCAGCGGCTAAAGAAATTAACCCAGCCACTCAACCAAAAGATGTCGACGGCGATGGCGAATAACTCGATTCGGACCCCGCCAGACGGGTCTGCGGCACAGGAGAGGAGAGCGACGCCGATGAACTTCTCGCAATTAGAGCGGATGATGGGCGGCGCCAGACGCGCTCGAGCGGTCGTGCTGCGAGCAGGGAAGCGGGGAGGAGAGGTCGTCCGGCGGCGCTAGGGGCTCTGGCGGGTCGACTGGCAGCGGTGGGGGTGACGCCGGAGGCGGCGGCGGGAAGCCCTCTGGCGTGGCGCTTGATGGGGAGGTGGGGAGCGGCGAGGATGGCGGAGGAGCCGTCGGGAGGCGCGGCTCCGTGAGGAAGGTGCGGGCTCGGGGCTGCTCAGCGTGGGGATCACGCGGACACGGAGGAGGCGAGGGTCGACGGCCGGAGAGAGCGCCACGAGGAGGCGACAGGCGTGCAGGCTTAGCGGTGGCGGCTGAGCGAAGGACGCGGCGTCGGGGAAGGAGGCCGTGGCGGTTGAAAAGAGCAGTGGCGGAATCGGGGATGCTGTGGTCGGGGTTGCGGGGAGGAGCGGGGTGCTGAGGAGGCTCGTCCGGGAGGGGCACCGCCAGGGTGAGCCGTTCCGGGGAGAGGCCGACGGCGGTGGCTCGGGGACATGAGCGGGAGGCGGAGGGGTTCCTGGCGTGAGGGAGGGAGATAGGGAGGGAATCGCGTTGGGAGAGAGACGGTTGGTGGGATCGGGATTGCCCCAGGTGGTGGGACCGGGCGACGGGAGAGAGGGACATGCGGTTGGTCAGCGGGTCCTGGGATCGGGTGAGGAAGAAGCGGCATGAGGTGGCAGTGTGTGGCGGGGTGGGGCCCAGGGAGTAGGTGGTGTGTGGTGTGTTTGTGTGTGTGGGTGGGGTTGGTGACTGGGAAGGGTGAGGGAGTGAGGTGGCGCGATGAGAGTGGGTGGGGGTTTGGGCCAAGTGACGTGGAGGAAGGGGATTGGCTGGGGTGAGGTGGAAGGCTGGGGAGGATAAGGGTGGGTAGAGTTTTAGGTGGTTTTAGGATTAGATATTTTAGTCTAGGGTATTCTTTTATTTAAAATAAATTTTGTAATTAGTTTTAGATGACTAAAAGATCCGACTGGAACGACGGTTTGGTTTGAACAAAGGGGGAGGGTATTAATATAGAAAACAAAGTAGGTCTTTTAGCAAAATAGTTTTAATCAATTAGATGCATGCTGATGTCATGATGATGCAATGCACAAAAACAACGCGATTTTCTAGTAGTGGTTTTAGCGGGATGCCACACTTAGACACATGTTTTGACTAACGTGGCACACGAACTTATGCCAACTCCAACGTTCCCCGCAACTAGACCCTACGTCTCCGATCCCGTCCTTTCGAACCGAGGCCACGGCCCAATGCACACCCGTAAATCAAGATCTAGCCCCAGACTCGTCCATTTTGGCGCAGTCCGGGCTGAAAGTTGATCTCAGTTTGCGAGGGTTTGGACTGCCCGCGCGCCCGAGCGTTTCCTCATCTGGGCCCGCACGTCATACACACAAAATTACTAATAACTTGCCGATATTACATAAGATCAGCACCCGCGGGTCATACACACAAAAGTACTAATAACATTACATAAAATAGTCTACTAAGCATCAGCCCCGTCCTGGCCGGAGGTTGCATTCTTGGCCGCCTGCGGGCCCGTCGGGCCACCAAGGCTGTGTTATTTGCCTTTGTTGCCTGCCTTTGTGATGGCGTGCGAGGGTCTCCGCCTCCCTCTGCCTGGCCGTGTTGCGGATGCTCGGTTGCGCGTCGTTGTCGCCTCCTATTTGGCGGCGGCCGCCAGCACCTCCTGTTGGGCCGCCTCGGCCACCGCAGCATGCAAGGTGGTCGCGCCCGCCAGCATCTCCGCCACCACCTCTCGTTTGACCGCAGCACACACCTCCTACAACTCCTCATGTTTGGCGGCGGCCTTGGACAAGACGTTGTCCAAGGCCGCGACCTCCGCCGTCTCCTGCGTGTCCTACCGCTGCCGCTCCTCCTCCAGCATAGCCTCAACGACGAACCAGGAGGTCTTCTTGGCCTCCATCGATTCCTTCGCTTCCCGCTTGTCACGGTCCTCGATGGCCGCTACTGCCTCCCTTGCCACCTCCTCATCCTCCAGCCGCAGCCGCTCGGCGGGTTGCCGACTGGCGGCCTTCCTTGCCTTGAATGCCCGGTAAAACTCGCGGACGTACTTCTCTAGGACGTAGTGCGCTGCGTCTGTGCTATCGACTTCACCCTCTGCCTCCTCCTCCTCCGTATCGGCCTCCTCCACCAACTCTCCCATGTCCTCCTCCTCCTTGTCGCCCTCTGAAGATTCATCGACGCCCAAAGGGGAAGGGAAGGGGAAGGGGAAGAAGGGGGTACGTGGCAAGGGCGAACTTGCTGATCTCGGCCTAGGTCACAGGGAGGCTTCTTGGCATGGCGAGGGAGGGGTTGGTGCTCCGTCCCGGCGACCGGCCCCTGTTTATATTTGAGCAGGGGTGCCGGGGGGGAGGGCTCGGCGGGAACAACGAGCGAGAAGGGAGAGCCTGGAGGGAAATGACGCGGCCTAGACGAAAAAGGCCGAGGCCAATGAGCGGGAACTGAAGTCCTGGCAGGAGAATCATCGGCCGCCATTAGCACTAATATTGTTATCAGCTTGAGTTTGATAGCTCCCGCAAACAAAGGGACCCGCATATGGGATAGTTGGTTAGAGGCACATGCCACTGTAACCGGGCTAAGAGCATCTCCACTCGGCTACCCAGGAGGCCGATCCGAACGCCGAATTTCGGTCCGGACGCCGAAAATTGGCCCAGTCGCGTACCCAAGGACCTGTTTTCGTCCGGATTTTGGCGTGTTTTGGTCCGGCCTACCCAGGCCAAACCCAGGATCCTGGTACGCCCTGGGAACGCCGGACGAAGCAAATTTGACGAGTGGACCCGCCTAGTCAGCATATATTCGCCCTTATTTATCCAAAGTTCGTCCATATTCGCCCAAATTTCGCCCATATTCGCCCAAAGTTCGTCCATATAGACCATATTCGTCCAAAGTTCGTCCATGTAGACCATATTCGCCCAAAGTTCGCCCAATATTCGAGCATATTCGTTCAAAGTTCGTCCGTATCGCCCATATTCGTCCAAATTTCGCCCAAAGTTGTCCATATATACCAGATTCGCCCAAAGTTGGTCTGTATCGACCATATTCGCCCAAATTTTGTCCATATAGACCAGATTCGTCCAAAGTTCGCCCAAAATTCGGGCATATTCGCCCAAAGTTGGTCCGTATCGACCATATTCGCCCAAATTTCTCCCATATAGACCAGATTCGCCCAAAATTCGGTCATATTTGCTCAAAGTTCGTCGGTATCGCCCATATTCGTCCATAGTTTATCCATATCGTCCATATTCGTCCATATCGTCCATATTCGTCCAAAGTTTACCAAAATTGTTAAATTTTAGCTAAACGTAAAAACTCTACTGGGTACTGCGAGTGAAAAACTGCGGTGCAAACGGATCCTGGATGTGTGAAATGCAGGGACCGTGCCTTTGACAGCCAGACATATACGCCCGTCCTGTAGGCGTGCGACAGCGCATAGGCCAAGGGTGGCCCTGGACGTTGGTGCAGCTGTTGTGCTGTGCCAGTACACACCTCGGGTTCTCTGCCACAACGGGTCCCCCTGTTCAGTTACATGCATCACTGCTGGGCAACACAACAAACAAAGTTGCAGTTTCGGCCACAGGCTGGCACGAGGCGTGGCCGCGTAGGGGCAGCGTCCGGCAAAAGGAAAAACATGGCCATGGCCCCCTCGCGCTGCAGAGTTTCACATGCCACCGGGGGCCCAGGCCCTCGCCGCCAATTCTACCCACGTCTCTCCGACCGCTTATTCGTTCTTTCACTGCAGCTGGTCCCAGAAATCGTGGCGCTCCCACATGTCAAACGGTAGCGGGTGGTCGTTCGGGGTACCGGCCGCGGACGGGGCCCTGGCAAATCTGTCCCCACGAATCCCGCGCACAGAGATCCTCCGCTGCGCCTGGGATCAAACTGCAGCTCGGGCCCGCGGGTCATGGAGCGCTACCCGGCCAGCTATTTTTTTTATCCCCGATCACTAATTATTCTCGCCTCGGTTACCATTCTGCCTTGCTCGTGTCGTGCCACTATATAGCCGCCGCGCGCACGTTGGCAGCATTCCCGAGCCCGAGATTTAAGGGAGAGAGGAAATCGACAGCGAGCCAGTGCTCCTCCTCCTCCTCCTCCTCGCCTCCGGTGGGTGTGGTCCTCCTCGCAGTACCAGCGGTGGGCGAGGAGAGGAGGCCAGAGGTCCAGCGAAGGGAAGAAATGGCGGCGGGGTGGACCTCCCTGGGCCTGGTGGCGGTGGCCGTGCTGGTGGTGGGCATCGCAATGCCGGCCTCCGCCGCCGTTCAGCCGCCCGCGCCCGCTCCCTCCAGCGACGGTGAGAAACCCAGTCCCCGCACCGCACACACCCTGCTGTTTTCCGGCATTGGCTGGCGCGTGGGGCCCCTGGCGGCGCCTCGCTTTCACTGCCACCCGTTTCGCATCCTGATTTCTTCTCGTGAAACCGTCTGCCTCGTTCGTGGCAGCGTATTTAGACTACTACAGATTAATTTCCCTTTAGGTGCATTGATCTCTGCTTCTTCAAAGCCGCGTTCTTAGGGGCCTCCTGGTGTCATCATAGTATAATCTGTTTTCATTTTTTTTCCTTTGCTGCGAAATTACACACATCTTGAATTTTCCGTTGTCTAGTTCGTCTTGCCTATCATGTAACAGACTGTTTCCTAGCAGGAGCATTATCACGCGGATAGAACTTCTCAACTGAATCACACAGCATGCTATTTTTTCTTCTTCATGTTTTTTTTTCTAGAATTCATTATATTTTATACCAGCACTTCGAAGCTGCAGCTTTGACGGTCTAATCATGCTTGACATCACTTACTTGTACATCTCAATTTGGTACAGACGTAGACATCTGTTTACAAACTGCAACCCCTGCTTATCGGATTGTGCCGAATAAGTCAAATGAGTAGCAGCGTTAGTTTGCATATCTTGATTAAAAAATGTGGTTGGTTGCTTCTTTAGTTGCGCAAAATTATTGTGCCTGCAGCTTTGGTGGTCTAGTGATACTTGTCATCTCTTACTTGTATATGTCGATTTGGTAGTGCGTAGACATCTGCTTACAACTGCAATCCTGCTTATCTGATTTGTGCCGAGTGAGTCAATATCTAGCAGCGTTAGTTTGCAGTATCTTGATAAAAGAAAACTGTGGTTGCAGTTCGTCTTTTATTGCTTCTTTAGTTGTGCAAAATTAATTTGATTTTGCGCAGTACTTGACTGAAAAAGCTCAGTTTTATTGGTATGCTTGTTGCTGGGAACTGTCTCAGTCAGGTTTCTGGGACTTGTTTGGTATTTGCCAAGTGTTTAACTCATGTTTCACACAATATATTCTCAGTAACATGATGAGACGGAATGTTTAAGCCATTCTTTGTACAAGATAAGTGCGTGAATCGGCATTTCAGTGATGGGCACATATGCTTCGTATGATTGATAACCACATTGCAGGGGCGTTTGCTGTCCATCTGTCAAGAACCTAGTTTTTCTCCTTTCTGGTGTACTAGCTGAGTCCGTTTGCACTTCTCTTTCACCTGTACTACTAGTACCCTTGGTCTGGTTCCTTGAGTAGCTTCCACTGAAATACATGATACCTGGCAGCTGCTGGTTTACACTTCTATTGCAAGGGTGTCGAGAATTATGCTTTTCTTGAAAGCGACTTGAAATTCTAGAAGTAAATGTCTGCATACAGTACATTTCATGTCCTCCTGTTTTAAGGCAAACATTTATGTTTCTTCAATGTGAGCCCATTATGACAAACCAGAAATTTTAGACATCCATTTGATTTGAGCTCCTGTTCTTATTCAATTGGCAGATGGCTGTTGAACTCAAATAAATTGTTCTTTAAAATCTTGGTGAAGTTTCAAACTTGCCTGGAAACTTTTTGAGTTCCATTTCCAGGCATACACAACTATTTATGTGTCTTGAATTATCTTTCACCAGGACCATCTAGATGTTTGTGTGGCTGAACTGTTTTACATTCAAGCCTCTTGATTTCAAAGCTATTGAAACTTTAAACAGACAGTCCATTCTGTTCCCTTTAATTTGTTTTTGCTTCTTCTGAGAAACTTAGACTAATCCCTGCATCTCTGTCGATAATCTGTTCACGCAGGCACGTCGATTGACCAGGGGATCGCATACGTGCTGATGCTGGTGGCCCTCGTGCTCACCTACCTCATCCACCCATTGGACGTTTCCTCTCCATACAGGCTCTTCTAATCATAATTCCGGTTGTATCAGTAGAGCTAGCTAGCTATGCGAGGGCATGATGATGATTTAGGAAAGGGTGCGTTATTCTATTTTTGTATGTGCGTCAGATGGCTATGGACATGTTTGGTGGTGGCATGATTCTGCCATTATGTGAGTGTTTTGCTATTCAGTTCACGCTAATGTATATGTATTTCATTGCTCTGTGATACTTGCCATGTGCTGTGATGTGTAGTAGGCCAGGTTTTGCAAGTTGCATTGCACCTACTAACCATGTGGATGCTTGTCCAACCCCTGACATGGCGATCTCTTGTGGTCCAAATCGTCCACCCCAGAATCAGTCAAATTTGAATTATGTTTTATTTTTTCTCTTTGTAGTTCTGGAGTATTTCACTTCTCTAGCCTGACCACGCTTTGCTATTGGGGAGTGCCTATGTCTCTGTTGACCGTTGACCGTGAATTAACTAGTTTTCACCTTTTGTTTATAGCAATCTAAAAAATATTCACCGTGGTGAAATGTTTTTTTTTGTTGTGAATCAATCGTGGTGAAATGTTAATCCAATGTACTCCCTCCGACCCATATTAGTTGACTTGGGTTTGTCAAAATTTGGATAAATCTTTTTTTTTTGAAAGGAGCATATATTAATATCAGATGATACCAATTACACCCAGCCTCTCCAACAACGCATTGCCCAAGCGGCCACACGGATACACACAGCAAAAAAAAAGAATTACAAAAAAGAAAAGCCCCGCTACAGTGACTCATTTATTGAAACAACAATACTACCATCACCAAGACAGCACCAGAAGTCCAGCTTTTCCAAAAACGACGCCTCCAGAAGGGAACAGTGCACAAACTCCGTTATCGCCCGATCAAAGATCTAGTTTTTCACCCTGAAAAAAGTCCGCGCTCTCAACACAATACCTTCAACAAGGCCATTTCCAATCACAACCAATTAAGGCCAGACCCTGGGTTTTCACCCTGAGAGGTAGGACCATGAACCTCTCTTGTGCAGTCGCCCCAACTTGTATGCCACTGCTCCAATTCACAAGTCACCTAGCCAATTCCTCATCACCACCCAGACTCGAACCACCATTGTCTGTCCTCAGATCTCGGTCTTCATGACTTTCTCCGTCAGCACCATGGAACGAGAACATGCCCCATGATAATTGAAGGGTTTCGCGACATAGTAAATCAAAATTTTCTACGGATGCGAACAGAGGGAAAGCCAAGATCTAATCTAGGAGATGCAATCAACGAGAGAGATTGGATTAGATCTTCATACCCTTGAAGATTCGCATGTTGAACGCTCGGAACATGGGTGATGTAGTCGTACTCGCTTCTCCTCCTCGATCCGATCCGATCTAGCACCACAAGTGGCGGTGCCTCCGTGAGATGCACACGGCAAAGACTCGACGCCTCCTCCTTCCTCGGACCAGCAAGTATGGTGGAGAGATAGATTGGATCTACAACACGGCGTGGTGTATATGGTGGAGAATTTCTGAGCAGGCTTCGCCACAAACAATGGGAGGAGAGAGAAAGCTAGCAAGGCGGCTAGGGTTTGGAGGAGAGGTGTGGGGGTGCGCCCACCCTCTTTATATAGAGGGGGACGCAGCCCCAGCCTCCAAGCCCAAAGGATAAGGAGTGGGGCATGGACTCTCCTCTTCTAGAAACCCTATCTCTAGTTTAAACGATTTAAACTCTCTAGGATCGGCTGGGCCGTATGGGGCCTTGTGCCCTTGGCCCAATGCGGCCAGGACACTCCCTCATAGGCCCATGCCCCCTCCCGGAAGGTGGGGCCACGTTTGTCCCCTTCCGGAAGGTTCTAGAAGCTTCCGACAATACCGATTAACCCTAACAATTCCGAACTCCAAAAACTGCACTGCCTTATATGAATCTTATTCTCCGGACCATTCCGGAACCTCTCGTGATGTCCCGGATCCCATCCGAGACTCCGAACAAAAATTCATAAACCAATTATCCAATCTATCCTAGCGTCAAGACACGTTAAGTGTGTGACCCTGCGGATTCGAGAATATGCAGACATGATCTTCTATCAATAATCAACAGCGGGGTCTGGGCACCCATATTGACTCCCACACATTCATCGATGATCATATCGGATGAACCACGATGTCAGGATTCAAACAATCCCATATATATATTCCCTTCGTCTCGCGATATTTTACTTGCCCGAGATTCGATCGTCGATGTCTTGTCATACCTAGTTCAATCTCGTTCACGCAAGTACTTTACTCGTTCGTAATCCGATATCACTTTGTGATTAACTCCTTAACCACATGCTTGCAAGCGGTGTTGATATCGACACGAGTGGGCCCGAAGTATATCTCTCCGACTTGGGAGGGACAAATTCCATCTCGATACATACAACCCAACAGATACTTTCCGATCACCTGAGAGACACCTTTATGATCACCCTCTCATAGGATGATGTTTGATGACCTCAAAGCTTTCTTCCGATACCAGGGAGTTGTATTATCTCATGGTCTAAGGAATACAATATTTGACATAGGAAAAGCTTCGCAAAGATGAACACGATGATACGATCTAATTGCTTCGCTTAGTTTGGGTCTGTCCATCATATCATTCTCCAATGATATGATCTCATTATCAATTGACAACTCATGTCTATGGTTAGGAAACCTTAACCATCATTGATCAATGAGCTAGTCCTTAGAGGCGTACTAGGGACACGGTGTTGTTCACAAACCACACAAGTATTAAAGTTTCCGCTTAATACAATTCTAGCATGGAATATAAACTTTATCATGAACAAGAATTATAATAATAACATCTTTATTATTGCCTCTAGGGCATAATTCCAACAATAATAACAACCAACAAAGCTTCGAAGCACACCCTCTGAAACCAAACGGTCAGGATAAAACATGGGTGCGTACGGCCGAATTCAATCCTTCTAGCAAACTCACAGCATGATAGCACTTATGGAGTTCGCCATGAGCCTTCCGAACACGACGTAAACCAGATCAATGGAGACCAACATCCGGCAGATCATCGTCTTGGCTTGAGAGGGATCCAGGACCACCTCCTTTATTGAAACCGAGCCAGCAGCCCCCACGCCACACGTCGGAAACTAGCAGGATTCGTCGCAAGACGACAAGACCACCCGGCCGACCATTCCGACAGAGAAGGAGGCCACCACCGTCATGCCGGGGGCAGATGCCCCAAGCGCCCTAGTGTCACGAACAAGGCCCGGGTCGCCTAGGTGCCGGCGTCGAGGCCAACGTACGGGACAGATCGCGGCTAGGCCTAGATCCCCACTGTCGCCTACAGCCATCTGGGCCGAGGATCACCCGCCGCCGCTCGCCGCAATACCACCGCCAAACCAGCCGGGACGAACACCGCCGCTTTGCTGCAAGATCGCGATCAGGGACGCCGCTGCCGCCACGGCCCTAGGTCTTTGCCTGGCGACGATCCAGGCGGCGGCGGGGAGGAGAGACCACGGGAGGGAGGGCTCGGCGGGGAGGGGAGGCCGCCCGGCGCGGCACGCCGCCGCCGCGTGGGTGCGGGAGGAGGAGGGGTCGGGAGGAGGAGGAGGGGCCGGGAGTACGTACATACAAATATTGTCTAGATTCATCCAAATCTAGACAAATTTGAGTTAACTAATATGGGTCGGAGGGAGTAAAAAATATAGTATTGCCTCAGTAGACCAAGACTTATTTTCCAGTGACCTTCGCACCATTGTTCATATTTTCTAAAAGGTTCATGATGTTGTAATAATTTGCCCAACTGGCTCAAAAATGATTGTTTGTTCCCAGAGTTAAAAAAAATTTTTTTTGGCACATATCTCAACATTGAATCTACGGTTCTTGGCATCTGCTGAAAACTAAGAAATTTTCCAGCCACGGCATTGGATCGACGGTCCTTAGCCTTGTCTAGGAACCAAGTATTATTTTAAAATTAACAAAATCTTTATTATTATTGTGCTCTCAAAGAATTTTAGATGAAGCTACTTTTGTGAGGTGTTATGGGCTTCCACCCCTCTTGGCAGCTAGTGTAAACGTTTCAGTTGGGAGATTGGTGCAAAGTGCCAAAATTTTCAAACAAGTTGGATGGCATGTCAAAAGATTCACAAGAACATTTAGTTGTTTCGACAATATGAACGCAAGATTCATTATCATGTCATAAAATTTCAACTCCATATTTGATTTACGCATCAATAAAACTAATGACAACTTTTTATGTGTATGGTCGGATTTTGGCATTACAAATCACTGGAGCAGCAACGACATGGGCATTTTGGCCTTCCCCATGATGATGGACTGGAGCAGAGGAGTGAGGTCGAGCTATGTCATTTTCTCTGCATGCCAACTCCTCTTGGACAGTGCACATCTGGCATAAAAACTGAAACCTGCAGCTTCTTCTCATGCCACCACAGAAGGACTGGGTGAAGTGCCGGCAAAATGGACGAAAATAACCCAAAAAATAACAATTTCACGAAATAAACTCTGGCCAGAAGGATTTCACTGGAACTAACCCTTTTTGCAACGCCACACAGCGTGGCGCAAGACTCAAGAGCGGCGCCACTAGACTGGCGCCAGACTGCCAGTGGAGCCTGCTGGGCGGTCCCGATAGTGCGGCGCCTTGTAGCTTGGCGCCGCACTGTGTAGTGCGGCGCCGTTGCGCCTGGCGCCGCACTTTAGGTCATGTACCAGCGCGCGAGCCAGCCCTCCCAGACCCATCTCATTCCTCTCCCAGGCTCGAACAGACGGCGGCGGCGGCGGCTCTTCTCCCCCCTCCACCTTCTCCCTCCTAGTGTCCAAATCGGAAGCCTCTCTCCGTGGAGTTCGATCCCCCCAAGTGCCTTGAGGTATTCTTCCCCTTCATCTTTGATTTGACCCATTAATTTCTTGTTTTTGGTCCATATCTTGTAAACCCTAGTTTGTTTTGTAAGATGCATGGTAGAATGTTCTTGTATTGGCATATGTGTTGGTATTGTGTTAATGTTATCATGGGTATCTATTAAGTGTGTTGACCATGGTATTGTTGTTGTGATTATGTTAGGCATGGCAAGAATTGTTCATGTTCACCATGTAGACAAGGATGCTTTTTTGAGAGGTAACATAGAACCGGACCCGGACGAGCTCGATTTGGTGTTTGAGCGTACTCCAACATATGCCGAGGTCTTGGAGCAATTGAGGATTGAATTGAAATGGATGGACCCAAAGGATGATATTGAGTTGGAGGGAAGACATAATGTTGGCTTGGGAATGCATGTCCGTTGGAAGACCATGCGTATCTTCTCCGAGGCCCGTTGGCTTGCATACAAGGAGGTGGTGGCCTAATCACTAGACAAGGCTCTTGAGCTATTTGCCACCAAGAAAGTTGGTAGTTCATTGTCTTTGGACTTAAACCGTATGGCATCCCCATTGCGTACTATGAGTCCTCCACCCGTAGACCAAGAGCTAAGGCGTGAACCTCCTTGACCCAAACATTGAGCCCGATTTCAAGACACCAAGATGATGATTGTGGGGTGAAGATGAAGATGACAATGATGATGTTGAACTCCACGACAACAATATTGGAGATTTAGAGAAATATATCACACAAGATGACATGGACCATGACCTCCGTATTCTCGAGGCTATGCATCCGACTGATGATGATGGTCCCAAGAAGAAATTGACGAGGATGGGTTCACGGCTAGAGAGGCGAAATCCACCATACCGTATTGGGTCGGGACCATCGGGTGCCTTTGTTTCGTGATCTCGGCCTCATGGATGAAGCCACGGTTGATGGTGGCAAAGGCATTGTGCTCGGACCAAGGACAAGTTCTTACCGGATGGCAATGAAGTGAATAGTGGCTTTTGCAAAGGATCAAGGTTCAGGACCTTGTTGGAATTTAAGCAATGGATAAAGGACTTCGGTGAAGCATCATCCTCCTTACACGGTCGTGCACTCGGACATCAAGAAGTTACACGGTGAAGTGCGAGGTGGAAGGATGTCCTTGGATAGTGCGTGCAAGACCATTCAAGGGAGGTCTGAATGGCACATATCTAGTTGCGTATCAACTCACATGTGCCGAGGCCGGTGTTGGATGGGAAGGATGCGAAGAACGAGCACCGCAACTCACCTCCGAGTTCCTCGCTTATAGGCTTTCCAATGACATCGCGTCGTTTCCAATAATGACCATCAAGCAGGTCAAAGAGTTTGTGAAAGCCCTCTTTCACTACGAGGTGAAGTACAGGAAGGCATGGAAGGCTAAGCAAGCCGCATTCAAGATGTTGTACGGTGATTGGGAGGAATCTTATAACCGAATCCCAAGGTTGTTGTTAGCGATGGCCAATGCTAACCCCGGCATGGTTCATGTGGTTGAACCTTATGGGAACAAGACAAGGGTTGTGAACGGGAAAACCGTGCGAGTATTTGGCCGTGCATTTTGGGGTTTTGAGCAATGTGTTCGGGCTTTTGAACATTGTAGACCGGTCATCTCTGTTGATGGCACCTTTATGACCGGAAAATTCAAAGGCACTATCTTGATTGCAATAGCCAATGACGCGAACAACCGGTTGATTCCTTTGGCGTTTGCTTTGGTGGAGGCAGAAAGCAATGATAATTGGGAGTGGTTCTTCTATCTTTTGAGAACCAAGATATTAACCCCTCAAAGGGAGATATGTGTCATCTCTGACCGTCATCAAGGAATTCTCAATGCTGTGATGATTGATATTCCCGGCCATGCTCCATTGCACCATCGTTGGTGCATGAGACACTTTTGTTCAAACTTCTATAGGGCATGCAAGAGCAAGGATTTGTCCGATGATCTACAGGATTGTTGCCTCGCTTTCACGGAACGTCGTTTCTCTAACTTGTACAACAAATTGCTAGTCAACAAAGAACTCAATGCCGGTGGTCGCGAGTGGCTCAATAGGAACATTGAACATATGGGAAAGTGGGCACGAGCTTTTGATGACGGTGGCCGGAGGTATGGCCAAATGACAAGCAACATGGCAGAGGCATTTAACAAGTTGCTAAAAGGTGTCCGTGCATTGCCCGTCACGACAATAGTCCGATATACATTCGACATGATGAATGAGTATTTTCTGAAATACTCACATGAAACGGACCGACATATTGCGGGGGACAACAAGAACAATTACAAATACAAGTTCCCTCCGAAGGTTGACGATTGGATGCAATTTCAGACAAGGAAAGCGGATTCCCAAGTTGTCACGGAATATGACAATGACGAGCTAATTTACCAAGTTACGGAGCCCGGAGGTACAACGGCTGATGGTGTCCAACACGGAGGCCGAGCTTTCAAGGTCTCGCTCAAGACCTGTGAGTGCACATGTGGAAGGCCATCATTGCTTCATCTTGCGTGCTCGCACTTGCTCGTGTCATCTCTCAGTTTACATTTGGATTACAATAATCCGCTCACGGTGCGAGAGGCTGAGTTCTCTATTGAGACTACTAAGAAGACATGGGCTCCTAGATTTCATCCATACCTGGACCAATCACAATGGCCGGATTACCATGGAATTCAACTATGGCCCGATCCGAAATGGAAGGTTGTTGGACGTGGAAGACGCAAGACAAAGCGTTTTAGGAGCGACATGGACGGATGGGGACGTGGTGGTGGTCGGGAATCGGGCAACGACCAATTCCAAGAGCCTCGTGATAGAGCCCGGTGTGGAACATGCAATGGTGAAGGGCACAATGCAAGAAAGTGTTCTCAAAGGAAAAGAGCAAAAGGAAGTAGTAGCCAACCAAGTAGTAGCCAACAAGCTCCAAGTCAACCAAGTGGTAGCCAACAAGCTCCAAGCCAACCAAGTGGTAGCCAACAAGCTCCAAGCCAACCAAGGACTAGCCAACCAAGTGGTAGCCAACCTAGGACTAGCCAACATGCTCCAAGCCAACCAAGGACTAATGTGGCATCCCGCAAAACCACTACTAGAAAAATCGCGTTGAATTTGTGCATTGCATCGTCATCCTCATGCATTGTTCGCATAAAACCATGTTTGCAAAGCCGTGTTGTTTTCTAAACGCCCCTCGTTATTCAAACATCAAAATCGGGTCCCCGGAATATTTTGTTTTGGCCGCTATCGGTTTGCATATGGGCCGTTTAAAACAAATAAAAAGTTCAATTATTTTTAGTAGGGGCAGTCGAACGGGCCAACCCGACCCGAACGACCACCCCTGTTTTTAAAACGGTCCAGCTGCACCCGCCCTCCTAAATCCTATTCCCACCTAAAACCCTACCCACACACACCTCCACATCACCCCACCCAATCCCTGGACGCCACCTCATCTACCCTCACCCTCTCATCCTATCACCATGCGCCACCTAGCCCCCAGTCTCTCTCCCCTTTTTCCTCTCTCTCTCACCCTCTCAGCTCACCCCCACGCGCCCATCTACACTCACCAGACCAACCTCCCCTGACCGCTGGGGCCCCCACCCCTCTGGGCCACCCAGCCAAGACTGTCTGCCCGCCACGCCTCCCAGCCTCCCACCTTCCCCACAGGACCCCTGGCCCCACCTTCCGCCCCCGCCGCGTTTCCGCCTCCCCAGCCAACCTCCTCCCGCGACCCGGCCCCACCATCTTCTCCTCCTCCCACCATCCTCTCCCAACCGCTTGCCAGTCCCTCGTCGCCAGGTGTTCCTCACGGCCGGCCTCAACGCTGACGCGCCCACGCCAGCCTGCCTGGCTCAAGAAGATCCCTCGACGCTGCCGCCTCTCCCCGCCTCCTCCGCCTCACCTCGCCTGCCGCTGTGCCTCGCGCCGCTTCAGCGCCACCGCTTTCTCCGCGCCCGCTGCTGCTCGCGGCCCCGAGCGCAGACACTGCCGCCGGACCCGCCTCATGCCACCGCTGCACCGCCAATCCTCCTCCTCCCGGCCGCTCGCCATGCCACTTCGCACGCAGTCGTCCCGCGGAGCCGCCCGCCTCCGCCTGCTCACCGGGCTTGCCGCCACCTGCCGTTGCGTTCTTCCGCCTCCGGAGTCGCCCAGCTGCCGCCAAGCCTCCCGAGCCTCACTGGCGGTGCACCGCCTTTGTCGCCGTCATCGCCGGGCTGGTCCCGCTTGTCGGTCGCCGAGCCAACCCTGCCCCCATTGCACCGCCTCGGCCCTCGCTGCCTCCTCCGGAAGAATCCTCCGAGCGAGCCCGCTCCGGATCTGCCCGAAAGCGCTCGCCGTCGGCCGCCAAGGTCGCCTGCCCGCCCAGGTGCTCGTGCGTGTTTGCATTGGTGCTTGTGTGTGCTGTACCAAGACCCGTCCCCGAAGGCCCCCAACAGGAACCACAGGAGCTGCATCAAGGACGCGTCATGGTTTCGGTGGAACCCTCAAGTGCAAGTCCGCCTCACGAACCCCGGAGACCAAGCCTCGACACCCCGAACCCGAGCGCCAAGGCCCGACCCTGAAGATCGCCAAGAACGCCCCCGGTACCGGACAAGTTCGCCATCGATCTCGAGGACGCCTACACGAGACGACAAGACCCCCACACCGACGCCGAGACCCCTGAACCCCGAGTCTCCGAACCGAAGGTCGATCTGAAGCGCCAGGACCTAAACCTGCAGAATGCCAAGATCGCCGAGAACGCCAAGTGTTTCACCCCGGACACCGAGCGCCAAGATCGCCACCGGAACAACAAGCACTTCGCCGCGGAGCGCCAAGTTCTCCCTCCCGGATACCAAGACCGCCTCGATGGCGTGGACCCGACAAGACCCTCGCAACGGCAAGACCGACCCCGTGGACCCGACAAGACCTACGCGACGATAAGAACGGCTCCGACCCGGAAGAATCCGACGCGCCCCGACACTGACCCAAGTTCTGCCCCCGGACATCGAGACCCCGATGCGACAAGATCTGCCCCGTGACCGAGAACGCTTCCGTCGAACCCTGGATCCCGAGACCGGAACCCTGAGACCGACCCCGAACCCCGGAACCCAAGATCGTCGAGCCCCCTCTAATGTGTGACCCCTTTTCCTCGAACCCTATTTTATAACATATCAATTTGTTGCATATTAAATTGTCATTCCCGCATGCATAGCATTGGTTTGGGGGCCTTATGCCGATTCACCTAATAATTAAATATGGGGCCCATATGCAGGCAAATCTAGTCTCATATTGGCCTCATTTAAACTTGTGTAGCGAACCGGTATCTTATCTCGCCTTGTTATAACAACATTTAATTTGCGGGGTAATTAAATAACTTGAACAATATAATCAGTTGTCGGGACCCCGGTTCCGCTTAACCTTGACCTAATTGCATTGCACCTTGCCATGTCATGCATCATACATGCATCACGCCGATCTTCTGCCGTTGTATTAAATAGTGCATCCGGTGCTTCTTCTAGTGTTTTGCTTCTTCGCGGATAAGGCTGTTGAGTTGATGTGAGCTTCGCCCCGATCTTCGGTTGAACCCTTCGACAATGTTTTCAGGCGAGCACCTCCCCCTTTATACCTATCTTACTTTGCTAGTATTTACTTCCCTCCTGTTGATCTTTGCTATCTGTGTTGCGATGCTCTAGATTTCGTACCCGTGATATCCCTTGCAGCCATATATAGCCTTGGACACATCCTATTACCTGTTGTTTGGTAGATAGTTGGACCCGCGTGTCGTAGTCGCTTGCTCTAGTGTTTGGCTTGTCATCAAGTACCACAGTTGTTGGAGAATTTCCGCATGTTGACGTTGGAGATGAACATGGTTTTACTTATTGATCACTTTAATTCCTGTTTAACAACTAAAATTGAATTAAGCAGAGGCATCGGTGGGTGATAGGTAAGATTTGGTTTCCGACCGCCCACTTGTGTCCCGTAGGACCCGAGTTCTTGACACCTGTTCCGAGATCGAGCGCTAACCACAATGGGGAGATATGGGCCCCCATTGATAATTACCGATTTCAAAGTATTGTCTGGGGCCACAACTAGTTTGAGGTTTTATTTACTATCCTGTACTTATGCCATGCTACGTATTTAAATTGTGCGAGGTACTTTCGCATCGCTTAGGAAGCGGAGTGATTACGCTGGTATCGGCGGTCCCGTTTGGGGGCATACCGTCACATACCATTGGCGCAACCCTAAGTCCGTCTCGAGACCGCCGACTTCTATGGGTGTACTTAGTGGGTGGCCCCGATTGCTTGCTTTGGGTCTGGGAACGTCGTGACTTAGGCCCCGCCGACATACCGATGGGTGTATGTTAACTGATCTGGCAAAGAGGGTCGAAGTGCCTGTGGATACTTTGGTGCACCCCTGCAGGGTTAAATCTTTTCGAGAAGCCGTGTCCGCGGTTATGGACGACTTGGAGCACAGTGTCTGATCATAGACAACTATAACTAAAGTTTACTGTTTTAAAATTAACTTGTTTCCGATATGATTAGTAATCCGCTTCACTACAACGGAATGGCTAAGTAAAAGTATCAACGACTGCTGGGTTTTGGGTTATCTCATGATACTTGTATCTGACTAGTAAGTGTTGCCACTATAACAGAGTGATTAACTAAAAATGCCCACTGCTTACTTTATCAGAATGATTATCTAAACCTGACTAGTAAAGTGCCGCAACTATAACTGAATAAGTAAAACTGCCAACTGTGTGAGTTCCTCGGTTGACTTCCTCGTTTGGTTACGAGGGGGAAACGCCAGGATGGGTTTGTTTGATGATAGTCTCAGGTTGGATCCGAATAGGTCTTTCTCACCCCTCTCTGATAGCCGCCAGTTGTATCGAGTCTCTATAGGTTGTTTAGTGCATGATGCCGCTGCCCGCCCACCATACCTATGTAGGCGAGGACCGCCGATTCTAGCCTCGCCGTGTCTTGGCCTCGATCGACGCTCCTTCTTTTCCTTTGCCCTTTGTCGGCACCCTTTTGTTTAAGCAGGTTTGAGATCGACGTTAGCGTGGTTACCCTTCCGGCTTGGCCCGGGGTTATGGACGCCATTGGTTATTCTTCGTGGCTCTTAGCCCCATTTGCATCTTGTCCAATGGACGCCTATCGCTTTCAAGGTGATTTGGATCTTTGTACCGTATATCTGTATTCTTGACTCTTTGAGTCATTTTGTATATATCTGCTCATGGGTCCCATCGAGGACTGTTGTGTAATGTTATTACTTTGTTTTTCCACCCGCACGAAAGTGCCTGGTGGGCACCTTCGAATCGTTTCTATGCGGGTTTGGCGAGTTTCGCTAAAACTTGCATAGGGCCGATTCTGAGGGTGTTACAACTAACCAACAAGCTCCCAGACAACAAAGAGGTCGACAACTTGGGCTACGAAGAGGAAGAGGGCGTGGTGGATTTAATCCCGCTAGTATGATAGGTTACTTAGCCGGACCAAACCCGTATGCTCGTAGGTATGTTCACATTTATGCATATTTTACTATCATTCATGTTTATTGGGTTAAATGCATCCTTTACTAACTTGCCCCTTTTATTCTTATAATAGGTATGGCGACTCAAGCCAACAAGGCCAATGATGGGGAAGGCGTGAACTACTCGAAGATCTGGGCGGATGCTATGGAGGTGGTGGCGAAGAGAAAGGAGGCCGAGGAAGAGAGGAAGAGGAAGGAGGCCGAGGAAGAGAGGAAGAGGAAGGAAGCTGAGGAAGAGAAGCGGAGGAAGGCATTCGAAGAGGTAGTTCAACTTGCTCGCCGCAAGATAGAGGAGGAAGAGAATCGCCGCGCTAAGGAGTCTCGGGATGCCGAGAGGGAAAGGCTGCGTCAAGGGGCATGTCGTTCCATGGAGGAAGAGGAAGAGAAGAAGAGAAAGGGAAAAGGGCCTATGTTCTAGACTTTGAGTATGTAACCGGGAGTCATGGACTTGTATGTGTCAAGATTTGCTCGAGAACCTTGTTATCTCATGAACTCGTGTTATTTCATGAAGACTTTAAGGGCAAGAAACTTGTGTTGTTTCGTATGTGTCAACAAACTTGTATTTTCCCTCGAAAGAAAAACGATGAAATCTGGGCAGAAGATCTTCAAAGTCTTGGCGCCATCGCCAGGCGCCAAGCATGCACTAGAAAATAGACAGAACCTTCTGTCTACTTTAGAGCGCATGTGCGGCGCCACACCTGGCGGCGCCGCACGGTGCGGCGCCACGAGTCAACCCGTTGCACGTGCGACGCCTTTGCGCGTGGCGCCGCACATGCGCTCGAAAATAGACAGAAGCTTCTGTTTATTGTCGAAAATAGACAGAAGCTTCTGTTTATTTTCGAGCGCATGTGCGGCGCCACACGCAAAGCGCGCCGTGACGCAACGGATGACACGTGGCGCCAAGATGCGGCCGCCGCAGTGGCGCGACATGCGCTTCAGTATGTAACCTTCGCTATTTTTCGAGCGCATGTGCGGCGCCACACCTGGAGGCGCCGCACTTTGACTTAGACTCCTGTCTGTTTCCTGGGCTGTCTTGCACCATGTGCGGCGCCAGAGGTCGTGGCGCCGCACCTTACTGACTAGTACCTGTCTGTTCCTGTTGTTCTGTTTTAGTTGGTTTTCGAGCAGGGCAGTTCGAGAAGGTTTGTTCAAGCATGTTTGTTCCAAAAGATAAGCACCATTGAAGTCATGACAACAACATCCATAAGTAGAGTTCAAGAGATCGAAGTTCACGACAACAACATCCATAGGTAGAGTTCACCACAACCATTCACGACAACATCGAAGTTCACGACAACAACCATAAGTAGAGTTCAAGACTACAGCCATTCAAGACAAAGTGCAACATCTACTCTACTTCCCACGGGTGGTCTTCGCCCCTCGGCCCCTTCTCGTGGGCATCTTCCTCCTCCTCGGTTCCTCTTCATCCTCCACCTCTAAGCGATATGGATTCTTGGGCTTCTTTGTCTTGGTCGTGGAAGGGTTGGGTGTGTAAGGCTTCTTGGGTTGCCTTGGCTTGAACATGTAGTCGGACCGCTCGTGTACCTTGTAGCGAGTGTAGTTGCCCAATGTCATCTCGTCGAGACGCTTTCCTCATCTTGCGGTCACAATGTAAGAAGATTGGTAAGGACAAATTCAGGAGAAATGCAAGGAGGGTGGGGATGCAATGGTTGTACTACCTCGGTGTGTTCGCCTCCCTGATGTGGAGTGATGATTGCCAGAATTGTCACCTTCGGGCGTGTTGGACCGTGACGCGGACGGTGTTGCCACCTCGGGGTCACGACAACCTAGCAAGTTCGACAGACGCCTTAACCGCTGGGCCTGCTTCTTAACGAACTCACGAAAGCACCCTCTCCCTTCTCCGCGAGGGTATATGTCCAAAGTGTCCTCGCATGCATCGGCAGACTTCCGCACTGATCGCTCATCATAGACAAGAAACTAGTAAGTTATCCATGCAAGGTGTGAGAAGTGCCTAGACGGAAAAAATATTATTCGGCACACTTTACCACAAAGTTGACCAAGGGAGCAAACTCGGTTTGCCGCCCTTCTCTGACCATGATGTTGTATTGTTCGGTTGAAAGCTCATCAAACACCAATGGCTTCTCCGAGATCGAATCCCGAAATGCCCGTGGGTATATCTCCACCCGCGCATTGTCAACAAACCATGCGATGTAGTTGTTGAAAGCATCCCGACTGAAGGGCCTATCCTGTGCTCCTTTTGCTTTCCTAGCCTCGGTCACACACCTCCTGAATTTCTCAAGGTGCTTCCTATGAAGCTTGGGCCAATCCTTCTCCTCCCTCTGCTTCTTCCTGTCCAAGCTGCACACAACAACAACAAGTCAAAAAGCGTTATTTGGCGAATGATAAGCACATCACATGGTAAAGCAGTTAATAGCTTACCTATGGAGCCCTATGTCCGTGTCCTTCCACTCAAAGCAGATACTGAAATAACCCAAACCGGGTCATGACACGGTGAGGTCAGGATACTCAACAGCCCACATGCACACCATGGGCAACGCATTAGCCACAAACGAGATTCTCTCGAGGCAAATAGGGTTAAGGCGATAGTCTTCCGGACACCAAAGCGGTCCCTCGACCGTATGGCTCCCACGTCGCATCATACCACACTCATGTCGGGTCAAAGATTACAAGTTCAAGACATATAATTGACCGCCGTCTGAAATTACGATCCATGGTGATCGTGTCAAACTCGTTGGTGTACCTCTTAGACGCCTCGATTGGGTCCGCTGGTTCGAGACCACATCCCACTTGTAAGCCCACGGGGAGAAGGTAGTTGCCGTTATCAATGTAAGGATTGAATGACAACAATCTCGCCGTCCAATGGAGAAGCGTTCGACTCCACACCGAAAGAAGGAGCAAACAACCACCAATCCTGAATCGGAGCTCCTAAGGCAAGCGTCATCTAGCTGCGGATGAAGTGAACAACCATTTGGTAAGAACAATTTTTTTGAGATAGTGCGAAATATACAACAACATTTGTAAATAACTCATTACGACAGACAACCAAAGCCAACGCGCAGAACCCCAACTGAAGGTAGAGTCGAAAAAAACCAGCAACTTGAGCCAATGCCACTGAGCACGATCCCCACTGCTGTCAGGAAACAAAGTCCTCGTGATAATGTACCAGACATACACACGAGTGTATGTCTTGATCGCCTCCTCATCGGCATCCTCGGGCAAATCTTGAAATTCGATGATCCAAGTAAAAGTAGCCCCAAAGAATGACCCTAAGTTTTTCCCCCTTCGCGTTTATAGCCTCGGGTGGATCCTTCCCTATAAGGGAGACCATCTCCTCACGCCACCCGTCTGAATCCGAGGACATGCACACAGGGTTTCCCTCGATTGGGAGTGCCAGGATCATGCTCATGTCCTGCAAGGTGATCGTAGTCTCACCGGTCCTAAGGTGAAACGTGTGCGTCTCCGGCCTCCATCGGTCCACAAGAGCGGTGATCGCAGCAGGGTTGAAGGCCGGTGTGGACCGAGTGACCATGTGGATAAAGGGGAGGAGTCCTAGCTGCTGGATGTACGG
This sequence comes from Avena longiglumis, assembly GCA_030063025.1. Taxonomy (NCBI): domain Eukaryota; kingdom Viridiplantae; phylum Streptophyta; class Magnoliopsida; order Poales; family Poaceae; genus Avena; species Avena longiglumis. The sequence goes on from CP125977.1 coordinate 483,327,506, forward strand.
AGTGTACCGCGCATCATAACGCATCTTGCCGGACGAGACCTCGTGGTACCTCAAAGGGTTGAAGCTCCTGCAAACATACAATGGAAAAATGTTAGATTTCCATCTAAACAAACATGGCATCTTGTTCGACTTGCATTGAAGTTTTTAGTACCTGTCTCTTCTCCGACATCTTGTAGGCACGGTGTTGAACATCATAGTGAGCATTGTTTAGAAGGGGGTTTAGAGCCATCCTACATATTCAAAACAATAGAGAGAATAAGAACAATTACAAAATGTCCATCTTATTCCAACTATAGTTGACACATATAGTTCTAGCATCTAGCATCTAGTTCTACCCTACTATACCTATAATTCTAACACGAACAAAAATTTCCTCCTACTCTACCTATAATTCTAGGGTTTCACTATCCCAAAATAGCTAGGGTTTTACATGCATTCCTAATATTGCAATCTAGGGTTTCAAGATCCAACTTACAAGCATTCCTAAACCTAAAGATCAAGTAAACATGGCAATGGTTCATACAATCTATGGTTTCACCATCCAATCTAGGGTTAGACCAAAATTGCAAATAAGGGAGAAAAAGGAGAAATTTGTGGATGTAATTGAGAGGATTAGAGAGAATACCGGGAGGGATTGGGAGCACAAATCTTGGAAGAAATTCACCAACTGCCTGGTTGGGGGAGATTACGTGGAGAGCCTTGCCGCCATGTCTGCTCGAGCCAGGAGAGGAATGAGATGGGTCAGGAGGGCTGGCTCGCTACCGGTACATGACCTAAAGTCTGCGGCGCCAGCGCAATCTGCCAGACTACAGCAAGGCGCTGGCTACAGCCGCGACTATCGGGACTGGACATGGGCTCCACGTTGGCAGCGCTTGAGTATAGTGGCGCCGCTCTTCAGGGTGCGGCGCCGCGCTGTGTGGCGTTGCAAAAAGGGTTAGTTCCGTGAATTTCTTCTGGCCAGAGTTCATTTCGTGAAATTGTTATTTTTTTGGGTTATTTTCGTCCATTCTGCCTGAAGTGCCCAGTGCATAAGCCACAACAAAATGCTGCTGCCACATAACTGTTCTTTTCTCCTTTAGGACAGTGGAAAAAAGAAACATAATCAAGAAGACATTAGGAACTAGGAAAGGATTACTTGAGAACTCAACAATGAAGCAAAGAACCAAACAGATTGAACAATTACAGCTTTGTTTGGAATCTGAATAGATGAACTCCATTCTCCAGAGAGTGGAGTGTTACAGTAATAGTGAGGACCATATTGATGGGGGCCATTAGCTATAGGTTGCTCAATCCATCAATCAAGTTGAACTTCAAAAATATACAAAATATTCGTACCATACCAATCACTTCAAAGATGTCACCATTCACATATTCAAAGCGAAAATTGTCTAAATCCACAGTGAGCTAAAAGAGTAGGCACGTTATGAATTGAACCCCCCCCCCCCAAAAAAACTGCAAGTTCATGATCTTGATCTACCTTTGTATGCCTTTGCACAATTATCTAGTATATAAACAAATAAAATCATATAGCAAGCGCCGTCCGTGGGGATCGAACCCACGACCACGTGGTTAAAAGCCACGCGCTCTACCACTGAGCTAGGACGGCTCTTCTGTTTGAATTTTAGAAACAAATATTTACTATTTCGATCTCGAATTGCTTGTGGCCCCAACGAGTTAATAAAGGTCTGTTTTTTTTGAAAAAAAAATACAACGACCTTCACTATAGTATCCCGAAGACGCTTGATTCTAACTCAAATTTAGATAAATTAGAGCATCTCCACTCATTGGGCGAACCCAGGCCGAAATCCGGACTTTTTTTGGCCGAACGAAACTTGTTTTCAGCTTGGGAACTCCGAGTTTCCCACTCGCTTTCTCAGGCGCGTTCCCGCGCTTGGCTAAAAATTTAATAAATTTCGGCAAATTTTGGGCGAACTTTGGGCGAATATAAGCGGTTTTGGGCGAAAATGGTCAATATGGACGAACTTTGGACGAATATGGTCGATATGGACGAACTTTGGACGAATATGAGCGAATATGGACGAATATAAGCGGTCTTGGACGAATATGGAAAAACTTTGGGCAAATATGGTCGATATGGACGAACTTTGACGAATATGGGCGATATGGACGAACTTTGGGCGAATATGGGCGATACGGACGAACTTTGGACGAATATGGTCGATATGGACGAACTTTGTGCGAATATGGCGATATGGACGAACTTTGGGGAATATGGGCGAACTTTGGGCGAATATGTCGAACTTTGGATGAATATGGACGATTATATGCTGACTGGGCGGGTCTACTCGCCGAATTCTCTTCGTCCGACCTTTCAAGGGCGTTCCCGGGATACTGGATACGGCCTGGGTAGCCCGGACTAAAGTTCGCCCAAATCCGGATAGAAACATATTCTTGGGTCGCGACTGAGCGAAATTTCGAGTCCGAACCTATTTTCGGCGTCCGGATCGACGTCCTAGGTAGCTGAGTGGAGATCGTCCTAGGTAGCTGAGTGGAGATGCTCTTACATCCTATAGGTTGACCAGAAAAATTCACGCGTACCCCATCTCTCACTAAAACATATAAATATATTTCCCTCCTTAGTTTGTGCAAATAACTTATTTTGTATGACTTGCCCCTCTCGGTAGACAATTCTTAGTAGATTTCGGTTTCCCTCTCAAGAATCAATAGAATAAATAAAATAAAATTAGATGAATAATACATTTCATCTCCATGTAATAGATAAGATGCGTAATATTTAGATTCAAAAATCATAGAAACAATCTTCCTCCTTTTGTTCCCATTAAAATATCTCAAAGATGATTTGCAACTCGTTTCTAGAACTGCTTGAGCTCCTTGAAGTATTCCTCAAGCTCTTAAAGTCTAAGATCCTATACCTCAAAGAATAGATACCAGTCTATGGTCCCAAAGCTCTCTTCCATGAGCTCGGGATGCTTATCTCTCTAACTGAGCCAACACGCCTTGCAACAAGGGCAGTGTCGGCTCTATGTTTTGCGGGTCCTAGACGAAGTTGACGTATGACCCCTAAGGCTAATGTATATGATGGCATATATGCATTCACTTTCACTTTTAAAATAAAAGAAACCAAACAAGTAGTATTTACTATGAGATCAAGGAACCAAACAAGTAGTATTTGCTGCAATCAAGGACGAGATTTTATCAGGGTCGGGTATATATGTATTGTTTGCGAAATTGTTGTGACTTAATCGGGCTGGATTTAATGTACTTCGGAGGCGTCGGGAACCTAGAATCCAATCGGCCAGACGCAACGTGTGGCTATGGCGATTACTCCGGACAAAGGCGAAGAGCCAAACGAACAGTCAAGACAGGAGGACACATGGGAGAAGGCCAGAATGCAGATGGGTCAGGAGATCAATCCTTGATCGCGATGCACCTGTCCGATTGTACCTCGTGCGTGGTATCGATCACAAATTCCCCCGCATGGCGTCCATGCGCGTCGTGCGCTTCCAGCGAGCACAGAAGCACGGTGGGCCTTTGCAAAAAAAAATCCACGCAGATGTATATACTAGGGTCTATATGCGTGGCACACTGAATTTTGAGAGATGAGTTGAGGCATGAAAGAGGAGATGGAGCAGTAACCAAAAAAGAGAGATGTTAGAATGTTTATAGTGATGTTTTTCGTGTTGTTGTGCATGCACATAACATATTTCTGAGTGACATGAAGAGTGCCAATGTTGCCTTCACACTCGCGAGAGCTCATTGTACCCGTCTATTTCGTCATATTCACTCCCTTCTATTTTGAGATTTGCTCTTTTTTAGGCCATCAATTTGGCGATTTTTTTTTAAAATAATACACACTTTTTAATTTTTTTCAAATCTATTATGCGTTTTTTAGATTTTACAAAAGTAGTACTTTGTCGGTCTGGAGGAAGCCGATTAGTGCAGTCGGCCTGAAGAAAGCCGATCGACGTCGTACTGGGGCCCACATCGCCAATCGGTCGAGGCAGCCGATCGCCTAATGCAGATAGGCCATTGGAATTGCTATAGGCCAATTTGAAAAACAAATGCTAATCATTGTTGTATCATTTTAGACGGCGGCGGCGACCCATAGCACTCAAATGGCTTGGCCTGCACCGATTAGAGGCGATCGGCCTCTAAGCCGATTAGGGCAATCGCCTAGGCCGATTGGCAACGCGGCCCTAGCCCCACACCCAACGCCACGGCTACATTGGACGAGTGCAAAAGTCGGCCAGTGCGCCAATTGGCCTGGTCGCCATTGCGACAAAGTGCTAGATCTGTAATTTCCAAAAAACGTATAATAAAACTCAAATTAATTAAATAATGCATATTATTTTAAAAAAAATCGCATCAATTTGCCACCTGTTACTCCAAAGCACACATACATTTTTCGAGACAGGAAATTGCAAATCCCTAAGGCTCCGCTTAGCATCGAAGTACTTTTAAAGTATTTAGAGAATACTTCAGTTTTTAAAAATACTAAAGTATCGAGTATTTTAAGGTGTTTGGATACAATAGACATTGTGGTTTTAAAAGAGAATTAGTTTTCAAAACCGAAGGTAGCCTGAATGACTACCCCTCTCATGATAACAGCATCATGACCACATGTAGGGCACAGGCACATGACACAAGGGGAAAAAGGAAAAGGAAGAAAAAACATATTGTCAACAGAACGGGGCTGAAAGAAAACCACCACCCGTCGTGCGCCGGGGTGGCCTGCCTTCTCGTTCGACCCGCCAGCGCTCTCTCTCTCTCTCTCTCTCTCTCTCTCTCTCTCTCTCTATAACGGCGACGAGCGAGTCGTGTGAATGAGATGAGATGGGAGAGGGCCGCGACGGGGGCGGAGGCAGAGGCGCTGCAGGACCGCATCTGGGACCTCCACGACAAGCTCAGCCACGCCATCCTCTCCCTCTCCGCCTGCGCCGGCCTTCCGGGCTGCGGCTGCGGCTGCCGCGCCCCCGACGGGCACGTGGTCGTCAAGCGGCGGCGGCCGCCGCAGGGAGGAAGGCACGGCGAACCTGCGACAACGGAGGCCATGGCGGACGCGCGGGGTCTGCACGCCATCCGCGCCGCGCTCGAGGACCTCGAGGGCCACCTCCACTTCCTTCATGTCAGTACAAGCCCCTCCCTCACCCACCCACCTCCTCCTCGTCTTCCTCTTTGTTGAAAATTCGTGGCACGTTGATATCGAATGCGAAAACCACCCCCACTCGGTGATGCAGTGGAACAGGTTATTAGTTATCATGGCGATGCTTCATTCCTTGCGCAATCGAACAGAGTTTGTCCTCTTTCTTAGCTAGCCACATTCAGACGATTCCGCCGGGCGGATCCATAAACTCAGATTCAAATGAACAACTGTTCGTGTTATTTATTTACATTAGAAAAGTAGGCCTTCTCATTCCAGACATTGTGGAAGGTGAGTCATGAGTGGCCGTGACCCGTGAGTGTGTTGTGTGTTTGGTCCACAATATGTGTACCTCGTTTTGACAGTTTGCCGTGGTTGTGCAAACAGACGATATTAAGCCACATCTTCCTGAGCTGGATGATGGCTTTGTTTGCTTTGCTCTCCTTGTTTGTCTCTGTGCTGTTTAATTATTGCAAACCTTTGCATGCTTCAGCAGTTTTGTCCTCTTGTGATTTGAATGGCAGATTCACTCCACAATGTATTGGCACTTCTGTTGGCACTCATCTTCACTACATTGTTCAGGAGAATCTTATCTGCTGAATACTGACCTCTCATTTCCCGTGTAGTAGCCAATAATGGTACGAAAACACACAATTGGTACTGTTTGTTACCCTTGTAGCTTGCTGTCTTGTGGCTGATGGGAGTTACCTATGTAGCTTTTTCCTTGTTGTCCTCTTGTTTAAGGTATCTGTAGGAACTGTTAATTGTTTAAATTGTCCAAGGCATATGGTGTATAGTTACTACCATAATAGATTCAGTCCTGGCCGAATGAGTTGAGAACATATTGCTGCTTTGTGTAACACTTGTTGCAAGTTTCAGGATCAGCTACCTCTTTTCTATATTTGTAAAATTGAGCGCTTATACAAGATCCTTTATGACAAACATAAACCAATGTTTCGAAAACAGTATGTACTTATTGTGTCACATTGGCTTGCAGGATGTTCAGTTACAACAGCGTGCTGAACAGGATGCCGCGATTGCTAGGGTCCAGCAAAGTCGTATTCTCCTTGCTGCAAGGTTGTCTGAACATAGAGGAAAGAGGCATGAAGTCATTGAGGAAGCTTTAGGTTTCGTGGGCGATGTGCTTGACAAGAGCCAATTTGTCTCACCAGAAGATGTCTATAGGGTGCACAACCAATCAGGCGAAGATGAGGACCGCACGGGACATGGTTCAAGCATGGTAGTGCGTGTGGTATCCTGCAGTTTTGCTTTAGCCAAGAACATTTTTAGATTCGAGAGGATGGGTGGTGTGCTGGGTAATGCTACTGTGCTTGCAGTAAGTATGATCGCTTTCTTGCAGCTGCATCAGTTGGCCTTGGGTAAACAAACTCCAGCGGTCGAAAATAGGAGAACCAATAATTGTTTTCATTCTGAAGGGTCAAGAAGAAACAGCAAAGGAAAGCATCTGGAAGTGCTATTAGCTAGAGGTTGAGGAATCATCAGACAGTTTGTACAGGAAGCTTTCGTATCTTTTCAGCTTTCGTCGGTTTCGTTAGGTCACTAGTCATTGCATTCTTTTGGATGGGCCTCTCTACAGTCTACCTTCATCATTAGAAGTTGTACCACACGAGTTGTAAATGGTTTGAGATTAGCAATAGATGGACTGGAAGAGTCCAAGAGACACATTTTCTTCAACGAGCCCACGAGAATCGATGCTTTGAGGACTGCAGTTTTGCAGTTGCTAGTTTTTATGGTACAAGCTCAAGAGATCTCCTTTTTGGGTATGTTTGACTGTTGATTGGGTTTCTGCTAGTGAAAAAATTCATGTTGTGATGATGTATATTAACCTTTTGGGATGGATATTTTGAGGATCCACAAGCCAATGTTCGCTCACCAGCAGTCCCGGAGGCAAATCTTTGACACTATGCTTCGTTTGCTTGCCTCTTGGACAAGTGCCATGGCCTGAAGGTTCTTTGCTTAACCGACTTTACTCTAATTTGTACATAATGGAGACAAAAGTACAATGTGGTGCATGTGTTAAAGTCTTCAATGGGTTAAGTTGGGAATTGCTTTTTCTTGTGCCTTGTTGTTCACACAAACTTGGGCTCTAGTTAGGCTAAAAAGAAAGTTGGGCTCTAGTTTTTCTTTGCATATATTCCCCTCTCTTTTGGAGATGTGAATTACTTTGTTGTTCTATTGCTGCTTTGCTTGTTTGTAGCTTCAGCCATAAACCATCTGCGCTCGTGTTATATTCTCTCAAAATTATATGTCACCAGTTTGCGCCTTCTCATGTATTCTAGAAAAAAGCCTTGTGCCTTCTCATGCATAGTTGTATAATCAGTTGAGAGCGAATTTTTGTACGAAAGCACAATAAGATCTGCTGATCTAGTGCTCGTCGTATATTCCTTTAAAATATAGAACTGGCATCTTTATTTCAAGTGCCATGACAGGTTCTCCAGCAGAATCTATAGCTGGCAGCCTGTTTCTTTATCTTTTGTGAGCTCCATCATGTTGAAGATCTACATCCACCCTGGTATTATCTGGAATTAAGCCCACTTTCTCTGCATGAGGGGAGCCAAACTCACCTTTCGGAAAGAGAGAACAATGCTCAAGAGTAGTCTAGTGACACAGGCAGATGTCACCTCTGTAGTGGGAATTGGATTACCCCCTAATTATCTGGTCAACCAGGCATCATGTATTGCGGATCCTGATGCCCATCTCTCGGTGGTGCATGTCTTAATCCAGACTGTAAAAGGCAGACCAGGCAAACCTGTGTTCCAACTTCCAAGAGATCTTACGCTGTTCCTTTTTCCATTCTTTAGGCTTTTGTTTCATTCATTTTCCCTTTGATTTTTGGTGATGTTAGCCTTTAGTTTCTGTGAACATACTCACTCCGTTTCAAAATATAAGATGCTTTAGGTTTATGAAGAAAATATATCTATACTTTTTTTAGTGTATAGATTCACTAAGGTTTAAAGTGAACCTACACACTAAAACAAGTCTAGAAAACATCTTATATTTTAAAACGGAGAGAGTAGAACATTCAACGTTCCCATGCTGTTTAAGAGGGGAACCAAAAGACTTTATATTGGATACAATTGTTTTGGGGTGGAGAATAATATGCCAACTAGTACTAGTATGAAAAAAATTGCATGTTGTGAAATATGCTGAATCAAGAAATAGAACATGTCATATTGCCATCTAAGGGCATTTTCACCGGGTCTACCCAGAGCGTGTTCGAATCGGTCCACACGGGACGTGTATGGCGCCCCAGCGACATGACCCATCCAGACTAAGTCAGGCCGAACTTACCGATCCGTGACCCAAATCTAACGTCTGGATGGGTCTATTTGGAGAGACTAGCTAGATACAGTCACACAATTGGCCTATCCGCTTTTGTCTGTTTGGTTCATGCTGCTATGCAGACAGAATTGGCCTGTCCGCTTTTGTCTGTTTGGTTCTTGCATAGACATGATGGACCATGACCTAAGGTTCATGCTGCTAAAATTTGATGCTAAATTTTACGTCAGTTCAACTCCCTTTGGTACAATCCAAATTAAGCAGTCATCCTAAAACTCCAGCATCACACAATCGAACAGCACCAATGTGTTCCATTCCAACAAAAGAAAATGACAAAAGGGATGAGGACAACACTCAGGTCAAGCAGCGAAAAGACTGAAGTTTCAGTTCCCATTTCTTTTCATTAACTTGGGTTGTATGTATGGTGCACCCATATAGGCCTTCTGCCATGGTTTGGCAATATGACACTTGAATTCAGTCAGGCGGACAGTACATCCCAATATTATACACCCTACATAGTAGAACAGGAACAAAGATACATGGCGATGGCTCCAACATCTTCCACCTTGGAGACCTGCAGCATCAGCCCATCGCATACTTTTGGGTCCAGCTCCTCGCGGTGGACTCGTACTTCACACGATCGCTCTTGTACATGTGTGCGATCTCCGGAACCAACGGGTCGTCAGGGTTTGGGTCCGTTAGGAGAGAACAGATTGAAAGGAGTACCTGTAAATAGCAGCTTATGAGAACTGGGAAACAAAAGTGTTTGATGTACTTTGCCTAGGGTGCAAACGCTAGAATCTGCTAGTACTTCTATTCCATAGACAGGTTATAGTACCATGTGTCATCACATTTGGCAACTACTAGTAAGATCATTGAAAGGAAAAATCAATTCACCTTTGAAACTGTCAATGCAGGGCTCCATTGCTCCTTCAAGATATCAAGACATATGCTCCCGTTACTGTTGATGTTTGGATGGAAAACCTTTGTCTTGAATGCGACCTACAAAATTACTTTCATCAGAATTAAGCTATAGCAGAAGACAAGCATTTCAGATACACTTGAATAAATTAAAACATTTGGCCAAGCACAATAACCTTTGCAAAGAATAGGTTACTGCTCCACTTTAAACAATTGCTTGCAGCAAAAATATTTTGTACTCCCTCCGTCCAAGAATAGATGTCTTAGGTTTTTCAAATTTTGGATGAATCTATATACTAAATAGTGTCTAGATTCATCCAAATTTTGACAAATTTGAGACATCTATTTTGGGACGGAGGGAGTATATTTTATCTTAACAAAAGAACATGTGCTGCCACATTGAACAACATAAGCGATAAACCCCTCCTAGTAAACCTTTCCACGACAAGTATTCATGGGCATGTAACACACATCTGAATCTCATTCTCAGGCGTTTTATTTGCTACTTAACAAGACCTCACATTGTAGCTTCAGAGACCTCAATAAGCACCAATTGACTATCATTAGAAAAATTAAAAAGATATTTGTTATGCAACCCAGGACTCACGTGAGTTGGGATAATACAAGCTTCTGGTACACAGGTAAAGTGAATACATAGCAGAATGGAGAAGTGCTTAACCATCTTAGTAATTATGCATGTTTACTGTCTTGTAACAGTTCTTTGGCAAACTTCAAACGATACAGAAGTGAAGATTGTCTACTCCTAGGAAATAATGTTCAGAACACTGCACCCGAAAGGATATTTGAGTATTTGACTCCATACCTTGGGTGGCTTGAATGGGTAGTCCGGTGGGAAGTGGATAGTAACCAAAAAGACGCCACCGGCATATGGGCTTTCGGTTGGACCCATAATCGTTGCTTGCCAGTGGAACATATCTTCTGCCACAGGGCCTGTTCGGTGGGAAAAAATACATGTTTTAGCCAGACATTAAGGCCTCAATCTGAACTCTGGGAATAATGCTATTTAACACATTGGAGTAAGATGATAACTTTACAGTGGAGCAGGGAACCTATAACAGCATAATGTGTGATGAAATAATGAACTGCTACAGAATTCTAGATGACGGAATATTTCATAATCATTTTAAGTGCCTGCCAGATGCTAGAGGCAACTCTAGCGGCAAAAAAAAAATTGCAAGTCTGTGGCTGCTGGGATTCGAGCCCAGGTCTCCACGGCCACAACGTGGAATTCTCACCACTAAACTACAGCCACTTTGTTGTTACCCAGCAGAAAGATTATGACCATCTTTAGTAGCGGGTATTTGGTCCATTGCCACAGCTTTGTCATGCCATAAGCCTACCAAACCAATCATGTTTAAAAAAAGTGAAAGTTTGTGGCTGCTGGGATTCGAGCCCAGGTCTCCACGGCCACAACGTGGAATTCTCACCACTAAACTACAGCCACTTTGTTGAAACTTAGCAGACAGATTATGATCATCTTTAGTAGCAGGTCTTTGGCCATTACCACAGCTTTGTCATGCCATAAGCCTACCAAGTACCAAACCAATGATGTTTAGAAAAAAATACAAGTCTGTGGCTGCTGGGATTCGAGCCCAGGTCTCCACGGCCACAACGTGGAATTCTCACCACTAAACTACAGCCACTTTGTTGTAACTCAGCAGACAGATTATGACCTTCTTTATTTACTAGCAGGTATTTGGTCCATTGCCACAGTTCTTTCATGCCATAAGCCAACCAAACCAATCATGCTTATGGGTCAGGCAAACTGGGGTCTAAGCAGGCTGCTAACTGTAGCTTCTAGGTACCACCTTGCATGAACGGCACTACTTACAAGTATGCAACTGTATTTGACTCAATAATATGGGGATGGAAGGAAGGTGATGCAAGTTGCCCTCCCTTTCAGATCCTAAATAAGCACTTGCTCACTAGATTCACGCAATTAGATGCCCAATCGGCAGATCTAGAGACGGCACCCGTATATATAGGGGGCTACGAAGCGCATCCGACACCAGGGAATCTCGTATTAATTAAGAAAGTAGTAAAAACAGCAGGAACAGTATACCAACAACCAGTAGCAATAAATAAGTAGATCTGGCAGTAAAACTACCTGCGCTGCAGGAGGTGGGGGGATCCCGCTGCAAGTCCTTGAGCTCCTTGAGGATCCGCTTGGACGCCATGGCGTCGAGAGCTGGCTGATCAGCAGCGCGGGCTTCGATCGAAATCGAGAGGAAAGTGAGGGGGAAGTGGAACGGAGGGGATAAATCGACGGGGGCGCGTGTATAAGTAGAGGAGGGGTTGGCGTGCAGGTGCAGCCGGGGAAGGAGATTGGGTTGGGTTCGGGTTGGATTGGAGCGGAGGGTGGTCACGGCACGCGCACGCGCACGGGTGGGTGGGAGCAGAGCGCGGTCTCCGGAACCGGAAGCTTCTGGCCTGGAGGCAGCACGCGGTGTTGACGTCGACTCGGGCGCCGCGGCACTACTACGGTGGCCGGGTGCGGGTCGGTCGTGAACTTGGGTACGACCGGTCGTGAACGAATCTAAAACAAACATCTTCCGTTTGAAGTAATACTCGTAGTACTATTAGTATATTTTTTCTTAGAAAAAAGGATTTTCTGACTTTATTAATTAAGACTAGCTGAACGGCATATTTAATTTATGTTTTTTAATAATATATGTATAAAAAGGATAAACGTTGAAAAAAAGTGAGTGCAAACGTGTCCTACCCAATAAGCATAGCTCTTTACCCCATGGGTCGTGTCCTCTATTTCAACACCCCGCCCACCCGAAGTCGTATTGGGTGCTCTTTCTCGCCCTCGTCGACGGAGGTCATCATAGTATCCACTTGATCACAATGCGCTGAATGTGGTTAATCCTAAGACAAGGTGAAACAGAAAGGATAAAAAGTGTAATATCACTTTTTTGAAAAATCAGAAGTTGTATTTTTGTGGTTAAAAGAATGAATCTGAAAAGATGTTAAAACTCCCAAAGTCTCCGACAATGGTTTCCGGGGTGTGCCAACATATGCTGCAGGCTGTAGTACTTCCGGCATAATTGGTTTATCTTGCCGGCTGATGCAATGATTTTTAGCGTCCATTATTGTGGGATAATAAGAATAATTCGGATTTGATACAGATGAATGACTATTGATAAGAATTCATGTATTGTTTTTTTTTAAGAAAACACACTTTATTAATCAGAAATCATAGGGGTACAATCAGCTCCAAGGCTGTGAAATAAGAACGCTGGTGGCCTAGCATCCCAGGTAACAGAGACCTCATGAATGGAAGCATATTTTGTACAACAATGTGATACCTGATTAGCCTCGCGACGAGCAAAAACAATTGAAAGAGAAGAAAAACTCGAGCTAAGCTCGCTAGTATCGTCTAGAACATGCTTAACTCGATCAGACCAATGACGGACTAAAACCTCACAATCCACTTCAAAGATCACATTAACAAAACCTTTTTCAACCGCAAAAGTTACAGCATCACGAAGGGCCAGAGCATCAATAATGAGAGGGTCCTAAATACTCCGAAAGATTTTAGTTGCGTCACCCCGAAAAGATCCACCATCTCTTGCTACAACTCCAGTAGCCAACACCCCCTTATCCATGCTAAGAGCACTATCAGAGTTTAGTTTAATAAAACCATCACGAGGGGACATCCATTTGCACTTCGGCTTAGAACTCATGTATTCCAGTAAGGAAAAATGCATTGAAAAATATAATCATTGTGGAAAGAAATATACACTAATTAGGATTGTTGTCTCGTTCATACATTGCCGAATGGGAAACAACCAATAACTATGTTAAGCTATAAGTTAGTTGGTTGAGGACCTGGATTGGCCACCATGGGTGGGACTGGTAAGTGTTGTACCTCGTTGAGAACTACAGGAAGCATTAGAACTATACTGAGAGATGGCGATTTATTCAGATAGTGGCAAATCAGATGCTAGGTTGCCTGACAGACAGTCCTCTTGTTTGCCGGCGCGGTAGTGCGCTCATGATAATAAGAATGTTGTACACGTTCAAGAATGGAGGAACTCAACAACATAGGTTGCGGTTTTGCAGAAAATTCAGCAAAAGCAAGCAATCAAGTTTTAAGCCCAAATGGACATCGATCAAGGTAAAGATTCTTCTATTTAAATGTAGTAAATACGTACCATAATTGCTCTTCTTGAAGTAGGCTTTGCATGCTCGGGATTGTGTCTGGAACTAAACATGTGCTGAATTTCTTTATGGCTTTCCTACTACAGTACGTGATTGAATTACTTCATAAAGAATGAAGATAATTTCTTGCTATTACTTAAAAGATTGCAATAAGATTGAATTACTTCAGAATGGTGCAATGTGTTCCCATACCAAATGACTCCTTACTTTTGCACACAATATATCCGCTTGCTAGCACACAACTCAAATTGGTACCAATGTGTCAATTCTTCTCTGTCAGTAAACTATTAGAACAACTGAACGATGCAAGGTTGTCGGACTGGCTGATTCCACGGAGGTGGTCGTATTCCAAGTCGAGAGCTGCTAGACCAGACACCATGGCCCCGCCAGCCGCTCGGCAGATATCTCCCTCCTGGTGTCCGCCTCATGCTTTCCCTTGGCTCAGGGGCAACCGACGATAAGGTTGTCTTTGCCACCGTCTGTCTGGTAAGTAGGATAGGGCTGGACTTGGATGGAGGAGTCACCTTGCACCGAATTGTTGGTAGGCCGGAGGTAGCGGCGGTGGGTTGAAACTGGATTGAGACGCGGCTACCAGACGGTGGAGCCAGCAGGTGTAATCGCAGCAGCGATGTTCGTCAGTCGCCGCCGCTAAGAGGAGAGAGGCGGAGGCGAGGAAGGCCTTCTTGGTGTGCCGCCGGTATGGCCTCTCACCGGAGGGAGACAAGCAGGGACAGAGGGGCGTCCTCGCCGTCCACCTCGACCGCCACCTCCTTCCGTTCCTCGCGGGAGGCGCTGCGCCGGAGCGACCGGGCGAGGCGATGAAATTGGGGAAAGTTTTTTTTTACTGGACGAAAAGGTCACTTGCGGTGGCAGGGGCAGTAATTCAACTAAATAGTTAGGGGCAAAACCGGAAAAAAAAGGTGAACGGAAATTTCTCAGGACGTACCTACCTCAGCTTAAATTAGTAGATAGATAGAAAACTAAAGTTTGGTGGTAGTAGTAGTACAAAGTGTCAGTCAAGCAGCATTTCCTCCGCCCCTAGGTTTGCAAACAAATATAAGAACCCAATTACTTGACGGCGTGCTATGGAAAGAGGCACGTCGCACGCACGTTTGCAACGGACGTGCCACCGTGGCATCGTGGGGAACGGATCCAGGTCCTATTTTGTCCCTATCTATACTTCCTCCCCACATTAACTCCATCTGCGTCGTGCTCTCTCTCGTCTCTCCTCCGTGTGCTCGTCTCTCTCGCTCTCTCACTCACAACTGTCGGTGTGGGCGGATCCGGAGACGGAAGCGGAGGTTGGAGGCAGAGGTGGAGCCGTTCCAGCGAGGGGGTCTGCCGTGGCCTAGCCGAGGTCTACATCAGGGCCCCGGCGCGCAACCGTAGACGTTTGAGGTCTACAGTAGACGCTTGAGGTCTTCAAATGCTTCATCGGCTTCAAACGTCCACTCGATTTTCTCTGTATTGTGGAGTAGTTGATATAATGGAAGAGCCTTTTCACCCATGCGGCTAATGAATCTGCTGAGCACTGTGATCCGCCCAGCTGGCTGCTGGACTCCCTTGACGTTCTTGGACTTGTCCATGGCCAACATGGCTCGTATCTTCTTAGGATTGGCCTCAATGCCTCTCATAGATATGAAGTATCCGAGCAGTTGCCCGGATAGGACGCCAAAGGGGCACTTTTCCGGGTTCAGTTTGATCTTGTAGAAATCAAGGTTGCCGAACATCTCGTGGAGATCGTCGATCAATGTTCGGCTTTCCTTGGTCTTTATCACTATGTCGTCGACATATACTTGGATCTTTCGACCATTTGACTCTTCAGGCAGGCCTGCATGCACCTTTGATAGGTTGTTCTGGTATTTTTTTTAGCCCTAAAGGCATTGTGTTATAGCAAAAGACTCTGAACGGCGTGATAAACTATGTTTTCTCCTGATCCTCAAATTTCAGTCAAATCTGGTTGTAGCTGTTGGAGATATGCCCAAGAGACAATAATAAAGAGGTTATTATCATATCTTCATGCTTATGATAAATGTTTACATACCATAATATAATTCTATTAATCGAAAACATTAATACTTGTGTGATTTGTAAACATGTAAGAGTCCCTAGTAAATCCTCTTGTTAAACTTAATATATGATCATGGTTTCCTGATCATGAACATTGAGATGTTATTAACAACAAGGTCATATCATGAGGAGAATGATGTGATGGACATATTCCTATAAATAAGCGTAGCATAAGATCAAGTCATTTAGAATAGTTCACTTGCTATAAGCTTTCAGATACATAGTAACCTAAATCCTTCGACCATGAGATCATGTTAATCGCCATCACCAGATGGATACTTTGATGACATCAAACACCACTTCGTAACTGGATGGTTATAAAGTTGGCATTGGGTGTTCGAAAAGTATGTGTTGGGGTACATGGATCAAGAGTGGGATTTGTCCATCCATATGACGGATAGATATACTCTGGTCTCTCTTGATGGAATGCCATCCAATTGGCTTGCAAGCATGTGACTGGCTCACAAGGGATCACATATCATGGGAACAAGAAAAGAGTACTTATTAGTAACGAGGTTGAACTAGGTATGCAGAGATACCGACGATCAAACCTCGGATAAGTAAAGTATCGCGAGACAAAGGGAAATTGGTATCGTATGTAAATGGTTCATTCGATCACGAAGTAATCGTAGAAATATGTGGGAGCCATATGAGTTTCCAGATTCCTCTATTGGTTATTGATCGGAGAAGAGTCTCGGTCATGTCTGCATAATTCCCGAACCATAGGGAGACACACTTAAGGGTTCGATGTTGTTTAGTAGATATGGGAAGTGAGTAAAGAGACTGAATGTTGTTCGGAGTCTTGGATAGGATCCGGGATATCACGAGAAGATCCGGAATGGTCCAGAGAATAAGATTCATATAAGGAAAGTCCAATTCCGGAGTTCGGGAATGGTTCCAGTGTTTTCATCAGAATGTTCTAGAAGGGTCTAGAAGGTTCACCGATCCAGAAGGGAGAAGGGTACATGGATGTGTCATGACAAAGTAGAATGGTTGCATCATTTCCTAGGTCACTTGGTTGGACACTTGGAAGAGAGAAATCAAACTCTAGTTTGAAAGACAAAACACCAGTTTGAAAAAAGTTAAATTGGGACAATGATTTCCAAGTGGAGGAAGGGAAGGAAACCTTAGGAGAGAAGGTTTCCCTTCCCTCCTCCAATACGCCGACCAGCAAAGGATTTGGGAGAGGACACGGCTATCCCTAGCCTCCCCTCACACCTATAAAATAAAGGGATGGGGCGCCCCCTCTCCCTACACCTTGCTCCTAGCCGGCGCCCCCTCTCTAAACCCTAGGTCACCGCCCCTCGTGCTGCTGGCTCCCTAGATCTCCTCTAAATTGCTTCCACCGTCTAGTCTAAACCCTAGCCGCTGGTTTCTCTACCCCTCGGCCTCTAAATCCTATATCGCCGGTGAAAGGGCATGTATGCCCCCATGTGTGGTTTTGGTAATTAATGACAGTCTCTATGGACTAATGTGTACATTGAGTTTCACTTGTAGGTTTGTCCATTGGCATCGCTTGGGCCATGTGTTGGTCTCAAGGTTGGAAGATGAAGAAATGTCCAAGGGCTTTGTGCCCATTGGAATCATGAAGAAAGAAGGAGCTTGAAGGTTGATCAAGACATGTGCAAAGAGTTGCATCAAGATGGATTAACCTAAGTAGGGATGAAGAAGGGTGAGCTCAAGATGCGCCATCTCTAGAAGATCTCATGATTTAAGCTTGCCATCCTCGTGCTCATGGAATGATGAAGACAAGCTCAAAGAAGAGGTTTCCCCATGGAGTATGGGGGAGCAATTTGCAAGTCTTCATCTTCATCAAGCAAGAGCATCCAAGAAAGGTATTCCCACTATAGAAGAACAATACGGTCTACATCAAGTTCAAGTGGGATGCTCAAGGCAAAGGTATGTTCTTGATAGGGCTTCTCTTTTGCCGGTCTCGTGTTGTTAGTTGGGAGACCGGGTTTAGGATAGATAGCCGTACTACCAAGAGGGGCTCTCAAGCGGGTGTCTCGTTTGCATCGTTCAGAGAGAGCTCAAACCTTTGCATTTATAGCATCATCTTTCTTGGTTGTTATTTGGTTCTTGTCCATGAGAGGATCTAGAGCTTGTGGTCATCATCATAACAAGCTCTAGTTCATCATCTAAGGATTTCACTTGCATATCTTATTGCGGTTTTTGATCTTGCGAGTTTTTTGGCTCCACACCTTGGGGGATACTTCACATATATATTCATAGTATTTTCTCCCAAGGTGATACCCAATATTTCTCCCAAGGATTCTATTCGTCGTTATCTTTCCAACAAAATTGGTTTCATCCCGTTTGGAGTTCGGATGCAAAAGTTATTGTGTTTCTGGTTTTCTGGTTTCTGGAATTTCCCTGACCGGAAGTTCCGGCTTGCCATCGGAAGTTCCGCTAGGGCATTTTTGTCGCTGTAAGTTCCGGTGGAAGTTCTGGGTCTTCTTCCGCTCACGATCAGTAACCTTCTGTTTTGGATGTGCTATTTGACGGAACTTCAGTCGGAATTTCAACCGGAAGTCCCGCTCCCACGGAAGTTCCGGCGAGGGACCGGAAGTTCCGCTCAGGCCTAGTTGCCTCCAGAAGTTCCGGTTGAATTTCCGGATCTTGTTCGGCTCACGTTGAGTAACCTTCTGTTTTCGTTGTGTCTATCTGACGGAACTTCTGTCGGAACTTCCACCGGAAGTTCCGCTCCCACCGGAAGTTCCGGTGAATCGGCGGAAGTTCCGACTAGGAGTCACCTTTTCAGTTTCTCGCTCTGCAGTTTTTGACCATTGGCTGTGTGCCACCGAAACTTCTGGCCTCCCACCGGAAGTTCCGGCCAGGAGTCGCGAATGCCCATAACAGGCAGATCTAGGAGCCCTTTAAAAGGGGCTCCTCTTCCCCTTCGTGGGTAACAACTTTTCTTCTTGGTTCTTGGCTTTATCTCTCTCCTCCATTGTTAACCTTGAAGAAGCTTTCCCTCTCCCTTTCCCTTCCTATGATTCTTGCATCTTTTTGAGGGATTTGAGAGAGGAGATCTAGATCTACAATCCCCCCAAGCCAAATCCCTTCTTTGTGAAGGAATCATTGGGATCTAGATCTTGGAGAGTTTTGTATTCTCCTCTTGTGTTCTTCCTCTCTTATTCCCCAATAGCTTTTGTAGCTTTGTTGGAATTTGGGAGAGAAGGACTTGTCCTTGCATTTGGTGCATAGGTTTGAGTTCTCCTCGGAGATTTGGCGAGTTCAAGCTTGTGAGCTTGTTTCTCTTGGGTTCCTTGGAACCCTAGACGGTTGTGTGGTTGGGTTGTTGACCTTTTGTGGTCTTGTTGACCTTTTGTGGTCTTGTAGCCTTTTGTGGCGTTGTTGGCCTTTTGTGGGCATTGTAGCCTTTTGTGGCTTTGTTGTTGGGATCCTCCAATTGAGTTGTGGAGTTAGCCCCAATCTTGTATGGGTTCTGTTGGGGATATGCTATATGGGTATCCTCATAGCATGTCTCCTATCCGGATAACCCGGGTGGCCCACAGTTGGTAGCATGGCTCATGGCCTGCTGGGTGACCCAGTTAGACGGATCCAGAAGGGAGGCCCATGCCGGATAAAGGAAGGCTACGGTTGGAGTCACCGACATACCCGGAGCCTTGGAGTGCAAGATACACAAGACTAGTAATAGACGGTGTAGGACTCTGTAACCTGTCCGGCTAGTGTGGCGCCCCGCAAAACCAGTACTAGAAAATCGCGTTGTTTTTGTGCATTGCATCATCATGACTGCATGCTCATGTCATCATGCCACATTGCATTTGAGCATCGTCATCATCATGCGTTTGTTTGTCTGAAACTATTTTCGAAAAACATATTTTTGTTTTCTAAATACCCCGTCCTTAATTCAACTCAAAACCAGGTCTCCGGTTATTTCGTTTTGTCTACCACGGTTTTGCAAAAGTCCTGTTTTAAATAATAAAATATTTATTTTATTTTAGGGTAAATGCCGTCCGATCCGATCGGCCACCCCGATAAAACCAGTCCCCCCTAAACACTTTTCCTACCCAGTCCTATTCTACCCACCCTTCATCCACCTCACCCCCTCCAATCCCTTGGCGACACCTCACCACTCCCTTTCCCCTATCCTATCCCAGCCCGCCACCTCATCCTACCCCACCTCTCTCACCCCACTCCCCTCCACCTCACCCGCTGGCCCCACCCACACCATAGCACTCACACACACAAAGCAACACACCCAGGCGCACCCCACACACTGCCACCACGGGCCCGCTTCCTCACCTACCCCGCCTGGCCCACCACTCCACACGCGTTGCCCCCATCTCTCTCTCCCTCACGCGACCCCTGACCCCGCCCAAGACCTCCTTTCCTCCCGTCGGCGCAGCTCAGGCCTCACCACCGCGCCAGGCGCCGCCCCATCGACCTCACGCCGGTCGTCGCCCCTGCCCTCGCCCCGCCAAGCACCACCTCTCCGTCGCCCCGACCTCCATCGCCTCGGACCCGCACCGCTCCGGCCGAGCCCGACCCGATCCCCGCCTCCGGCCATGCCGCGTCCTCCTCCTTGCTGTCCCTCTGCCCAAGCTCGCCGCGGGAGCCCGGCCGGCCTCCTCTGCAGCAGCCCCTCCACCGCTCGTCGCTGACCCCCTTGCGGCCGCCCGCCATCTCCTCCGCCAAGCCAGCGACTGGCGTCCTCCCTGCTCTCCTCCGACCGGCCACCGCGAGCAACCTCCCCCTCTGCCGGCGCGCCCCTGCCTCCTGCCTCCTCCACCTCGAGCCTGCCTCCTCTGCTCCCCGTCGTCCTCGCCCCTGGGCCCCCACGCCAGCACTGCAGCCACCGCCGCCTCCTTCCTCTCCGGCCGCCGTCCCTCCCGGCCAGCAAGCCTCGCCGTTGTCGCGGTCCCACCTCCAACGCCGGCCGTCGGGCCTCCTCCTTCCCGACCATGCACGCCTTGGTGTTGTTACAACGTGAGGCTCCCCGTGTACCTGGTGATGCCAACTGGGGTCCTGCGGTGGTGTTGATGGTACTGCAAGATGGTAACACTGCCTAGAATCCTTCCGGTGAACAAGAGCTGCAAGCCGGACATGTACCCGAGAAGCCACCCGAACATTCGGTGCTAAGTCCAAGTTCGCCATCGACAATCGAAGCCTCGAAACCCCAAGCACTCCTTCCCGGACCCAAAGACCATCGGTCAAGTTTGCCACCGACAAAGGACGGACCGACAAGGTCTTCTACATGGACACCGAGTACTTCTTCCCGGCTCCGAGCAAAGTTCGCCATCGACAATTGAAGCCGGCACCCTCCAAGATCTTCTCCCCGATACGGCAAGCTCTCCATCCGGTTCGCCCGGTTAAGAGAACCCGGACGCCAAGGTCGCCGATGCGAATACGACAAGTACTTCATCCCGAACGCCATGACCGTCGACATGACCCGAAGACCACGGATGCGCCAAGATCTACTCTGTTATCCGAGAACAATCCCGCCGAGACCGAACCCCAGATCCGGACCCTGAGACCGTACCCCGAACCCCCGGAACCCAAGATCTTCCGAACCCAGATGTGTGACCCCTTTCTCGAGCCCTATTTTATAAATGTAATATCAAATTTTTGCATATTAAATCATTCATGTCGCATACATATTTGTGTGGTTTGGGGGCATTATGCCAATTCATCTCATAATTAAATATGGAGTCTATATGCGGGATATCTTTGTCTTATTCCGGACTCCATTTAAATTGGTGTAGCAAACTGTAGCATCCCATTGTCTAACATTTGTAATGCTACTTGGTCTAGTAATAAAATGGCTACTTCCTACACATAATTGTTGCATCATCATCATATCATGCTCATGTCATCATGCCACCTTGCATTTGAGCATCATACAAAACCCTTGTGTTTTGGTTCTTACCTCATATGCATCATTAATTGTATTTGCCTCTTGTTATTGTATTTGGTTGTTGATATATTGTTTAAATGCCCAAGTTGATTTGGGGGCATATCTTTTATTAAACTCCACCACCTTTTCTTCACCACCTTATAATTCCACCATCCAATTAATATGAGCTGGCATTTATCTGAGTTTACCTAGCTCATGTGGGTTGGGTGGATCCAATACTAGTCCCTTTTGCTTGGTCTTATTCCACCTTTTGGGAATGCATGGAATAAAGCCATGTGATTTTATGTTGTTTTCACAATATGAATACATGGCATTTATTATTTGCATGGGCCATGCAACCATCATCAACCTTGGTCATCTTTGGTTCTATTTGAGTTTGGGTGGTTCATCTATATCTCTAGCTTTTCTTTTGGGCTTGATATACTTTTGATCTTGCTTAAAACCTCATCTCCATCTCCATCTCCATCTACCCCATCACCACCTTTTCTACTTTTCTCTCTTTTGGCTATCTTGCTTGAGATTGCTGATCTTGCTTGATCTTGTTTTGTTTTGTCAAACACTCAACCTCTCCCCTCATCTTTCTACCTATCTTGCTATCTCTAAAACCTACCCCCCCCTAATCACCATCCCCCATCTAACCCTAAACCCTACCCCTCCCCAACCATCCCCATACTTGCATGATCATGTGGGCATCACTCATCCCCTCTTCTGTTTATTTTTCTCCCTCTTTTCTATCCTTGGCCTTCCCAAATTCTCTGCTCAAAGCTATCTGCAAGGTTCAAACAGTTTTGAAATAAAAAGGTTGCTTGAATTTGAAAACAAACAAAACAAATGAAAATAAAAAGAAGAAGAATAGTGAGGGAGGAGAGCGGCACCACCTCGGCCAAGACAGCCAAGAGAGAGCAGCCACCCAGTGCCCTTCACCAACGCCGTCCTGTTCACCGTCCTCCTCCCGATCCCCCCTTCTCTCTGCAGCGCTCACGGCAGCGAGCAGGTGGCCTTCTCCCGCCGTCAGCCGCGTCACCCCCCTCCTCTTCTTATCCCCAAGCCGCGGAGGCCCTCCCTCAAACCCTAGTCTTCCTTCCCCTCCTCTCCGCCGCCATCCCCTACCTCTGCGCCCGCCTATGCTCACCCTGCCCGAGAGCTACGGCGAGGAGAGTGACGCCGCGCCGTCGCCTTGATCCCCTTCTAGAGCCGGAGAGCGTGCAGCCTTCACGACCACCTCGAGCGATCGGCTCGAGGCGTGGCGCCTATTTCCTCTTCTTCTGGCCAGCCGCAAGAACAACGCCGACATCACCTCCGACCACTCCCCTCCTCGTTTTCTATGGGAATCGGGCTAGGTGAGCACCCTTTCCACCCTACCCCTCCTTGTACCTTTCCCCTTCGCCTGTGTCGCCTCGGAAGCCTCGCCTGCCTGTCGCGCCACGCCGCGCTCACCGTCTGCGACTAAAACGCGCGCGACAGCAGCGGCTGCAGTTTTTTTTCGCCTCTGTTCGACATCGTGCCCCGCCCGCTGCAGCCTAGATCCGACGATGACCCCTTGACGAAACTTGTAGCCTGTAGATCCCTCTTCATCTTTGGGTTTTACGGTTTTGCGAAATTCGCATCCTTCTGCTCGCCATCTTCCTCCAAAGTCCGTCCAGATCCTGGCGCCTCTGCACGTTTTTCATCCGTCAGTTTCGTCAGTGGAATTACCCATTTTTAAATGCCCCAAACCTGCTAGTTCTAGAGCTCTTTTCGTAAATCTTCAAACACAAAAGTTGAAGAGCTAGGTTTGACCTCCGTCTTTCGTTTTGACACCATCCCATTAAACGCAAAGGATCGCTCGGCTTGTTCCTCTAAAAACTCGGAGTCAGCTAGCCCAAAACCGCGATCTGTTCTCCAGTTCGTCAGGCTCCAATCGAGAAGTGCCTTGCAGCTTTGCACATAACCCCTCCCCTTTTCGAGAAGCTCAACCCGCAATCCCCTAGCCCCACAGTCAGCGTCGGATGCGTTTTTTGTAAAGAGGCTCCCGTGTTTTTTGGGAATCAACCCGCGGTCCCCCAAACCAGCCCACATGTCCCCCTCGCCTCGGCCAAGACTGTCGATTACAGTCCCACACAGTGGCTATGGGTAGCATCTGGCTGGGTGACAAAAGTCCAGAACCTTTTCTGAATTCAAATTCAAATATTTTTTTTAAAACTGTTTAAATATGAATTAAATCATAATTTTCAAATGGTTTAGATTTTGAATTCAAACTTAATATGAAAAATGTTTTATTTTTGAATGTTAATTCAAATCTTTAATCAAATATTTTTAGAATTAAATTAATTAGTCAACCTTTGACTTTGACCCTATTTAACAATTTTGACTATAAAATAAATTTAAATTCATAATTCCAAATAATACAAATAATATATGTTTTTGAATCAGAAAAATGTGAGGATCTCAAATATGCCATTCAAAATATTATTTGGACACTTTAAATTCCAAGTTGAATATAATTACATAAAATGCCCTTTTCCTTATTTATTTAATAACTTTTGTTTTATAACTCCGAATTTAACAAATGATATGTCTAAAATGATCAGCTCGACGAGACCTTTCTGTTTATTATATCCATGACTTAAATTGCAGCATGCATCATATAAAAATATAGTGTACAGAAACTATCATGACAATAAAATGTGACCAAAACCCAATAAAAATGTTATTTCTTGTATTCTACACCTCACCCATGCCATGCTACATTATTGCCATGCAACTTGTGCATCATCCATCATGGCATGATTGTTTGCTTGACGCATTATTCCTATGCTTGTGCACTTATTCATGTTGGCCCTTGTTTGTTTGGTTCTTCGTCGAATAGACACTGAGCAGGGGATATACCAAGAGAACCAGGAGCACTACCCAGATCCGTCTCTCGCTTCAACTGAGTTGCCAGGCAAGCACTATCACATGCTTGCATACATACAGTACCTGTTGCCTCTATCTTATTCTTGCATCATTGAGTCGCGATTGCATTAAACTGAATCCCAAGTATTGCATAGCTTTACTTTTAAACCCCACCAAGCTTGTTCCCCCATCCCATGAGCCATTACTACAGGAGTTGTTGAGCCATGCGAGTCGTAGAACAACATGTGTAGGGTATGTGAGTCTGATGGATAACGAGGTACCTAAACAACTTAACTGAGTAGTAATGGGATAACTAATGAAAGTGGCACCGTGGGCAACATCGCTATTTGGTTTTCTGCTCACTTGTGTCCGTGGGACCCCGAGTACTTGATTCTGTTCCTTGATTATTCAAGCTATCCACATCCGGGAGGCTTATGGGACCCCCGAGCCGAGCTTGATTCATCTTATTTCTTGGGGCCACAAACTAGTTTGAGGTTTTATTTACTATCCTGTACTTATGCCATGCTTTACCGCTTTATTTATGATTGTGCGAGGAGCACTCTTTATTTAGGATCGTGGCACAATTCCATGATGTCGACAAGCCCAGCACACTTTGGGTTCCCGATCGTTCTGACCGTCCCCCAACCTTGAGTCCGTCTCGGAGCCGGCCGTTGCTATGGGTCTACTTTAAGGTGGCCCCTGAAATATTCTCAATCTGTGATTGCTTTGTCGTGAAGGCCTCGTTGGGTTTTGATTTGGTTTTTCCGAGGTTGATCGAGTGTGTGTTGCTATTTGTGCACCCCTGCAGGGTAAAACGTTCTGAAAGCCGTGTCCGCGGTTATGGACGACTTGGAGCACAGTTTCTCGATCATAGACAAGCATAACTAAAGTACCGCTTTTAATTTGACTAAGTAATTGACTAGTAAATAGTGTAACACTCATGTAATGGTTAATAAAATTGCCAATGGATGGGGGGTTGTTCGTCCGCTTCCTCGTTGGTAAGAGAGGAGGAGGATGGATCTGATGATATTACTGTATAACTGTTGTCATTAATTCACGGACATCCGTCTATCTTTGGTTAGGCGGATGGTTAGCGATTATCTATAGAACTGTTAGGGTTTATCTTTCGCTGCAATTGCGTCACCCCAGGTTGTGTCCCCTTTAGAGGCATAAAGACTTGATGAGTACCCTTAGGGTCTCACACGATAAATTATTGGTTCAGATGAGCAGGTACACTCGCAGGACGGATACTGGGTGGAAGAGGCTGATGATGTGGGCAACGATCGTTCGGTGTAGAGATTCCGGGAACGGGGATCCGTGAGATCTGTGGGCGGGATGTGCTTTTTTATGTGGCATCTTATGCCGATTTGCTTCTTATCCGTACTCGGAACTTGTTTGCCGATTCCGCCTGATTCTCTGATGTGTGATGTATGAGGAAATATCCTAAACTATTAGATCTATCTAGAACATTTGAATCTTGCCGTATGGCGTTGCTATATTTCCTTTCTTTTTAGATGGTATGGCTCTGATGTACTATTGTATTGTGGCTTGCATACATACTCATTTGTGTATGTAGTTGATCCCTTCGCCTGCCGATTCATGTACTTGTCCCGATGACTGGAAGTGGTTGAGACGGCCGAAAGGTCTACCCGTGAGTGGCTTTTGGGCCCCACCGTACTATTTCAACCACTTCCGCTCATCCAGGCTTGTATCTAGGAGCGTAATTCACCGAGGTAGTTACAATTGGTATCAGAGCCATCCCACCCTTCAGGGTCTCAGCCAAATGGTCGTTGTCAGTCTAGCAAATATTTTTGGTAGTTATGTATACTAGGGAAAAACAAAACGCTAGAGTAGGACTGCTTCCACTTTTCTTTTTACCCACCCACCCACCCTTTTCTGGTAAGGAAGTGCAACGTTTTCAATCCTCTTCTAAAAATTCAAACTAGGATTCACGTGTTCTGGGTTTCCGTAGTACCATAGGTTGTGTGTTTGTGTGTGTGTGTGTGTGTGTGTAATTCCTTGTCTATCTGTTGCATCCAAGTTGTTATCTAGTCAGCCTTTGGTTATCAACTGTTGGTACATTCCATACCGACAGGCTTTTGCAAACCGACGCGATCTATCTGATTCGTTGTATACCGACGCGATATGTCTTACTTGTTGTTATCCGACGTTATCTTGTTGGGGTGTTCGTTTCCGTAGTTACCAATCTTTAGGTTCAACGTGAGAAGAAGGGGTTAGGATATGTGTTCCACTTATTCATGTGCGGAGTAATGATTTGAGTGCGGGATGGAGTCGCGACCATACCACTACTCTTATCATTCGCTTTTGTATATTGAATTGGTAGAGTCACTAATCTTGATTCGTTAAGTAATTTTGCGCATCTATTGGTATTTTAATGCCGAAATTTGTGGAAAAATTTTCTTTGATATATCTGTACCACTCCTTTTCGATCGTGTGCGATATGCTTAATATCTTCTAGGTGCTTTGAACTTTGTTGATATTTTAATATCATCTTAGTAATTTGTATCATTTAATCTTGGTTAATTCCATCTTGGTACTATTTTGGATTATTATTATTCTCCATTATAAATCTTGACTTGTGTTTTATATCAATCACGGGATGGCTCCACCACGCCGATTCGATGAGGACATACCACCTAAACTAGGATCATGTTGTCGCTAAACATCGCCAATGCCTTGGCAATGCATCGGAACCAACGCGCTTTGAGGAAAGTGTTCGGAGGAATGAGTTTGCTCCACTACCTCCACCTCCCAAGCGAGGAGACATCAAAAGCTTCCAAATTCAACCTCGCCAATTTGATGTTTACGATCGACCCTTTGGATGCGGATGATTGGTTGCGTGAGATGTCAAGGCTACTCGAGGCTGCGATGTTCTGAGCAAGAGTGGGTAAAGTGTGCTACTCACCTTCGAAGGAGATGCCTCTCTGGTGGGAGAATTACGAAGGCAAAGCTGCAGTTTTGACCTACTTGGGAGCGGTTCACTGAAGCGTTCAAAGAGCAGTATCTGTCAGAAATTGTCATGGAGAGGATGAAGGAAGCTTTTCTCAACCTTAAGCAGGGAAATGATAATGTCAACACCTACATCAGGAACTTCATGAATCTTTCTCGTTATGGTGGCGATGAGATCTCCGATGACAAGAAGAAGCAAAAGAGGTTCAGGCAAGGGCTCAATGCATTGATCAAATATGCAATCACACATGCAAGGCCGGCGTCCTTCCTGGAACTTCAGCACACAGCTCTGCAAGAGGAAGCAAGTAAGCAAGTGTTTGAGGAGTCAAAGAAACACAACCGTGATGCACCAAGCTCTTCAGCTATGTCAGCTCCTTCTAAGCGGCGTGTCTGGGTTTCTAACACCCCACTGTCGCTCCCGGCTCCACCAAGACCTGCAAGCTACGCGTCAAGGCCACCAAACTTCATCACTGCTGCTCCCAGGGGCTACAACCACCACTACCCTGGAGCGCCTGGCGGAGTCCCTGGCTACGTTGCTCCACGTCCACCTGGTGCTTGTTTCACGTGTGGAGATCCTGGACATCTGAACTGGAACTGTCCGTTGAAAAACAAAGCTCTTCCTCCACCCCCGCCAAGATCTGCAGCAAGCTCTCCTTTGGTTCGTGCACCACCACCTCGGGCTCTCAACATCAACACCAAGCCCGGGTCTACTGTTGCTCGTGCCAACTGTGTCAACGCCGCTCAAGCTGAGCATGCACCTGGAGTTGTGATGGGTATGCTTCCCGTTAACTCAGTCCCTGCACGAGTTTTGTTTGATTCTGGTGCATCGCATTCTTTTGTTTCTCACAAGTTTGCAAATGAGAATGTGTTAGCTTTGGATCCTCTCCATAAGAAGTTAATGGTCCTATCTCCTGGTTCAAACATGAGGGCTGCTTATATCAGCCATGGCAATCAAATTGAGATTGGTGGCTCTTCGTTCTCGGCTTCCTTAATTGTTCTGGGCAATTCTGACATTGATGTCATCTTGGGCATGGATTGGTTGACAGCAAATACAGCTGTGATTGATTGTGCTGAACGCTCGGTTTCTCTGAAGATTCCTGAAGGCCATATAGTCTATTCTCCAAGTTTGACTCCTGCTGTCCAGCTTTTCTCTTTGGCGGCTCTGAATGATGATGCTATGGAAGCTATTCAGAGTGTACCAGTGGTTTGTGAGTTCCCATATGTCTTTCCTGAAGAGTTGCCGGGTATGCCTCCGGATCGTGAGGTTGAGTTTGTAATTAAGCTTGAACCTGGAACGGCTCCTATCTCCAAGTGGCCTTATAAAATGGGTCCTTCTGAGTTGGCTGAACTCAAACGTCAACTTGATGAACAAGAGAAGTTGGGTTTCATTCAACACAGTACTTCTTCTTGGGGTAGCCCAACAATCTTTGTGAAGAAGCGTGACAGGACTGATAGACTTTGTGTTGACTATCGGGCTCTCAATGCTAAAACCATCAAGAACAAATATCCTCTTCCGCGGATTAATGATCTCTTTGACCAGCTAGCTGGAGCTGTGGTATTCTCTAAGCTGGACTTGAGAAGTGGTTATCACCAAATCAAGATTCGCAAGGAAGATGTTCCTAAAACAGCTTTCACCACCCGCTATGGCCTGTATGAGTACACAGTCATGTCTTTCGGTCTCACCAACGCACCTGCTACCTTCTCGAGGCTGATGAACTCGGTTTTCATGGAGTACCTTGATAAGTTCGTTGTGGTATATCTGGATGACATCCTAGTCTATTCAAAGTCAAAGGAAGAGCATGAAGAACACCTTGATTGTCCTAAACAAGCCGTGAGAGAACCGCTTGTATGCAAAGTTCTCAAAGTGTGAGTTTTGGCTGCCTGAAGTAACCTACCTTGGTCATGTCATCTCTGCCAAGGGCATTGCAGTCAACCCGAAAACTGTGAAGACAATTGTTGAATGGCTTCCTCCTGTTAATGTCAAAGAAGTGCGTAGTTTCCTTGGTTTGGCTAGTTACTGCTGTCGCGGTGGTATCACGGCATATGCCATGGGTAGGCTAAAGTTGGGGCCGATGGACGTGGAGGAATCCGGGGAGGGATGATGCAGTGAAGACCGCACTCGTATGAACAAAGAGAAATACAATGTATATTGGATTGAAGCTCTCAAGTGGAGATAACACCTCATTCTCTACATCTAATCTCTTATAATCTGGCCATACTTGTGGCTACAATCATGCTCCTGGAGCTGTATCTCTTATCCTTCTATCTAGATCTCTTTATGAGAGTGGAGAAAGAGGAAGAAGGAGAGCTCCTAGTGAGAAGAGAGGGAGGAGCCCTTCGGGGGCCTCCCTTGAGAACGATCCCCCTGGTGCTCCTTATAAAGGGGAGCCCAGGGGACAAAGCTTGTTCCCCACGCTTGGCATCTGTGTAGCATATTCCGGGCATCTTCTTAGATGCTCAGCATATGCCTTGGCATCTTTGGAGATGCCCGGCATATTCCCTAGCATATTCTTTGATGCCATGGGCATATTCCCTTTAGCACGTGCCAGTCTGATCCATGGGCGTCCCAAGGCAGCACGACACATGGCTTGTCTTGACTTGATGGCGGCGTCATTGAGTGATCGAGGGACCTTGAGAGGCAATATGCAGTCTGACGGGTGAAATACTTTGGCCCGGATGCCCCTGGCGAAGTGGTATCTCGGCCTTCCTCTTAGCTGACTCGGCCTGCTCTTATTTGCTGGAGACAAAGGCCCAGGCGGACTGTTCTTGGCCTTAGCCGAATCATCTGCCAAAGGCCCCAGCCAGGTCTCTTACTTCGGCCCAGGAGGAGGAAATAGCCCAACCGAGGTCTGCCCAATTCGGCCTGGGCGAACTGGGAAGGGCCCAGCCGAATTAACCTTGTCTCCCGCCGAATCAGAGGAAAGGGCCCAGCCCGATTACCGTTATACTTGGCCTGGCCTGACCGAACTGGCCCAGATGGAAGCCCATTCGGAGTTTCTACTGACCGCCCAAGTCGGGGCTCATCTCTGAGAGGGAGTCCCGCACTGGGCCGGGGTTTGGTTGATTCGGCCCACTCAGGGTCCATTGGCTCGGGGATGCAACCTGGGCGAGTTATTGCCGAGCTTTGGAGGATATGTTCCTGGTGCTGCGGGTCAGCGAGGCTAGCGGGAATGGAGGGAGCTTGGCAGGGGATGGACTGACCGCATGGTCAGCTAAGGTGATTTGGGCCGAGGTCTTTTATTCGGCCCACTGGTTAAGATAAGCAGTTTGGTTGCTTGCTGCCTGGATTCAGCCCATGGGTATTCAGACTAGGCCGGGTTTTACTTAGTTCGGCTTAGTATCATCTTTATTCCTTTTTTCTTTAAGTTGTTTTACATAACTCTTCTCCACATAGATCTTTGTACTAAATCGTTTCTTCCTCTTCCTTATCTCTTTATACTTGACTTTAGGGTACCTAGGGTCATATCCCCGACATTAGTCCCCGAGGCTATGTGGGACTCGTAGAGTCGTGCATAGGCTTCCTATTTAATATTCCCATAGATGTCTCACTTATAACCTCTTGGTTATATATTTATCTGCCACATAACCTTTTTTGGGTTAGCTTATAGCATCTAGCCCTTATGTGCACTGGTCTTTTAACCCTTTGGGTAAGTTTCTGGACTTCTAGCCTTCATGGGCCCTGGTCATAACCCCTTTGGGTAAGTTTCTGGACTTCTGGCCTTCATGGGCACTGGTCATAACCCCTTTGGGCAAGTTATGAGTTCTGGCCTTCCTAGGCACTGCTCTTTTAACCTCTTTGGGTAAGTTATGAGTTCTTGCCTTCTTGGGCATTGCTCTTTTAACCCCATTGGGTAAGTTATGAGTTTCTGCCTTCTTGGGCATTGCTCTTTTAACCCCATTGGGTAAGTTATGAGTTTCTGCCTTCTTGGGCATTGCTGTTTTAACCTCTTTGGGTAAGTTATGAGTTCCGGCCTTATTGGGCACTGCTCTTTTAACCCGTTTGGGTAAGTTATGAGTTCCGGCCTTATTGGGCATTGCTCTTTTAACCTCTTTGGGTAAGTTATGAGTTCCTGCCTTCTTGGGCATTGCTCTTTTAACCTCTTTGGGTAAGTTTATGAGTCTTGGCCTTCTTTGGCACTGCTCTTTTAACCTCTTTGGGTAAGTTTATGAGTCTTGGCCTTCTTTGGCACTGCTCTTTTAACCTCTTTGGGTAAGTTATGAGTCTTGGCCTTCTTTGGCACTGCTCTTTTAACCTCTTTGGGTAAGTTTATGAGTCTTGGCCTTCTTTGGCACTGCTCTTTTAACCTCTTTGGGTAAGTTATGAGTCTTGGCCTTCTTTGACACTGCTCTTTTAACCTCTTTGGGTAAGTTTATGAGTCTTGGCCTTCTTTGGCACTGCTCTTTTATCCTCTTTGGGTAAGTTATGATCTGAGTCATCTGTTTCCAAATCAGAGTTATTTCACTCAAAATTGACTTAAGTCTTGAGTTGGAGTCCTCTGACTTGAATACGAGGTATACGACTTAAATCCGCGTTATCTCATTCCAAATCCGAGTTACTTTACTCAATTTTGACTTATTTCCCTAATCTGAGTCATCTGACTCAAATCCGAGTTAACTCATCCTAAATCCGAGTTACTTTACTCAATTTTGACTTGTATCCCGAATCTGAGTCATCTGACTCAAATCCGAGTTAACTCATCCCCAATCCGAGTTACTTTACTCAATCTTGACTTACTTCCCAAATCTGAGTTATCTGACTCAAAGAGTTAACTCATCCTAAATCCGAGTTACTTTACTCAATTTTGACTTGCATCCCGAATCTGAGTCATCTGACTCAAATCCGAGTTAACTCATTCTAAATCCGAGTTACTTTACTCAATCTTGACTTACTTCCCAAATCTGAGTTATCTGACTCAAATCCGAGTTAACTCATCCTAAATCCGAGTTACTTTACTCAATTTTGACTTGCATCCCGAATCTGAGTCATCTGACTCAAATCCGAGTTAACTCATTCTAAATCCGAGTTACTTTATTCAATTTTGACTTGCATCCCGAATCTGAGTCATCTGAATCAAATCCGAGTTAACTCATCTCAAATCCGAGTTACTTTACTCAAAATTGACTTTATGTCTTAAGTCTGAGTCATCTGACTCAAATTCGAGTTATATGATTCCAATCCGAGTTAACTATTTGCCACGATATAGCTTGATTTGGCGTGATGATGATATTTTGCCTTTGATATGGATCCGAGATATAGATCCGAGATTAAGCTTTGGGATATGATAATAGGGCTAATCGCTGAGAGATTTGATTCGAGATGTAGATATGAGATATAGATTCGAGATATGATAAGTTGGCCAGTAGTCATCCGAGATATGGGATAACCTGGCAAGATGGTGAGATATTAGTCCGAGTCATAACATAAACTGGCAATCTGGTGAACTGAATAAAGCTTCGGCCTGAATCAGAGATATGATTAGTATGCCGAGTCTTAATATCAATCCGAATTATAATATACCCTGGCAAGCTGAATCAAATGTTAGTCCGAATCAGAGACAATCTACTGAGCTGAGTTAAAGATTAATTCAAAGCATAAACAAATTGACTTCAAGTTATACCCGAATCATCAATAAGCTGGCCGGTAAGCTGAGTTAAAGGATAATCCAAAGCATAAATAAACTGACTCAAATCCTAACTGAATCACAAATAAGCTGATTCAATTTATGGCCGAGTTAACAGATAAGCTGGCTGACGAGCTGAGTTAATGGATAATCCAAAACATAAATAAACTGACTCAAATCCTATCTGAATCACAAAAAGATGATTCAACTTATGGCCGAGTTAACAGATAAGCTGGCTGATGTACTAATCTAAATCAACATGATGTTCTCTCAATCCAAAGGTGACTCTAAGGATAAGTTGGCTAGTCCCCGGGTTAAGTTCTTTTCTCCCCGGGGTGAAGGATTGAGTGTAGGTGACTGAGTTATCTGGCACTTACAGTACTTGGAGAAGTGTTTGGGTGAGTTTTGCTAGGTCATTCCTGCCCTGCTGAGTTACTTGGTACTTACAGTAAGCTTGGTGTAGTGCTTGAGTCCTTCTTGCTGAGTCTTACCTGCTTTGATGAGTTAGACTTGGAGAGCCTCTGTGCTTACCTCTTTGTTCTCTGTTGACTTGGTGAAGCTGAATGAGCCCTATGAGGAAGAAAATCGATGAAGGTGTTCCCGTCCGGATGGAAACCCAGCCAACGCCACTAAAGGCCCCACGGTGGGCGCCAAATGTCGCGGTGGTATCACGGCATATGCCATGGGTAGGCTAAAGTTGGGGCCGATGGACGTGGAGGAATCCGGGGAGGGATGATGCAGTGAAGACCGCACTCGTATGAACAAAGAGAAATACAATGTATATTGGATTGAAGCTCTCAAGTGGAGATAACACCTCATTCTCTACATCTAATATCTTATAATCTGGCCATACTTGTGGCTACAATCATGCTCCTGGAGCTGTATCTCCTATCCTTCTATCTAGATCTCTTTATGAGAGTGGAGAAAGAGGAAGAAGGAGAGCTCCTAGTGAGCAGAGAGGGGAGGAGCCCTTCGGGGGCCTCCCTTGAGAACGATCCCCCTGGTGCTCCTTATAAAGTGGAGCCCAGGGGACAAAGCCTGTTCCCCACGCTTGGCATCTGTGTAGCATATTCCAGGCATCTTCTTAGATGCTCAGCATATGCCTTGGCATCTTTGGAGATGCCCGGCATATTCCCTAGCATATTCTTTGATGCCATGGGCATATTCCCTTTAGCACGTGCCAGTCTGAGCCATGGGCGTCCCAAGACTGGCACGACACATGCGAAGCTTGTCTTGACTTGATGGCGCGTCGCTGTAGTGATCGAGGGACCTTCAGGAGACGAATATGCAGGCGTACGGGGTGAAATACTTTGGCCCGGATGCCCCTGGCGAAGTGGTATCTCGGCCTTCCTCTTAGCTGACTCGGCCTGCTCTTATTTGCTGGAGACAAAGGCCCAGGCGGACTGTTCTCGGCCTT
This sequence comes from Avena longiglumis, assembly GCA_030063025.1. Taxonomy (NCBI): domain Eukaryota; kingdom Viridiplantae; phylum Streptophyta; class Magnoliopsida; order Poales; family Poaceae; genus Avena; species Avena longiglumis. Next base: position 483,361,870 of record CP125977.1, read on the forward strand.
AGCCGAATCATCTGCCAAAGGCCCCAGCCAGGTCTCTTACTTCGGCCCAGGAGGAGGAAATAGCCCAGCCGAGGTCTGCCCAATTCGGCCTGGGCGAACTGGGAAGGGCCCAGCCGAATTAACCTTGTCTCCCGCCGAATCAGAGGAAAGGGCCCAGCCGGATTACCGTTATACTTGGCCTGGCCTGACCGAACTGGCCCAGATGGAAGCCCATTCGGAGTTTCTCTGCACTGGCCCGAAGTCAGGGGCTCTGTCCTGGAGAGGGAGTCCCGCACTGGGCCGGGGTTTGGTTGATTTGGCCCACTCAGGGTCCATTGGCTCGGGGATGCAACCTGGGCGCGTTATTGCCGAGCTTTGGAGGATATGTTCCTGGTGCTGCGGGTCAGCGAGGCTAGCGGGAATGGAGGGAGCTTGGCAGGGGATGGACTGACCGCGTGGTCAGCTAAGGTGATTTGGGCCGAGGTCTTTTATTCGGCCCACTGGTTAAGATAAGCAGTTTGGTTGCTTGCTGCCTGGATTCAGCCCATGGGTATTCAGACTAGGCCAGGTTTTACTTAGTTCGGCTTAGTATCATCTTTATTCCTTTTTTCTTTAAGTTGTTTTACATAACTCTTCTCCACATAGATCTTTGTACTAAATCGTTTCTTCCTCTTCCTTATCTCTTTATACTTGACTTTAGGGTACCCGGGGTCATATCCCTGACAACTGCCGTCGCTTCGTTCAGAACTTTTCGAAGATAGCGAAGCCTCTTACCGACCTCCTCAAGAAAGGCAAGAAATACCTTTGGACTCCTGCATGTCAAGCAAGCTTTGAGACACTCAAAGAGAAGCTAACTTCCACACCAGTCCTAGTTCCTCCGGATACATCCAAGCCTTTCCAGATATTCTGTGACGCCTCTTTGCAAGGATTGGGTGCGGTCCTTATGCAAGAAAAACAGGTTGTTGCGTATGCCTCTCGACAGTTGAAGACACATGAGCTCAACTATCCCACACATGACCTCGAGCTCGCAGCAGTTGTCTTTGCTTTGAAACTGTGGAGGCACTACTTGCTTGGCAACCGTTGTGAGATCTTTTCTGACCACAAAAGTTTGAAGTATATCTTCACTCAGCTGATCTCAACCTTGGCGAGAGGAGATGGATTGAAGCAATCAATGATTTTGATTTGACAATCAACTACACTCCGGGCAAAGCTAATGTCATGGCCGATTCTCTCAGTCGCAAAGCTTATGTCAACAACCTCATGATGGAAGAACAACAACCTCTCTTGTGCGAGGAATTCCGTCAGCTCAACCTGGAAATTGTGGAACAAGGGCATCTCCTGAACCTTCTGGCTACTCCTCTCTTGGAAGAAAAGATTCGCTCTCGTCAGCTTGGTGATCCGCACACCAAAAAGATCATCTCCAAACTTCAGCTTCCGAAGTATGAGTCCTTCCACGTTGATGATCAAGGCACGCTTTTCTTTGAACACCGGATGTTTGTTCCAAACTACCCGGGTTTGAGAGAGCAAGTTCTCAAGGAGGCGCACGATTCTGTTCTTTCTATCCATCTGGCGGCACAAAGATGTACATGGACTTGAAAACACAATATTGGTGGCACGGTTTGAAGCGATATTGTGCCAAGTATGTCTCGAGTGTGATGTCACGCAGAGTGAAAGCTGTCCATCGAAACCTTTCGGTCTTCTACAGCCATTGAAACCCCGGAATGGAAATGGGAGAAAGTAGAGATGGACTTCATCACGGTTTCCAAGGTCGCAGAAGGGCAACAATGCAATCTTTGTTGTCATCGATGTGCTCTCTAAAGTGGCTCACTTCTTCCCGTCAAGGAAACAATTTACGGAATTCATTGGTGAGCTCTATATCAACAGGATTGTCTCTCTGTATGGGGTTCGCTTGAGATCGATTCGCACCGTGGGAGCATCTTCACTTCCAAGTTCGGGAAAGTTTCCAAAATGCTTTGGGAACAAAGTTGAACTTCAAAGACGCTTACCACCCTCAGTCGCAAGGACAAGTGGAAAGGATCAATCAGATTCTGGAGGATATGCTTCGTGCTTGCGTCATCTCTTTTGGCATGAAGTGGGAGGAATGTCTTCCTTATGCTGAATTCTCTTACAACAACAGCTTCCAGAAAAGTCTGAAGATGGCACCATTTGAGGCTCTCTATGGTCGCAAGTGCAGAACTCCGATTGGTTGGTCGGGTGCAGGAGAAAGAATATGGTTTGGCCCTGACATTGTAACTCAAGCGGAAGAGAAGGTGCATATCATTCTTGAAAACCTGAAGATTGCTCAAAGTCGCTAGAAGAGCAATTATGACAGGAAGCACACGGACATGGTGTATGCCCCTGGTGATCTCGTTTACCTTCGTGTCACTCCCATGAGAGGCACACACCGCTTTGGTATCAAAGGAAAGCTGGCTCCTAGATACATCGGTCCTTTCAAAATTCGTGGTAGAAGAGGAGAAGTTGCTTATGCCCTTGAGCTCCCGGAAAAACTCAAGGTTCATGATGTTTTCCACATCTCTCAACTCAAGAAGTGCTTCAAAGATCCCGGCAGGACCGTGGATCATGAGCTTATCGATCTCAAATAAGACCTGTCTTATCAAGAACACCCCACAAAAATCCTTGAGACCGCAGAAAGAAGGACTCGCAACAAGTCCATCAAGTTCTGCAAGGTGCAGTGGTCGCACCATTCCGTTGATGAAGCCACTTGGGAACGTGAAGATGAACTCCGTGCCAACTATCCTACCCTCTTTGTGTCTTCTTCTTCTTCCTAGAATCTCGGGGCGAGATTCCTGTTTAGTGGGGGTGAGTTGTAGCATCCCATTGTCTAACATTTGTAATGCTACTTGGTCTAGTAATAAAATGGCTACTTCCTACACATAATTGTTGCATCATCATCATATCATGCTCATGTCATCATGCCACCTTGCATTTGAGCATCATACAAAACCCTTGTGTTTTGGTTCTTACCTCATATGCATCATTAATTGTATTTGCCTCTTGTTATTGTATTTGGTTGTTGATATATTGTTTAAATGCCCAAGTTGAGTTGGGGGCATATCTTTTATTAAACTCCACCACCTTTTCTTCACCACCTTATAATTCCACCATCCAATTAATATGAGCTGGCATTTATCTGATTTTACCTAGCTCATGTGGGTTGGGTGGATCCAATACTAGTCCCTTTTGCTTGGTCTTATTCCACCTTTTGGGAATGCATGGAATAAAGCCATGTGATTTTATGTTGTTTTCACAATATGAATACATGGCATTTATTATTTGCATGGGCCATGCAACCATCATCAACCTTGGTCATCTTTGGTTCTATTTGAGTTTGGGTGGTTCATCTATATCTCTAGCTTTTCTTTTGGGCTTGATATACTTTTGATCTTGCTTAAAACCTCATCTCCATCTCCATCTACCCCATCACCACCTTTTCTACTTTTCTCTCTTTTGGCTATCTTGCTTGAGCTTGCTGATCTTGCTTGATCTTGTTTTGTTTTGTCAAACACTCAACCTCTCCCCTCATCTTTCTACCTCTCTTGCTATCTCTAAAACCTACCCCCCCTAATCACCATCCCCCATCTAATCCTAAACCCTACCCCTCCCCAACCATCCCCATACTTGCATGATCATGTGGGCATCACTCATCCCCTCTTCTGTTTATTTTTCTCCCTCTTTTCTATCCTTGGCCTTCCCAAATTCTCTGCTCAAAGCTATCTGCAAGGTTCGAACAGTTTTGAAATAAAAAGGTTGCTTGAATTTGAAAACAAACAAAACAAATGAAAATAAAAAGAAGAAGAATAGTGAGGGAGGAGAGCAGCAGCCACCTCGTCCAGTAGCAGCTCCAAGAGAGAGAGCAACACCACCCCTGGCCCAAGACTCCTCACGTCAACCTGCTTCACCGTCCTCCTCCCGATCCCCCCTTCTCTCTGCAGCGCTCACGGCAGCGAGCAGGTGGCCTTCTCCCGCCGTCAGTCGCGTCACCCCCCTCCTCTTCTTATCCCCAAGCCGCGGAGGCCCTCCCTCGAACCCTAGTCTTCCTTCCTCCTCTCCGCCATCCCCTACCTCTGCCCGCCTATGCTCACCCTGCCCAGAGCTTGGCGAGGACGCCGCCAGCCGCCTTGATCCCTTCCTTCGAGCGGAGGCGTGCAAGCAGCCTTCGTCGACCACCTCGCGAGCTCGAGCAGGAGCTGGACGTGGCGCCGCTGTTTCCTCTTCTTCCTGGCAAGGCACAGAACAACGCCGCCGTCGCCGACATAACCTTCGACCACTCCCCTCCTTGTTTTCTCTGGGAATCGGGCTAGGTGAGCACCCTTTCCGCCCTACCCCTCCTTGTACCTTTCCCCTTCGCCTGTGTCGCGCCCGGAAGCCTCGCCGCGCCCTGTCGCGCCCTGCACGCGTCGCGCCACGCCGCGCTCACCGTCTGCGACTAAAACGCGCGCGACAGCAGCGGCTGCAGTTTTTTTTCGCCTCTGTTCGACATCGTGCCCCGCCCGCTGCAGCCTAGATCCGACGATGACCCCTTGAAGAAACTTGTAGCCTGTAGATCCCTCTTCATCTTTGGGTTTTACGGTTTTGCGAAATTCGCATCCTTCTGCTCGCCATCTTCCTCCAAAGTCCGTCCAGATCCTGGCGCCTCTGCACGTTTTTCATCTGTCAGTTTCGTCAGTGGAATTACCCATTTTTAAACGCCCCAAACCTGCTAGTTCTAGAGCTCTTTTCGTAAATCTTCAAACACAAAAGTTGAAGAGCTAGGTTTGACCTCCGTCTTTCGTTTTGACACCATCCCCTTAAACGCAAAGGATCGCTCGGCTTGTTCCTTTAAAAACTCGGAGTCAGCTAGCCCAAAACCGCGATCTGTTCTCCAGTTCGTCAGGCTCCAATCGAGCAGCGCCTTGCAGCTTTGCACATAACCCCTCCCCTTTTCGAGAAGCTCAACCCGCAGTCCCCTAGCCCCACAGTCAACGTCGGATGCGTTTTTTGTAAAGAGGCTCCCGTGTTTTTGGGGAATCAACCCGCGGTCCCCCAAACCAGCCCACGTGTCCCCCTCTCGCCTCAGCCCAGTCAGTACCTGGTCCCACCTGGTCAGTGGCTATGGGTAGCATCTGGCTGGGTGACAAAAGTCCGGAACCTTTTCTGAATTCAAATTCAAATTTTTTTAAAAAAACTGTTTAAATATGAATTAAATCATAATTTTCAAATGGTTTAGATTTTGAATTCAAACTTAATATGAAAAATGTTTTATTTTTGAATGTTAATTCAAATCTTTAATCAAATATTTTCAGAATTAAATTAATTAGTCAACCTTTGACTTTGACCCTATTTAACAATTTTGACTATAAAATAAATTTAAATTCATAATTCCAAATAATACAAATAATATATGTTTTTGAATCAGAAAAATGTGAGGATCTCAAATATTCCATTCAAAATATTATTTGGACACTTTAAATTCCAAGTTGAATATAATTACATAAAATTCCCTTTTCCTTATTTATTTAATAACTTTTGTTTTATAACTCCGAATTTAACAAATGATATGTCTAAAATGATGAGATCGACGAGACCTTTCTGTTTATGCTATCCATGACTTAAATTGCAGCATGCATCATATAAAAATATAGTGTACAGAAACTATCATGACAATAAAATGTGACCAAAACCCAATAAAAATGTTATTTCTTGTATTCTACACCTCACCCATGCCATGCTACATTATTGCCATGCAACTTGTGCATAATTCATCATGGCATGATTGTTTGCTTGACGCATTATTCCTATGCTTGTGCACTTATTCATGTTGGCCCTTGTTTGTTTGGTTCTTCGTCGAATAGACACTGAGCAGGGGATATACCAAGAGAACCAGGAGCACTACCCAGATCCGTCTCTCGCTTCAACTGAGTTGCCAGGCAAGCACTATCACATGCTTGCATACATACAGTACCTGTTGCCTCTATATTATTCTTGCATCATTGAGTCGCGATTGCATTAAACTGAATCCCAAGTATTGCATAGCTTTACTTTTAAACCCCACCAAGCTTGTTCCCCCATCCCATGAGCCATTACTACAGGAGTTGTTGAGCCATGCGAGTCGTAGAACAGCATGTGTAGGGTATGTGAGAGTCTGATGGATAACGAGGTACCTAAACAACTTAACCTGAGTAGTAATGGGATAACTAATGAAAGTGGCACCGATGGGCAACATCTGCTATTTGGTTTTTCCTGCTCACTTGTGTCCCGTAGGACCCCGAGAACTTGATTCCTGTTCCTTGATTATTCGCGCTATCCACATTCGGGAGGCTTATGGGACCCCCCTGAGCCAGAGCTTGATTCAGTCTTATTTCTTGGGGCCACAAACTAGTTTGAGGTTTTATTTACTATCCTGTACTTATGCCATGCTTTACCGCTTTATTTATGATTATGCGAGCACTGTCTTATTTAGGATCGTGCACGATTCATGATATCGACAAGCCAGTCACACTTCGGGTTCCCGATCGTTCTGTAGTCCCACAACCTTGAGTCTGTCTCGAGCCGGCCGACTTCGTTGCGGGTCTACTTTAAGGTGGCCCCTGAAATATTTCTGAATCTGTGATTGCTTTGTCGTGAAGGCCTCGTTGGGTTTTGATTTGGTTTTCGAGGTTGATTGAGTGTGTGTTGCTATTTGTGCACCCTGCGGTAAAACTTTTCGAAAGCCGTGTCCATGTTATGGACGACTTGGAGCACGTTTCTCGATCATAGACAAGCATAACTAAAGTACCGCTTTTAATTTGACTAAGTAATTGACTAGTAAATAGTGTAACACTCATGGAATGGTTAATAAAATTGCCAACGGATGGGGGTTGTTAAATCCGCTTCCTCGTTGGTAGCGAGAGGAGGATGGATCGATGATATTCTTGTATAACTGTTGTCATTAATTCACGGACATCCGTCTATCTTTGGTTAGGCGGATGGTTAGCGATTATCTATAGAACTGTTAGGGTTTATCTTTTCGCTGCAATTCGTCACCCGTGTTGTGTCCCCTTTAGAGGCATAAAGACTTCTTTGAGTACCCTTAGGGTCTCACACGATAAATTATTGGTTCGGATGAGCAGGTACACTCGCGGGACGGATCTTTGGGTGGAAGAGGCGATGATGTGGGCAACGATCGTTCGGTGTAGAGATTAGAGCGGGATCCGTGAGATCTGTGGGCGGGATGTGCTTATTTATGTGGCATCTTATGCCGATTTGCTTCTTATCCGTACTCGGAACTTGTTTGCCGCTCACTGATTCTCGATGTGTGATGTATGAGGAAATATCCTAAACTATTAGATCTATCTAGAACATTTGAATCTTGCCGTATGGCGTTGCTATATTCCTTTCTTTTAGATGGTATGGATCGATGTACTATTGTATGGTGGCTTGCATACATACTCATTTGTGTATGTAGTTGATCCTTCGCTTTCGATTCATGCCAGTACTTGTCCCGATGACTGGAAGTGGTTGGGACGGCCGAAAGGTCTACCCGTGAGTGGCTTTTGGGCCCCACCGTACTATTTCAACCACTTCCGCTCATCCAGGCTTGTATCTAGGAGCGTAATTCACCGAGGTAGTTACACAAACCGGTGCTATCTTTTGCCATGTTAAGACAACATTTAAAATGCAGGGTAGCTAAACAACATGAACTTGATAATTAAATGTCGGGACCCCGGTTCCGCTTAATATGATCTAATTGCATTGCACCTTTGCCATGTCATACTTCATACATGCATCATGCTCGATCTTGTTCCGTAGTAATAAATAGTGCATCCGGTGTTTCTTCTAGTGTTTTGCTTCTTCACGGACTAGGCCGATGAGTTGATGCGAGTGTCGACCCGATCGTCGGTTGTACCTTCGGCAATGTTTTTCAGGCGAGCACCTCCCCCCTTTCTACCTATCTTACTTTTATAGTATTTACTTCCTCCTGTTGATCTATTGCTATCTGTGTTGCGATGCTCTAGTTTCCGTACCCGTGATATCCCTTGCAGCTATATATTGCCTTGGACACATCCTATTACCTGTTGTTTGGTAGATAGTTGGACTTGCGCGTCGTAGTCGCTTGCTCAAGTGTCTTGTATGGTCGTCCAAAGACTACGATTGTTGGAGTATTGCCGCATGTTTAATGTTGGAGATGATCATAACTTTAATTATTGTTTAATAACTAAAATTGAAGTAGGTAAATGCAGAGGCACCGGTGGGTGATAGATAATATTTGGTTTCCGACCGCTCACTGGTGTCCCGTAGGACCCCGAGTTCTTGACACCTGTTCCGAGATCGAGCGCGCTAACCACAGGTGGGGTGTATGGGCAACCCATCGATTTAGTACCTGATTCCAAGTATCTTGTCTTGGGGGCCACAAGTAGTTTGGGGCTTTATTACTATTCTGTACTTATGCCATGCTTTATTTATTATTGTGCGAGGAGCACCTGTCTTGTTAGGATCGTGACCGTTTTATTTGTCGACAAGCCCGAGAGTTTCGGGTTCCCGATGCATGACCGGCTCCACAAACCCCGAGTCCGTCTCGGAGCCGGCCGACTTCGTTGGTGTGTACTTAGTGGGGTGGCCCCGTGCTTGCTTTGGGTGCAGGAAAACGTCATGACTTAGGCCCGACATACCGATGGGTGTATGTTAATTGATCCGGCAAAAGGGTCAGTGCGTGTGGAAACTTTGGTGCACCCTGAGGTTAAATCTTTTCGAGAAGCCGTGTCCGCGGTTATGGACGACTTGGAGCATAGGTCTCGATCATAGACAACTATAACTAAAGTTTACTGTTATAATTTGACTTGTATCCGATATGACTAGTAATCAGCTCCACTACCACGGAATGGCTAAATAAAAGTACCAACAACTGCTGGGTTTGAGATATCTCATGCTAATTATATCTGACTAGTAAGTGTTACAACTACAACGGAATGGTTAACTAAAACTGCCCACTGCTTATTATATCAGGATGACTATCTATACCTGACTAGTAATTACCGCAACTATAACGGAATGAATAAATCTGCCAACGGTGTGAGTTCCTCGGTTGACTTCCTCGTTTGGTTTCGAGGGGGAAACACCAGGATGGGTATGTTTGGTGGTAGTATCAGGTTGGTTCCGAATAGGTCTTTCTTACCCCTCTCTGATAGCCGACATTTGTATCGAGTCTCTATAGGTTGTTTAGTGCATGCTACGCTGCCGCTTCAGTCCACCATACCTATGTAGGCGAGGACCGCCGAATTCTAGCCTCGCCGTGTACTGGCCTCGATCTTGTGCTCTCTCTTTTTCCTTTGCCCTTTGTCGGCACCCCTTTTGTTTAAGCAGGTTTTGAGATCGACGTCGTTAGCAGGGTTACCCTTCCGGTTTGGCCTGGGCAGGGTTATGGACGCCATTGGTTATTCTTCAGGGCTCTTAGCTCAATTTGCATCTTGTCCATACTCGGACGCTGTACCGGTTTCAAGGTGATTTGGATCTTTGTTCTGTATATCTGAATTCCTGACTCATGGAGTCGTGTTGTATATATGTCTGTTCTGTGGGTCCCATCGAGGACTGTTGTGTAATGTTATTACTTCGTTTTCCACCCGCACGCAAGTGCCTGGTGGGCACCTTTGAATCGTTTCTATGCGGGTTTGGCGGGAAGCGCTGAAACTTGCATAGGGCCGATTCTGAGGGTGTTACAGCTAGGACTTTTCCCTGTAACCCTAGGACCTGGCGACTATATAAGTCCGGCCTATGGGATCCTTTAGGGCACGATAACTTACAATCTTAGACAACTTTAGACAACCTCGCACAGCGAACCAATCTCTGTAACTCGGTGTATTGCCATTATAGTGATTTATAGCAGGAGTAGGATTCCACCACCGTCGTGGGATCTGGACCTGGGTAAGATGTGTTACCTCATACCCGTCAACCGTCCGCCTTCTCCCACGTCTCTAAACACGCACTATGAGGACCCCTCCATGGCGTACTTGTCAGCAATACCATGACAGTTGGCGCCCACCGTGGGGCAAGAGGCGCTTCAGGCTCTTCAGCGGGCGAGGACCAAGATCTTCGCGGGAATCAGCGAAACCGTAGCCATCGGTCGCATTCTCTTCTCCGGCAACGTTCCGATCGTCCCTCCCGAGGAGTTCTGGATCCGGGCGAAGACGAACCCTACGCGGTGTTCAATCGTTCCTATCGGAGACATCCACCTCTTCATTGGCGAAACCGACTCGAGCACTAGTTCCCTGGGAGTCAGAGGAGCATCAAGGCCCACACGGACCACCTACGGGCAGGATATGTTCGCGGAAGGATCGATGTTGGATCTCTCTTTGGAGTTTGCCGACAAAGATCGGAAAAATTCAAGGCCCACCCAAACCGCCCCTGTGCAGGATATAAAGGTGGAAGATCGCTGCAAGTCCGCCGGCTTCGCCCGTGCGTCTGGACAGCAGAGATCCAAGTTTGTCGGCGTGGTTACCATCTTCGATCTGGCGCGTTGCGTTCAGAGAGAGGGGAAAAACCCCGCGATTACCTGGCCAGGTGGCTCCGTATACGAGCCGATCTAGCCCACTACCCCAATGATGATGCTATGTATCACTTTGTGGAAGGACTGGACCATGTCACGCTTCTCCGACATTCTCTAAGACGGCAGCAGGCGTCAGGACGCCTTACCTTTGAAGGCATGGTGAACACCGTCAACCACTACATGGAGGCTGAAGTGGCAGCTCAGACAGCGCTTGCACTCATTGACGGAGCCCCTCCGATTCAGCCACCACCTCCACCGCCTCCGGCCGCCATCGTCGCAGCTGCGCCGCCACCTCCAGTCATCATCGCTGTTGTTGCACCTCCACCGCCCGTCATTGAGGAAGTCCTGGCACCCTCCGACTCTGTTATTAACGCGCTTTATGCTGACTTCAGTGCAGATTCAGAGGAGATAGATTTCAGTCCAGAGGAACTAGACTCCGCCATGCAGGAGATGGAGGAAGAGTACCCGCGCGACGAGCAAGCCAACAATGTTGTCACGTCTCGAGAGGTGTTCGTCACCATTGGGACGGCGATGGATGAAGATCAACCCGGACGAGCTCTGCCTACAGCGCTGGAAAAGGGGAAGGGGCCACTTATTGCTGCTGACGATGATCGCGCAAAGGTCATGCCTCCTCCGCCTAACCCAGTGCAGCAGCCGCAGGAACTCGGCACCGGCTCGAGCAACAACAACACCGCAAACTTGCCGCCTCCGGCATCTATGTCTGCTGCTGCCCAAGTTACTCCAGCTGATAGAGTGATGTACGACAATCTCCTCGTTGAACCACTGACCGTAGCTCATATCCGGAACGTGACTCAGCTCGACGAGAAGTGCCAGCAGCTGCTGGAGGAAGCGCAGGCCATCGCGGAGAAGGGCGCTAAGCTAGATCAAGATCTGGTTAACGCACAGAAGTCCATAGACAAAGCTAGAGCAATGGAGGCCGAGTACAAGACTCTACTGCAGCAGCAGAAGGCCAAGAAAGCTCTGGCTCGCGTTATCAACGATCCTGGTGTACGGTGAAACCTAGGATGGGCTCCCTCGAAGCCGGCACAGGCCAAGCCATACATTGACAGTGAAGGCAAACAAGTGATGCCCACCCCTCTCCTTAGCCTCATCGTCGCCAAGACCCTTCTGGAGCAGGATAGATCGCCCGAGGTAGTGGAACATGTCTATGACCTAGTAGCCAAGGCGGTGAAGCAGCAGGAAAAGGCCACCTCTCAGAGGCTTGAGTCTAACCCATCTCTTTGCCAGTCTAGCTAGTATAAGCCGCCAAGGGACAAATCTCCTCTTGATGTCGGGTCCCAGATAGGTTCATCAGAACAAAGACGGAGGGATGCGCGCAACACGAAGGATGCCATTCCCATATCCTCCGACCACGGAGAAAAGGCCCGACCTCGTCGCCCATCGCCACCGTCCCGATCTCCCCGACATCGCGAAGATCCCAAGGCTCACCATCGTACGGATATGCCCCCGCCAAAGCAGTGCGGCATCGTCATCCGCGACAACACGGAGCAGACCCGTCATGACGGAGAGCGCAACCAAGGACACAAGAGCAGGTCACGCCATGACCCTCCGCGTCCGACAAGCAACCGTGGAAGACGTGAGGCGTCGCAGGAGGGTAACATCAAGAAGGCTAACCCACCGCCACCTCCGCCTCCATCACCACCTAGCAGTCACCATGGCGGAGGAGGCCCGCGTCGTTCATGCAGCCCATCCCCTATTTTCAAGAAGAAGAAGAACCCGGAGCCATACGATGCACATTCGCGGATCGATAAGATCCACGAGGCCCGGGAAGGACCATATCTGGGACCGTTTTGCTTTGGACCTGCAATACGGTCCGCAACTTACCCGAAAGGTTTCCGAATTGACAAGACCATCAAGCCCTATGACAGCACCGCCAAGCCAGCCACATGGTTGCAGGACTACGACAACGTGGTGGAGATTGCCGGAGGCAACCCCAACGTCACCGTCAAGTATCTCCTGTTAATGTTGGCGGGCACGGCCCGTCAATGGATCGATGACTTGCCGGAGAAATCCATCTGCAATTGGTTGGACATGCAAGAAGCGTTCACCAAGAACTTTGAGGGTACATACAGACGTCCCTGCACTGTTGGCGATCTACAGTAGTGTGTGCAAGAGAAAGATGAGACATCTCGCGCCTACCTCTCCCGTCGGCTGGACATGAAGAATTCCTGCATAGGAGTGCATGCTCAAACCGCCATGGCCGCCTTCATCGATGGGTTGGAAAGGGGCACGTTGCTCTGACATATGCTGAAGCGCTTGCAGGACAATCACCAGCTTGACTCGAACCAGATGATTTAGTTGGCTAGTGAGTTCGTATCCGCCGACGACGATGATCGCAGCTCCTTGCCAGCAACGGCCGTTCCAACTCAAGCTCGGAGGAACAGCAGTACAAAGCGGAAAACCGCTCCAGAAGAAAAGAAATCTACCGACATGGTCGTTATGACTTTTGCAGGACGAGGTGATGGCGGACAACGTGGCCGAGGACGGGGAGCTGGTCGTGGGCAGCAACGAGGAAGCGAAACTACCTCGGCGCCGCTCCGCGTTCCCCAAACCTACAAGGAGTACCGCGATATGTCGTGCCTCGTACACCTCGACGTCAACGGTAAAGCCACCCATACCAATCGACACTGTAAGTTCGTCAACGAACTCAAGGAAGACCCGGAGTCCGGCTACAAGCGAAGTCGGAAGAACAGACCGCGAGGCAAGGGCAAGGGAAAGAAGAAGGAGGAGGAGTCCAAGGATTCAAGTGACATGGACGAGGAAGTTGACCCAAAGCACGCCGCCAAGAGCGATGACAAGGGCAAGAACCCCTTCGTGAAGAAGGCGCCAGTCTACCACACTTTCCTTGGCACCCCCACCGTCCGACAACAGAAGACCTCTATGAGGATCCTGATGGCTACTCTACCCCCTAGTTCCCTAGTACCTGCGCTGGTCAGAGGTTCCAATTACTTGGGACAGGATGGACCCCCCATAACTTGTTCCTACGGAGAACCAATACGCCATGGTCATCAACCCCTTGATTGACGGCATGGAGTTCACCAAGTGTATGGTGGATAGTGGAAGCAGCATCAACATCATGTACCTGGATACACTGCAGAAGATGAACTTGACGGAGGCAAACCTAAGGCGGACCAACACCATCTTCCACGGCGTAGTCCCTGGTCGGGAGGCTCGGTCCCTTGGGTGCATTACACTTCAGGTTGCCTTTGGCGATCTTAATAATTACCGCCAAGAGCGCATGACCTTTGAGGTGGTCCCCTTCAAGAGCGTGTACCACGTCATATTCGGCCACGGCATATTCCACACGTTCATGGCCAAGCCATGCTTCGTCTACAACAAACTCAAGATACCCGGACCAAACGGTGTCATCACCGTATCCGGAAGCTTTACCAAGGCAAGGGACTGCGAGATTAATGAAGCAGCCTTCACGGAAGTTGTCCTCTACAACGAAGAATTCAAAGAGATCCAAAGCAAGGTTGATGACTCAGAGATGCCCGCGTCGAAGAAGCAGATATCCGACTCCGCTCCTGCGTTCAAGGCCGCCATCGAAACCAAGACGGTGGAACTTGTGGTAGGCGATGCCTCCAAGGTCACCGCCATTGGGACGAACCTAGATCCCAAATAGGAAAGTGCGCTCGTCGAGTTCCTCCATGAGAACAGGGACATCTTTGCCTGGCAACCTGCCGACATGAAAGGTGTATCTAGGGAACTTGCCGAGCACAGCTTAAACATTGATCCAAAATGCAAACCGGTGAAACAACCTCTACGACGCTTCGGAGACGAGAAGAGACGCACCATTGGCAAAGATATAGCTAGGTTACTTAAGGCTAGATTTATCCGAGAAGTCCTTCACACCCGATGGGTGGCCAATCCTGTACTTTTCCCCAAAAGGGGAACCAAAGAATTAAGAATGTGCGTTGATTAGACCGGCTTGAACAAAGGGTGTCCCAAAGATCTGTTTGCTTTGCCTCGCATTGACCAAGTCATTGACTCGACGGCTGGCTCGGAACTTTTGTGTTTTCTCGATACATACTCAGTATACCACCAGATCAAGATGAGGAAGTCGGACCAATTGGCCACTCCGTTCACTACCCCGTACGACACATTCTGCTATGTTATGATGCCCTTTGGGCTGAAAAACGTAGGTGCTACGTACCAGCAGACAATGCAACATTGCTTTCACGACCAAATTGGTCGGAACGTTCACGCCTATGTGGACGATATCGTGGTGATGTCTAAAAATTCAAATGACTTAATCTCCGACTTAAAAGAAACATTTGATAATCTCCAGAAATACAACATGATGCTTAACCCTAAGAAGTGCGTCTTCAGGGTTCTAGCCGGCAAATTGTTGGGATTCATCATTTCCCAGCGCGGAATCGAGGTCAACCCGGAGAAAATCAAGGACATCTTAAACATAAACCGTCCGACATGCCTAAAGGACATTCAACGACTAACAGGTTGTGTTGCAGCAGTTAGTCGGTTCGTCAGCCGACTTGGAGAGAAGGCTCTGCTGCTGTACAAGTTGCTGAAGAAGGCGGACAAATTCACGAGGACAGACGAAGCAGACGCAGCATTGAAGCATCTCAAGGAGATTCTTTCCCCAGCGCCCATCCTTGCAGCGCCCGGGCCTAGCGAGCCCCTATTAATCTACATGGCAACAACCAACCGGGTAATCAGCATCGTCGTCGTGGTAGAGTGGAAGGAACCAGGCCATGAACACGGAGTTCAACGACCAGTTTACTATGTAAGCGAGGTCTTGACGGAGTCCAAGCAGCATTACCCGCACTACCAGAAGATAGCTTATGGAGTATTCCTCACTTCTCGGAAGCCGAGGCATTACTTTCAGGAGCACCCAATCACAGTTCTGAGAAAGAATCCACTATCCTTCATTATCAACAACAGAGACGCTACAGGAAGGGTCGCGAAGTGGGGCATTGAACTTGCCGCCTTTGAGATCACCTATAAGAGACGCGACGCTATCAAGTCACAAGCCTTGGCGGATTTTGTTGCAGATTGGACGGAGATGCCAGATGCTACTCCGTTTCTAGAACCAGAGTATTGGGTGATGCACTTTGACGGATCAAAGCTGCTCGACGGCTCGGGGGCTGGTGTATTGCTACAGTCACCAACAGGAGACAAGCTACACTACGTTCTGCAGATCCACTTCGAGGCTAAAAACAACATGGCGGAGTATGAAACACTCATTCACGGACTACGTGTAGCCAAGGATATTGGCATCAAGCGCATAGTTTGCTGTGGAGATTCCGATTTGGTTGCCCAGCAGGTGGTTGGCACCTGGAATGCGCGGAACCCTATGATGGCGGCATATCGAGACGAAGTGGACGAGATAGCCAAGAGCTTCTTGGGCTACTAAGTCAAGTATGTACCTAGGGAGCAAAACGAGGCGGCTGATCTGCTATCTAAGCTTGGATCAAGGCACAAACGAATTCCTCCAGGAGTTTTCCTAGAGCATCTACGCACACCATCCGTGAAGGGAGCCGACATCGACAACTCGGATAGGTTTGACTCTTTCGTCCACATGGTGACAAAGGTCCCTCCGGCTTGGACAAAACTGTTCATGGAATATCTCGAACACGGAACTTTGCTCGATGACAAAGTCGAAAGTCGGCAAATAATACGACGAGCAAAGGGTTATACCATAATCAATGGACAACTCTACAAAAGGAGCACTACTGGTGTATACCTAAAGTGTGTTTCCCAGTTAGAAGGTATGGAAATCCTACGCGAAATCCATCTCGGAGATTGCAGGCATCACGCCGCTCCTCGATCGTTGGTCGCGAAAGCCTTCCGGCAAGGATTCTACTGGCTGACCACGAAGGCGGACGCCGACAAGCTGGTTGAGACATGCATGGGATGCCAGTATTATGCCCGACAACCACATGTTCCTGCTGAAGAATTGCGAACAATACCAATAACTTGGCCGTTTGCAGTCTGGGGGCTAGACATGGTGGGACCGTTACAGACGACACCATGTGGGTTTACGCATCTGCTTGTACCAGTTGATAAATTCACTAAATGGATAGAAGCTAAACCCATTAGAAAGCTTGATGGGGCAACTGCCCTTAGGTTTGTCCGGGATATAGTGGTGAGATTTGGTCTCCCACATAGCATTATCACCGACAACGGCAGCAACTTGTCACTCAGAGAAGTGGAGGCTTATTGTTGGGAGAAGGGCATCCAACTTGATCCTGCATCTGTGGCACATCCACAATCCAATGGTCAGGTTGAGCGAGCCAATGGATTAATTCTGCAGGGAATCATGCCACGTCTTGAGGCACCGCTACATAGAGCAGCTGGATCCTGGGCAGAAGAATTTCCATCTGTGCTGTGGAGTTTACGAACTACACCCAACAGATCCACCGGCTACACCCCTTACTTCATGGTATATGGAGTAGAATACATCCTGCCTTCCGACATACTTCACGATGCACCAAGAGTTGCCGCATATGACGAAGATGACGCTGAAGAATCCAGACTCCTAGATGTGGACCTTCTCGAGGAGGAGCGCGTTTTGGCATGCCAAAGATCTGCTGTCTACCAGCAGAAGCTATGCAGCTACCATAGTTGCCGAGTTCGGCATCGCTCGTTTAAAGAGGGAGATTTGGTGCTCCGACTTAAGCAGAAGAAGTCACACAAATTATCCTCGCCATGGGAAGGACCGTTCATCATAAGCAAGGCGTTGCTCAATGGGTCTTACTACCTCGTTGACAATCGTGAACTAAAGGATAGACCCAACGAGGATCATAAGCATAAGCGACGTGACCCGGATGATGACTACCCGGAGCTTGATCGGCCATGGAACATAGCACAGCTACGTCCTTTTTACACTTAGTATTTTTTATCTAATTGTGTACCTCTTATATGATCAATGAAATAAAGCTCTCTAGTTCACTCATATTTCTGAGTCTTTTACCTCCTTTAGTGTTCATTTTTGGATCATGTAAAACCTTTATGCAGAAGTTTTGCGCTTGCACTTGTGAAAATTCCGCCTACGGGCGTTATCTTAAGTTTTCTGGTCTACACGTTCTTTGTCGTTTTTATGTGGATTCTGGAGTAGTGACTTTTGGCATTTATTGTCGGCGATTTTGTGCTTAGGTTATTGACGGTGACATTGGGCATCATCACCTGAGCGCATGGTTCCGACAATGAGTCTTCTGACTCACGAAAAGTCAAGCATAAGAACCAAAGTAATGGATAAGCCAACAATTGCTTAAACAATATATACATGCTGGAGACTGGTTCTTAAGTAGCAGGACATACAACATTGTTTTCCGCCTTAAGTTAAATACATAGTTTTTTCCGCATACGCATAAAAGGAGAAACAAATATTACAAGATTGTTTTTCATTCCTTTGGCGCAGGCGACTTGGAAGCAGCATCATCAGCAGCAGGAGAATCACCCTCAAAGTCGGCAGTGTGAAGGGACTCGGAGGAGCTTTGGTTGCCGCCATCGATGGTGTTCATTGGCACGAAGACGTTGACGTCGACTAACTCGGCAACTCTGGTGTCATAGACCGCGAGTGACAACAAGATGGATTCATGATTAATCTGTTTTCCATCGTCATCTACTTCGGGAATGTCAGAGGTCACCGTGTCGATGTTGGCATCTTCGTAGTGTGCCTTCACCATTGACAGTGCCATCCTTGCACCAGCCCGTGCACATGAAGCTTTCTAGCTTGTGATACGCTCGGGGGCTCGGCGCAGGATCTCCGAGTACTTCGCCACAGAGTCCTATGCCTTGATGTTGATTTGGAGGGGCTTGGCGATTTATTTTGCTTGCGTGATGGCGGTGTTGATGAAGTTGCCGGCAAGAACCATGCATTCCTTGGCTGGAGGAGGCGACCGGGTTAAACCCATAGGAGCTGCAAATTCCGACAAGGAACACATGAGTTCAAAAATTCAGAGTATCTAGACTACAGAAATCCAAGACGGAGAATCACTTACTGAAGATGCTGGCCTCAGCCTGCCAGAGGGTGTCCGCTAAGGAATCCCGTTCTTGTTGGAGGAGTTTATACGCCTCATGATGGCGTTGATTCTGCTCGTCGGCAGCTTTCTTCTGAACTCTCAAGATCGAGATCTCCTCCTTCAAGCGGTTGATCTCCTCGGTGGCGGAGTCCTGCAGGACTTTCATGGATTCCTCATGCATCTTCAGCATGTCCTTCCTCTCCTGCTTAAGGATCTTGTTCTCACTATCCAGCTCTTGAATGTGCTTGGATTGCTCGACAATGTCCTTGGCCTTGGCAATGGTTTCTGCAAGTCGGAGAAAGTAAAGTACACAGTGAGTACTCGGAGAACGTGGGCACAAAACCAAGTCGGAATGCGAAAAAGAAAATAGACGCTTGCTCTGGGTGATCTGTTCCTTCAAGAAGGCAGTTTTACCCTTTTCAGCTTCCAAGTCTGCACGCATCTTCTGATAATTGTCGTTGGCCATGCCCCTCCGAGGTTTCTCATTCTATGGAAAAAAGGAAAGAGTTAAACGTTGTTTGGTCTGCTTGGAGAATCTAGCCGGAAATTTTCCACCTAGACGCTCGGGGGCTACAGCGAGAGTTTTTAACTTGGCAATATTGTTAGCTTTTCTTTAAGCATCTAGTCGGAACTAATTCAGTTCTCGATTAGAAGATTGGGGGCTACAGTATAAAGTTTTTAACTCGGATATATGCTTAGCTTTTCTTTAAGCATCTAGTCGGAACTAATTCAGTTACAACTAGAGGCTTGGGGGCTACAGTATTGAAATTTATAAACACTGCGTATGCTACTCTTAAAGCATCTAGTCGGAATAATTCATTCCACCTATATGCTTGGGGGCTAAAGTGAGAGGTTTTCTAGCTTAGTCACTGTCAGAGCATCTAGACGCAAAGACCTATGGTTTTCCATCTACATCCTCGGGGGCTACATTGGGATAGTCATATGAAATGCAAAGGGAAATAAAACTCACAAGTGCAATGATCTTGAGGTTTGTAGCACTCTCGTCCAGCAGCTTGCCAAAGGATACGTTGTTTCCTTGCAAGATCTCTGCTTGTCGGAGTAGCTCCTCTAGACCGCACGTCGGAGATGTCGGCGCCGCACCAGGAACCAGAGTAGTGCTACCCGGTGTAAGTACCGGATAGACTATCTTTGGATAAGCTATGGTTTTCTTGGGTGTGGGGGCACCGCCTACGGCAGAAGTACCTGCTTCCACCACCGCCTTACCGCTACCGATGGCATCCTTAGCCGGAGCTTCAGCCATTTGGTGGGCGACACTCTCCTGTGTCACCTGCTCGCCGACAACAGCGACCTCGATAGAGGCACCTGAGTCCACTTCCATGGCGGAAGGGCCAGATGCCTCCTTAGCTTGTGATCTTGTCGGGGCAGATGAAGGCTTGACGGAGGGAGTGGCAAGGGCGATGGCGGGAGATGCGTCGCGATGCAGCATATCCTTGATGGTTCTAGAAGCCCCCAATTATTTGGAGGTCTTCTTCAAGCTGGTCGTGGCTTTCTTCCTGAAACGTGCAAAATGCATAAGTACATGAGCAAGACAGATAAATAGACAATGTCGGAGATAAAGAAGCTTACACAAGTGGGGGTGCTTTGGCAAAGGGGACCCCGGTAACTTTTCTCTTCTCCGCCTCGAGGGCGGCGGTAGTCTTTTTGGAGGCTCCACCCTCCGTCTTCTTCTTCTTGCCTCCGTCGGCAGCATCAGAGGTGGAGCTCTTCCGCTTTCGCGCCAATGGAGCATCGTCGTCGGAAACGACCGTGATTTCCTTCATCTTTGGATCATAGATTTGAGGAGCCATGTTGTCCTCATCTATGTCACTAAGCTGTAAAGTGAAGAACCACCGTGTTAGATGAGATTACAATGGCTAGACGGAAGAACTAGAGTATATGTCATACACGGAAAATAAACAAGATACCTTTAGGCACTTGCCGTCTACGAACATGTCGTAGGTGATGGTGAAGCCGCACTTCTTGTCCTTCACCTTGACGATGTCCTTAAGACGGAGCTTGATGGAGTCGCTCAAGAAATTGTCCACGGAGATACGGAGGCTATCCCTTCTATCACTGGTATAATCGTGCATTAGCTTCGCGCGGTGCTGCAGAGGTTGGATTCGCCTGATGAACCAGCACATGGCTAGGTCCAAGCCAGTCAAACCCGTCTCTACGAACCATTCTATCCGCCTTATGGCACGGGAAGCATCGAGGTCGGAGGGAAGGGAGGCCTGGGATCTCCATGACGAGGCTTCAGCGGCGGCTCCAACGACAAAGTCCGGGTACGTTACTTCTCGGCCGGCCAGAGGAATGTCGGGGTCGTAGAAGTAAGTGCGCTGCCAGTTTTGGCAGGACTCGTGGCCGATGATGTCGGGGAACGCGGCCGGCTAGGACGGATCTTGAAGCTTATGGTGCCACAATTTCTAAGTTCCTCCTTACTAGCTCGGGCTTCACGCTTGACGGTGAAGAAATACACGAAGAGGTCTAGCCTAGGCTTGATCCCTAGATAACCCTCGTAGAGCGCCGCGTAATTGCTAAGCGCTAAGATGCTATTGGGAGAGAGGTTTTGGGGCTGGACTCTATAGTGATTCAAGACGGAAAGGAAGAAGTTAGAGATGGGCAGGGAGACGCCGCGTACCAATTGGGCTTTGAGGTACACCTTTTCTCCGGCTTGGGGATAAGGTGTCACCTCACCGGCCGGCGCCGCCTGCCAGGCGAGCCCCTCCGTCGCAGGGAGGTATCCCTCGGTGATCAGCTCCTTGATATCGCGGTCCGTGATATCCGAATCGCACCAATAGACTTTGTGGGAGTCGAGTTCCTCCTCCAGCGGCTCCAGCGCCGCTGGATTATGGTCGCCGTCAGTGGACTCGACCACCACCGAGATGGGGATGACCAAACCCTCTGGAGGCACGACGACGAAGCTCGCCGGCTTCGCCGCGGCTTCGCCCGACGCCGCCATGGAAGGAGTAGTGCTGCTGCTGGCCATTGGGTGAGTTTGGAGGTGACTGGCGAGGATTGGAGCTATGGTTTTTCGCGAAGATTGTGGAGAGAGCTTGAGGGGGAGCTCGCTGGAGGAAGAAGACGATGCGAGGAGAGAATGAGGTGAAAATTAAAAAATTCCACCGCGGTTACTATTTATGATCTCCAGCATCAAGATTCGTGCAGCTTGATCGAACGGTTTCCATGTAGACGACGTGTGTGCGAAAGTTCGCGAAAATTTTGCCACATCCCAACCGTCGCCGCCAATGGTTCATATCGCTCGCGCGGGAAAATCGGACATGATTGCGTTCTCTGCATGTGTGAGTTACGAGGCGTCGCTGACCTACGCCTACGTCGCCCTAGCTGATATAGGCAGATGAGCCGTCACATCGGAAGATTCCGGCATGGATGGATCCAGTCCGGCTACGGAAGAGTACGATGGAAGATTTATCATTTCTTCGACTTACAAGTTGAAGACGGAGAAAACCTTGCAGGGTTCTTTGGGAGGACTACAAGATGTTGCTTGACGATTTGCCGGCATCCATCTAGAAGGAGCATTCAACGTGAAGAGGCAAGACGGCACAAGATCTCGGAGTTCTCCGGGGGCTACTATTGGGGATATGCTATATGGGTATCCTCATAGCATGTCTCCTATCCGGATAACCCGGGTGGCCCATAGTTGGTAGCATGGCTCATGGACTGCTGGGCGGCCCAGTTAGACGGATCCAGAAGGGAGGCGCATGCTGGATAAAGGAAGGCTACGGTTGGAGTCACCGACGTACCCGGAGCCTTGGAGTGCAATATACACAAGACTAGTAATAGACGGTGTAGGACTCTGTAACCTGTCCGGCTAGGACTTTTCCCTGTAACCCTAGGACCTGGCGACTATATAAGTCGGGACTATGGGAGCCTTTAGGGCACGATAACTTACAATCTTAGACAACTTTAGACAACCTCACACAGCGAACCAATCTCTGTAACTCGGCGTATTGCCATTATAGTGATTTATAGAAGGAGTAGGATTCCGCCACCGTCATGGGATCTGAACCTGGGTAAGCTGTGTTACCTCGTACCCGTCAACTGTCCGCCTTCCCCCACATCTCTAAACACGCACTGTGAGGACCCCTCCATGGCGTACTTGTCGGCAATACCACGACAGGTTCGGTGACCGCCCTCAAGCGTCCCATAGTGGAGCGAGTGCCCGCCTTTTGTGGTGCGCACTCGTGAGAATAGGGTGAGACTTTTGTGGCGTCGGTGAGTTGCTGTAGGGGTCCCAACCTAATAAGGTAGAGTCCTCCTGTGTTTTACAATGCTAGTCCCTGGATCAATAGCTAGCATCCACAGTTAAGATGTAATATCAAGAAACAAAGGTCATAATATGACTTAATAACAAAATTTTATTACATCTTTCATAGCTCATATGGCTATTACATTACATTGCAGCGGAATAACTATAAGCATGGGGTCCTTCATCTTCAAAGTGCCACAGGCAGATGTTGGTTGTAGACTTTGTAATCCTAAACAATCAATCTTCACTAAAATCAATCAAACCTGCAACATACAATTCTGACCACAAAGGGTCAATACATTTGAATTGTATTGGCAAGTGATACTATGGTAGTATAGTGGAATCTAACAACTATATGCATTTGGCTAAGTGGAGTTGAGGCTTGCATTGCTCAAAATAGATTTTTCTTATCATTTTGAAAATACTAAGTTTTTGCTTGACAAAATCATTTTTCTCAATCAAAGATTTCAAGATCCTTGTACCAAGCCATCTCTCCATCAATGATTGAAGAATTCAAACAACCCTTGTTCAAACCATAAGTTTTAATTTAGAAATTTGAATGATGAGATTCTTGATTGCTTCCATGTCTTGATGCTCAAATTGTCCTTTACGGGGACATGGCTAAGTACTTAGATTCTACACTCTGCAGAGGTGGTGCACTTTACCCACAAGACTTGGTTTCCCAAGACAAGATCTTTCAGAAGCCTTCCCTTAGACCAAAATGGACGCGCTCCAACCTATCAAACACTACCACCCACTATCCATTTGGCTAAGTTCTTGCAACCTATATGATCATGGCAGAGCCCATATTGCCAAGTGGTTGCACTTGAAGCTTCTCAACATTTGACATCTCAAATCTCTTTGTGCCTGGGTGGCATACCACAAGTGAGATACACAATCCAAGTCTATGGCATTGTGAACCACTCAACCATTCTCCACCAAGCAAGCCCATTCCACCCAGGTGATTCATTAACTTAGTTGTTTTATTAAACAAAATCACAAGTCCTCGGACTTAGAATATTTTTCCATAGTGTGAATATATATTCCACCCATGTTTTCTATTAGCTAGGCTAAGCTTGATAGTAGTAGGAATCTCTAACTTAGGAAATCCTACTAAGGATTCATCTACTAGGTTTTCCTATAGCAAGATTTATACTTAGCAAAATCCATGCAAGTTTTACTTAGCAAAATCACTAATGCATAGTGAAAGTAATGGGACAAAAGTATGAAGCATCACTTGCCTTTTTGGTAGGGAATGGTGGTTCACTCCTTGATCTTTCTAGTCTCACACTTCTCTACAAATCAATCAAGCAAACACAAATTCAATTCACATTCTAACCCAAAGTCAAACAAACAATTCTTCACACCCACAAAGTAATGGAATCTAAGTCATGCATGGGAGCATGCACAAGATAGTTTTATTTTGCAAGGAGGCTTCTATTGGGTTTCTAAACTTTGTAAGTTCCAAATTGGTCATTTACCAATGTGGCAAAGTCATTAGTTAGAGGGTTTTGCCCAAAAACTATCTTTAAATCCCTTCATCATTTCATGTGGTGTAAAATGTTTTTATTAAGGAAAAACTCTTAAGTTGTTCACCAAATGAGTTGATATTGTAAAGTTTAGTGTTTTTGGGGTCAGTAGGTTTGGTCCAAACCATTTTCTCAAAGTTTTCTTTCCATAAACATTTTTATAATAAAAACTATTCCTTTTATTTGGCTAGAAAATGACTAAGTCAAGTAATCTAACCTAAATTTTACAAAAATCATTTCTAACACCAAGGGTTGGTTCCTAGGGTCAGTAAGATCACAACAAACCATTTTGCAAAGGTTTTAATCTAAAAATCATTTTTAAACAATTTTTCTAATCTAAACAAGTACACAAATGTTTCTGCAAATTCAAACAAGCTAACAGATACTATTTGTCAAACAAAGGCCATGGTTGGTTAGGGCTTGTTCTCCTGAATCCATTGATATAAAATTTGCAAAATTTGGACGTGTGGTTTGAAAGTTATAGCAATTACAAATTTGTATTCTAATCAGATCAAAATTCTATTTTAAATCGAATCCTAAACACGTGGCTGCTTTTGATTGGCAATACCGTTTCGTGTGGATCGCGTGATACAGGCCACATGATTAAAAGGAGCGTGTGCGGCTCAGATGAAACGTACCCCTTCGTTTTAGTGAATCTATCCAAGCCATCCGATGCTAATCTAACGGTTCCAATTGCTTGGCCAAACAGCAGCGGCGCTGGCGGCGGCGTCTGGTGGTGGAGCGGCCAGACGGCGAGGTTGCCGACAATGTAGGATGCGAGAAAGAGGGAGGGGAAGCTCACTGAGTTCGTAGCGCACCGCTGATGCTCAACGCGGTCTTTGTTGGCCAAGGGGCGCACTATGCTGGGCTGAATCGCTCGCCGGAGTTCGTGTCCGCGTCGGGCTTCTCTGTTTATCGTCGGAGGCGACGATACAAGCCACGGGAAAACAAGATAGTAGTTGCGTCAGATGCATACTGTAACACCCTCAGAATCGGACCTATGCAAGTTTTAGCGAAACCCGCCAAACCCGCATAGAAACGATTCAAAGGTGCCCACCAGGCACTTTCGTGCGGGTGGAAAACGAAGTAATAACATTGCACAACAGTCCTCGATGGGACCCACAGAACAGATATATATACAACAGCGACTCGAAGAGTCAAGAATACAGATATACAGTACAAAGATCCAAATCACCTTGAAAAGATGGAGCGTCCGACTACGGACAAGATGCAAATGGGGCTAAGAGCCCTGAAGAATAACCAATGGCGTCCATAACCCTGCCCAGGCCAAGCCGGAAGGGTAACCTCGCTAACGACGTCGATCTCAAAACCTGCTTAAACAAAAGGGTGCCGACAAAGGGCAAAGGAAAAAGAGGAGCGTCGATCGAGGCCAAGACGGCGAGACTAGAATTCGGCGGTCCTCGCCTACATAGGTATGGTGGACTGAAGCGGCAGCGGCAGCATGCACTAAACAACCTATAGAGACTCAATACAACTGGCGACAGTCAGAGAGGGGTAAGATAGACCTATCCGGATCCAACCTGAAGCTAACACCAAACAAACCCATCCTGGTGTTTCCCCCTCGAGACCAAACGAGGAAGTCAACCGAGGAACTCACACTGTTGGCAGTTTTATTTATTCGGTTATCGTTGCAGTGATTACTAGTCAGGTTTAGATAATCATTCTGATAAAGTAAGCAGTGGGCACTTTTAGTTAACCATTCCGTGATAGTTGCAACACTTACTAGTCAGATACAATTAGCATGAGATAACCCCAAAACCCAGCAGTGGTTGATACTTTTATTCAGCCATTCCGTTGTAGTTGCAATACTTACTAGTCAGGTACAATGGTCGCAAGCGACACTCCAAGCAAGCAGTGGTGGGCAGTATTATTTAGCCATTCCATTATAGTGAAGCTGATTACTAGTCATTATAAAGTCAAATTTATAGCAATAAACTTTAGTTATGCTTGTCTATGGTCGAGAAACTGTGCTCCAAGTCGTCCATATCCGCGGACACGGCTTTCAGAAAGTTTTACCCGGCCGGGGTGCACCAATAGCAACACACGCTCGATCAACCTCGGAAAAACCAAATCAAAACCCAACGAGGCTTTCACGACTGAACAATCACAGATCCGTAAATATTTCAGGGGCCACCCATTGAGTAGACCATAACGGCAAGCAAGCTTCGAGACGGACTCAAGGTTTGCGACAATGGCTGTAAGATTGGGAACCCAAAGTGTGGCTGGGCTTGTCGATACCGCGAAAACATTACGCTTACCTAAATAAGATGTGCTCCTCGCACAAACGTAAATAAACAGTAGCATGGCATAAGTACAGGACAGTAAATAAAACCTCAAACTAGTTTGTGGCCCCAAGAAATAAGACTGAATCAAGCTCTGGCTCAGGGGGGTCCATATACCTCCCGGATGTGGATAGCGCGATAAATCAAGGAACAAGTATCAAGTACTCGGGGTCCTACGGGACACAAGTGGGCGTTCGGAAACCAAATATTATCTATCACCCACCGATGCCTCTGCTTACTTCAATTTTAGTTGTTAAACAGGAATTAAAGTGAACGATAAGTAAAACTATGATCATCTCCAACATCAACATGCGGCAATTCATCAACAACTGTGGCACTTGACGACACGCAGCAGCACTTGAGCAAGCGACTACGACGCGCAAGTCCAACTATCTACCAAACAACAGGTAATAGGATGTGTCCATGGCAATATAAGGCTGCAAGGGATATCACGGGTACGAAAACTAGAGCATCGCAGCCCAGATAGCAATAGATCAACAGGAGGGAATAAATACTATAAAAGTAAGATAGATAGAAAGAGGGAGATGCTCGCCTGAAAACATTGCCGGAGGTTCAACCGAAGATCGGGGCGAAGCTCACATCAACTCAACGGCCTTATCCGCGAAGAAGCAAAACACTAGATTAAACACCGGATGCAATATTTAATACAACGGCAGAAGATCGGCATGATGCATGCATGATGGATGACATGGCAAAGGTGCGTTGCAATTAGGTCAATATTAAGCGGAACCGGGGTCCCGACAATTATTCAGATGTTTCATGTTATTAAACTACCCCGCAATTTAAATGTTGTATTAACATGGCAGAAGATAGTACCGGTTCGCTACCCAATTTAAATGAGGCCAATATAAGGCTAGATTTGCCCGCATATGGGCCCCATATTTAATTATAAGGTGAATCGGAGTAAGGCCCCCAAACCACAGATATGCATGCGAGATGAATGATTTGATATGCAACAATTGTATTATATAATAAAATTAGGGTTCTCGGATAAGAGGTCACACATTAGGGGTCTCGACGGTCTTGGTGTTTCCGGGATTCGGGGTCGGCCTCGGGGTTCGACAGGGTCCAGGGTTCGACGGGTTCGGACTCGGCGGGATCGTTCTCTCGTTCTCGGTAACGGGGCAGATCTTGCGTTCCGGGAAGAAGTACTTGGCGGTCTTCGGCTCCACCCAGGTCGGGGCCGATCTTGTCGTCGCGAAGGTCTTGTCGCGTTCTCGTGTCGGGTCGGTCTTGGCGTCCGGGGTGAAGTGCTTGTCGTTCTTGTGGCGATCTTTGCGTCCTCCCGGTTCGGGTCGTGGCGTCCGAGGGTAGATCCTGGCGTGTCGAGGGTCCGGTCTCCGGTACATCGGGATCGGTCTTCGGGGAACTTTTCGATCCATGCCGGAGATCTTGGAAGCAGGCATCGTCGCGTCGAGGGCCTCAGGGTTTGCCGGTGGCCTTGGTTCGTTCTCGAGTCCATGTAGGAGACCACCGGTTTCGGCGAAGATCTTGGCGAGGGTGAACTTGGGGTCTCGGGGTTGTTTGCCGGTGTCGATCTTGTTGTTTCCACACCCACCAACTTGGCTCCAACTTGGTACTACACAGGGAACCTGCACGGGTGGAGGCAGAAGGCATCGACGACGACGGGTGGTCCCAAGGCGATGGGTCAGGGGCCAGGCTGCACGGACAGGAAGGCGAGGGCTCGGGAACGGTTCGGGGTCAGAGAGGCTCTGGCGCGGCCGGAGGCGGTCGAGGCCAGACGAGCACGGCTCTGGGGCTCGACGGGACAGACGAGGCGGACGGCAGACGGGCCAATGAGGCGAGGGCAGGCGGCTCGGGAGCCTTAGCGAGCTCAGGCCGGAGCTGCGGTCACTGGAGGGCGCCATGAGGTGCGAGGGGAAGGCGGGCGTGAGGTACGGAGGGGCGGCGGTCTGGCGCTGGCGGGTCCCCAGGCGAGGCGCCTGGGGAGGCAGGGAGTGGGGCGAGGGCGGGGAGGTGGGCTTGGGGAGGCGTCGGGAGGGGCGGAGGCATGGGCCGATGACGACGTGGGGGCAGCCAGAGGGGAGCCAGGCGGCGAGAGCTTCTGGCGAGGGGCGAGGGAGGCGGGGGGAGGTGGAAGGAAGCTGCTGTGCGCGCGGGGAGAGGAGGGAGAAGGAAGAGGGAGCGGGGCGTGCCGTGCGTGCGGGTGGGGCCGGGGGGTGTTGCGTGCATGCGTGTGAGTGCTCTGCGTGTGTTGGGTGGTGAGTGGGTTGAGTGGGGCCGGTTGGTGGGGGTGGTGATTGGGAGAGAGAAAAGGGAGGGAGAGAGAGTTGGGGTGTGAGGTGGCAGTTCCTGGTTGGTGGGGGGAAGAGGAGAGGGTGAGGTGTCAGGTTGGGACTGGTTGGGGTGATGTGGAGGGGGTTGTGAGGGTAGATAGGTTGGTAGCTGTAGGATTAATAGGTGGGCCGTTTGTAGTTTTCTGGGGTGGTCGTTCGGATCATTCGGCCCGTTCGACTGCCCCACTAAAATAATATAATTAACTTATTTATTTCAACCAGCGCTTTTGCAATCCGACAGCGGACAAAACAAAATAATCCGGGGACCCGGTTTTGATGTTTGAATAAAGATGGGGCATTTTAGAAAACAAAATGGATTTTGCGAAAATAGTTTTAGACAAACAACATATGATGATGACGATGCAATGCACAAATTCAACGCGATTTTCTAGTAGTGGTTTTGCGGGGTGCCACACGTACGGGGTCGGTGATCGTGTGTGCATCAACGAGATGAGGGGTGGTCGATACTACCCGGCTTCACGAGAAGAAAACAGTGACGGCTGTCAGAGCTAGTCCACACGTACGGGGATTTTGTTCTATTTTTTTTCTATATGATTTCTTTTTCTTTTTCCAAATCTATTTCCTGTTTTTGAATTTCAAACAACCAAACATCAACAAAATAAATTCAAACAAACACCACACTTCACAATTTTGAACTTGGTTCTGTTTAGTAACCTGAACCAAAAATCCTAAATAAAATAATATTTTAAATCTTTTTTAGGTTCCATTTATTAATTAAATAAAATGGACTATGGTTTATTAATAAAATAGGGTTTGGTTTAATTAATAAAATCCCCATTTGAAATCCAAATATTTTCAAAAACCAAATCAGTAGGTTTTATTTGAAAATATAAGATACTTGAAATACTTGTTTAAAATAAAATAACATTTTGTTATATGGTCCATTAATAAAATAAAATGGGCCTTAGTTATTAAATCAAATAGGGTTTGACTTTATTAATAAAATCTTTATTTGAAACCTAAATATTTTCAAAATCAAATTAGTAGGTTTAATTTGGGAAATACATAATACTTGGAAATTTGTTTTAAAACAAAATAACCTTTTATTTTAGTGTCCATTATTAATTAATATAATAGACTTTCATTATTAAATCCAATAGGATTTGTTTTATTGAGATATTTATTTTGAAATCTAAAATAAAACCAAAACACTTTAGTAGGTTTTATTAAAGAATATAAAATACTTGGAAAACCTATTTAAAACAATTTAATAAGTTTTGATGTTTTAATTAAAATGGTAAAACCTTTTATTTGAATAAAATTTGATATTAATTCCTTATTATTTTATTTTAAATAAACCCTTATTAAAACTAGATGTTTTAATTCCCATAGTTTGGTCAAGGGTTAATTTGTCTTTATTAAATAATCTTTATTTATAAATCCATCTTTTCTTTTGAAAACCAACTCTTTTATTAAAGGATCCAAAATAGTAATTCCAAAACATTTTTAATTTCCTTTATTAAATGTTTAAATTTATGAATCCCTTTAGGATTTTATCTAATTCAAATGGGTTTGAAGTTCCAATTGAATTCAAAAAGTTTCTTCTTGCTCTGAAAATCAAACAAAGTTTTATTTTATTAATTTATTTTCACATTACAAGATTTGGAAAATCTTGGGATGTGACAGGCTACCACCCTTAAAATAAATCTCGTCCCGAGATTTGGGGAGGCTGGGGTTACAAGCAAGTTCAAACAACTAGGGTACTACCACCCTTAAAATATTTCAAACAAAAATTTACATATTGTCCTTCTTGGGATCCTGGAGAAAATTTCTCTAAGCAAACTTTTGCATGTGTCCTTGGTTTCCATTCTTGATTCATGGGCCAAGGTTGAGATCCTTCATAGACTTGTTTAACTTGTTCTTCATCTTTCTTGGACAATTGTTTGCATAGTGGCCTAGTTCCTTGCATTTGGAACACATCACTTGGCTGATATCTTTCTTTTCCTTTGGTTTCATTGCCTTTTGTTTGTTTCCTTGGTTCTTTTTCTTTTCTGGGCATTCACTGGCATAGTGTCCTATCTCTTTGCAATTGTAACATTGCAACTGGCTTATGTCTTTCTTCTTCTTTTTGGGTCTCTCCAAAGCTAGGAGTTCTTCTAGTTCATGTTCTTCATGGGTGGGTGATCTTTCTCTCTTCTTGAGGCTTTGATATTCATGTTCCTTGGATGTATGATCCTTGTATCTAAAATCATTGCTAGCTTGGGTTCCTTTTAGAATAACATCTTTGTCATCCTTGTTGTCATTAGCTCTTTGGAAAAAGTTTTCTCCCATGTTGATCATTTGAGTAACCAATCCTTGCAACAATTGGGATTGAAGTTTCAAAATCCTTTGTATGGCTGGGTCTAGTCCATTGTTGTTGGCTAAAAGCTGAGTTGTCTCTTGGCTCAACTGGTTTTGGGTTGCTATAAGTTCTCTAATGTTGTCCTCTTGGTTGTTGTTGTTGTCATCAACCTTGATGTCTTTTGGAGTAGTCATCTGTTTGGGTTGAAGGGAGATTAGAAAGGCAGAATATTTCTAAGGAATTATTTCTAATCACACACATCACAATTCACACAAGCAATGTGCAATCAATCACAAACAAACATTTCACTCAATCAACAAAGTTCAAGCACATTTTTAGGCAACA
This sequence comes from Avena longiglumis, assembly GCA_030063025.1. Lineage (NCBI taxonomy): Eukaryota > Viridiplantae > Streptophyta > Magnoliopsida > Poales > Poaceae > Avena > Avena longiglumis. The sequence goes on from CP125977.1 coordinate 483,393,441, forward strand.
AGATATTTTTGTTACACCACATAAGTTGGTGGTTTGACTTAACTAAAATATGGTGGTCCATCTATATGGTTCACTTGTGATCCTTCCATCCTTCTTGGTTGATCCTTCTTGCATGAGATCATGGTTTCCTTGAGAAAAACTCTTGGTTGCAATACTTCAAAGTTGTTGATGGCTCCTTCTAACTTTTGCATTCCCTCAGTCTCTAATTCTTAAGCAAGTTTTCCTTGTCTCACTTGTAGTCCTTAGTGATATCCAAGTTGGAAGTCCTTGGTGAATATGCTGAAGATGTTGAAGTCATTAGAGTTGAAGAAGTTGAAGAAGTCCTTTGCACATGGTGTAGTCTTTGGTCATGGGGTAGGTTTTTCCATCAAGTTGAAATAGAAGAGGTGTAGAGTTGAAACCAAAATGGCTGAGGAAAGAGTTTACAAGTGTTTTTGTAATTAAGTTTTGGATTAAAATACAACTCCTATTTTTCTAAGGGTTTTTGTCCAATCCTAGGTTTACAAATCCTACAGGCAACACAATGCTCTGATACCATCTGTAGGGGTCCCAACCTAATAAGGTAGAGTCCTCCTGTGTTTTACAATGCTAGTCCCTGGATCAATAGCTAGCATCCACAGTTAAGATGTAATATCAAGAAACAAAGGTCATAATATGACTTTATAATCAGGAATAACAAAATTTTATTACATCTTTCATAGCTCATATGGCTATTACATTACATTGCAGCGGAATAACTATAAGCATGGGGTCCTTCATCTTCAAAGTGCCACAGGCAGATGTTGGTTGTAGACTTTGTAATCCTAAACAATCAATCTTCACTAAAATCAATCAAACCTGCAACATACAAGTTACAGCCACAAAGGGTCAATACATTTGAATTATATTGGCAAGTGATACTATGGTAGTATAGTGGAATCTAACAACTATATGCATTTGGCTAAGTGGAGTTGAGGCTTGCATTGCTCAAAATAGATTTTTCTTATCATTTTGAAAATACTAAGTTTTTGCTTGACAAAATCATTTTTCTCAATCAAAGATTTCAAGATCCTTGTACCAAGCCATCTCTCCATCAATGATTGAAGAATTCAAACAACCCTTGTTCAAACCACAAGTTTTAATTTAGAAATTTGAATGATGAGATTCTTGATTGCTTCCATGTCTTGATGCTCAAATTGTCCTTTACCAGGGACATGGCTAAGTACTTAGATTCTACACTCTGCAGAGGTGGTGCACTTTACCCACAAGACTTGGTTTCCCAAGACAAGATCTTTCAGAAGCCTTCCCTTAGACCAAAATGGACGCGCTCCAACCTATCAAACACTACCACCCACTGTCCATTTGGCTAAGTTCTTGCAACCTATATGATCATGGCAGAGCCCATATTGCCAAGTGGTTGCACTTGAAGCTTCTCAACATTTGACATCTCAAATCTCTTTGTGCCTGGGTGGCATACCACAAGTGAGATACACAATCCAAGTCTATGGCATTGTGAACCACTCAAGCATTCTCCACCAAGCAAGCCCATTCCACCCAGGTGATTCATTAACTTAGTTGTTTTATTAAACAAAATCACAAGTCCTCGGACTTAGAATATTTTTCCATAGTGTGAATATATATTCCACCCATGTTTTCTATTAGCTAGGCTAAGCTTGATAGTAGTAGGAATCTCTAACTTAGGAAATCCTACTAAGGATTCATCTACTAGGTTTTCCTATAGCAAGATTTATACTTAGCAAAATCCATGCAAGTTTTACTTAGCAAAATCACTAATGCATAGTGAAAGTAATGGGACAAAAGTATGAAGCATCACTTGCCTTTTTGGTAGGGAATGGTGGTTCACTCCTTGATATTTCTAGTCTCACACTTCTCTACAAATCAATCAAGCAAACACAAATTCAATTCACATTCTAACCCAAAGTCAAACAAACAATTCTTCACACCCACAAAGTAATGGAATCTAAGTCATGCATGGGAGCATGCACAAGATAGTTTTATTTTGCAAGGAGGCTTCTATTGGGTTTCTAAACTTTGTAAGTTCCAAATTGGTCATTTACCAATGTGGCAAAGTCATTAGTTAGAGTGTTTTGCCCAAAAACTATCTTTAAATCCCTTCATCATTTCATGTGGTGTAAAATGTTTTTATTAAGGAAAAACTCTTAAGTTGTTCACCAAATGAGTTGATATTGTAAAGTTTAGTGTTTTTGGGGTCAGTAGGTTTGGTCCAAACCATTTTCTCAAAGTTTTCTTTCCATAAACATTTTTATAATAAAAACTATTCCTTTTATTTGGCTAGAAAATGACTAAGTCAAGTAATCTAACCTAAATTTTACAAAAATCATTTATAACACCAAGGGTTGGTTCCTAGGGTCAGTAAGATCACAACAAACCATTTTGCAAAGGTTTTAATCTAAAAATCATTTTTAAACAATTTTTCTAATCTAAACAAGTACACAAATGTTTCTGCAAATTCAAACAAGCTAACAGATACTATTTGTCAAACTAAGGCCATGGTTGGTTAGGGCTTGTTCTCCTGAATCCATTGATATAAAATTTGCAAAATTTGGACGTGTGGTTTGAAAGTTATAGCAATTACAAATTTGTATTCTAATCAGATCAAAATTCTATTTTAAATCGAATCCTGAACACGTGGCTGCTTCTGATTGGGAAATACCGTTTCGTGTGGATCGCGTGATACAGGCAACAGGATTAAAAGGAGCGTGTGCGGCTCAGATGAAACGTACCCCTTCGTTTTAGTGAATCTATCCAAGCCATCCGATGCTAATCTAACGGTTCCAATTGCTTGGCGAAATAGCAGCGGCGCTGGCGGCGGCGTCTGGTGGCGGAGCGGCTAGACGGCGAGGTTGCCGACGATGTAGGATGCGAGAAAGAGGGAGGGGAAGCTCACTGAGTTCGTAGCGCACCGCTGATGCTCAACGCGGTCTTTGTTGGCCAAGGGGCGCACTATGCTTGGCTCGAATCGCTCGCCGTGGTCCGCGTCGGGCTTCGCATTTATCGTCGGAGGCGACGGCGATACAAGCCGGAAAACAAGATAGTAGTTGCGCGATCATGCGTCGGGTCGGTGATCGTGTGTGCATCAACGAGACAGAAGGGGGTGGTCAGATACTACCTGTGGGCTTCGCCGGAGAAGAAAACAGGCGGCGACGCTGTCAGAGCTAGTCCAAGCCCAAGCTCTGGGGCGCCCGTGGTCGATTGATTGTCACAGAAGGATGCGCCAGTGTATGGTGAGCGTGCTCGTGTGCTCAGGGAGGCGGAAGGGAGCGTGTGCTGGCCGGAATTGGCGAGAGGGGTCGTCGGAGGCAGAGGGAGTGCAGGCAAAATTCTTCGGCCTAGGGGCGTGTCGATGAGGGGCGTCTGGGGGAAATGGAGGAGAAGGCGCTGGCGCTTAAGTGTGCTTGATCGCGGCGAGTTATGGTGGCTGCGTTAAGGCGTATTGATGTCTCGATTCAATGCTGGCAACGGCGACGAGAGGAGGAAGAAGCGATCATGGGTGGAGAAGGAGAACAGTGGAAAGGGTCCGCTGGTCAGTGGGGAAAACGTTTCAGGTGGGGTCCTCTGGTCAGCGTCGGTGTGGGTATGTGTTCGTGTGCAAAACGTTTCGTGCAGGGGAGAGGACTGAGATGGACTGGGCTGCTGTTGGGCCAGATGGTTGGGCTGCTCGTTTTGTTCTATTTTTTTCTATATGATTTCTTTTTCTTTTTCCAAATCTATTTCCTGTTTTTGAATTTCAAACAACCAAACATCAACAAAATAAATTCAAACAAACACCACACTTCACAATTTTGAACTTGGTTCTGTTTAGTAACCTGAACCAAAAATCCTAAATAAAATAATATTTTAAATCTTTTTTAGGTTCCATTTATTAATTAAATAAAATGGACTATGGTTTATTAATAAAATAGGGTTTGGTTTAATTAATAAAATCCCCATTTGAAATCCAAATATTTTCAAAAACCAAATCAGTAGGTTTTATTTGAAAATATAAGATACTTGAAATACTTGTTTAAAATAAAATAACATTTTGTTATAGGGTCCATTAATAAAATAAAATGGGCCTTAGTTATTAAATCAAATAGGGTTTGACTTTATTAATAAAATCTTTATTTGAAACCTAAATATTTTCAAAATCAAATTAGTAGGTTTAATTTGGGAAATACATAATACTTGGAAATTTGTTTTAAAACAAAATAACCTTTTATTTTAGTGTCCATTATTAATTAATATAATAGACTTTCATTATTAAATCCAGTAGGATTTGTTTTATTGAGATATTTATTTTGAAATCTAAAATAAAACCAAAACACTTTAGTAGGTTTTATTAAAGAATATAAAATACTTGGAAAACCTATTTAAAACAATTTAATAAGTTTTGATGTTTTAATTAAAATGGTAAAGCCTTTTATTTGAATAAAATTTGATATTAATTCCTTATTATTTTATTTTAAATAAACCCTTATTAAAACTAGATGTTTTAATTCCCATAGTTTGGTCAAGGGTTAATTTGTCTTTATTAAATAATCTTTATTTATAAATCCATCTTTTCTTTTGAAAACCAACTCTTTTATTAAAGGATCCAAAATAGTAATTCCAAAACATTTTTAATTTCCTTTATTAAATGTTTAACTTTATGAATCCCTTTAGGATTTTATCTAATTCAAATGGGTTTAAAGTTCCAATTGAATTCAAAAAGTTTCTTCTTGCTCTGAAAATCAAACAAAGTTTTATTTTATTAATTTATTTTCACATTACAAGATTTGGAAAATCTTGGGATGTGACAGTTGTGTGCTTCCGCATCCGGGGTGAGGCCTTGTGTGGCGTTGGGTGAGCATCGAGCCACCACACCTCGAGGTGAGCCATTTGTGGCGTTCGGAGAGCATTGCGCCATCGCACCTCTCCAACGGAGACGTAGCTTCTTTGGAAGTGAACTTCGGGAAGCAAATCTTCGTCTCCGCGTTCATCGGTTATCTCTCAACCAAGCCCTTTACTTATGCCTTTACATTGTGATAGCCATCGTGCTTCAAGTATTTATATCTTGCTATCACCTTGTTGCTTGTATTGCTTAGCATAGGTTGTTGGTGCACTTAGGTGAATTTAGTGGCTAGGTTTTGTGCTCAATAAATTAAACGTTGGCTTTATTACACATTTACTTGAGACTAAACCGTAATATTTATAAAATCCTATTCACCCCCTCTAGGCGACTTCCTTTGTACTTTCAGTCGGGGCTCCCTCTACTCCACCATACCCGCTCCGACTTAGGAGAGGCCCTGGGGGATCTCCCCTTTACTTTAGACACCACGCCGTCGTGCTTCCGGAATCACGAGGAGAGAGCTACAACCTTCGTTGCCTGCTGGAACAAGGGAGAGGAAGGTCTTCATCGAGTACCGTATGTGTGACCAACTACGGGAGCGCTGCCGGAACGCGGCGCCGGAAGGATTTGTCTACGCGATCTTGAGATTGGCAAGTGAACAACTACATCACCCACGAGAATCTGCTCTCGTTAACCGCTTTGGATCTTTGAGGGTTAGTACTCTATCGACTCGCTGCTACAATCTAGTAGGTAGATCTTGGCTTGTGTGCGTTCATGCGATAGAAATTTTTGTTTTCCATGCTACGAACCCCTACAGTGGTGTCAGATTCGTGTCTATATGTAGATATGTTGCACGAGTAGAACACAATGGTCATTGTGGGCGTTGATGCTTTTATTGTCGATTGCTTCTTGTGTACTTTGCATCTTGCGGGATGGCAGGATGAAGCGGCCCGGGCTAACCTTACATGACATCATTCGTGAGACTTGCTCCACGCTCAACATGCAACTTGTATTGCATAAGTGGTTTGCGGGTGTCTGTCTTTCCCAACATAGTGAAGATTCAATTTACAACGGGTGATTCACAATACTAGTATCAACGTTGTGGTTCTTGTTCGTAAGTTAGAATGACTTGTTCGAAATCCCCAAACCACGTAAAACATGCAAAGAAAATTAGAGGCATCTAACTTTGTTTTGTAGGGGTGTTCTGTGATGTGATATGGCCATGATTGTGATTATATATGATGTATGCAATGTTCTTTATTGTAAGTCGACAACCGGCAGAAGCCTTATGGTTGTCCTTTTAATTTTGTTAAGACCTGCATGTCTATTATTCAAAGTAGTTGTAATAGTTGATGCTGGTGGACGACAACCATGGAGCGGTGCCATTGACCTTGATGCCACACCGGTAATGATGGAGATCATGTTCATGCTTGAAGATGGAGATCGGAAGCACAAGAAGAAAGGCCATATCATATCACATATTATGGATTGCATGTGATGTTAATCCTTTTATGCATCTTGTATTGCTTAGATCACGACGGTAGCATTATAAGATGATCCCTCTCACAAAATATCAAGTTATAAAGTGTTCATCCTTAGTAGGCACCATTGCCAAGATTCGTTGTTTCGAAGCACCATGTGATGATCGGGTGTGTTAGATTCCGCGAGTGTATACAACGGGAGCAAGCCAGATTTGCTCATGCGGAAACTAAGGTTAAAACTTGACGAGCCTAGCATGTACAGACATGGTCTCGGAACACATAATACCGAAAGGTAAAGCATGAGACATATAGATGCTATGATGAACATGATGATTGTTCGCCTTTGAAACTACATGTCACATGATGATCGGACTTGGTGTAGTGGATTTGGTTCATGTAATCACTAAAACAATGTGAGGGATATTGTTTTGAGTGGGATTTCAACAGCAATATGATTAAAAGTTGAACACTATTTATCATAAATTAAATCAAAGTGAATTTGCATAGTTGTTGTAGTCATTGGCATCCATTTAGCACCTTGCGCTTAGTTATAATTGAGATAATATAACTATAGAATTCTGGTTAGTTACTTTATGAACTGGTATCGTATTGTTTTCATGTGTTAATATAAAGTTTAAAAGTCCTTTTGCAAACTTTTAGTAAGTTCGGGTTACTCTGTCAAGTTTAATAATTGGTATTAAATCAAGAGTAACAATTCTAGTGTTAGTATATAAGTATCATGTTTTGTCTCCATGATTCTTGATATTCAAAAGATTGTTTTAATATCGAGGTTATCTAGGAGCTGAAAGTATTGTTTCAGAAACCATAATATGTGGAAGTTATTATGATATCTGAAACGATGTTTTGATTACAACATGATAGAGTTTAATATGACAAAGTTTATTTTCTCGTATTTGATGAGAATTTGCAAAAGGTTGAAGACGTCGGTCGTCCTAATCCTCCAAAAGGTTTTGGATATCAACATTATACTCGCAATTCACCGTTATAAGCTAAAGTAGATTGATCATAAATAGTTCCATGATAAGGATGAATATTTGATGTAGGTAAAATGTTTACTACACTAAAATATTACTAAAGAATGGAATTTGAAAGAACACCAAACATTTGATGATGCTGATCTACTTCCAAGTGCAAGTCTAAAGACATTGGTATTTAACTATACACTCTTTGGACTATGTGTCATGTGTATGGCTCCACTATTGATGTTGATAGATTCTTTTAAAAGGAAAAGGAATATTGAAAGAGAATCTCAGAAATATATGGCAGAAAAATAAAAGACTAGAATTGTTCAGCTCAGGTATATAGATGATATACACATTATGGCTATATTCTTTGCTTGTTAAACAATGTGGTTCTTAAGTATTTGATACTGAATTTTTTGGTATGAATCGTCATACGAAACAACACAATTCATGAACTACAATGGCCTAAGTAACTAGCAAAATAATATGTGATGATATTCATCGAAAACAAAATAAAGAGTTATTATGTTTCTCGTTGAAATCAAAACTTAACTTCAAGATTTGTTTCAATATTTGTTATTTTGATCAGGTACTATGAGAACAAAAGGGTTGTTCAAATAATTACCGTAATCCATAAAATATGGATGATTTACAAATCTCCTTGGAGAAATCACATCCATAAAAATAGTGCTAAAAATGTCTAAAGACAAATTGATTGAAAGATCACTTAGGAAGTGACATCGCTGTTTAAATTATAATGGAAAAAAACATGAAGAAACTCCATGCTTGATGGAATTTCGGAGTCTTTTGATTTTTGATCAAATGACGCTTGTGAAACTTTCCTAGAGATAATTAAAACTTTGTTCATAGGCCAAAAGGAAACTAATGACTAGCTTATTGGAACTTGTACATATTGTTGCATGAAGTCCATTATGTGTAGTGAAGAGTGATGGATTTCAACTTCATATGCTTTATCCGGAAATTTGAGTGAATATATGAATATTTACTTAATGAGGATGATTTGTGAAACATTTGAAAGGTTCAAAGACTTTCAAGATGAAGTGCAAAATCAATGTAACAAGAAAATAAAGAATTTATGATAGGATCATAAAGGAATATATTTGAGTTACAAGTTTAGCATACCACCTAAGATTTGAGGAATCGTTCCATGGATTTGCGTTTCTCGAAACACCATATGAGTATGGAATAATCGAGATATGCAATGAAACCTTGTTTGACATGGTAAGATCAAAGGTGTAATTCATAAAACTACCATTATATTTTAAAGATTAAAAGCTTTAGAGACTCGCTTTTTCACTAAAAAGAGCTCCATCATGATCCATTGAAATGACACCATATAAAGTTATGGTTTGGGATAAAACCACCAAGTTGTCCTTTCTTAAACATTGGTACGCTACACATAAGAAATATGTTTGCAACCAAAGTCGGATGAACATGTATTTGTATGTTATTTCAAATAACCGTTGAGTATTCCTCCATAACACCAAAGACAAAAATGTTTGTCGCTTAGAACGTCAAGTTTCTTTTAGAAGAAATTTTCCGTGAAAAGATAAGTGGGAGGACAATAGAACTTTGATAAGGTTTAAAGAACCTTAGCTATATGTGCAAAGTTGCACAGATCCGAAAAGTGTTCCGGAGGCAACAAAAATGCTCATGGATCACGTGCCTCAAAGGTTGTGGTCACGGAGGTCTAAGTTCCTATTGAATCAAGTAGGTCGGGTAAACAATCAAATACCTAGATTTGATGGTTAAATCATTATTTGACAATAACGAACCGACTACATGCAAAGAAGCGATGATGGGCCCTGACTCCGTCAAATGGTTTGAAGCCATAAAATCCGTGATAGTTTCATACATGAGAAATCAAGCGTTGAACTTGAAATACCCTCTGGAAAGGTGTAAGACCTTACAATCATGTTTGGATCTATAAAGAAATAGACATGGATGTTTCACATCTATGAAATAGTCGACATGTTGGGAAAGAGTTCACAACAATGTTCAAAGGTTGACTATGACAAGATTTGATCTTTCATAGCGATATTTAGTCTAGACGAATTAATGTAGCAACCACTACATATAATTCTGTTATATGGTAGTTGAACAAACAAAACAAAGTTCTTTTAATAGAATTGTTACCGAGGACGTGTACATAACACGATCCAAAGGGTTTTGTTAATTCAAAGGATGCTAAAAGCGTATGCAAACTTCAATGGTTGAAATATGCATCACGGAGTTGGAATCTTCACCATGATGAAATTGATAAAAGATTTTAATCTCATCGGAGATGATGAAGATGCTTGCATTTGCAAGAAATTAAGTGGGAGCTCTAAGACATATTTCTAATACATTATGTGGAATACATATTGTTGATTGGAAATTATGTATCTTTTGTTAACACAAGTTAAGAATTTCATTTTGATGAAAGACTTAGGCAAAACCCAAATATTTGGAATCAATTTTTATATATGGATAGATTAAGACGCTAATATGGTTTTGTCGAAAGTACATAGATGATATATTGAATGAGTTCAATATAGAAACTACAAGAAAGGTTATTGTCACATAAAGGATTGAATCGAAATTCAAGTGTATTGACACTTGGTAAGTGAAACAAAGATTCAAGTATAGATTGATACTCGATGTATGAGATCACAAATAGTATTTTTATCAATCATACTATGATATGTACAAATTCAGATATGTCCTATGCTCTAAATGTTATGAGAATATACCAGAATGATTCATAAGATGATCATTGGATGATAGTAAGGATATTATTATGATCTTTCTGAAGAACTAAGAATATATTATTTTTGTAGAGGTGAAAAATAGATGATTAGTTCATTGTAAAATTACTATATTGATATTAGTTTTGTCACAAAGTACAAATTAACATTATCTCAATCTAAACGAAGGGTGGCACAATATAATGGAAAGTAAGTTCCACAATGGATTTGGAGTTCCAAAGTTAAGACATTGTGACAGATACTACAACAAAAGGCTAAGTATATGACTGCTATTATAGCAGCAAAAGAGGGCATTGTTGGAGATATGCCCTAGAGGCAATAATAAAAGTGGTTATTATTATATCTTTGTGTTTATGATAAATGTTTACATTCATGCTATAATAGTATTAACCGGAAACATTAATACTTGTGTGATTTGTAAACTAAATTAGAGTCCCTAGTAAAGCCTCTTTATAATACTAGCTTGTTGGTTAATAGATGATTGTGGTTTCCCAATCATGAACATTGAGATGTTGTTAACAACAAGATCATATCATTAGGAGAATGGTGTGATGGACATACTCCTATAGATAAGCGTAGCATAAAGATCAAGTCATTTTAATAGTTCGTTTGCTATAAGCTTTCTGATACATAGTAACCTAAATTCCTTCGACCATAAGATCATGTTAATCACCATCATCGGAAGGATGCTTTGATGAAATCAAACACCACACCGTAACTGGGTGGTTATAAAGGTGGCATTGAGTGTTCGGAAAGTATGGGTTGAGGCACATGGATCAAGAGTGGGATTTGTCTATCCATATGCCGGATAGATATACTCTGGGCCCTCTCGATGGAATGTCATCCAATTAGCTTGCAAGCATGTGACTGGCTCACAAGGGAACGAGAAAAGAGTACTTATCAGTAACGAGGTTGAACTAGGTATGCTGAGATACCGACGATCAAAACCTCGGATAAGTAAACTATCGTGAGAAAAAGGGAAATTGGTATCGTATGTAAGTGGTTCATTCGATCACAAAGTAATCGTAGAAATATGTGGGAGCCATATGAATTTCTAGATTTCTCTATTGGTTATTGATCGGAGAAGTGTCTCGGTCATGACCGCATAGTTCATGAACCGTAGGGAGACACACTTAAGGATTCGATGTTGTTGTGTAGTTATGGAATGATGAGTAAGAGACCGAATATTGTTCGGAGTCTCGGATGGGATCCGGGATATCACGAGGAGATCCGGAATGGTCAGAATAATAAGATTCATATAAGGAAAGTCCTATTTTGGAGTTTGGAAATGATTCCGGTGTTTTCACCAGGAATGTTCTAGAAGGGTCTGGAAGGTCCGGCACTCCGGAGGGGAAGGGTACATGGATGTGTCATGACAATGTGGAATGGTTCCATCATGTACTAGGTCACTTGGCTGGGCAATATGATGAGATAAATCAAATCCAAGTTTGAAAGTCAAACGCCAATTTGAAAAGTCAAATCTGAAGTTTGCTTGGTGGAGGGAGAGTAGGAAACCTACTTAGGGAGGAAGTCCTACTTCCTCCACCCGCCGGCCAAGGAGGAGGAGTTGGAGGAGGACTCCCTCCTCCCAAACCGCCACCCTCCACCTATATAAGGAGTGGTAGGGCGCCCCCTACCCCTCACACCCAAAACCCTAGCTCCTAGGCGCCACCACCCTCCAAGTGCTGCCGCCAACTAGAGCTCCTCCAAGTCGCCGAGTTAGGGCTTCTCCAAGCCCTAGACGCCGGCTACACCACCCACCTTTGGTGCCTCTAATCCGTAGATCCCCAATGCCCTCTCTTATTCTAGCATACTCGCTCCGGCTTAAGGCGAAGCCCTGTGAGATCTCCCCTCTACTTTCGACACCACGCCATCGTGCTGCCGGAATCACGAGGAGAGTGCTACAACCTCCGCTGCCTGCTGGAACAAGGGAGAGGAAGGTCTTCATCGAGTACCGAACGTGTGACCGACTGCGGAAGCGCTGCCAGAACGCAGTGCCGGAAGGATCGTCTACGCGATATTGAGATCGGCAATAGCACGACTACATCACCCACGAGAATCTGCTCTCGTTAACCGCTTTGGAATCTTCGAGGGTGAGTTCCTCTATCGACTCGTTGCTACAATCTAGTAGATAGATCTTGGCTTGTTTGTGTGCGTGCGGTAGAATTTTTTTGTTTTCCATGCTATGAACCCCTACAGGATTTATGTCGAGTAGTTTGTTATCAAACTAGGTGTAGTTCACAGCACGATAGTACTATGAAGATATATTGTATGACAATATTGTTAACATGTTTTAACCCCAAGTAACTAAAGGTCGCACCAAAGGACCAAAATTATACAAAGCCATCTCATTAGAGAATGAGTGATGCATAGAGACGCAAAGACATGCAATTACACACGGACCTGAAAGTGTCGGATCTTAAGATCGGTTGACCACTAGCAATCATGTACATACAACACCAGAAAGCCATAGATGTTGAATACATACAGAATTTGAAACTAGATTATTGTCTCTAGTGCAAGTGGGAGACTGTTGGAGATATGACCAAGAGGCAATAATAAAGAGGTTATTATCATATCTTCATGCTTATGATAAATTTTTACATACCATGCTATAATTGTATTAATCAGAAACTTTAATACTTGTGTGATTTGTAAACATGTAAGAGTCTCTAGTAAAGCCTCTTGTTAAACTAGCTTGTTGGTTAATATATGATCATGGTTTCCTGATCATGAACATTGAGATGTTATTAACAACAAGGTCATGTCATTAGGATAATGATGTGATGGACATACTCCTATAGATACGCGTAGCATAAGATAAAGTCATTTAAAACAGTTCACTTGCTATAAGCTTTCAGATACATAGTAACCTAAATCCTTCGACCATGAGATCATGTTAATCACCATCCCGGATGGATACTTTGATGACATCAAACACCACTTTGTAACTGGGTGGTTATAAAGGTGGCATTGAGTGTTCGGAAAGTATGTGTCGAGGCACATGAATCAAGAGTGGGATTTGTCCATCCATATGACAGATAGATATACTCTGGGACCTCTCGGTGGAATGCCAACCAATTGGCTTGCAAGCATGTTACTAGCTCAAAAGGGATCACATATCACGGGAACGAGAAAAGAGTACTTATCAGTAACGAGGTTGAACTAGGTATGCAGAGATACCGACGATCAAACCTCGGATAAGTAAAGTATCGTGAGACAAAGGGAAATTGGTGTCGTATGTAAATGGTTCATTCGATCACGAAGTAATCGTAGAAATATGTGGGAGCCATATGAATTTCCAGATTCCTCTATTGGTTATTGATCGGAGAAGAGTCTCGGTCATGTCTGCATAATTCGCGAACCGTAGGGAGACACACGTTAGGATTCGATGTTGTTTAGTAGATATGGAAAGTGAGTAAAGAGACTGAATGTTGTTCGTGAAGGGAATATGTCCGAGAGACAATAATAAAGTGGTTATTGTCGTATTCCTTATTTATGATAAATGTTTATTTTGCATGCTATAATAGTATTAATACAGAAACATTAATACATGTGTGTTTAATAAACAAAAATGAAGTTCCTAGTTATGCCTCTCTTATAAACTAGCTCATTGATTAACAAGATGATCAAAGTTTCCTGAACATGGACATTAGATGTTGTTAATAACGAGGTCACAACATTAGTGTAATGGTGTGATGAACATTCATCCGAAGTATAACATTACGATCAAATTCATTGAGTTTATATTGCTATAACAACTTACGAAGTGATCCTAATCCTTAGACCATGAGATCATGTCAATCACTAACACCGGAAGAGTTTCTTGATGACATCAAACGTCACACCGTAACTGGGTGATTATAAAGATGGCTTCAGAACTACTAAAGTGTTATGTTGAGGCCCATGGATCGAGAGTGGAATTTGTTCATCCCGATGACGGATAGATATGCTCTGGGCCCCCTCGGTGATATCACATTGATTAGCTTGCAAGCAAGTGATTTGATCACTAGAATGTTATATCACAGGAACAAGAAAAGAGTGCATGTCGGTAAAGAGATCAAACTAGGTATGGAGATACCGATGACCGAATCTCGGACATGTAATATATCGTGAAACAAAGGGATTAAGATACTAGCGTAAAAAGGTTCCGACGATCACAGAAAAGTCATCGTTGAATGTGTGGGAGTCAGTATGGATCTCCAGGTCCCGCTTCTGATTATTGATCGGAGAAGGGTCTCGATCATGTTCGCATTATTCGCAAACTGTAGGGTGACACACTTAAGGGACACTGACATTCAATTGGAGAAAAAGTTTCATGCCGTAAAGAATAACAAGCGCATGAATTTATTTCACTAGACATCAAAACTGTTTCGGTTGAAATTTCTAAAACTGGTTTTGCATGTGAAATTGAATACTAGCAAGGGGTTTTATCTGAATGTTTATTAATTAAAGTAATTAACAAAATTCTGAATAAATAAATAAAAGAGTTTTATTTAAATGAGAGCTTGCATTAAATTTGGTGGAAATTTAATGCATGCGAGTGGATTTTTGAGTGGAGGCTTTTCATTTTGAGTGGGATCTCCACCCACATGAATGTGGAAGAGGTGGGTGCAGCCACCATGGCTGGTGCCATGCCCCCTGGGGTGCCTCCCTCTCCTCCTCTCAAAGTACACCTCCTCGTGAAGGATCTCTCTCCATCTCTAGAATTTATTCCCCATGGTCTCGGACTAGCGAGATACATGTTCCCGGTGGCTATTCGGAAAGAAAGGGTTGTGCTTCCGCTGCATCGCTGGAGCGAGGAGGCGGAGGTTGCTCGGTGTCTTGTACCTGTGTGCGAGCACGGATGCACTGCTGTTTTGCGGCGCTAGGACTTCCTCTCGATCTTGAGATCGGCAAGAGATCGTCTACATCAATCACGAGTTTGGACTCGTTAAGCTTTTTCGGTCTTCAAGGGTATGTTCTCTACGGATATACATCCGCCTGTTGTTTGTATATAGTAGATAGATCTTAGTACATAGTTGTTCCCATCGTAGGAATTTTTTTGTTTTCTATGCTGCGAACCCTACAGTGGTATCAGAGCCGGATCTATGCGCAGATGCTTTGCACGGGTAGTACACATATGAGTATGTGGGCGACGATGATCATTTTATTGCTTCTTAGTTGTACTTTGGATATTGGTGGCATAGTGGGATGAAGCGGCCCGAACAAACTTTACATGTCCTCGCACATGAGACTTGTTCCACGCTTGACATGCAACTAGTTTTGCATAAGTGGCTAGCGGGTGTCTGTCTCTCCTACTATAGTCAATATCTAATTTGCAACGAGTTATCAACAATTTGGTTATCCTCGTTGTGGTTCATGTTCGTAGGTAAGAACGGTTCTATCTTCGAAAGCCCTAAGCCACATAAAACTTGCAATGGATAAATTAGAGGCGTCTAGTTTAGATTGTTGCTAGGCTAGTGTTATGATATGGTGATGTTGTAAGTAGAAGTATGAGATGATACTCTTACAACACACATAACGTGTAGGTGCCATATACCTTGGCCTTACACATAGAGGTATGATAGAGATCATACCACGGTGCACATGATAGAGATCATATGAGGGAACCATATCATTCACTTATAAACATGTGATGTTTGATTTCATCTTATATTGCTTGTTTGGCGTTTATTAGCATAATAAGATGATCCCTCATTTAGATATCAAGATAAGAATGTGTTCTTCCTTAAGTATGCACCGACAATGTTTTGTCGCTTCAAGACATCACGTGATGATCAGGTGTACTTGAATCCAAGAGCATATCTCGGGTGTAAGACAGTTACACACGTGAATACTAAGGTTCTTACTTGGCGAGCCTAGCATGTACAGACATGGCCTCGGAACACGGTCCGAAAGGTTAAGCATGAGTCATATGGTAGATATGATGCCCATTTGATTCTCGCCTTTGAAGCTACACCGACTCACGTGATGATCGGACTTGGTGTAGTGGATTTGGTTCATGTAATCACCAAAAAGACACGAGGGATGTCATTTTTGAGTGGGAGTTCATTTCTAATTTGGATTAGTAGAACTCAATTTATCATAAATTAAATCAAAGTGAATTTGCATAATTTGTTGTAGTCATTGGAATTCATTCACCACCTTATGCATAGTTGTAACTGAGATAATAGAACTACAGAATTCTGGATATATACTTCACGAACTGGTATCGTATTGTGTTGAGTGTCAATCTAAAGTTTGAAGTCCTATTGCAAACTTTCAGCAAACTCTGTTTACTCCGTGAAATTTAATAATTGGTATTAAATCGAGAGTAACAATTCTAGTGTTAGTATCTTAAGTATCATGTTTGCCTCCATGATTCTTGATTGTTTTAATATCAAGTTTATCTAGGAGCTGAAAGAACTGTTTCAGAAACCACTCATGTGTGACAAATATAACGATATCTGAAATAATGTTTTGGTTGCAATATGATAGAGTATAATGTATACTCTCATATTGGATGGGAATTTACAAAGGTTGGCGATGCTAGACATCCTAATCATCCAAAAGGGGTTTGAAAAGTAATGTTATACTCATGATTCGCCTTTATAAGCTACATTAGCTTGATAATGAAAGTCGTCATGATAAGGATGAATATAAGATGTATGTAAAGTGTTTACTACACTAAAAGATTACTAAAGAATGGATTTTGAAAGAATGCCGATCATTTCGATGATGGTGATCTACTTCAAAGTGCAAGTCCAAAGGTATTATTATTAGAATATACACGCTTTGTACTGTGTGTCATGTATATGGCGCCACTTTTGATGTTGATAGATTCTTTTAAAAAGGAAAAAAGGAAATGCTAAAAGAGAATCTATAAAATATATTTGGCAGAAAATAAAAGATCGGAAATATCCAATTTAGGTATATGGTTGATATACATGTTATGGTTGTTTTCTTTGCTTGTTAAACAATGTGGTTTTTGGGTATTGGATACCGAATTGGTTGGTATGAAATTTCATACGGAACGACGCAATTCATAAACCACAATGGCCTAAGTAACTAGCAAGAGAATATGTGATGATGTTCATCGAAAACAAACAAATCGTTGTTTGTATTTCTCGTTGACATCAAAGCTTGACTTCAAGATTTGTTTTAATAATTGTTATTTAAATTAGGTATTATGAGAAAAAAGGTTGTTCAAATAATTACCCTATTCCATATAAGATGGATGATTTACAAATCTAGTTGAGAAATCACATCCATAAAGCTAATGCTAAAATGTCGCAAGACAAATGATTGGAAGGTCACTTACGAAGTGACATCGCCGTTTAAGTTATATTGGAAAGAAAACATGAAGAAACTCCATTTTCATGGATTTTTGGAGTCTTTGATTTGATCAAGTTACGCTTGTGATACTTTCCTCGGGATAATTAAAACTTCGTTCAAAGGCCAAAGAAGAACGAACGACTAAAATATTGGAATTTATACATATCGATGCATGTAGTCCATTACGTAAAGTCGTAAGCGATGGATTTCAACTTCATATGCTTTCTCCGGAAATTTGAGTGAATATTCACTTAATGAGAAATAAGTATGAAGTATTTGAAAAACGTTTCAACGACTTTCAAGATGAAGTGGAAAATCATTGTAACAAGAAAATAAATGATTTATGATTTGATCATAAAGGGATTTATTTGAGTTACAAGTGTAAATAAATGAATTATGATTTATCATAAAGGGATTTATTTGAGTTACAAGTTTAGAAAAACAACTAGATTTACATCTCCCGAAACACCATAGGAGTATGGAGTGTTTGAGATTTGTAATGAAACCTTGTGTGACATGGTTGGATCAAATGTGTTATTTACAAAACTGCCATTATGTTTTAAAAGGTTTAATGCTTTAGAGACTACCGCTTTTACACTGAAAAGAGCTCCATCTTGATCCGTTGAAATGACACCATATGAGTTATGGTTTGGGGTAAAACCCAAGTTGTCATTTCTTAAATTTTGGTATGATAAACATAAGTAAGATGTTTACAACCGAAGTCAGATGAGCATATCTTTGTAGGTTATTTCGAATAACAATTTGGTATTCCTCCATAACACCAAGGACAAAAGGGTTTGTCGCTTGAAACGTAAAGTTTTCTTGAAAAAGAAGTTTTCATAAAAGGTTAAGTGGGAGGACAATAGAACTTTAATAAGGTTAACGAACCTTAGCTATATATGCTGAGTTGTGCAGAGCCCCGAAAAATGTTCCGGAGGCAGCCAGAATGCTCATGGATCACGTGCCTCAAAGGTTGTGGTCACGGAGGTCTAAAGTTTCTATTAAACGAAGTAGGTAGGATAAACAATCAAATATTGAGATTTGAGAGTAAATCATTATTGTTTGACAATGATGAACCGACTACATGCAAAGAAGCGATGATGGGCCCTGACTCTGTCAAATGGCTTGAAGCCATAAAATCCGTGATAGTTCCATACACGAGAAATCAAGTTTTGAACTTGGAAGACCCTACGGAAAGGTGTAAAAACCTATCGGTCGTATTTGGATCTATAAAGAAACAGACATAGATGTTTCACATCTATGAAATAGTCGACATGTCGTAAAGTATTTTATGACAATGTTCAAGGAGTTGACTATGACAAGATTTGATCTTTCATAGCGATATTTAGTGTAGACGGATTAAAGTAGCAATCACTACATATAATTTGGTACATGGTAGATGAATAAACAAAACAAAGTTCTTCTAATAGAATGGTTGCCTAGGATGTGTACATGACACAGTCCAAAGGGTTTTATTAATTCAAAGGATGCTAAAAGGGCATGCAAACTTCAATGGTTGAAGTAAGCATCGCGGAGTTGGAATCTTCACCATGATGAAAAGGAGTTTTCATTAGGAGACGATGAAGATGCTTGCATTTGCAAGAAATTAAGTGGGAGCGCTGAGACATATTTCTAATACATTATGTGGAGGACATCTTGTTGATTAGAAATGATGTAATTTTTATTGACAAAAGTTAAGAATTTTATTTCGATGAAAGACTTAGGAAAAACCCGAATATTTAGCATGAATGTCTATAGTGGATAGACTGTGACGCTAATATGGTTGTGCCAAACATACATATATGAGATATTGAAGGAGTTCAATATATAAACGACAAGAAAAGGTTCTTGTCACATGGAAAGGAATTGAATCAAGATTCAAGTGTTTCGACACTTGATAAGTGAAACAAGATTCAAGTGCTTTGGCACTTGATGAGTGAAATCACGAGAATGTTTTTATCAATCATACCATGATATGTACACATCCAGATATGTACTATGCTCTAAGTGTTATGAGCATATACCATTATGAATCATAAAATGATCATTGGACGATATTAAGGATATTCTTATGATCTTTTGGAAGAACTAAGAATATATTTGTGTAGAGGTGACAAACAATTACAAATAGTTCATTGTAAAGCATTACATTGATACTAGTTTTGTCACAAGATACAAATTAAGTTTATCTCAATTTAAACTATGGGTGGCACAATGAAATGGAAGAAAGTTTCCATGATGGATTTGGATGAATTCCAAAGTTAAGACATTGTGACGGATACTACAACAAAAGGCTAAGTATATGACTGCTATAGTAGCAACAAAGGAGGGAATTTGTGTCAAGTAGTTTGTTATCAAACTTAGGTGTGGTTCGCAATGGGCTAACACTAAAGATATATTGTACAACAATAGTATCGACATGGTTTAACCCCAAGGAACTAAAGGTCTCACAAAAATACCAAATTTATACAATGCCAATTTATACAATGCCATCTCATTGGACAATGAGTGATGCGTGAAGACACAAAGACATCAAATACACACGGACCTGAAGCGTCAGATCCGTAGTTTATGTTAACCACTTGCAATCGTGTATATGGAACACCGGAAAGCCATAGGTGTTCAATACGCAAAGTTTTCAAACTAGATTATTGTCTCTAATGCAAGTGGGATACTGAAGGGAATATGCCCGAGAGGCAATAATAAAGTGGTTATTATCGTATTCTTATTTATGATAAATGTTTATTTTGCATGCTATAATTGTATTAATACATAAACATTAATACGTGTGTGTTTAATAAACAAAAAGGAAGTTCCTAGTTATGCCTCTCTTATAAACTAGCTCGTTGATTAAAAGATGATCAAAGTTTCCTGATCATGGACATTGGATGTTGTTAATAACGAGGTCAAAAGATTAGTGTAATGGTGTGATGAACATTCATCCGAAGTATGGCATTACGATCAAAGTCATTGAGTTTATATTGCTATAAAAACTTACGAAGTGATCCTAATCCTTAGACCATGAGATCATGTCAATCACTAACACCGGAAGAGTTTCTTGATGACATCAAACGTCACACCGTAACAAGGTGATTATAAAGATGGCTTCAGAACTACTAAAGTGTTATGTTGAGGCCCATGGATCGAGAGTGGAATTTGTTCATCTCGATGACGGATAGATATGCTCTGGGCCCTCTCGGTGATATCACATTGATTAGCTTGCAAGCAAGTGATTTGATCACTAGAATGTTATATCATAGGAACAAGAAAAGAGTGCATGTCGGTAACAAGATCAAACTAGGTATGGAGATACCAATGATCGAATCTAGGACATGTAATATATCGTGAAACAAAGGGATTAAGTCATCGTTGAATGTGTGGGAGTCAGTATGGATCTCCAGGTCCCGCTTTTGATTATTGATCGGATAAGGGTCTCGATCATGTCCGCATTATTCGCGAACCATAGGGTGACACACTTAAGGGACACTGACATCCAATTGGAGCAAAAGTTTCATGCCGGAAAGAATAACAAGCATGGATGCGTTGCTATTTTGTGGCGCTAGGACTTCCGCTCGATCTTGAGATCGGCAAGAGATCGTCTACATCAATCACGAGTTTGGACTCGTTAAGATTTGTCGGTCTTCAAGGGTATGTTCTCTACGGATATACATCCGCCCGTTGTGTGTATCTAGTAGATAGATCTTGGTACATAGTTGTTCCCATCATAGGAATTTTTTTTGTTTTCTATGCTGCGAACCCTACAGTTCGAAGTCTCGGATAGGATCCGGTATATCACGAGGAGATCCAGAATGGTCCGGAGAATAAGATTCATATAAGGAAAGTCCAATTCCGGAGTTCGGAAATGGTTCTGGTGTTTTCATCGGAATGTTCTAGAAGGGTCTAGAAAGTTAACCGATCCGGAAGGGGGAAGGGTACATGGATGTGTCATGACAAAATGTAATGGTTGCATCATGTCCTAGGTCACTTGGCTGGACACTTGGAAGAGAGAAATCAAACTCTAGTTTGAAAGACAAAACACCAATTTGAAAAAGTCAAACTGGGACAATGATTTCCAAGTGGAGAGGGAAGGAAACCTGAGGAGAGAAGGTTTCCCTTCCCTCCTCCAATCCACCGACCAGCAAAGGAGTTGGGGGAGGACACGGCTATCCCTAGCCACCCCTCCCACCTATAAAAGAAAGGGAGGGGCGCCCCCTCTCCCTACACCTTGCCCCTAGCTGGCGCCCCCCTCTCTAAACCCTAGGCTACCGCCCCTCCTACTGTTGGCGCCCTAGCTCTCCTCTAAATTGCTTCCACTGTCTAGTCTAAACCCTAGCCACTGGTTGCTCTACCCCTAGGCCTGTAAACCCTAGATCGTCCGGCTTAGGCGAAGCCCTGCAGGATCTTCCCTCTACTTCCGACACCACGCCATCGTTCTACCGGAATCGCGAGGAGAGAGATACCACCTCCGCTGCCTGCTGGAACAAGGGAGAGGAAGGTCTTCGTCGAGTACCGTATGTGTGACCGACTACGGGAGCGCTGCCGGAAGGATCGTCTATGCGATCTTGAGATCAGGAAGTGAACGACTACATCACCCACGAGATCTGCTCTCGTTAACCACTTTGGATCTTTGAGGGTTAGTACTCTATCGACTCGTTGCTACAATCTAGTAGATAGATCTTGGCTTGTGTGTATTCATGCGATAGATTTTTTTTTTCATGCTGTGAACCCCTACAGTAGCATGAGTAGGCGTCGAGGAACGATAGGCGCTCACATCCCGCGGTGGAGTCGATGATTTGATTGATCTGCGGCAATGGGAAGTGGTACTTTGGGTAGTGCTTGTTGAGAGCGTTGAAGTCCACGCACATCTGTAGGACGTTTGTGTCCTTCTTGGGGACCAACACGGGGTTAGCCACCCAGTTTCTTTCCTTGATATCCCTTATGAAATCAGCATCGAGGAGTGTGTTTATTTTGATGCCAATTGCTTTGGCTCGTCCTTCTGACAGCCGACGCATCAACTGCTTGACTGGACGCGCATCTGGATACACGTTGAGTGCATGCTCGACGAATTCCCTGGGGACGCCTGGCATGTCTGTAGGACACCAGGCAAAAATTTCCCAGCGCTCATGAAGGAATTCGACGAGCGCGAGTTCCTATGTGGAACTCAGGTTGTTGGCGATGAGGGCCATCTTGGTAGGGTCCGTCTGGTGGACCTGCACAGACTTGGTGTTGACCGTGGAGTCGAATGATAGGTCAGGAGCTTTTTTCTTAGTTACAGGAGGGAGGCTGGTGTCTATTGACTCCTTCAGCCTTGCGAGTTCCTCCTGCATGTCGAAAGACTGGGAGATTCTGCTGAAGTCTCTATCGCAGCTTCCGGATTTGGTGAAGCTCCCTAGGACGATGATGATACCGTTAGGTCCTGGCATCTTCAGCAGGAGGTACGCGTAGTGGGGTACCGCTAGGAACCACGTGAATGCCACACGACCGAGGATGGCGTGGTATTGAGATGGCTAGTCGAGCACCGCGAATTCAAGTCGATCGCGCCTGAAGTTCTTGGGGGTGCCGAAGATGATGAAGAGACATATCTTGCCGAGGGGGTAGAGCCCTTTCCCTGGGACGATACCATAGAAAGTTGAGTCGGATGCCTCCAAGCTGCAGAGCGGGGTCCACATGGCCTCTAGGGTGCTGGAAAAAATAAGATTCATGCCGTTGTCACCGTTCATGAACACGCGGCGCATCTCGAACCCGCCAATCTGAGCCTCGAGCACCAAGGAAGAATCGCTTGGGCGAGGGATTTGACGTGGATGGTCAGATCGGTTGAAGGTGATGCACGACTTCGAGTCGCTGAGGTACTCAGGTATGGCTGGTGGATAGGTGACGACCAGGTTTATCTGGTGGGTGATCGTCTTCTGGATCATGTTGGACGAACACCCCTTCTTCATCATCATGGTACCTAATGGTCGTGGGTACTTCTCTGCCCCATTGTTCTACGCCGGTGCAGCCACAGGCTGCGCGAGTCCTCTAGGAGGTGGTGGTGGGGTGTCATATGCGATGGGCCCCGGGACAGAACCAAAACTCTGATTCATTGCATCACGCCGCAGCTGGTCGTATCCTTCGTGGAGCTTCTGGAACTCCTGGCAGTCCTTGAGCAGGTGGCTAGATTTATTTTTGCCATCCTGTTTATCGATGCAGAAATCAATGATGCAGGGACCTGACAGCTTTTCAAATGCGGATGGCTCGTCGTCTTGGGCACGACGTTGCCATGAATGTGTGTTTTTTCCGCTGTCGCGGTAGCTGCCGTTGTGGTATCCGCTGTTGTGGTTTCCATCATCACGACGGTCGGCGTAGCCATCCGCGACCATGTCGACTTCCTCACTGTCATCGTAGACGCGCGCTCTCCTCCTTCCTCGACGGTCACATCTGCAACCGAGGTTGTCCTCGTCATCCGAACATGCTCGACTGTTGTGGACGACGTCTTCGCCATCCGCCTAGCGATTGGCAATGTCCATCAGATGGTCGATGGTTTTGGGCTTGATGCGGCCCAACTCCTCCCTGAGTTCGCGGTGCCTTACGCCATTGTTGAATGCGTCGATTGCTTGCTCCTCCGAGATATCATCTACGGAGTTCTTGATGATGGACCATCGTTGAATGTAGGATAGGATGGACTAGTTGGACCTTTGGCAGCATGCGCATAGCTCTTCGATTGAGGTCAGTCGCTTGCAGGTGCCCTTGAAGTTGCGTATGAAGCTGTAGACCAGCTCTTCCCAACTACGGATGGATCCGGAGGGGAGATTGTCGAGCTAGGCCCTGGTCGCTCCCTTCAGCTGCAGCTTGAGGCACTGCATGGTTGTCTCCTTGCTGCCGCCATGCAACTTGACCGATGAGATGTGGTCATCCAGCCAAATCTCCGGCTCCTGCAAACCGTCGAACTTCAGATTGTCCGAAGGAATATTGAAGCCTTTGGGCATCCGCGATTGCCGTATGGCTCGGCTAAAGCACCTTTCCCCACAGAGCTTTGTGACTTCGTATTCCGACTCTGTGGGGCATGTGCGTTTTGCACATGATTTTTCGATCTTGCGCTGCGTGAGTTTGTCACGGGCGTCGTAGTTGCGGCTCCTTTGCCGTGGGCTGCGGCGTCGCCATGACAGGTCATGGTCCTTTTTGTCGTATGAGGGTGTGCGGTTCCTTGCGAACCTTACCACAGTTTTCTTTGGTTCCAGAGTCGCATCTCCTCTTAGCGCGGCTCCAACGAGCCCGAGGCCCGCGATTGCGGACTTATGGACGGCGGATCGTGGATCCCTGACATGTGGTTGGTTGGCCAACAGGTACATTGTAGCTGCTATGACCGCGGCCTGCGGTGTCTTGGGCATCATGTTGCCCTACGAGTCGACCAACATGAACGATAAATCGAGTGCCTTGGTGGCCTCGCGCCCGGTGTCTGTGCCCATGCGTTCTAGTCGAGAATGGCTTTTATGGGCAGCGTGGCCGCTGTTGTCCTTTGAAGAGGACGCGGCGATGAAGGAGAGTGCCGCCCGTCGGGTGCTTGACTCATCAGCTGCTTGCTTGCGATGTTCGATCTCTCTATGATGCGCTACTTGCCGATTATGCTCCTTTATGAGGAGCCAGTGATATCCCAACGGCATGTCGCGGGAGGAGTCGACTGGTAGAGGGTTGTTACCCCGTATGGCTTCTCAAACTCTTTCCCATTGAGCCTCATTGAGGTGAATATGTTGGCGAGCTGGATCGCCACCGTTGGTGGCTTCAGGAGGCCTATTCCCGTTGGGAGGGTGCGCCCCATCAGCGGTGTTGGAATCCCGTGGGTCGGTCCCATTTCCGATGTTCTCTGGGGCGTCGTGAGAATTGACGACGACTGCGCACATGAAGCGATGGGGGAGATTGTTGCTCTTGTAGCTTTCGGATTCAGAACCATAGGTTCCTTCCTACGTAGGTGGATCACACAGATTGGAATTGCAATTTTTTGTTGTCATATGAGTTATACGTCAGCGAGGGTGCGCTAAGAACACCGATTGTGGACACCCACATGCCAGGTGCGATCGTCAGAGGCGCCACTCGCTTAGGGAGGCAAAGCGTGCCAACCTGGCTGACCTGGAAGCATAGGCTCCCATGCATCATGCCGACTCAGTCTCCTATGGAATTGAAGTCTTGGCGGGTCACCGGTGAGTGGGTGGTGAAGTTGATGGTGCCGAAGAGGAGGTGGGTCTCTGTTGCGGATGAATCGCGGTTGACCGGGCCGTCACGATTGCAACATTAGCATCCCAGTTTCGAAAGACGACGTCAATTGACGAGGGTTCGACCCGTCAATGACCACTGTTATGGGCTTGGGTTTTGGAGAAGGAGGGGACGCTGGAGATCATGGAACGGCTAACAGACAAACAACATGGGACACGAGGTTTACCAAGGTTCAGGCCCCTAGAGGGAAAACCCTGCTCCTGCTTGTCTGCTCTTGATTGATGGCAAATCCGAAAGTCACAGGGGTGCGCAGATGAGATCTGGCGAGGTGTATGCTAGGGTTATGAGATGCCCTCCTCGTGTCCTCCTGGCCTTTATATAGATAGTCTAGGTCCCGAGGTAGGTCGAGTCTGTTACAAGTTTAGGGTTTTCCTTTTTAATTTCTATCTAAAGTTAGCCGTATTCTTCAAGGAATCACACTCCTCTTGGGCCCGGCCAGCCGAAATCCTCCCCGGCTTCGCCATCAAGGGTACATCTTCTTATGGGCTTCTGTTGGGACGGACCGGATAGGCTAACATTAGGTACCCATAGGGCATACCCATGTCATCCTCTCTTATCCGTCCATCTCCTCTCCCTAGACCGCACCTCCTTTGACTGCCTCCTCCTCCTTCTCCTCTCCTTCGGTCTCAACCTCATCCGGCAGCCACAGACACACCAGCTCATCTCTTCCGACCACACCTCCTCCGACCGCCACCTCCCGCCACACCTCCTTCTCCTCTCCTATGACCATACCTCCTCTGTCTGCCACCTCCTTCGGCAGCCATAGACACACCTCCTACCGCCTCGGACTGACACCTCCCACTCGACACCGGCAAGGTATAGCATGGCCACGGCCTCCCGCACCTCCTTGCGGGGGTACGTTGTGCCCACGGCTATGACCACCATGCTCCGGCGAGATGACACGACAGAGGCGATGTGCGGGACTCTATTGCTTTTCCAATTCAAAACTAGTGTGTTGTCTGTATTGTTTTTGTTTTTCGAGAAAAATACCCGTGGCGCACCTGCCCGACGCACTAGGTAGTGAGTTACCCATGGCACGAGCCTAGTGGCGCACCTGTAGTTCTTTACGGGTAAGCTTTTTCCTAGTAGTGTGATTAAAGGAAACATTCTATATTATTGGGTATATGATACATGCATCATCTATGGATCATATATGCTTAGTTTATGATACTATTCACACCAATCTTGTAGAGCCGCACAAAGGCAAAGAAAACTTTTCTATGCGATACTCCCAAGACCTAGATGAGGTGATAGACCACGAGATTACCACTAGAAGCGCAGATGGGGATCTTGATGTAGCGCATCAAGGCAGTGCGGTCCGATCCCACGAACATCTCCTCTAGATATGCGAACTCCTTCGTCTCCAGCGTCACACTCATAGGGTCACCAACTAGACCCACTTATCTTCGGCAAGATGATGAGCGAAAGTATTGCACTAGGAGAGGCCTGGGTGCTAGATAAGTTAACCGAATTTACTGACAAATTGGAGGGAAATTCTGGAGTTGTATCTTGCATGGTCAAAGATGTGCATGTCCCACTTGTTCTTAACTTGCTATCATGGTAGCAAGCGAGAAAAACTGTTAATTTTGGCTTTTGGATCTTCTAGTCTAGATAATCACAGTAGTACTATTTGGGTTCGACCTATGAGATCTGAGAGAGAGAGAGAGAGAGAGCAGAGAGATCGTAGAGGAAGAGGCGTGTATACCCGCACCTTGGCTCGAGGAACACGAGCCTGAGGGGATGCCAGAGCCGGTGGCCATGGCGTAGAGGGGTGACGGTGTGGGCGTGGGTAAGAGTGGCGGCGGCGGTGCTTCCCATCAGCCTAGCACAACCCTAGATCAGTAGGGGAATATCGATTGACATGGCAGAGTGAACCTCGTCTGCAAAGGCCCGCCCACCTTTTATATATGGCGATAGGGGCCCACCAACCATGAGGAGGTTGGGCGCCCCCGATCACAGCGCTCGGTCAAGGGATCGATCGACCCATTGGGGTCGACCGGGTGGAGACCAACCTAACATTCTCCTCCTAGATCTCAACTTTACTTTTAACTTTATATTTTATACTTTACTCGTTTCATCACAGATCAGTACATAGAGCATGTTACATCGTCACAGCTCAATTGTCGGTAGAATCAGACAACCACTATATACTTTTCTACTTTTGAAACAGATCCTGTCACTTTTCGGCCTCTGTAGTCCAAAAAACATAGGCTTTCCCTTAATCCCATGCCGGCTAAGTGTTCCTTGAACACATTGGGAGGTAACCTTTCGTTAGCGGATCCGCAAGCATATCCTTTGTCCTTATATGATCGAGACTTATAGTTTGATCCTGGACTTTATCTTTCACAACATAATACTTTATATCTATTGACTTTGTAGCATTACTCGACTTGTTGTTGTGAGCATAGAATACTGCAGGCTCGTTGTCACAGTATATCTTTAGTGGCCTGCTAATGCAGTCTACCACTCTCAAGTCGGGTAGAAATTTCTTTAACCATAACGCCTGCCCCATGGCCTCATAACATGCTATAAATTCTGCATACATCGTAGATGATGCAACTATTGACTGTTTGGCGCTTCTCCATGAAATAGCACCTCCTACGAGAGTAAAGACATATCCTGTCGTGGACTTTCTATCATCTTTATGTCCCGCAAAATCTGCATCTGAATACCCTCTTATTTCTAGGGAATCAGATATTTTATATGTTAGCATGAGGCCTTTTGTGCCTTGCACATAACGCAAAACTTTCTTTACCATTTTCTAGTGCTCCATGCTAGGATTATCCTGATATCTACCGAGTACCCCAGTGATAAAAGCTAAGTCAGGGTGAGTGCACACTTGTGCATACTGTAAGCTTCCAACGGCTGAAGCATATGGTACTGCTTTCATTTGATCGATCTCATATTGGTTCTTTGGACATTGAAATTTTCCAAAATTGTCGCCCTTGACTATGGGAGCAGGTGTGGCATTACTCGCATGCATATTGTATTTCATTAGAATCTTTTCACAATATGCCTTCTAGACAGTTCTATAACTCCATTCTTTCTATCTCGGTGAATTTCTATGCCCAAAACATAAAAAGCTTCACCAAGATCTTTCATATCAAAATTTGAGGACATGAACTTCTTTGTTTCTAGTAGTAGACTGACATCACTTCTAGCAAGCAAGATATCATCCACATACATAATTAAGAAAATATATTTCCCACTTTTAAACTTTTCATAAATGCAGTTGTCCTCAACATTCTCTTTAAATCCAAATCTTTTAATTGTATCATTGAACTTTAAATACCACTGTCTAGAGGCTTTCTTTAACCCATAAATTGATTTCTTTAGACGGCATCCCATATGTTCCTTCACCTCCATGAAAAAACCCTTGGGTTGTTTCATGTAAACATTCTCTTCTAAATCTCCATTTAGAAATGTCGTCTTTACATCCATTTGATGCAACTCTAAGTCAAAATGTGCAACTAGTGCCATTATGATTTTGAAGGAATCCTTACATGAGACCGGAGATAAGGTCTCATTGTAATCTACTCCTTCTCTTAGCATAAAGCCTTTTTCCATAGGTCTTGCTTTATACTTTTCTACATTCCCATTGGAGTCATACTTTGTTTTGTAGACCCATTTGGAGCCTACTGTTTTGTCTCCTTTAGGAATTTCCTCTAAGTCCTAAACATTGTTGGAACTCATCGATTTCATTTCATCTTCCATTGCCTGCACCCACTTGGCTGAGTGAGGGATTCTCATGGCTTCTTCATATGAGGTGGGATCACCTTCCATATGAACTGTTTTTGTGTTATAAACTTTGTAAATTTCTTTAGAAATGGCTGGTCTTCTTTCTCTTTCATACCTTCTGAGTTTGTCAGACTCTTTCTCATTTCGTGCCTCAGGTTCTGGCACATTTTCTGTGTGTGGCTGTTCTGGCTCCCTTTCATGCTCAACAGTGGGTTCAGACGGCTCCTGACGGGCAGGTTCCGAACCTTCTCCCATTGTTGTCACATGTGGAGTCACAACAGGTGCCTGCACCACAACCTCAAGGGTTATCGATGGCGGCACAACAGGTAGCAAGAAAAATGGCTCCCGAGTCATCAGATTAGGTGCATGCACCCTCTTC
Organism: Avena longiglumis; assembly: GCA_030063025.1. Taxonomy (NCBI): domain Eukaryota; kingdom Viridiplantae; phylum Streptophyta; class Magnoliopsida; order Poales; family Poaceae; genus Avena; species Avena longiglumis. The sequence continues at coordinate 483,423,182 of CP125977.1, forward strand.
TCCTCAAGATCGATTTTCCGAGCTACCATGCTCCCCCTCATCAATTCGTCCTCCAAAAAGATTGCATGTCTTGTTTCTACAAACTTTGTGTATTTGTCAGGACAGTAGAAACGATAACCTTTTGATCTATCGGGATAGCCAATGAAGTGGCAAGTCACTCTCTTGGGGTATAACTTTGCAATATTTGGATTAAAAACTTTTGCCTCAGCTGGGCTCCCCCAGACCCTCAAGTGGCACAGAGAGGGGAATCTGCCTGTCCACAACTCGTACGGTGTTTTGGGCACCGACTTTCTTGGTACTATGTTGAGAATGTGAATGGCGGTTTTAAGCATCTCCATCCATAATCCCAATGGGAGGGTGGAATAGCTCATCATGTTGCGCACCATATCCATAAGAGTACGGTTACGCCTTTCAGCTACTCCATTTTGCTGAGGTTCGCCCGACATAGAATATTGGGCGATTATTCCATTTTCCTGTAATAACCTTGCAAAAGGACTAGGTACTTTACCATATGGAGTGTGCCGACCGTTGTACTCCTCCCCACGGTCGGACCGGACTATTTTAATTCTTTTATCATGCTGATTTTCAACTTCAGCCTTGAAAATCTTAAATTTATCCAATGCCTCAGATCTTTCTTTAATTGGATAAATATGACCATATCGGGAGTGATCATCTGTGAATGTTATGAACGAATCATAACCATCCACACTTTTCACAGGAAACGGTCCACAAATATCAGTGTGAATGATTTCTAGTGTTGCTGTACTTCGGTTTTGCACCCTTTTTGATTTGCTTTACATATTTTCCTTTTATGCAATCTATGCGTTGTTTGATATCTGAGAACTCTAACGGAGGAAGAATATCATTTTTAACGAGGATTTCTATTCTTCCCCTCGAAATATGGCCTAATCGATAGTGCCATGACTTCGACGAGTCATGAGTTTGCTTTATTTTCTTTTTTTCTTTGTTCTACAAGGAAATTTGCTCATTCACATTACACAGAAAGCACTTTTTCATGCAAGGATAACAAATAAAGATTATCGTGAAGTAAAGCAGTACCCACACAAGCATCCTTAAACCATATGGCACACTTGACATGTACAAAATAACATTCATAACTGTCTTTATCCAAACATGACACACTTATTAAGTTTTTGTGAAGCGAGGGAACAAATAAAACATCTTTTAATAGAATAATTAAACCATCAGCTATCTCCAAAGGGATGTTGCCAACAGCTTCAACTTCTGCTTGAACTCCATTCGCGACTTCAATGCATCTTTCGCTTCTTTGCATAGTTCTTGTCGAATGGAATCCCTGTAAAGAATTTGCATCCTGAACAGTCGAAGGGATTCATTTACAAAAAAAACTGTATCTATACCTTTCTTTGCCATTATGGACTTCAGCCATTCTGGGCAATCTTTCTTGAAGTGCCCATACTTCTTGAAGTGGTGACACTGGTTGTAACATCCCTAAAATCATGTTTCAAACTCATGCATATCATCCATGCATTTCATGATCATATAGAATTCATTTCAAACAAAACAATTCAAAAACAGGAGCATTGAGCTCATTATTTTATGTGATCATCATTTGAAACAAATGCTACTCTTTCTATGAGAGGTTGTTGTTCATGAAACCAAACCTTGTGCCTTATACTTTCAGAATGAGTTGCTAGATTGCTAAGGTTTTAAACCAAAATTTCAAAGCAAACACAATTTGAAAACCAATTTCAAAACCAATATAAAACAAGTGCTATGTCACTGTTTATTTTATCTTTCCAAAATGACCAAGCCAATTCAAAAGTGACCACATGGTTTTATGCCTAGAATTGTGACTGTTGCACACTGCAAAAATCCTGAATAGATTTGAATTCAAATAGAGTTTGAATTCATTTGAGGATCATTCCAAAAAATCAAATTAGAAAAAGAAAAGGAATAAAGAAAAGGAAAAGGGCCGGCGCTACTATTCTGGCCCAACAGAGAAACTAGCCCAGCTAGCCCACCCGGGTTTCCCCTCTCTCTCTCACGCGCAGGCACACCCACAGAGACGCTGACACCCGGACCCCACTCCCTCTCTGGTTCTCTCGCAGACAGCTGGGCCACGTCCACGTCACCGTCGTCTTCCCCAAATCCCGCGCATGAACACGTCGCCGCTAGCCGTTGCTGCGTTGATTCCGTGGCGTAATTGCCATTGATTCGCCAGGCGTTTTGTTGTCGAGCCCCTACCTACTTAAACCCCTCCCTCTCACGGCCATTTCCCCTCACTCACCAACCACAGAGCGCCCCCAGGCTGCGAGTATTTCTCGCCGCAACTCCGCTGTTCCGACGACCTCGCCGACGAATTCCGGTGAGCACCGCACCCCCCTTTGTCCATGATTCATGCTATTAAGATCTGCAGCTCCTTGCACATCTACTGACACACCCCATTTGTTCACGCATGGTCTGTAGCCTCGGCAGCGGCAACATCTGAGCGCCGCCGCTCTCTGCTCGAACTCCGGCGACCTCTGCCCGTAAGTACCAGCCGCCCCTTGCCCTCTGTTGGATACGCCTAAGATCCCCAGCGTCTTGCGCATTTAACGGTGCCCTCCTCTTGTCTTAGCGCGTCACAGAACATCGACAACGTCGACGAGCCGAAGACACAGCCGCCAGGGACTACTCCGACGAGCAATCCGCGATGACCCCGAGCGCCCCTTCGCCAACCAGAGGCACGCTGAGCTTCACCTCGTCACGGCGGTTCTGGTGAGCATCCTCTCCCCTCCCCGGGCGACCTAGAACACCGACACCGCCACTAATAGACACGCCGCTGCCAGTCGTCGCCGCTAGCGTCGCTGGACTATGGTCAAAGCAACAACAGCCGTTAGATGTAGATCTCGCGGTTTAAATTAGATCTGGAGCGAAGCGTTTTCTTTTGATCTGGCGCGTTGGATCTAACTTGATCTCACGACACGGAAGCGTGATCCTGAGTGAAACGGTATCGATCAATAGGAAAGAGACGCGTGGCTAGGGTTTGGTTTTAAAAACAGAATTTGAATCTGATTTATATCCAAATTTGAATTAGCTGTAACTTTTGATCCCCATGTTAGAATTTGACAAATTTTATACCGTTGTAATCAGGAGAGCAAGATCTTTATGATTATGCAATGTGTTTAGTGTTTAGCTTCTGTTAAAAAGGTTTTAATTGAAGAAACATGTGTAGGGCTTATTTGAATATATGAAATGTTTAGGAATTGTTTTTAGTGTCAAATAAATTTGGTTTGGCAAGTTTTTGACTTGTTTAGGATTCAGTACTATGCACTTGCTTGGTTGAGTTTTAAAAATCATCACTTAGCATTTTTGCATGCATGCATATATTTTTGTTTGCTTGTATATGTTATGTGTGTAATTTGTTGCTACCATTCTTTGTGTAGACTTTGGTGCTAGTGATTGTGATTGTGAAGAGTGCTACTCTCCCAACTACCAAGGCAAGTGGTATTTCATGAATAATTCTATCCCTATATTTTATACTAAGCATTAGAAATATTTTGCTAAGTCTTGCATGTTATTATTTTGCCTATATGCCATGTTGGGAAGTCCTAAGTAGTTGTATAATTGCTAGGAAATTTCTAAGTTAAGTTACTATCTATGTCATGCTTAGCCTAGATAGTAGCAAACAAGGGTTGGTGGAATATACATGCTATGATGAAAATAATTCTAAGTCTTTGGACTTTGTTTTACTTAATAAAACAACTAAGTCAATGAATCACCTGGGTGGAAAGGGACTTGATTGGTGGTTTTGGTTGATTGGTTACACAAGGACCATGGATATGGTTTACCTTGTGTATCACACTTGTGGTAAGCCACCCAGGAACAAAGAGATTTTAGAGGCCAAGTGTTAAGAAGCTTCTAGTGCAGCCACTTGGCAATATGGGCTCTGCCTGGATCACATAAGTTGCTAGAACTTAGCCATTTGGACAGTTGGTGGTAGTGGGAATGATAGGTTGGAACGCATCCATTTGGTCTAAGGGAAGGCTTCTGAAAGGTCCTGTCTTGGTGAAACCAAGTCTGGTGGGGAAAGTGCACAACCTCTGCAGATGGAAAAATCTAAGTACTTAGCCAAGTCCATGGCAATGGACAACTTGAGCATCAAGGCATGGAAGCTATCAAGAATCTCCTCATCCCAATTTCTAAGTAAAAACTTGTGGGTGAACAAGGGAGAAGGACCTCAATGTCTATTGGTGGTTCCTTGGGAAATTTTTTGTCAAAGAAAAGCTTAGTGATTTCAACTAATAGGAAAAAACCTATTTTGAGCAAAGCAAGCCAAGCTACACTTAGCCAAATTTGCATATAGTATCTAGTCCACTTAAATTATACTAAGGTATCACTTGCCAATACTATTCCAAAGTATTGACCCACTGTGGCTGTAACTTGTGATGTTGCAGGTTACTCTGATGAGGATTAGGTGTCATGAGTCTACACTCAACATGTTTGCCTATGGCACATGAAGATGAAGACTTATATTTATTTACTTATTCAAACTCTTGTAATAGGCCTGTGGCCTTGAGTTGTAAAGACTATGTTTATCTCTGGAATGGATGTAATAATGACCTTTGTATCTGTGTACTTCATCTTAAACTGTGGATGATAGCAATGATCTAGGGACTAGCATTGCAATCACAGGGATCCTTTTCCTTTACAAAGGAGGGATTTTACAGATGGTATCAGAGCACTGTGTTGCCTGTAGGATTATGAACCTAGGATTGGAAACCACTAAGGAAAAAATTTCAACAACTTCTACACTTGTCTATTCTTCTCATAAAACTTTTCTAATCTTCTTTCTCATCTCCATTTATAGATGAACTCCATCAACGAAGCCGTAAGGAAAGGACCATTCATGACAATGACTTTGGAGTGTGAGACAGAATTCCCCAAGGCTCTCAAGGACCTCAAGGTTGCACTAGAGATACAAGGTGCAGCTGTGTACAAAGGTTTTCCTGTGATGGATGAAGGAGTGGAATACTGGTGGGTGCAACTTCACTTGTATAAAAACAAGGAAGACAACCATCAGGAAAAAGGATTCTGCATGTTCACCAATTCAGTGGTGTACACTACATTCTTTGAATCAGCAAAAGATGCAGCTTGAAGACCATCAAAGAACTTGGTGATAGAGTCAAGTGCAGAATGCTCAACCTTCAAAATGATCTAAGGAAAGAGAAGGAACACACCCAGGAGTTGGAAGCTACCAACCAAACCTTAAGAGGAGACATTATAGACTTAGTGATGGAATCATGTGAGCAAGATAGGCTGATTGCTTCTAGAAACATTGTGTTAGCCAATAGATCCAGTGAGATAGGATTGTAAACGTACTTCGTTAGTTGGACCACCACTATCACCTTATTTTCCAAAATGTTGCTTTAAAATAAGATTGAACCTTGGTTGTTGTAATGGTTTCATGTATGCATGACTTGTGTGTTTTGCTTACCAAGGATATGTATGTGATGTTTTGTCTTTTGTTTATCTTGATTTGTGTTGTTCTAACTTTTATATCTTATAAATAGATGCCTATTACCATCAGCACTGTTGAGGAGTTCCAGGTTACCCGCTTTGGTCCTCGTATCGTTGAGCTTACTACTTTGCTCAATCTCCCTCTTCCCACCATCATGGTGCATCCCCTCACCAAGTTTGAGAGGAAGGATCTCTGGGGCTTCAAGGTCAACCAGCCCGGACGCCAGACAGAGCCTACCACGGAGGCCATTGTCTTCAAGCTCATGCACGGCGATGTGAGAGAGGCCTTGAGGTAGTTATGCAGGATCTGATAGGACGTCTGCTAGGGCGACACTCCCGACAGGTTAGAGGTACCCACTTCCACGTCTTCGGAAGACGTGATGAGGATGGAGAATCCATCGACTTCGAGGATGATTCGAGGGACGCAACAAAGCCGATACGCCTGTACCTCCAGGACTTAGAGTCTCTCATTAGGCACGTGGACACGGACAGGACCAATGTCATGCTCAGCAATGATGAGCTCTAGGTGCAGCTTCGCGAGAAGGACAAGCTCTTCGCGGAGCAAGACGAGATAGTCAAGGAAATGGAGGCGAAGTTCGAGACCCAGGACAGGAAGTTCAAGAGTCAGGAGAAGCGTGTCCAGGATAGGAACAAGAAGATCCGGGACATGACTGAAGAACTGCAGTCCAAGGATTTCGAGCTTGAGCAGCAGCAGATAGTGATAGAGAGGCTTCGTTCCCAGAAGAGGGCTCCCAAGGCCAAGATAGAGACCTTGACCACTAGTGTCGAGGAATACAAGACCGCGATGGAGAACGCAGGTCTTACCTTTGTCGAGGTGGAGGTTGATGCCGAGGAGTAGATTTGACTACTCATTTATCTTTTATTATCGTACTTGTTATTTGAGAACTTGTTATTTTACCATCCGACATGTGGATGGCTTGCTACTTCTGTGTTTTACTTTGCGAACTTGTAATTTTTTTGTTGAACCTTTATCTTTGTGTTGCATGCTTGTGTTTGCTTATGTGATGTAATGTGCATGAAAGCATCTATGGGTATCTCATTCTTATCTCTATTTGAACAAACCACAGATGCCTCCCGTCGTGCAAACCCCAACCCCAACAACAATAACAACATCACTCCAGAAATGCAGCAAATGATGACTGCTCAAACACAGCTGATGCAGATGATGACGACGTTCATCCAGAACCAAAACAACAACAATAACAACAATAACAACAACAACAACCCTCCGGGTTTTGATATGCTTACCAGGTTCTTGAGATTGAGGCCAGCTAAGTTCTCAGGGACGACTAATCCCATGGTGGCCAACGATTGGCTACGTTCTGTAAACAAGGACTTGGTAACCGTGGGCTGTAAGGATGCTAAAAAGGTCAGATTTGCAGCACATCTGCTGGAAGGACCAGCCGCCACTTGGTGGGACAACTTCCAGATCACCACTCCCATAGATGAAGTGACATGGGCTATCTTTGAGGATGGCTTCATCGCTCATATCTCATCTGGAGTGATGAGTCCGAAAAGAAAGAGTTCCACAATCGGCGCGCCACCGCAATGGTGAATATATTGAAGAGTTCAACAATCATGCATGCACCGGATGAGGTTGACACCGATGCAAAAAGAAAGGAAAAATTTCTTGAAGGCTTGAATGATGAGCTGAATCTGCAGTTGGCTGTGGCATATGTTCCCACTGATCAGTCGCTCTGTGACAAGGCTGCTATTTTGGAGAACAAAATGAAGCAAGTTGAGAGTAGAAAGAGAAAGCACTCCGACAAGCATGGCTTGGGATCGTCTCACAAACGATCTCATTATGATGACAGCGGAAGCTCAGGATCCCACAAGCATGGGAAATTCAACAAGCACCACAACCACAACCGTCATGACAAACATCACCGTAGTCATGACAATGACAAATACAAGAACCACAAGGGTGGATACAAGAGTCACCACAGTGGTAATGGAAGTGGAAGTGCAAGTTAGCCTGTTAAGAGAGACATTAGTCAGGTTGAATGCTTCAAATGCAAGAAGATGGGGAATTATGCAAATGACTGCCCAGAAAAGAAAGTTGAAGGACCCAACAAACTCTATGACTAGATCATGACATCCTGAATTCACTATCATTTCCCCAAGGATTGGATGTCATTTTGGGAATGGACTGGATGACTAAGTACAAAGGAATGATAGATTGTGCCAACCATACTGTCTCACTCACAACTCCAGAAAATAAAAGGATCAGATTCAAGACCAACTTTGAAGCAAAAAGGAGTATGCTTATTTCTCTTAAGGGGGTTAGCATAGACAGTGTGCCAATTGTGAATGAGTATCCGGAAGAATTGCCGGGAATGCCACCAGATAGAGATGTGGAGTTTCTTATAGATTTGGTACCAGGGTCTGGACCAATAGCAAAGAGACCATATAATATGTCAGTTGATGAACTGAAAGAACTCAAGAAACAACTTGGAGAACAGTTGCAGAAAGGATTTATTCAACCAAGTTCTTCATCTTGGGGAGCCCCAGTTTTGTTCGTGGAGAAGAAGGATAGGAGTCAAAGGTTATGCATAGATTACCGTTCACTCAACGAGGTGACTATCAAGAACAAATACCCTTTGCCTAGAATCAATGACTTGTTTGATCAACTATAAGGAGCCTGTGTGTTCTCAAAGATTGATCTCCGGTCAGGATATTTTCAACTCAAGGTAAGAGAACAAGACATACCTAAGACAGCGTTCACTACAAGGTATGGATTGTATGAGTATACCGTAATGCCTTTCGGTTTGACCAATGCTCTAGCATACTTCATGAATATGATGAACAAGGTGTTCATGGGATTCCTTGACAAGTTTGTTGTCGTTTTCATCGATGACATCTTAGTCTACTCCAAGAGCAAAGAAGAGCATGAAGGACATTTGCGTTTGATACTTGAGAAGTTAAGAGAGCATAAACTTTATGCCAAATTCAGCAAGTGTGAGTTCTGGTTGGATGAAGTTGGTTTTCTTGGTCATGTTATGACAAAGGATGGTGTAGCAGTTGATCCTGCTAAAGTATCAGCTGTGACTGAATGGGAATCTCCCAAGTCCGTGAAAGAAGTTCGTAGTTTCCTTGGCTTAGCAGGTTACTATAGAAGGTTCATTGAAAATTTCTCCAAGGTAGCTAAGCCTATGACTGAGTTGTTAAAGAAAGACAAGAAGTTTGCTTGGTCTGAAGGTTGTGAACTCATCTTTCAGGAATTGAAGAAGAGACTTGTGACAGCACCAGTCTTGTGTCTGCCAGATTTGGAAAAAGATTTCCAAGTATATTGTGATGCATCTCATCAAGGTTTGGGTGCAGTACTTATGCAAGACGGTAAAGTTGTGGCATATGCCTCGAGAGAACTCAAAACTCATGAAGTGAACTATCCTACTCATGATTTAGAGTTAGCCTATGTTGTCCATGCACTCAAAACATGGAGACACTATCTTTTGGGAAAGCGTTGTGAAGTGTTCGCAGATCACAAAAGTTTGAAGTATATCTTCACTCAGAAGGAAATTAATATGAGACAAAGAAGATGGCTAGAACTTATCAAGGACTATGACTTAAGTTTGCAATACCACCCCGGTAAAGCAAATGTCGTAGCAGATGCTCTAAGTCGTAAGGTTTTTGTGAATGGCCTTACCCAGGGAGAATTGCTAGATGATCTGTGTACTCAATTTAGACAACTCAGATTGGAGATTGTGCCTGAAGGACATCTCATGACTTTGGATGTTCAACCCACTTTGTTGGACAAGGTCAAAGAAGCCCAGAAGATTGATAAGGAAATTGAAGAGATTAAAGAAAAGATTGGCATGGGAAAAGCCAAAGGATTCCATGAAGACGAACAGGGTACTTTATGGCATGGGAAACGTATCTGTGTACCACAAGAACCGGAGTTGCGTAAATTGATTTTGCAAGAAGCACACAACTATCCGTATTCCATTCATCCGGGTAACACCAAAATGTACATGGACATTAAAGAAAGATTTTGGTGGAATAATCTCAAGAAGGACATCGCCGAACATATTGCTTTGTGTGATGTGTGTAGTAGAGTGAAAGCGGAACTGTCACATCCCAAAATTCTTCTAATTTTGGAATGTGAAATAAATAAAATAAGCTTGATTGATTGTTTGACTTTGTTGAAAATTCACAAAGAGAAGAAACTTTTGAATAGAAAATCCTCTCAATCTTGATTTCAAAACCTTATATTATTTTGTTATGACCTAAGTAGCCATATAGGCAAAAGGGCATGGATTGATTATGGATTGTAGAATTGGAGTGCAAGTTTGCAAAAATACAAAATCATGTTGCATGCATAAGGTCATTGCAATAAACCTCAAGGAAATATTTCCATTGTCCAAAAGAATACCTAAAAAAACCTTAAATGGGATTTCCCCATTCTAAGTACACCCCTTGATCTATGGCTTTGTCCATAGTAATAATTAAGAAATAGAATTGATAAATGATATATATTTACAGATACCCATTTTATAAAAACCAAAGAATTTGGTTTGGTGGATTTGAATATAAAATGGAAAAGATATGAATTTCATATGATAAGAAATATAATGCCCTTTTGGCCAAACTAAATATTTATGGGTTGGTAAATTTGAGATGAACAAGAAATAATGTAGTTAATATTTTAAAATTATCAGGATGATTTTACAAAAATTTAGAAATTAGAATCACTCCATTTGGAGCTACAAATCAAAATCTGCAAAAGAAATACAAAACAAAAAAAGAATAAGAGAAACAGGGAAAAAACTAAACTAAACCTAACCTACCCGTGAGCCGGCCAGCCCAGCCCACCTAGCCGCGCACTATCCGCCGCTCTCCATCAGCCGCGCAGCGTGTAGCAGCCGCAGCCAGCAGGGCCGGCCCAACTACCGCCCAGCTTCCAGCCCGCTCGGCCTCACTCCTTTTTGTCCCACTGACCATCGGGGCCCATGCCTCCTTCTCCTTCCTCCCGACGGAGACCAGCCCGAGCGCGGTTCGTTCCTAACCGAACGGTAATCCTGCAAAATTGACTGAATTCGTTTGAATTCTTTCCCCTTATCCACGTATTCGAGCATCATATAAACGGCGCACTCCCCATCTCTCCGTCCGTTTTCCTTTTTCGCGAAATCCAATCAAACCCGAAAGCTTCCAATCTCGCTGCCGCTAGAATCCTCCAGATCAATCTCGAAGTCCCGGTTCTCGTCGCCCCCGAGCCCTCTCCTTTCCCTCATTCTCTTCCTTGTCCTCGACCGCGTCGGCTGACCCCTATTTCCCCCTCGCAGGAGTACCGAAACTTTGGCAATTGCTCGTCGGAGCATCACCGTCGCCCCTCATCTCCAGCCGCAGCGTGCTGCTATTCTAGGAAGCGAGAATCTCCGCGAAGAGTACCTGGAGAACCACCGCACCCCTCCGCATCCCGTGGACCACCTCAACCTCGCCGGAGACCGCCATATCGCCGCCACTGTCGCCACCCGAAGCCGCCGCCCGTCGCCGCCCACCGGTGAGATCAAGGACAGATCTCTCGTCCACCGTGCGATTTTCCTTTGACGGCCCAGATTAGAAGCTCCTCCCTGAACCGGTACCAGCCACTCATGGTGTGCCACTTGGCTCTCTGCATCAGCGATGCCGCGTCAGCGCCCACTCAGCACGCGCGGCCAATCAGAGCGCGCCATGTGTCGTGATGTCTGCTGCTTGTGTAAATCGATTTTTTTAATAGCTAGAACATATGCAGAACTTGTAAAATTCATATAAAATTTAATATTGATCAGAAAAATACAAATTATATATGGTTGGATTCAGAAAATTGTTTAGAACATTAATACGAGATTATATCTAACTTTTACAGTACATATTTACTGTAATGAATTAAATACTTTAATGGACATTTTGGACTAAATAAATCATAGAAAATTATCTGTATATCATAAAAATACAAATAAAGTGTCTATGGATTCATAATTTCATATAAAACATTAATATGTTGTTAGATCCAAATTTTGCAGTGTAGAATTCCTGTAGAGATTTAAATAGTTTTAATGGACTTTTAGAGTATTAAATTCATAGTAAATAATTTATAACTCAGAAAAATATGAATAATATGTCCCTGGAATCACATTATCGTGTAGATTACAGATCTGTATTTATTTTGAATTTTAGACAACTTAAAATATTTAAATGATGTAAACCCTATTAAATAGTAATTAAATCATAGCAAAAGATTTATAACTCCGGTTAAGTTGAATCCAATTGCTACTGGTTAGTAATAATGTCCTATATCCAGTACACCCTAGACCCAAATTTAATACGGCAATTAGTACAGAAGTTCCAACAGAACTATTGAAACCCCTAGATTGGCAATCAAGTATTAATAATAAATATCCTATTGCGTTAAATGATCTCCTGCAAGCATCATGTGATGTAGTAATGTTCAGAGAACTAATTACAACCATTATGACTTATTAAATCGTCATGCATGTATTTGTTCATCATTGTTTTGTTGTATTGTGCATAATTGCATTATTTTGATTGGTGTGTTTGTTGTGCTTTGTTTTAATCGTTAGATTGCGAGGAGCACAACGTTTGTGATTTTGACGAGTGCAACGATTGCAATTGTGAGGATTGTTTGAACGACTACATCAACTAAAAGGCAAGTGGCACTATCATAAATGTCCTACTTATTTTCCCTATGCATTATAGTTGTTTTTAGTAGAATTGCATGTGTAGGAATATTTTGCACTATGTGCTATGCTATGCTATGTCCTATGTAGGATATCCTTTTGTATCTTGCTTAGTGGAAACATCGTAGTTGTAGTATGCTTATCCCTGCTATGGATTCAGGATGGAATATCATGTTATGACTATCGTAGTGGAAACATCGTAGTTGTAGTATGCTTATCCGCCTTGTACTTATGTAAGCTAGATACTCTGAACTTTTTGTGTTATCGAACTCATGCGTTCCTTTGTCTAAAATTTGCAGCTCCTATTGGGTTGACCTAGTCGCCTCCTTCGCCAAAGGAATGCATGGTCCTTGCCAGTAACTTTATCAACACTGCCATCACGCAGGCCAAGGAGATAGCCAAGCACCTCCAGATCAACATCAAAGCGGTGGATTCCGTGATGAAGTTCTCGGAGATCTTGCGCCAAGCCCCGAAGCGTTTTGTAAGCTGGAAAGCTTCATGTACCCGGGCTGGCGCGAGGATGGCGCTGTCAATGGTCAAGGCGCACTACGAAACCACCGACATCGACATGGTGACCTCCGGTATCTCCGACGTGGATGACGAGGGCCAAGCGATAGATCACAAGGCTATCTTGGCATCGGTCGCGGGTTTTGATACCAGAGTCGCCGAGTTGGTCGACCCTAACGTCTTCGTGCCCATGGAGATCATTGACGGTGATAACCAAAGCTCCTCTGAGTCCCTCAAAACCGCTGATTTCGAGGAGGATGGCTCTCCTGCTGCTGATGACGCCGCATCCAAGTCGCCTGCGCCAGAGAAATGAAAACAATATGTAATATTTGTTTTCTCTGGAATTTGTATGCGGAAAACTGCTTGTTTAACTTAATGCGGAAAACAATGGTTGTTATTTCCTGCTACTCAAGAACTGGTTTTAGCATGTATATATTTTTTAAGAAAGTGCTGGCTTATCCATTACTCTGGTTTTTATGCTTGACTTTTCGTGAGTCGGAAAACTCGTTGTCGGAACCATGCGCTCAGGTGATGATGCCCAATGGCACCGTCAATAACCTAAGCACAAAATCGCTGACAATAAGTGCCAAAAGTCACTACTCCAGAATCCACATAAACACAACAGAGAACGTGTAGACCAGAAAACTTAAGCTAACGCCCGTAGGCGTAATTTTCACAAGTGCAATCGCAAAGCTTGTGCATAAAGGTTTTATACGATCCAAAAATAAGCACTAAAGGAGGTAAAAGACTCAGAAATATGAGTGAACCAGAAATCTTTATTTCATTGATCATATAAGAGGTACACAATAGATAAAAAATGCTAAGTGTAGAAAGGACGTAGCTATGCTATGTTCCATGGCCGATCAAGCTCCGGGTAGTCATCATCCGGGTCATGTCGCTTACGCCTATGATCCTCGTTGGGTCTATCCTCCAGTTAACGATTGTCAACGAGGTAGTAAGACCCATTGAGTAGTGCCTTGCTTATGATGAACGGTCCTTCCCATGGAGGGGATAATTTGTGTGACTTCTTCTGCTTAAGTCGGAGCACTAGGTCCCCCTCTTTAAACGAGTGATGCCAAACGCGGCGACTATGGTAGCTGTGTATCTTCTGCTAGTAGATGGCGGATCTTTGGCATGCCAATACGCGCTCCTCCTCAAGAAGGTCCACATCTAGGCGTCTGGATTCTTCAGCGTCATCTTTGTCGTAGGTGGAAACTCTCAGTGAATCGTGAAGGATGTCGGAAGGCAGGATGGCTTCTGATCCATATACCATGAAGTAAGGGGTGTAGCCGGTGGATCTATTGGGTGTAGTTCGTAAACTCCACAGGACAGATGGTAATTCTTCTGCCCAGGCTCCAGCTGCTCTATGCAACGGTGCTTCCAGACGTGGCTTGATTCCCTGCAGAATTTATCCATTGGCTCGCTCAACCTGACCATTGGACTGTGGGTGTGCCACAGATGCAAGGTCAAGTTGGATGCCCTTCTCCCAACAATAAGCTTCCAATTCTCCGAGTGACAAGTTGCTGCCGTTGTCGGTGATAATGCTATGTGGGAGACCAAATCTCACCATTAGATCCCGGACAAACCTAAGGGCAGTTGCCCCATCGAGCTTTCTAATGGATTTAGCTTCTATCCATTTGGTGAATTTATCAACTGCTACTAGCAGATGCGTAAACCCACATGGTGCCGTCTGCAATGGACCAACCATGTCCAGCCCCCAGACTGCAAACGGCCAAGTTATTGGTATTGTTCGCAATTCTTCAGCTGGAACATGTGGTTTTCGGGCATAATACTGGCATCCCATGCATGTCTCAACTACCTTGTCGGCGTCCGCCTTCGCGGTCAGCCAGTAGAATCCTTGCCGGAAAGCTTTAGCCACCAACGATTGGGGAGCGACGTGATTCCCGCAATCTCCGAGATGGATTTCGCGGAGGATTTCAATACCTTCTTGCTGGGAAACACACTTGAGGTATATACCAGTGGTGCTTCTTTTGTAGAGCTGTCCATTGATTATGGTATAGCCCTTTGCTCGACGTACTATTTGTCGTCTTTCAACTTCGTCGTCGAGCAAAGTTCCGTGTACGAGATATTCCATGAACGGTTTTTTCCAAGCCGGATGGACCTTTGTCACCATGTTAACAAAAGAGTCAACTCTGTCCGGGTTGTCCATGTATGCTCCCTTCACGGATGGTGTCCGTAGATGCTCCAGGAAAACGCCAGGTGGAATTCGTTTGCGCCCTGATCCAATCTTAGACAGTAGATCAGCCGCCTCGTTTTGCTCCCTAGGTACATACTTGAACTCGTATCCCAAGAAGCTCTTGGCTATCTCCTCCACTTTGTCTCGATATTCCGCCATCATGGGGTTCCGCGCGTTCTAGGTGCCAGCCACCTGCTGGGCAACCAAGTCGGAATCTCCACAGCAAACTATGTGCTTGATGCCAATATCTTTGGCTACGCGTAGTCCGTGAATGAGTGCTTCATACTCCTCCATGTTGTTCGTAGCCTCGAAGTGGATCTGCAGAACGTAGTGTAGCTTTTTCCCAGTTGGTGACTTTAATAGTACACCAGCCCCCGAGCCATTGAGTAGCTTTGATCCGTAAAAGTGCATCACCCAGTATTCTGGCTTCGGCATGGGGTAGCATCCGGCATCTCCGTCCAATCTGCAATAAAATCCGCCAAGGCTTGTGACTTGATAGCGTCGCGTCTTTTGTAGATGATCTCGAAGGCGACAAGTTTAATGCCCCACTTCGCGACCCTTCCCGTAGCGTCGTTGTTGTTAATGATGTTGGACAGTGGAGCCTTGCTCACAACTGTGATAGGGTGCTCCTGGAAGTAGTGCCTCAACTTCCGAGAGGCAAGAAACACTCCATAAGCTATCTTCTGGTAGTGCGGGTAACGCTGCTTGGACTCCGTCAAGAACTGGCTTACATAGTAAACTGGCCATTGAACTCCGTACTCATGCCCTGGTTCTTCCCGCTCTACCACGACGACGATGCTGATTACCCGGTTGGTGGCCGCCATGTAAATCAACATAGGCTCCCCAGGCTCGGGTGCTAGAAGGATAGGCGCTAAGGAGAGTATCTCCTTGAGCTACTTCAATGTTGCATCTACCTCGTCCGTCCACGTGAATTTGTCTTCCTTCTTCAGCAACTTGTATAGAGGCGAAGCCTTCTCTCCAAGTCGGCTGACGAACCGACTAACTGCGGCAACGCAACCTGTTAGCCGTTGTATGTCCTTTAGGCATGTCAGACGGTTTATGTTTAAGATGGCCTTGATTTTCTCCGGGTTGACCACGATTCCACGCTGGGAAACGATGAAGCCCAACAATTTTCCGGCTGGAACCCCGAAGGCGCACTTCTTGGGGTTAAGCATCATGTTGTATTTTCAGAGATTGTCAAAGGTTTCTTTTAATTCGGAGATTAAGTCATTTGACTTTTTAGACATCACCGCTATATCGTCCACATATGCGTGAACGTTCCAACCAATTTGATCGTGCAGGCAACGCTGCATTGTCTGCTGGTACGTAGCACCTGTGTTTTTAGCCCAAAGGGCATCGTGACATAGCAAAACGTGTCGTAAGGTGTAGTTAACGAAGTGGCCAATTGGTCCGACTTCCTCATCTTGATCTGGTGGTATCCTGAGTATGCATCGATAAAACACAAAAGCTCTGAGCCAGCCGTCGAGTCAATGACTTGGTCAATGAGAGGCAAAGCAAACGGATATTTGGGACACGCTTTGTTCAAGCCGGTGTAATCGACGCACATTCTTAATTCTTTGGTTTCCTTTTTGGGGACAAGTACATGATTGGCCACCCATCGGGTGTGAAGGACTTCACGGATAAAACTAGCCTTAAGTAACCTAGCTATCTCTTTGCCTATGGTGTGTCTCTTCTCGTCTCCGAAGCGTCGTAGAGGTTGTTTCACTGGTTTACATTTTGGATCAATATTCAAGCTGTGCTCGGCAAGTTCCCTAGGTACACCTTTCATGTCGGCAGGTTGCCAGGCAAAGATGTCCCTATTCTCATGGAGGAACTCGACGAGCGCGCTTTCCTATTTAGGGTCCAGGTTCGTCCCAATGGCGGTGGTCTTGGAGGCATATCCTACCACAAGTTCCACCGGCTTGGTCTCGATGCCGGCGTTGAATGCTGGGGCGGAGTCAGAAATCTGTTTCTTCGACGCGGGCATCTCCGAGGCATCAACCTTGCTCTGGATCTCCTTGAATTCTTCGCTGTAGAGGGCAGCTTCTGCATAGGCTGCTTCTCCAATCTC
The DNA here is from genome assembly GCA_030063025.1 of Avena longiglumis. Taxonomy (NCBI): domain Eukaryota; kingdom Viridiplantae; phylum Streptophyta; class Magnoliopsida; order Poales; family Poaceae; genus Avena; species Avena longiglumis. The sequence continues at coordinate 483,440,136 of CP125977.1, forward strand.
ATAGTCCCTTGCCTTGGTAAAGCTTCCGGATACGATGATGACACCGTTTGGTCCAGGTATCTTGAGCTTGTTGTAGACGAAGCATGGCTTAGCCAAGAAGGTGTGGAAAATGTCGCGGCCGAATATGACGTGGTACACGCTCTTCAAGGGGACCACCTCAAAGGTCATGTGTTCTTGGCGGTAATTATTGACATCGCCAAAAGCGACATGATGTGTGATGCACCCGAGGGACCGAGCCTCCTGACTACGAACTACGCCGTGGAAGTTGGTGTTGGTCCGCCTTAGGTTTTCCTCCGTCAAGTTCATCTTCTGCAGTGTATCCAGGTACATGATGTTGATGCTGCTTCCACTATCCACCATACATTTGGTGAACTTGTTGCCATCAATCAGGGGGTTGATGACCATGGCGTATTGGTTATCCGTAGGGATGAGGTCTGGGTGATCCTTCCTGTCCCAAGTAATTGGAATATCCTCATGGAGGTCTTCTGTTATCGAACGGTGGGGGTACCAAGTAAAGTATGGAAAACTGTCGCCTTCTTCTCGAAAGGGTTCTTGCCCTTGGCGTCGCTCTTGGCGGCGTGCTTGGGGTCAACGTCCTCGTCATGTCACTTGAATCCTTGGACTCCTCCTCCTTCTTCTTCCCCTTGCCCTTGCCTCGCGGTCTATTTTTCCTACTTCGTTTGTAGCCGTACTCCGGGTCCTCCTTGAGTTCGTTGATGAATTTGCAATGGCGATTGGTGTGGGTGGTTTTTCCATTGGCGTCGAGGTGTACGAGGCACGGCATATCTCGGTACTCCTCGTAGGTTTGGGGAACGCGGAGCGCTACCGAGGTAGTTTCACTGCCTCGCTGCTGCCTACGACCAGCTCCCCGTCCTCGGCCACGCTGTCCGCCATTACCTCGTCCTGCAAAACTCATAGCGACCATGTCGGGGTTTTGCTTTTCTTCAGGCGCGGTCTTCCGCTTTGTGCTGATGTTCCTCCGAGCTTGAGTTGGAACGGTCGTTGCCGGCAGGGAGCCGCGAGCATCGTTGTAGGCAGTCGCAAACTCACTGGTCAACTGAATCATCTGATTCAAGTCTAGCTGGTGATTGCCGTGCAAGCGCTTCAGCTTATGTCGGAGCAACGTGCCCCTTTCCAACCCGTCGATGAAGGCGGCCATGGTGGTCTGAGCGTGCACTCCTGCGCAGGAATTCTTCATATCCAGCCAGCGAGAGAGGTAGGCGCGAGATGTCTCGTATTTCTCTTGCACGCGCCGCTGTAGATCGCCAACAGTGCAGGGACGTTTGTACGTACCCTTGAAGTTCTTGGTGAACACCTCTTGTATGTCCAACCAATTGCAGATGGATCTTTCCGGCAAGTCATCAATCCATTGATGGGCCATGCCCGCCAGCATCAATGGGAGGTACTTGACGACAACGTTGGGGTTACCCCAGCGATCTCCACCGCGTTCTCGTAATCCTGCAACCATGTAGTTGGACTGGCGGTGCCGTCATAGGGCTTGATGGTCTTGTCAATCCAGAAACCTTTGGGGTAAGTTGCGGATCGTATCACAGGTCCAAAGCAACATGGTCCCAAGTATGGTCTTTCCCGGGCCTCATGGATCTTGTCCAGATGTGAACGTGCATCATATGGCTCCGGGCTTCTTTTATTCTTCTTGCCATCAGGGGATGGTCTGCGTGGATGACGCGGGCCTCCTCCGCCATGGTGGCTGCTAGGTGGCGACGGAGGTGGAGGTGGCGGTGGGTTAGCTTTCTTGCTGTTACCCTCCTGCGACGCCTCACGCTTGTCGCGGTTTCTTGTCGGACACGGAGGGTCATGGCGCGACCTACTCTTGTGCCCTTGGTTGCGTTTTCCATCATGACGGGTCTGCTCCGCGTTGTCGCGGATGACGATGCCGCTCTGCCTTGGCGGGGGATATCTGTACAATGGTGAACCTTGGTATCTTCGCGATGTCGGGGGAACGGGGCGGTGGCGATGGGCGACGAGGTTGGGCCTTGCCTCCATGGTCGGAGGATATGGGGATAACATCCTTCCTGTTGCGCGCATCCCTCTGTCTTCATTCTGACGAACCCGTCTGAGACCCGACATCAAGAGGAGATCTGTCCCTTGGCAGCTTATGCTGGCTAGACTGGAAAAACGCTGGGTCAGACTCAAGCCTTTGAGAGGTGGCCTTTTCCTTCTATTTCACCGCCTTGGCCACTAGGTCATAGACCTGGTTCATCGCTTCGGGTGATCTATCCTGCTCCAGAAGGGTCTTGGCGACGGCGAGGTTGAGGAGAGGAGTGGGCATCACCTGCCTGCCTTCACTGTCAATGTATGGCTTGGCCTATGGCGGCTTCGAGGGAGCCCATCCTAGATTTCGCCGTACCCCAAGATCGTTGATGACGCGAGCCGGAGCTTTCTTAGCCTTCTGCTGCTGCTGCAGAGTCTTGTACTCGGCCTCCATTTCTCTAGCCTTCTCTATTGACTTCTGCGTGTTGGCCAGATCTCGATCTAGCTTTGCGCATTGCTCCACGATGGCCTGCGCTTCCTCCACCAGCTGCTGGCGCTTCTCGTCAAGTTGTACTACATTGCGAATATGATCCACGGTCATAGGCTCGACGAGGAGATTGTCGTACATCACTCTATCAGCTGGAGTAACTTGGGCAATAGTAGACGTAGATGCCGGAGGCGGCGGGTTTGCGGTGTTATTGTTGCTCGGACTGGTGCCGAGTTCCTGAGGCTGCTGCACTAGGTTAGGCGAAGGGGGCATGACCTTTGCACGATCATTGTCGTCAGCAACAGTTGGTCCCTTCCCTTTGTCCAGTGCTGTAGCCAGAGCTCGTCCGGGTTGATCTTCATCCATCGCCGTCCCAATGGCGACGAACACCTCTCGGTACATGATGGCGTTGTTGGCCTGCTCGTCGCGCTTGTAATCTTCCTCCATCTCCTGCATGGCAGAGTCTAGCTCCTCTAGGCTGAAGTCTATCTCCTCTAAATCTGCTTTGAAGTCGGCGTAGAGCATGTCAATCATGGAGTCGGAGGGTGTCGGGGCTTCCTCGATGACGGGGGGTGGAGGTGCAACATCAGCGATGATGAATGGAGGTGGCGGCATAGCTGTGGCGACAACGACCGGAGGCGGCGGTGGCGGTGCTGAGGAGGAGGTGCCCGTCAATGAGCACAAGGGTTGTCTGAGCTGCCTCCTCAGCCTTCGTGTAGTTGTTGACAGTGTGCACCATGCTTTCGAAGGTGAGGCGTCCTGAAGCCTGCTGCCGCCTTAGCGAATGCCGGAGAAGCGTACCTTGGTCCAGTCCTTCCACAAAGTGATACATGGCATCATCATTGGGGTAATGCTTCAGATCGGCCCGTATGCGGAGCCACCTAGCAAGGTAATCGCAGGGGGTTTTTGCCCTCTCTCTAAACGCAACGCTCTAGATCGAAGATGGTCACCACTCCGACGAACTTGGATCTCTGCTGCCCAGACGCACGGACGAAGCCGACAGACTTGCAACGATCTTTCACCGTTATATCCTGCACAGGGGCGGTTTGGGTGGGCCTTGAATTTTTCCGATCTTTGCCGGGAAACTCCGAGGAGAGATCCGACATCGATCCTTCCGCGAACGTATCCTGCCCGTAGGCAGTCCGTGCGGGTCTTGATGCTCCTTCGACTCCCAGGGAACTAGTGCCCAAGTCGGTTTTGCCGATGAAGAGGTGGATATCTCCGATGGGGACGATCGAGCACCGCGTAGGGTTTGTCTTCGCCGGGATCCATAACTCATCGGGAGGGACGATCAGAATTTTGCCAAAGAAGAGAACACGAACGATGGTTACGGTTTCGCCGATTCCCGCGAAGATCTTGGTCCTCGCCCGCTGAAGAGCCTGAAGCGCCTCTTGCCCCACGATGGGCGCCAACTGTCATGGTATTGCCAACGAGTACGTCATGGAGGGATCCTCATAGCGTGTGTTTAGAGACGTGGGGGAAGGCGGACTATTTACGGGTACGAGGTAACATAGCTTACCCAGGTTCAAATCCCACAACGGTGGCAGAATCCTACTCCTGCTATAAATCACTATAAGGGCAATACGCCAAGTTACAAGGATTGGTTCGTTGTGCGAGGTGTATGCTAATCGATACTAGGTTGTCGTGACCTAAAGGCTCCCATAGGCCCGACTTATATAGTCGCCAGGTCCTGGGGTTACAGGGAAAAGTCCTAGCCGGACAGGTTACAGAGTCCTACACTGCTTACAACTAGTCTAGCATGTCTTGCACTCCAAGGCTCCGGGTACATCGGTGACTCCTCCGTAGCCTTACTTTATCCGGCATGGGCCTCCCTTCTGGATCCATCTAAATGGGCCGCCCAGCAGGCCATGGGCCATGCTACCAATTGTGGGCCACCCGGGTTATCCGGATAGGAGACTTGCTATGAGGATACCCATATAGCATATCCCCAACACCTGCGCGGCTCGAGGAGAGGCGGCGCCGCCCGGCACTGCCGGCGACAAGCCAATCCCTCTCCCCTACTCTCTGCCTCTCCCCGTTCACCTCCACCACCACCCCGCGAACAGCAGTGGTGAGAGAGAGACGACAAGACTGGCGGTGCCCCCTGGCCCCCTTGCCGTCTATGCGTCCACCCGAGGGTGAGCGCACCGCCGTCAAGCAGCAGAGCGGCGTTGCCCTCTGCCGACGCACAGCGGCTAACTTTTCTGTATGTATTTCTTGGGGATCTTTTCTTTCTCTATTTGATTTGGGGTCGGAACTAGGGGAAAACGGGATCTGGGGCTTTGGGGATAAAATTGGGGTTTTTTTTCCCTTTCTCTGCACTTTGCCCCGAAGGGTTGGTCCTTCTTCCCTATGCCTCGGCTTGCCGATGCGCATAGGGATCGAGGGGGACGGCGCGGCCGCAAGGCAAGCGCTCTGTAGGGTTGGGATCTAGGGTTTACTTTTTCTTCTTTGCTTTTCTTTTCTACCTAAAAATCTAGGACTAGAATAACTGCTCTGATACCAATGTTAATTTTGGCTTTTGGATCTTCTAGTCTAGATAATCACAGTAGTACTATTTGGGTTTGACCTATGAGATCTGAGAGTGAGAGAGAGAGAGAGAGAGAGAGAGAGAGAGAGGAAGAGGCGTGTATACCTGCGCCTTGGCTCGAGGAACACGAGCCAGAGGGGATGCCAGAGCCGGTGGCCATGGCGTAGAGGGGCGACGACGTGGGCATGGGTGAGAGTGGCGGCGACGATGCTTCCCGTCATCCTAGCGCAACCCTAGATCGGTAGGGGAATATCGGTGGGGGGCTGTGGCGCACGGTGAACCTCGTCTGCACACACACACACACACACACGCACACACATACACACACACACCTTTTTATATGCGCTGGGTACATGGGGCCACCAACCATGAGGAGGTTGAGCGCCCCCGATCAGGGCGCTCGGTCAAGGGATCGATCGACCCGTTGGGGTCGACCGGGTGGAGATCAACCTAACAAAAACATCATCTTCGTTATTGCCTTGTGAAAAATTCCTTCTAACAACATGTTGCTATGATTCTCATGTGTTAATTAAATAGAACCATGAGTGGTTGAATTCACTCAACCATTAGAATGATTGAATATCTACTGCCATTATAAAGCAGTAAGTTTGAATTAGTAGTTGCACGAGCACGTGTTCGTGCCAAATTACTATCCATCCGACGTAATTGGACCCTACGGTGACCACCAACTTCCATTAAGGTAGTCATCAAATTGGTCTCTCCGTCGCAACGGCCGTCTCCGAATGAAGGGATTAGACAATCCAACTCTGGAACTTGTGTAACTGCAAGCAATCTACAGTATAATTTTACAGCACTTCCTCCATACCGACCAATTTTCGCAAGAGTTCGGCAATCGGCTGCACCATGTTTTTTCTCTTTGATTGTTGACCATCAATTGGGACAAGTCTACATGTCCAGTAAAAAATCTTCAACCCAAATGGAGCTCCCCCATTCTTAATAAAGAAAACAGAACAAAACATAGAAATGAGGGGTAAACAGTGGAATAACTTTTATCTGGACAAACTTGTGCCAGATTCCAAAAATACCACAAGTTCACTGTACCTTGAGAACTTTGAAAGCGTTTTTTACATTACAATCTACACGATAGTATCCAACGGTGTAGGAAATTCGACCAACTGCCAATACGATTCAGTGATCCACGGTGTTAATATTCAGTTTTCACAGTTCAAAACTAATGCATAGCTTGACAAGTTTTGATGCAAAAAAACAAAGGATTCTGTTTCTCGTTTCAAAAGTGCCTATTCTGGTGCTCGGTAAAACATGTTTGACTCACAGAAGATCTCCACACTACGGCCCATCATTGCACCGAATTCAGCCACGAGCAACACCACAGGTGAGGTTAGTAGTGTCTCAAGCACCTATCTAGGGTTGCTTTATGGTCAATTCGGCTCTCAGATGTAGTACCCCATTGATGAAGAAGAGGCTGTCATCAGCCATAAACGACGGCCAGGGGATCGCAAAGAGATTCCGGTAGCCAACTGCCTTTCCACCGGTGAAGGTGTAGTAGCCCTTGTACTTGCTGACAAACTCACCTGATGGCCTTGTCCTTGCAGCAAACTCATAGTCCACGGTAACACTCGTTGAGCCTTTCTCTTGCATCCCTAAGAAGAGACCAAAGCAGTGGAAAGCACTTTGCTGATCCATGTTGCAATGTGCTGAGAGGAAGAATCCCTGTCCAGCAAGATGGAACGCTTGAGAATATATCCGCCCAGATGGAAAAAGTTTGGCACACTCCTCACGCTTCAGATCCAAGTATGCTATGCACTGAGGATATGGTCGATCAAATTCCACCACCTTAAGCGGACGATACTTGTAAGATCGTTCAGTATATTTCCTACAGGTCAACACATCTGAAGCAAGAGCGCGCTGTCGATGTGGTGCATCAGCCTTGTATAGAAGTGCATCAGTGACACTTTTAGTCGCTTGTTCGTGATCCAGATCACTGCATGCAAGGACCTTCCGCAACTTCCTGCATGTCATATGACAAAACCGAACAAGTGGGAGCAAGCGAGAACCCAAGATTTCACGCCTTTCCTCCAATTTTGGGTACTGAGAACGAGCCCACTTGATCACGAAGTCATAGACTGCATCCTCTGATGCCACCTGAAGGTCATCACTCCATAGGATGGCTTCAATCCCAGCAAGGGGAATGTTCATGGCCTCATCCTGAAACCTGAAAAGAGGCACTCCTTTAGTACACAATGTTGCTCCAATGATTTAGTAGTTGACACTATTTATAAAGAGACTACCCACTTGGTCAAATCCTTGTATTTGTTGGCAAGGAATTCCTTGGCAGCATCAGTCAGTGGCTGAACTGCAGCAGCCATTGAAATGCTGGAAGGCAGATCTAGATAGAGAAGTGCAGATTCTGTAGTCATAGGTAAGCTTCTTAACAACTGACTGCAGTGTCTCATGCAAGAAACAACTTCAAATTTATCAGACATCATCAAGATATCAAGCAGAAGGGCAGGCTGATTCGTCGTCAACTTTCCACTGTAAATAAAGCTCAAAAGCTCCATAAGGGCATTTTCCTCTGTTCCAAGTAGAAATACAATAATCAGACACAAGGTAACTGCTAACTGGAAAGCAAAACAGAAAAAATACGATGTTTGTCATTATTTAAAAATATTCGAGCGAGGCATAATATCCATATTCCTGGAGATGACAAACAAAAATGCAAAAATGGTGCGGTATAGACAATCAACTTGATAGCACTGAAATTCAACAGTTATACTAAGACTGATGATACCAGCTCTACGAAATCAACATTCAAACATTAAAGAAAACTCTACAGAAGGTAAGATAGAATATTTGAAATTAAAATGTGCAGTATATTAGGCTCCCACATTACCTGAAGCAGTTATTCTAAGAGTTGCATGCCTCTGATCGGATTCTTTCATGCCATTTGAGAAAAGCTAACAAGATAAATGTTATGACATTGTTAGCTTGATACAATGCACTACAATGCGCAATCAGCTAATTTCATGCAGAAATTAGAATTACCTTGTAAAAGAAAGGACTTTTTGCAGCTAGAATTGCAGAGCTGATATAGATAGACTTCACTCTCAAAACCTGATTACACTCCATATTCAATGATGAGTCACTGCTTTCTCCATCCTCACCTGATACAAATAAGAAGGCCCAATGAATCCGACAGCAAATGCCAAATAGTATAAAGGAACAAAATGGTGGACAGAAGCATCGCCTCTTAAGATGCTTGGGGCACAATATTCACATCTTTTATGTAGACAAGGAATGGCACTTCATAAGCATAACCAAATGAGGAGCATAATGCATCGAATCATATGAGGTATCAGTTATCACATGGGCACAAACATCAGAATTTTTGGCTGGTTCAACAATCCAAGTTCGTTCAACCAGAAGGATACCAATTGCACAGAAGACAGAACCACTCATAATTATGCTTAAATTATAGTATCTCATAATACGTTAGCCGAACACAATTGTTCCTAATTTAGGTGGATTCACAAGGATCAAGTATTCAAGGACATATAAACCTCAATTAATCAGTAGTAAAGCGAGGCATTTAAAATTATTACCGCATGTTTACTAATATTGTAATTGACAACGCACTAGGTCAAAGAAAGGTTCACCAGTACCAGCATGCCCCTCACTTTCAATACGATTGGAACAGGTAACTCAAATCCCTCTGATACAATAAGCCAGCAACTAACTCTAAAAGCACATATGACCAGTACCAATGATTGCTGATGCTACACAAATCTCCAAAAATTCATGCTATAAATTTGGCATGGGTGCAGAGAATTTTTTGTGTATTTGTGTTTCTTTTTGTAAACCTGACTCCCAATCATTAGAAGTTCGATTGTACTGACCCTCTTGTCCAATATCAGGCGGAGATTCTTCTATCATAGCTACAGGTTCCTCACTGGTTTCCTCATAGGTATCAAGTTCTTCTGCTTCAATTTTGACCTTTGCTGTTTCCAACATATATTTTCCACATTCTGGAGGCATGAAATGGTAGCAGAAAGTCATTAGAGAAAAATGAAGGTAATACATTCTAGGGCAAGAACATGATTAAAGAGAATGTAAAACTGTGAAAAAATACAACGGCAGTGCAAATCCTAGTAGAAGTGCAATAGCTTCAGACCATAATGACAGAAAAACATACTCCCTCCATCCCAACATAGGATGCGTATAACTCTTGACCCGCATACCAAGGAGCCCCATGCAGTGCTTTGAAGAGAAAGTTTTGGACTGAAATACCCTTCCTAATATTGGTGCGCATGCAGCGCTGGGCAGACTCCTCAATGAATACGCACACAATCACTGGCCCAGCGCCTCACATAGTCACATGTCCCTTCGGTCTCCACCCTCCCTTCTTCCCACATTGAAAACCATTCGCGCGCCAATATTTCTTTCATGGCTACGGCAGGTTGGCGCCATTTAGCTACAAAATTTCTGTTTGATTTTCGTTAAGAGAGCAGCACACAGGAGGGAAGTAAAACATGGCGCCCTTGTTGCAGAGTTCAAATGGATTTTTTGGCCTCCCTCCATCGCACTATATTAATAAGGCCATGCATGACGCCATTGAGCCGAGCTCATCACCTTTCTTTCTCCCTCCTTCTCTCTCATGTCCATGGACACTGCTGAGCAGAGGGTCTAGAAGCACGCGCATGCGGCTTGGGCTTACCGTTCCCGGCAGCGGACAAGCCGGGAGATGCGTTCCAACAGCGGCCAAGTCGGTCGAGGCATGCCAGGCCGCGGTGGTGTCCGGCGAGGCTACTCCGGGTGCGGTGGTGACGGGTAAGGCAACTCTGGGAATGGTGGAACTGAGAGAGCCATGCCAGGTCACGTTGGTGGTGGGCATGGGTATGGTGAAGCTGTGCACGGTCAGGGACGCAGACGTATTAGCCTTTCCAGTCGACGGCGTGGTACCAGGAAGCTGGCATGGTCATGCCGCCGATGGGCTCTCGCCGTGGTCGCGGACGACTAGGCCTTCCTGGCGCGGTACTACCTAGGCGGAACAGTTGGCTCGATCACGATGGACAACGTTTTTGTAATTAATGCATGCAGCGTTGCTAGGGAGGGGTAAGATCGTCAGTTTAGCGTTAACTTAGGCTCCTGTCTATAATACGCATCCTAATATGGGAATTTCTGAAAAAAGTTATACGCATCCTATATTTGGATGGAGGGAGTATTCAAGTAGTGAAGCATAGCAAGAGTGCATTAGTTAAAAAACATACTGACAGAAAAAGATCCAAGCAACAAAGCATAAATCCTAGTAACAACGTGAGGCACATGAACAAGCAAAAAAAATACCGAGTACACTCAAATTTGAAATTCTGAGTGAAGTTGTTTGCAAGCAAAACATATTGAGTACTCGAAACTTTGCACATGGCACTAATAGAATCTCTAACTTCATTGATGTTCTCTCCCTCGCCTTTTAAACAGTTACTCTTCTCAAATATAGAAACTTAGAAGTATTATATAACACGTGAAAATCGATGTTACCCAGTACAACAAAAGCATGCTCAGCTCAGAGAGCAATTGGACAATATTTAGTCGTTCTATTGTAATTCAAGGTGGTAAAGATTGGCTAAATGTTGCATAAAATGCTAATAGGAGAGTGAAATGAAAAGAAGATAGGAGTAAACATGGCATTAGAAAGAATAACTGAATGTTCTACATCATCATTACCAAAATCCATTAAATTCATTTTAAAATGTGCACTCATTTCAAACTTATAAGCTCTGCTAAGTATGCCCGAGGAGGAAAAAGGTAGACAGTTTACTACACATTGATAAAAATAGAGCAGACTACAGTTACTAGTCAATCAAACAAATAAAACATAACGTATCATTATGAAATAATATAGAGGAAAAATACTTGACTACTTGTTTAAAACCATTGTCTAAATAAACAAAAAGATCATCTGAACTTTAGAACATCTTCATAAAACGATAAGAATTATGAAGGTACCATCAGCCACGGACTGTTATTTATCAGGCAGTAACCAAACTAGCTTTTGTCCATAGGTTACACAAGTCATTCCATCTACTGAGCTTGTATCTGGTTCGGTTACGGTGTAAAATGCTCTTCCTAGATTCATGATCATAGTATTAGGTGCAATGCAAGCAGAGTTCTTATCCGGCTGTGGAATTAAGAATTGGATAAGATCCTTCGACTAGAGTGCAGAACAAATCACCGAAACCCGAGTCATTTGGTAACAACTGGAAGCTTACAAGCAAAGCAAACAACAACTGGGACATGATAACTTTGACTTGGATCAAAAGGAAAAAAAGCGTTCCACCTCCACCACCCTTATACCAACCAAAACATAAGGCTTTTGATACCTAAATGAGCAACAGAAAGTCGAAACCGAATCAGCAGAGGAAAAGCTAGCGCTCCCCCCTTTCCCGATTTCCCACCGTCAAACCAGCACGGATTTCAAATTCAAACCCAATCAAACCCACGCCGAAATCGGCCCCGATCCTTCCTCACCTTTCTCTCGCCGGAGCTCGTCCCTGCGGCGCTTCCGGTGGCGCGCCCAGTCGGCGATGGAGGAGCATCCCTCGCCGGCGGCGCCGCCCTTGGCCCCCGGCACGTCGTCCCCGGCGACGATCTCGATCCGCAGGACCCGGTCGGAGAAGTTGACCGAGTTGAAGGCGAACTCGTAGCTGGGGCCGCCGCTGGCCCGCGAGAAATCCGGGTCCATCCACGCCGTCCCCACCACTGTCCCTTCTCCCTCCAACCCAACCCGACGCAATCCAATCCAATCCAATCCGCCGCGCGCGCCGCCTCACCTCCGCTGGGCGGCCCCCGCGGGCGCAGAGGACATCCTCACAGCCGTCGGAGCCGGAACCCTAACCCAGAGGAAGGCCCTAGAAGCGGCACGGGAGCGGTGTGTCCGTGTCGGAGGCTGGGAGCCGTGGGGGCGAAGAGAGTGAGATGGAGGGGAGGAAGACGAGGGAAGCGGAGGCGTGGTTGTGACGGGTAGGAAATCCGAGGGTGGTAACTGTGAAACGATTAGAAATAGAGACCGCTTAACCACGAGACGGATACCCGGGTGGGTCCCATGTGTCGGCGGGGGCCGGGGGCTTGGTCGGCGACGGGATATGTGCCTTGCTTCGCCTGTGAAATGCGATGCGATTTGAGTTGTACAGTACAGGAGTTTTTTTTCGTTCGAGATGGAGCGCGGCGTTGATGAGTTTTTTTTTTTTTTTTGACTTGCGGCGTTGATGAGTTGAGTTGGGTCATTGGGTGGTTGGTTGCAATTAGGCCGGAAGGAAGGAAAGGACGCACGGCGCGCGCGGCAGATTTGGGGTCACGGGGTTTGCCCTGGTGGAGTGAATGTGGGTGGGAAAAATGCCGAGACCGTCGTCATCATCATTTTCTCATGCACTTTCCTTCTGTCCTTGGACATGCATGCATGGAGCATGATTTGTGCAATTAGGATCCGTATGATTGGAGAATGTCAGGTTCTACTCTTGATAAGACGACATATAGAAACAGATGTTTTGGGTTGGTTGCCGTTTGGTGGCTTGGTGGATCTGCTCCGAATAAGTAGCAATTGATCCATGATAAAATCAAGCAACATTGATGTTGCCATCACCTTCGCTAGCCAGCCGAAGAACAACATCGCCGAGTCAGTCATCGCAAGCTCTCCACCCTTCTAATCACCCAACACTTCGTCGTCTTCTCGTCCATCCACTCAGGTCCATCAACATGGTCCGGTCCTTCACGGCAACCATGCCCGTTGTCATTATGTTCTCCTCGAGACGGATTCTTCGCTCCATGATGCCCGCCTTCATCTTGGTCATACTCTATCATGCCTTCGCTGGCGCAATCTCCTCAAACACTCTCTTCCCAACCTCGTCCACATTATGCATATTCAAACTACACAAGCCTAAACAAAAAAAATGCAGCCTAAACCAATTTGACTCCGACCCTTCCCTTCGGCGTGGGCGTCGTCTGCGGTGGCGCGGCGCTTGGGTTGTGCGAGTTCAGCCGCGGCGGCACAAAGAGGACGCAGGGGCTGGTGTGCGAGCTATCGGTGGTGGAGACGACGCTAAGGTTTGGCGCGGGCGACGGCAGAACTGCAGCGCCAACGCCGACCGTGTGGTGGACGGAGTAGGGAGGGGTCAGAGGAGTGTCGTACGATCTGACCATCATTGGAGTGTTGATGGCAACCGCGCTGAGGGGAAGGGGAATCAAGGGCCCGGGCGTGGGGGAAGTTTCTAGATAGCAGTTGGTGTTTCGCACGCGAGTCAGAGAGATAGCGTGCGGTTGACTCAACGCACCAAAAATGACACGCCGGAGGGGGCAAAATGCCCGCGTGAAAAAAGATTTAGCGTGCGTGCAACTATGACGCGTCTACTGGAGGACGCAAATCTACCGCGCGTTGTGTATCAATATGCAACGGTTATTTTAGCGCGGCCGCGTTTTAACACGACCACTTAAGTTACTCTAAAGAATAGATAATTTATCTTCGACCTCTCGTAGGTTGATACTTAAATACTTATAGAATTGTACTATAGTGATTCCTTCCACTGATGTGATTGTGTTGGCCAATGGGTCCATGAAACGGGCCAGTCCAAACTCCTCAATCATGATCGTTGGCCGTTCTGATCCGGTCGGAGGTAATCTTTGGTGCTTCAAGAGAGCCCCTGATTTTTCTCTCGGCGACCCTTTCGTGAATTACTTAAGTCAAAGGTGCCTTGGTTGTCAAAAAAAAATAATCAAAGGTGCCTATGCATTTCTTCACGCGAAGCAAATTGCTCTGAAGTTGTTAATGCCCCGTTACCGTAGTACAGATCCAGTGCCTTCAGTTCTCTTAAAATCCACCCGGGCTCTTGGTTCTGCATGCATGATTAGCTTAAGTGCCGAAATTCGTAGTACTACCTCTGTTTCAAATAAGAGGCTCCCAAAACGTCTTATAATTTGAAATAGATGAAGTACCATTCTATTGTAAATGCTGTTTTTTTTTGTCAGCAACTACTGAGCACCTACCCTACTTGTGTTCAGTGTAATTTCATTAGCTCGGTTTGATACTTTGATCTGATGACAATGGTGTTACATTGCACAATTGCTGCTAAACATATGAGGCTTGATGCTCATGTGATGAGAATCTGTGATATTTAAGGCGCTTCATGTTTTGCTTAGTGTGACTGTCTTAACAATCTCCTTTAGATATTATAGGGAATATTTATTTTATCTGGCAGAATATTCTACACGTGCTTTATGGCCAATCTGGCTTCTTCAGTTGTTAAATGTGAATCCTGGTATGCAAGGTATCACTTGAGCAGTTAATGTGAGGTATCACTTGAGCAGTTGAGCTGCATGGCTTAGAATAGCTGTCCAGGTGACCAACTATGTAGTGCTGCATCCTTGATTACTTATGGCCTATATGTTGCCCACTGCCATTATTCTCAGGTCTTCTATACACAAATACAAGTATAGTTGTCTTTCCAGATTACACAAATACTAAGCGTTCTGGGGATTGCATGTTATGACATTTTGTAACAATGTGCAAAAGTACCTCATGATATTATCTTATTTACACTGCTTTGATTTGTGACTTGTGTGTTCGTTATCAGATTTTCTTCATGCTGTAATGTAGACTCATATCTGGTGGAAACCAAGTTACAATGAAAATTTCGCTGAAAAACCGTGTAATTTTTGTCAAAATATCTAAAAAAATTAGGCTAGAAAGGTGCATGGAGATGCTCCTCGATGAACAGTAAATTAAAAATTACAGAAAAATGAAAAACTATTTTTTTTGTATACTAGTTTTTGTTACTATAGTTCGTGTTTGTGCAAATTTTCATGCAAAAATCAACCTGTATGTTTCCCAAAAAAAACTAAGTCTGATGCTAACAAGCAACAAAGTTGGCACTCAACTTGGCTTTTTTAGCAGTTACAATACTTCGTTTTCTCTATGAAAATTTGCAAACGACCAACTTACATGGACATAAGTGTCTATTTTTTCTTTACATTCATAACATTATTTTTCAGCATGCAGTAGCATATCCTCTTGGGAGCCAAATTGCATTTCTTTTTTATTTCAAACTAATATTCATTTGGGAAGTAAGAAAATAAATAAGTTATGCATGGACCGTGATGATATACTGTTTGTCACTATTCATTGGTGAATTTGATTCTTTTTTAGTACCTCCTGAATGAATTTTAGTTTACATATAAATGTGTTCATGTGATTTTGCAGCACAAACTTTTACATGTTTGTAGAACATCACCTCCCAATGTAGCGTGTTTTTCCTAAAAATTTGGAAGTTTGTAACTCGGTTTTCACAGGTTTCCTTCATAACTTGTTTTCACTGAAAATTTTCTTGTTTGTTTTTTGGCAAATCTTGCCAACTGTTGCTTTTAGAACAAAAGTGGGTTCAAATTTTAGAGCAAAAGTGGTTTCAAAGTTTGACTATCAACCGCATGCTTTTAAGCTTACTGCGCAACACATGTTATAACTATGACACATATCTTAATCCACTAGGTTGAATCTGAAGAAAATCAAAGAAAGGAGACCGAGCATGTTGATATCTACAGTACAATACATTACTCAAGACGTCATGTGTCCTAGTTTAACTGAATTTGTATCACTGGAAGGAAAACAAAAGCATATTGCACATTATGAATCTCTTACATAGAATTCACGAATTATTAAGCTGTCCTAGTGCATTAGTACACTATGTGTCTAGTGCATCCAATACGCCCCTGTTTCATCTTGTCTAAGAATGTGGGCTCAACAGCTCAAGAGCTTTGGGTATGAACATAAAATATTAAGAACTGAAAACGTACCTACCAGTAAAAGAAAAACAGTACAACGGACCTGCTTGATTCAGTTTTTTTTTCGTTTTTCTTGCAGTGATTAAACCGTTCGCCGTGAAATAACTGTGAAACCCAGAGGCCCTGGACTGACCTTGGCAAAAGCAAGTAGAGTAAGAGCATAATACTGTACAAAATTATAACAGGTGACTACTAAAAGTCCATCTCTACATTCAATATAATTCAGCTATAGCTGGAGGAAACCAAAGGATGCAAATCTACTTAAGGACTACATACCCAAGGTTCGGATATCTTACAATGCAGCTCCACGTTGTAGGAAGCTAGCTTAAGGGTGCCAGTTAGTGCTCTCATTTCCTTCTTGTGCTGATTAAGGGACACCCTGACGCCCTGATCCTGGCATGCTGCCCCTCTAATCTTGCTTGCAGTAGTTTTGCCTTGAGGGTATTGTCCTTTGTGCCTAGAGACTGCGCTGGCGAGGATTCAGATATTTCATGATCTAACGAGGAGCGTTGATTCTTCGGTTGCCGAGATGGAGTGCGCAGATTGTGCAGATCAACTATCTCACGATCTAACGATGCGCGATGGTTCTTCAGCTGCCAGGCTGGACTGCGCAGATTGCGCGGATCACCTGTAGTAGTAGCACATTCAGATAACTGATAATCTAACGATGTGCGTTCACGAAACTGATTTGTCCAGGGGTGATGATCATAGGATTTTCGCTCTAGAAATGCATGTTGAGGTGCTTCTGATTTGATCTTCAACAAGTCATCGTGCAGTCGTCGAGAAACTTGCGTCGTGACTGTTTCATTCTGCTCATCTATAGGATCAATCCGGTCACCATTCCGAGAGCTGATTTCTGGTGTCGAAGCATTCAGTTGTGATTTTCTGCTGCTCGGCTTTACCTTGTCCTTTTCTGAACAACGTCTTGCAGTTGAGATCCTGGAGCCCTCGACGGATACACCATCAGAAAAGTCTAATCTTCTCATTGGTGAATACGTGCAGCCTGTAACTGTTCGTTGCATTTCTGCAAGGTCATTGTTCCGCATGCCACTTCCATGCATGTTCAGTTCAAAGCAATGCAAGTCACTAGCAACAGAATTTTCATCATCATCTTCAGCTAACCGAGGAGCACTAGTGGCTCCATTTAAATGCAGTGATTCAAGGGACTGTCGACACAAGCTTGCATCTCCCTTCTCATTACCAGTATGTTTGCTAGCACTATATAAGTTGCTTGATCTTCTACCATGAAGAAAACTCCGTATTTCACCATTCAACTTCTCCGTGATTGAGGTTTTCCCTTCTGAATCTCCCCTAGCATCAGCATTTTGCATCTGTATTCGCTCATCAAGCCATGCTTCTGAAATATGAACCACCAACTTATCAGTCTTGGGTTCATACTCCTTTACATGCCTTTGCTTTAACACCCGTACTTCCTCTTCGTAGTTTCTGATTCCTAGGGCAAACTCATCGCAAAGATCTTCCAATAGGCGAGTTGCTTTCTGCTCTTTCTCTAGGTCCTTTACAGCCTTGAGAAACGCCGGTTTCATTGCAGATAACTCTTTGCCTAGCTTCCTATGGAGACTTTCAGAATGTTTCCTCAGATGTCTCTCAGCTTCAAGTTCCTCTTGCAGTGAACGAAGAGTTACTCTAAGCTTCTCTTGTTCCTTATTTTTCCGAGCCATTTTGTCCTCAGCGACTTGCCTGGCCAGAGAGTCAATCTCATAGCGATATTGCTGCCTCTCTTGTGTAAGCTCTTGAACACGTGCTTGTGTATTCTGCAACTCCAACTTTAATCCCTTAACAGCTGACGCATCAACTGCATGTTGTTCTTCCAAGCTCCAAATGCGATTCAGAACTTTCAGTAGCTCAGTTGATGTTTTAAGATTGCACCCTGCATCCCTATATCTATCTCTGAAATTCAATGACCGAGTAGGACTGACGAGGTTTATGGTAGCAGCCTGTTTAATGAATGGACAAATAGATGCAATTGTTAAAAACATATTTCCTCCAAGCATTATTTATAGCTGCAAAATACGAAACCGATAACACGGCATGGCCTATTGGTGACAGAAAAAAAACAAGAGTATTATTATAAATACATTCCTAGAAAATGGCATTGCAAGTAGTGTGCACGCTCGCACACACACAGATAAGCATGATGCAGACTACAGAAACATAACAGCACAATAAACAACAAACATAACAGCATGCCATTTACTCTTGTACAGATTCAAATGCCACACAAGTAGAACACCAAAATCATTAAGAGGCGGGTAAAAGAGAGTAAATGTATGTGCATACCCCAATTGAGCTAGTGTAACTTGCAGGAGAAAGAGACTGCCTTGAATAGCATCTATCTTTGTGTAACTTTTCATGTTCCATCAATGGCGTTGAAAGATCGCAACAACCACCTGAAACATGTGGCTGAAATGCGAGACAAAATGGAATTCAGAATTCATGGCATTTTAAAATAATAAAACAGTAAGCTGCAAAACTTCCAGCAGAAAGTATGAATCTCTCTATTAGAATTACACTAAGAAAGTTCAAAATGAACTTCTTTTGGAATGAAAGAAGAATGAACTTCAGGAGGCATCAGTCAAATGTAAATTTCATGATATTCAAGTTAATATTATATTGAAGACAGTATGCATGAGTTTGGTAAATTTGAAATCATTGAATTATGGCATTGCTAGTAAATAAACTCTCTTCGGAAAACTATCGAAGAAACAGAGCATGATCACACAACATTGCATATGTGATTTCCTCTGTAAGTTCAGGACTTCAGGGTAACAGGGAGTCAGATGCCAGGTACAAATTCACAACGAAGTCCATTTCATAGGACTAAGTATACAGCGCTGCTAGAAATATTGCTCATAATTTCTTATTAATGGCCTGGAGGTTTTTCCTTCTAAACGTCTTTGTCTTTTTCTTAGCTTTTGCATGTTCTTAAATAATCAACCGATCAAATTCGAAAACAAACAAAGAGCATGGATTCTAAAAAAAATCCTTCCAAGTAGTATATGTGAATTGCTGGCATGAGAATGAAAACACCTTTTGTCTTTAAAGATTATATCTGCCACATTCTGAATTATACCATGGCTTAACTGGTGTGGTTTTATCAGTGAATACTGATCTATGAGCGAGTGTAAATAAGAACATGAAAAACAATTACTAGCTTGATTAAAGCAACATGAATTCCTTATGTGGTCTATCGTGGAATACTGATCTACGAGTAAAGTGTTAAATAAGAATACGACAAAGTACTAACTTGACAAAGCATCATGAACTTCGTACGAAATAATGCATACATCTATGAGATCATTGGGCTATAACATAACAAAAAAAACATTCATACAGTTGAGCACAACTGAAAGATCATATACAAGATTGTAGTTTCATTTTGTCTTTTGGGTAGCGTGTTGAAACTATAATTTCCAGCTAATGAACCTTAAACCCTAAATTGAAGTTATATATTCTTTTGAGTTCAAAGTTATGACAAAACTTGCAGGACCTAACGTTTTCACGCGCAACAGAAGTAAATGAAAAACTTCTACCGTATGCAGATTGACGACTACTTTCAGGAACAATGCAATTCCAGCTAATAGCTAGTAGTTTTCACTTGCAGGTTCTATGTGCAAAGCGTACTCCAAACTCCCCTAGAAAAAGTGTAGTCCAA
The DNA here is from genome assembly GCA_030063025.1 of Avena longiglumis. NCBI lineage: Eukaryota > Viridiplantae > Streptophyta > Magnoliopsida > Poales > Poaceae > Avena > Avena longiglumis. The sequence continues at coordinate 483,459,624 of CP125977.1, forward strand.
TTTTTTTGTTCTTTCATGGAGAAAGTTCTATTGCTGCAACTGCTCAGTGGAAAATTTCAGGACATTTTTTTTCACTAAGTAGCCTTAGGCGTAGAGTATAAGGGACCACATAACATGTAAACACTGTATACTCTACCATCTACCAGATGCCCAATACATGAGCCATAAACATGTAAACTGAGTACGATGTAACCCTTAATTGAATGAAAGGAGGGTACAAGTATATACTATGACAGCACATAGATTCGGCTTTATTGCACATTACTTATTGTCTTCTTGACTTTTTGTAGTTGGATGAAACATAAGTAGAGAACAGACAACGATTGATAGTGCATACCCAAGCCGTACGAATTGGTTAGAAATCTTAGAGCAAGGCTAATGGAACGACAGTACACTTGGTGCTGGATTATAGGACTTGATCTCTGCCTCTCAAAGAACTGGAAAAGGGGCAAATTCCGCTTAGGATCTTTTAACGCCCAAATTGGTAAATCTATGTTCTTGAAAAAAGAGAGAGCAAGAAACATATGATACTCCTAAAGAGATCATTGTCATTAACGTTGCTGTCGCAGAACAATAACATTAATTTTCTATTCTGCAGCGCCGACAAGCAACTGATCCACCGAAAATTGAGAGACAATGACGTTGCTTACATGATGTTGGAGTTGGCAGAAAAAGATGGAAAAGGAAGATAACAGACCGCAGCTGACTACCAACGTCACCACGTTGACCGGAGAAGAAAGGTAGAGAGAGTCGCCGAGTTCTCACCCGATCCACGTCGTCGCCGCCGTGGGAGGGAGACGCGGCGGTCCCCCTCTTTGCGCGCCTGCGGATCCGGCGTCCGGCGCCGGCGACCCTGATGACGTCCTGGATCTCCCACAGGGTGGCGCCCAGCTGGCGCGCCGACGCGCCCGACGAGCTCCTCCTCCCCGCCGCGGCGGCGTCTGCGGGCGACTCGTCCGGGCCCCTGCCCCGCGGCGGCGGCGACGGGTCCAGCTCCAGCTTCCAGGACGGGGACGGCGTGGCGACGCCCGCCCTCCGCCGCGCCCGCGCGGCCGCGAGCCCTCGCCGCAGTGTCGCCGGGGTGGTGGGGTCCCGCGACCGATTCGGCGTGCCGTGGCATGGCTGCTCCGCCTCGCCGCCGATGCCGCATTCTGCCAGCGCCGGCGGTGGCTCTGCTTCTTCCATGGTATGCCTGCTTCGCTATCTTGGGGGTGCGCGCGGCGCGGTGTGCTCCCCCTTCCCCTGCTGGCTGCTGCTTGCTTGCTTTTTCTTCTTCTTCTTCTTCCTGGGAGTCTGTCTGACTATTGTGCCATCATGCCCTGCATCACCAGGCACCAGCTTCCTCCCCCTCGTGCTGTCTCGCTTGTGTACAGTGTTCGCAGTAAGTAGTAGTATCCTCCAGTCCAGGCAGAGAGAGCCAGAGGCAGGAGTGTGTGTACGTGTGGTGACTGTCGAGGGAGGTTGGAGTAATTTTCTTTTACCGCTCATGTAGTGCAGTGTGAATGGAGAAGCGGTTCACCGGCAGCTCGGGGCTAGAGAACGGCGGTAGTCAGAGTTGGTAATTTTTCGTCACTAGTACTAGTCCCCGTTCCCACCACCATCCCTTGGTTCCGACCGACGCCAACCCGATCGCCGGCGAGGTCCACCGAGAAGAAGTGCTCGCTATCCATCGCCGGGCCACCGCAAACACATCTCAGGACAGGACGATCCACTCCGATGCAGGGGAGAGCGGCAGCGGCCAGTGCATCCCGGTACAACTGGGCGCGACAGCTTGGCCAAAAGCCGCACGTACGAAACGTCTGGTCGATCTCGACCGATCGATGCGACGGGCGGACGTGAGGTAAAACTGACTAAAGAGAGCAGGCATGGCATGCAGCGGCGCTGGAATCTGTACGCGACCCGTCACTTCCCCCCTTTGCGTGAGACGTGACGACGAGATCCGCCCGTTCCAGGGCGAAATCATGATGAGAGCCGCCCGCCCGTGGAATTGAAAACATTGCCCCTACCACTGTAGCCCTGTATAGGCTGCACGCCTGCACCGCTGCGGCAGTGCACAACCTACTGTATTTATTATTCGCATCCTCTTTTCTCCAACCTAGGGGAAATAGAATAAGATTCTGGCGTCGAAACCGTCGATGCAAACAGACAACGCGGCACTGTTCACGCAGTGCCTGCATCTTTTGTTCGACCAAAACGGCCCGGCACGACAGCTGTGCGCACGCGGTCCAGATGCACAATGCAGTTCAAAGTTTGAAACGCGGTGCGATGAATATCATGTTTTCTCTCCGGAAGTTTCATATATACTCTATCCTTCTGAAAATATATGTTAGAAATCTACCTGGATTCGTCTTCAAAACATACTATGAGCGCCGTCGTCCTCGCGTCTCCATTATCGGAGTAGGGCGTGTCATAGTAGAGGTAACTCTCAAGTCGCAAGACATTTTGTTCGCACGTTCAGCTACGCCCTTCCGAGTCTCTCGGTGTCTTGGTAGGCCACGAGGCATTGGTTGCACAAAATTTAGGCAAGGTTTAGCACTTTAGCCGGGGTAAAGTCAAAATTACACAGTAGAACATGGATGTTCATCATGACCCCGGTTTGAATGGTAAATTCAAAAGATACTAAACAAAATCAGAAAATACAAAATATTTCTTTTGCATGTAGAAAACTCGTAGGCATGTGGGTGCCAAATTTGATACTCCCATAGTCCAGAAATAACTGACTGAGATTTTAGTAGATTTGAATGTATCTAGACGTATTTTCGTGCATAGATATGTTCAAATTTAGACAAGCTCAAGTCAGTTATTTTTGGACTGAGAAAATACTAAAAATCAAAACTATTTACTAGCTCACATAAAAATGAATTTTTTTTATGAACAATAAGAGGAAACTCCTTTTCTCCAAAATCTTAGCTATGGAAGAGCAAGTTCAGCAAGTGCCCTACATTTTCTTCCCTATAACACCATGTAGGGGACTCCCATAAATATATTCGTCCCCTACAATTTTTATATTTTCAGTAGCTCCCCAATATTTACTCCCTATATCTCACTCGGCAATATTTAAGTAATATACTATAACTAACGTGCCCACTGGAAGGAAAAGACCACCAAGAATCAACCCACCAGAGCTCATCTCTCACCCAAAAAATATGCCGCGAGCACGCGCTCCGCACATTGCTGCCACCAGCGGTCATCGATTCCCGCTCTAGGCCATCGATTCCTGCCACTAGTCGTTGATTCCTGCCGCTGGCCATCAATTCCCGCTGCCGGCCATCGATTCCTATGGCCGCGCCCTCGCTACAACCCCTCCTCGTGATCTTGGCGGCCACCACGAGAGGAGGTTCCCCGCTGCTCCTGGTGACAGGGCCGATATAGGGGAGGCGGCCACTGCCCCGATGTTGAGGGTAGAGAGAGGGGTTGGGTCGGGGACCTTAACGTGTAGGGGAGCTTGTAGGGGCGCTGTTGGAGGTCAGTTTCTCATTCTCTCCCCTTATGTTCTGTATCGGGAAGGCTATAAGGCTCCTCCTAGACTTGCTCTAACTTAGGGGCTGATTAAGTACAGTATAACAGTAGGGATCGGAAGGGGAACGTATCTTGTGAAACCAAGGAATTAGTGCACCCAGTGCACCCGGCTTGGTCGACAACTTTAAAAGTTTTCAAAAAATTCTAAAAACAAGTTGGGTTATTGACTTGACATAAATATACACCGTCACAAAAAATCAAGTCTGAATTCAAGACATAACATCAAAACAGAAAATGACAAGTTTGTCATAGCATTGTGATAATGGGCCATATTCAAAGCCCAGCTTGCATTTTGTACTATTCATTGCCAAATTTGTCTATATTATTTCTTGATCTATGTTATGAATTTCGAGGTAAAATTTTGTAGGATGTTACTTAGAAATACTATCTATGCAAAAACATTTTTTTCGGATTTTTTGATAACTTTTTTACATTGCCAACTGAAGTTGGGTGCACCAATTTCATTGTTTCACTGGATACTTCCCCGGGATCAGAAGTAGGCCGGTTCTGATAATTCACGTCCAACTCGAAACTGCACTGACCAAAGTATGTCAGCCGAAGAATTACTTGACTCGACAGATCACAGGAATTCACGGCTTCTACCGCAGAACCCGCTTGGAACGATCGAAGGCTTTGGCCGTGAAATTCCGTTGCGCACAGCGTTCGAAGCTCCGGTACTCATTCTCATTCCGTTGCGCACAGAGTATATCTGCATCTGCGCATGAAGTTTATACCCGGCGCGCACTAAATGTAGCCGCTGTGCCCTACGCCAGCCGCTGGCTACGATAGGAGACTAGGAGTAGGACATTTGCGTGCATGCACGGTCTGTGGGCTGGCGAGAAGTTACGCATGCTGTCTCTGGTAAAAAATAAGATCATCTTCTTGGCCACTTCCTGCCACGATCTCCTCCACTCCGCGCGTTGCCACCTTCGCCTCTATCGCTCCAACCAGGCTATCAGCTGGCGATATCACCAAAGAGTCCAAGATGTATGTAGAGTAGACGGGCCACGTGGACCCGAGGAGGAAACGGCAGCCACGTTTCTCGTCGACTAGAGCATAGACCGCGACAGCAACCTCACGCGCGTTCGGATGTTTGCATCACTAGGATTCATTTTCGTGAGATGGCAATGACGGTTTGCCAGAGCAAAACATCACATACAACCGTGAGATGACACATCCACTCGGTGGCGGATCCAAGGGGGGCGAGCGAGGGCCAGGCCCCTATCCTCAATCTAGATTTTTTTTGTTGAGAATCATCCTCAATCTAAATTAGCGGGGACATACGATGTTCACTAATTGACATCTCGCATTAGTACTCACACATAAGGCCTAATTGTGCCAATGCTCCAAGGCGTAATTGGCTCAAGAACCAATAGTGGCCAATGGGACGGGAATTGTTGAAGTGTATAAGTGGATTGCACTAGCAATTTTCATCAGTTCGGACTTTTGGTTGCGTTGATTAGTGTATAAAGCTTGACATGTTATCAGAGCCTAAGATCTCGAGTTCGAGTCCTGGCTTTCACAATTTATCCTAAAATTGCTGTTGACCCCTATGTGTCCACGTATAGGCCTCTTTAGTCATACGTGAGTTTCGCGCGCCGTCGCTCTCTTTCGGTTGCACGTGCTGACCTCTTCCCGTCACACGTGAGAGGGGGTGTTGAAGTGTATAAGGGTGTGTTCGGTTCTAGAACTAGAGGGGACGGAACGTAATGGTTCCATTCCGACGTTATGGGACGGTTCCGACCCTATGTTCGATTTAGAAAAAATCGAGGAACGGAATGGTTCTAAATTCTGTTCGGTGGATGGAATCGGAGAAGACGTAAAACCAAAACACTGCTAAATATTTTATTGATTTGAGTCTAAACTTAATTCTCTTTTCAAATCGTAATTAATAATAACAAAGAGTCAATTAGAACGAATAGAGGTCAAAATCTGAGGCCCCAAAAATTGGAGATTAAAATCTGAGGCATAATCGGAGCCAAAAATTGGAGGTCAAAATTAGAGACAAAATTGTTGGTGCTGCCTTGCCTCGTGCCAAAATTAGAGCTACAATCAGAGCCAAAATTGGAAGCCACCGTCCGCGCATGCCTTGCTTGGATGCCGCCACCACTGGGTGCTCGCGGCGCGCTGGGCTTGCTTCATGCATGGCCGTTGCTGGCGCGTGCTTTGCTGCCGCCGCCGCCGCCGTGTGCTTGGCCGCCTGCCGCCGCAGCGCCGCTAAGCGTGCGTGCTTGGCCGCCGCTGCCGGGCCTGCTTTGCAGCGCGGTCGGGTCCGCGAGTGCGTCACTCGCGCGCGTGGTTAGAGAGAACGGCTAATTAGTTTTTGTGTTAGCGAGCCGTTCTCCCAGATCCGGTCGATTCGGTCGAATGAGGTGATTCCGCATCTGAGGAGAATATTCCATTTCAAAGAACCAGTTGGTTCCATCCCGTCTTCTAACCGAACACAGGAACAGGTGCTAGGTACGGAACGGACCCATTCCGTTCCTCTAAATTCCAGAACCGAACACACCCTAAGTGGATTGCACTAGACTTTACATATCATCCCACGACTGATCGATCGCTGGCTACGCAACATGGGTGTATCGTCCTACTCGGTTCGTTTGGTCACCATTGTTTGCCGCCGCTAGGGCACCCGAATAGAGATGCCGCCCACGGGTCAAATAGCCGCGCAACGTTGCCGGCGCAGCGCACAAACAATGGCAGAGACGCATTATTTATTCCGGCAGTCATGGCGGAGCTCCGCATAGTAGTAGAAGCAGCAACACATCGCTTGAAGGCCTACATCGGTGCATCCAGCAACAATCCGATATCATTCAGAGAACCAGTTCAGAATCGGGTCCTTCGAAATTCAGTAGGTGGGGTACTAAGACATGAGTGCTTCCATCGTTTTACCCGGTTTATTTATCTTTAGGTCAACAAAATGCAAGAAGCAACACAAGTTTAGTGATTTGAATAGACCGTGTGAATTGTGATAAGATTCAAGGAGAGATAACTTCTACATCAACGTTGATGTCTATTGCAGTTGAAAGCCAAGTTTCAACATAGAAATACGTGTAATCCTTTGTTCTTGAAATATAACTTAAATGCGAGTAATCCTTCGTTCTCGTTTCTTTGACTTCAATATCATATTTCACCATGCTGATTTTTTATAAGTTCGATTACCCATTTTGAAAATACTGGCTCCACTTTGCAAACCCCGTTTCAATTAAAGAACATATATTTTTAAATTTGATATAGATGATATGTTCAAGAATTTTCTTGTGTTGTCCTTGTTTCGCCTCACTATAATCAAATCCTGGATCCATCCGTGCATCCACTATGCAGAAGTTGTCGCACAAAGTCGTGGTTTTACCATGGAGTACCCAAAAGCTATGGTAAATCGACATTATTTTTTTGCTAAGTTGTTAGTTGTGATTTCGTGAAATACGCTTGCAACTTGTGTGTAAAAGTCTCGTTCATCATTTTCGCTGGAAGCAAATGATTGATACCTAAATTTCGACACCAACGTGCAAGTGGCGTGCTCAGCTTACGTGTGCCCACACACTGCCGTGGCAAAGGACAGTCCTAGGCTCCTAGCAAAAGCTCTCGGTCGTGCTACAGAGTAGCGGTCATGCGTGGAGCCTCATCAACGTGACGCCAACGGCCACAGATTGGACCAGCACGAGTCTACGTCCATATCCTGAAGATTTGTACTAGGATCGTAGGGACACTAACTAATGAAACGGTACTAAAGTTAAGCACGTGGTGCCAGAGGCGGCCACCTTTGTATGCAACATTTTGTTTAGACAAATGCGTTTATTTAATGGGAACCGGGAGCTGGACCGTGGACCGGGCAGACAGCTCGCCAGGAGAGGAAATTGCACACAACACCATTTATTGGTGCTGTTTTTGCATAGAACACAGTCTAAAAAACTTTTTGCACAAAACACCAAGTTTTGCTGTAAACTTTTGCACAAAATACTAATTACATCTTGACAAGCTAAGTACATAATTAAGCTCATGGGACCATTGGCACTGCCTCCAGCGTGGCAGCCACTAGGCCACGGTAAGGATTCCAGGGCACTTTCAAAAGTGTCCGAAAAACTCCAATTAGAGACACGTTGCCAAACTGCCTTCATTTCATAAACAATTTAGGGCACTTAGTGGAAGTACCTTCAAAACCAAGGATTTAGAGACACTTTTTCAAAATGCCATAGAAACTTTATACTTTGGTGGCACTTTCCAATATGCCTTAAAAGATATATGTGTTAGCATACGTATACGTGTACGAACTAGAGATATGTACTCCAAGTCTACACTTATCCCCGTGCATCTCTATACATAGCCTCGCGAAGGTCAAATCAATAAATAATACAATTATAAAGATTCACTATTTTATAGTATAGCCTCACAGTATCGATCCTAAAACCTTTCTCCACTTCTGCAACGCGTGCCGCCCCCGGGAAGATCAATCTCCTCCCTGGGGGACACCCCCAGGGGAGGAGGACCCAAACTGGACACGCGTACCCCCATGCTTTGAGCTGGTCTCGTTACAGAATGTCGAACACGAAGAAGAAGACGATAGGATAGAATGTCTCACTACCATCGCTTGCCCAGGCCGGTGGATGTCGGGATAGAGCTCGAGGTGGAGCGGTGCCCGCCTCCCAGACGCGATCGCGGATGTCGCTCATGTGTTGCTCGCGTCGCTCGCCCATGCGACCTCGAGAGGCTGTACGTGAGTGCGACGACCTCGGCACCATGATGTGCGCCCGTGCAGAGGATGCACCCGTTGCGCCGCGACACCATGACGCGCGGCAGGATGCTTGTCATTCGCCATCGTGGAGCACGTGGTGGCGCGTATATATGAAGGAGGCGCCGACAGTGTGGAAAGTTATTGGGTGGAAACCAACCAGTGATACATGGAAGAATACATACGTAGTTACTATCATTAGCGAGGGAAATATTTCATCCAAACCCCAGTGTCGTCGTCTTATTTTCCATGTCTAACAGAGCAGCAGCCACATCGAAGGTACTACCATTGGGCCCCACGAGCTTAATTCCTTATTTACCTTGTTAATGATGAAATTAGTGTTTTGTGCAAAAGTTTACAGCAAAACTTAGTGTTCTATGCAAAAAGTTTCTCAGTTTGTGTTCCGTGCAAAAACAGCACCAACAAATGGTGTTGTGTGCAATTTCCTCTCGCCGGGAAGTATCTGTCCCGACATGTTACGGGGAGGAAACCGGATGCCTAGGGTGTCACGTGGCATTCACCAATATTCCATTTTTAATTTATTTGCCAAAATCTAGTTTAAATTTTAAATAAAAATTATACTATATTTTAACAGATGAACTAGAAGTAAAATTTTAATGGGATCCCACTTAACACCCTACAAACGCCATTTTCAAGGAGCGTGTTTGGTTGCTCCATTTCTCCCAAGGGAAGAAAAAATAAGAATGTTTGGTTCCACACGAGCGGAGGAATCTTTGCACCACACAAGTTTTAAAGCGGTCCTGGAGGAACGTCCAAATCGGTTTTAAGAAGCCAAGTTCTTCTCACACTCACGGGGGAAGAAGATGCACGCGCGCGTGCAAGGAAGGGATGGTGGGAGGTCACAAAATCTGGCTGGAAAAATTGGGGTTAACACTCTTCAATTCGTTACGGCTATTTACACCGCCTCTCCACCGGATCCAAAATCCCGCCACCGTTTCCCCCAGTTTCGAGCTCTCCCTCCAAATCCTCTTCCTCACCAACAAGCAGGTAAGCGGCGCCTCCTACTCCGGTGGGTCTAGCTCATCTCCGGCAAGTCTTCTTCCTATGCTATGTCCGACATATTGTCCTCGTCGGTCGAGATTGAGAACGTGGTAAGAAACACCCAACCCTAGCTCTCACAGCTTAGATCTATTGCCATGTTCTAGCTCACAGTTCTAAGTTGTGAGCTTTGATGTTCTAGATCCGTACCTTTCATGGTAGGATTAGTGTTACAAGTATAGTTCTTCTCCTAGAACTGAACACATTGTCTCTGGTGCCGTAGGAGAAGGTTGCTTCCCCTGATCTGTCCGCAACCTCTGTGTTGCCTCTGCATTATGTGTCGATGCCTAATGCAGTGACCAGGAGAAAGTTGGTCATGCTATACCAAACATCTCTGTCCACCTTCGTCCTGAAAGGGGGTTCAGTTTCCCGGGGATTCACACAGGCGGACATGTGCTTGATTGCAGAGGATGTTTTCAAGTTCTGTGGACGGACAGTCACTCCGAACTAGGTGTACAACCACATGACGCACTGGAGAGTGCGCTGGGTTTGGGTGTTGAGGATCAATAGGCTTGAGAACATGTGCTGGGTTGAGGAGACCTCTGCTATCATGATGGACGATGATGATTACTATGTGCAAATCAAGGTTTGATATATTTGCACTTGCATCAGTAGTTGTAAAGCTCACATATGAACTTCATGTCTTGAACTAACTATGATTCTCATGTAGGCTCAGCCATAGGACACCGAGTTGATCAACAAGTCTATTGAGAACTATGCCTAGATGAAGATCATCTACGGTCCTCGCATTCCCGTTGCGCCGTCTCTGTGATCGCGATAAACCGTGCTCTGAGCCACCTGATGGAGCACAGTGGACATGCGGCCAGGTATCTTGCCATGACCCTTGAGAGAAGGTTGAGCTAGTTCATAGCCTTCCTGAACAAGCACTACCTCTGAGCAGCGACTGAGCTATTTGAGGAGGTGCTGGTAGCGGTGTTTATAATGATGGTTGTGATGTATATTTTGGAGTAGTTAGGCTGATGAACTATGGTTGCGGTGACCCTTGAACTTTGGTTTGTATATTTTGGGAGGTGGTATTCAGTTGTAACCCCTCCATATGTGATGAACTTGTGCTGCATCACAGGTAGTTGTTCGTGAACTCGTGCTGCAACACACCCGCCATGACTGATTATGTCTTAATATAATCTAATAATTCTCTGAATTGCAATTGTCCAAACTATGTGTTTTTGCCTTGCTGATATTGGGTAAACTCACGTTACAAGAGAGGAGGTAAGGCTAAGGGCCGGAGTGCAAGTAGCAACGAGGACACCACGAATGCTATCGTTGAGTTTGCAGTATGTGAACATGATTTTTGGTATTTCAGCAACAACGCTAGGTAGAGCAGGACCTAGCTAATTATGTCTTCAAGTTGTACATATAGTTACGCGCCACTTCAACCTGATGGGAAAATTCAACCTGCTAAGATGGGCCTGGCTAAATATTTAAGAAGGATAAAATCTGACACAAGTTTCACTAAATGGGGTAATACAGAGATTTTTTCACTAAATGGGGTAATTTGTGTCACAAAAGTATAACTAGACGAACATGCACACTTCGTTACGCCACCTGTAAAACAATCTTGCACGGTGTGGCCACGGTAGCACATTCAAAGGCACTTTGGCCTGGGACATTCGAACGCACTTTGACATGGGAACATCATGGTGTAAACTGTAAAACTTGTGTGTTCTTGCACTCCATCTTAATGGCACAAGTATATGTAAATGAGTACTAATAAGAAGCTAGTTGCAACTAATGTTCGGAGGAATGCTGAAACCTCACATACATGTCTGTTATTTTTTTCAAGGATACATCCTAGAAACAGAAGAATCTACCCAACAACTGAAGAAATCTCACATACAAGTGAGTTATTTTTATAGGCAAAAGAAATTTACTCCAAGACAATCAAACATTAGTTGTGACTTATAGGCAAGAATGTACATGAAGAAACCATCTATTCATGAAGATACCAAGAATACAGATGCCACCAAACTGGTTTGCATAAATAATCCACGTATCTTTGGTTCCCTTGAATTTCTTGAGAGACATGCAACATTTTGATGATCTAAAAATGTTCAAACAGTTTTATCTGTTAAATCCAGTAAGCACGGATGTCTTTTAGGACAATAAAACAATTTACTGAAGAGAAATGGCTAAGACCAGACACAAAGATTTATACATACAATGCACTGAACCATACAAATGTATGACTGTGATTGCACTTGCTCTCCGGTGTGATTCTAAATCCTAATAAAGCTTTTAGAACCCAAGGGACTCGGCAATTTAGTATGTCAGCATGTCATCGTGAAATCACCAGTGGTCCTAACAAAGGCATCATCTGACATAGTCTGATGCATATCCAATTACGAACTAATTTAAAACCGAATGCACTACATGAGCATGGCCTGCTTCACTGTTTGAATAAATGCACAATCTGGATTCCATCCGGCCGTGGCAAAAGGTCGGAGTAGACCGTCCAGACGGCAAGCAAGCAAGGCGGTAGTCCACCGGACGTTGAGCGAGGCAGAAGGATGGAGCAACACGGCTGATATACAGAATTGATGCGGCCACAAAGGGAAGGTTATGAGGCCAAGGGACTCACTGGAATCACTGTCGCCATGCCGGCGAGGATGATGGAGGCGGAAGAGCTTCACCCCCCCTCGCCAACCCCAGCAGCAACTTCACTTAAGTTATCTGTTCAGCAGGTGCAATCCAGAACATTGAGAACTTACCCGAAACGTTAGACACGGTCTTAGACTCGACATCACCTAAAATAACACACTTTACTACTGCATTGGTTTCCATTTCATCCTTCCGCAAAGAAAGGCAACTAAAAAAAAATAGAGATGACAAATCTCTTTCTGAAGAAAAGAGAAAGGAAATGCCAATGGAGGTGCCACAATCAAGGAAATACATATGGATTGTTATCTGGCATCCTACAACTCAAGAAATGCAATAATGAAGTGTGTATACCTGGTTTTCTTTTCCACGTATGTTATATATTTATATCAGTTTGCTAGAATTTGTTAGCCCAAATGTCTTTGGTCTTTGGAGTATTCTTAGTCCAGTAGGATAACAGCGATATAAACCTTTGCTTTGCTTGGAAATAACAAAGATGTGACTGGGGCAGTACAAAAATATATGTTTCTTTCAATCGAATTGGCAAAAAAATGCTAGACCAAAACCCAGGTGAAAAATAATACACATTATATGTGGCTACAAACTATGATGGAACTGAATAGAAAACACGTATCAAACAATTTAAATTTCTATTTGATTTAAAAACATACAGATTGAGCTATGCCCAGAAATATGTAATATATGCAAGAACACCATACTCACGGCAACATCTTTCATCAGATATTTTTTAAACAAATGGCTAGTATTGATTCTAACTTCTAAGCACAACTACCTGTCAAACAGAAATTTAAAACTCTATTGTGCAGTGGTGTACAAATATGAGAACAGAGGAAAAATAGAATATAAGATAATTATACAAACGTCAGTAGAACATTACATTTACACTTGAGAATTTATTTTTACTGAAGGTAGAACCTGAACTTCACTAAGAGGAACCTTTTAGTTTCTTCGCCTCTGACCGGAACAAAGTAAATGAATGATAAAGTTTGGAAATAAAATTCAACAATAGCTAGAAAGAATAATATGCTTAAAATACAAACAGAAAGTTATTTTCCTGCTCTCAAGCTCCAATGAGGTAAATTTTAAGTTTCTCAATTAGTGCATCTAATACATTGCTTTCTAATAACGCAATTAATTGACAACAAATCATCACTAAGGATATCTCAAAGCATCCCAGTCATAACACTACAGTGTGATTGACACACCAATCAACCTAGCAAACTACTAATTTTACCCTGTAGATAACAAGCAGGGCAAGGAGTGGGAAATTATCCCGCTGTTTTTTACCTCAAAAAAAGCAGAGCAAGTAGAAGGGAACATGTATTTACCCCAAAAGTATTTATTCTCCTAACTGAAAAAGCACATGTTGATGACCACACAGTTTCACTCGGGTTGCCTCTCTTGTACATGGCAGACAGTGAAAGAGGAAAACTGATTTAAGTCATGCAACATTGTATATATGCAAAGAAAAACCTTGTGGAGATTAGCACCAAAAAATGGTAAGAGGCAGAGATGAGTAGAGATCTCACACGATGAGAATCCGTGGTCACAACAGAGGATGCGACCAGAGGATGCCGGATATGCCAGAACCGTATAGCATTTCAACAAACAGGTGGTGGGCACAATACTATGATAGTCCGCAAGACCAAACTACGAATTCAACATAAGGTAATCCTGTCCATGATCAAAATCTATCTACTGAATGCTTCTCAAACCATATGAAAAATGAGAATTGGCTTGCATCAATACAGCTAAATAAATCACAAGCAATTTAGAAGTTAGAACTCTAGCCTGCTGCTACCTATATAAAACAAATAGATAATAGATAGACTACTTTTTTGGTGAACGATAGATGTACTCAATGTGTACATGTTATCACAATAGTAGATCAATCATCAACAGAAAATACGCCAGGCATATACCGACACCGATCCAATTTAGAACTCAATAGAATATATACCTTGATGAAAAAATGGAGAAGGCATCACCGTACAGGAGGGAGATGGCATCACCCTCTTGCTGGAGGCGAGGTTGGAGTTGCATGAGGGTTTCCATCGCCTGAGCAGATGCAGAGCTCTTTCCCGCGTGATGGGGATTGGGGATGCGGTGACTGATGGCTACCAGTTTGTCGGGAAGGATTGGGGATGGGCAGGCTAGGCAGGGGCAAGAGAGGAGACCACTGGAGCTCGTACCATCATCAAACGGGATTCAGATGCCGCCACCGGCGGTGGTGGTGCGAGTACACGAACGATGGCTGCACACCTGTTGACATCGAGACGAATTCAGAAGTTCTTGAGGGAGGTCAGGCACCTTTCCCATGCCGGAGGCAGCGGAGCTGGCCGGCGGCGGCCCGTTCCCGGTGGTGGAAGAGGCAAACCCTGTCAGGATCCTCATCTACAGCCTCTGGAAAGAGTGATGAAATCTACAGCTGGGATAAGCCCATCCTGTCAGCACTTAAGTGCTGGTTACTGTAATGACGTTAATTAACTCGTGGCTTCAGCGGTCATATAAGCTGGAGAGAGGGAGGTCGGGTGGCACGATAAATAATAACCAAAAATTACTCTACTTGTTCGTTCCTTAGTTCTTGTCCTTCCGCTTTCTTTACCTTGCAATTTACCTTCCTTAGCTATCTTAAATTTTGCAATTCCCCACTCCTTGTCAGTTTTTCCTATCGTTATGGCTCGGACTCAGGTAGGATCCTGACAATTGGTATCTTGAGCCTTGATTCCGCAGCAAAATTCCCCCCCGGGTTACTATATCATGTTGATTCTAGTGTAAAATCGCCGTTGGGCCTTGGATCTGGGTGTTCTTCGTCGACCGTCTCCATCTGTCGGCAGATCTGGTGCCCAAGCCAGCGGTGGAAGCGATGTGTCCTGTTTGTACCCGATCCCAGGAAGCGCTGGACCAGACAGCAGAAGAAGCTGCGACCTTGGCAGCGGCACAAGAACAAGCTCGTCGGGAGGAAGAAATTGCAGCAAGATTACCCCGTGAGGTCCTCAACATCAACCGTCGTCTGGAGCGGCAGCAACAATCGGTCGATGAATTGCAAGGTAATATTGCCAACTTGACAGATATGGTAGCCAAATTAGGGTTTGCACTGCAAGGAAATCAAAGTTCCCCGCACAACCAAGCTCAACAGAGTACGGGATTGACCCGCCTCCTCTCCCAACACAGTTGACTACCCCGCCTCCTCTCCCAATGCATTTGAGCCCGATTTTTGAAGGAGGAACACCACACTCATCTAGCACTTCCCAGCACAGAAATTCCCAACCTCCATGCCACAAAACATCATCCAACCCCACCCCAGCCAAGTCCCCCAGCCCCAATTCATCACTAGCCCACACAATAACCACTTCCAGAACCATTCTCCCACCACAACCTACCAAAATTTGCAGCCTTTGGCTCCTTCATATGGAACAAGCTCATCATCTTCACATATACACTCGAATACAAACCCTTCCACATACCCACAGTTTTATAACCAAACTGGTCAATATACCCTTCCCCAACAACAAGCACACATACCTCCTTACCCATACCCATACCCACCCAGTTCACAACCTTACCCTTACCAAATGCAACAATACCAACCCCATGTAATTCCACTTCCCCAATATACTTATTCCCAACCCCAACCTACTATCTTCCCACCCCAAGCTGGGCACCCTAATGTGGTTAACTCATATGAGCCGAGAGCAAGGGAAAACAATCATCTTTAGCAACCCACATATGTCAATCAGGAACACAGAAATGGACAGGCTCAGGCGCAACACCAATTCCTGGAACCACACATTCGAACTCCTAGTGTAGAACTGCCCTTGTTTACTGGAGAGAATGCTAGCAGTTGGATACTGGAGTGTGAAAGCATATTTGAACTGGCTGGAATTGGCAATGAATACAAGGTCAGATGGGCTAATGCACACATCAGAGGTAAGGCCAAGACCTGGATTAACAACTGTGGGTATGATCTGCAGTTAATGAACTGGACTCAGTTCTGCCAATTATTGTGTGAAAGATTTCCTAGCCGTACTGCTGATGAATCAATGGAGCAATGCCAACAACTCCAACAGACCAGCTCAGTAGATCAGTATATTGATCAGTTTGAAGATTGGATGACTCTAATGAAAAGATACCATAGTTACTTACCAGAGAGTTTCTTCCTGCTGAGATTTCTGAGTGGCCTCAAGGAGAGCATTAAACATGACACTAAATGTCATAAGCCAGCCACTTTAACATCTGCCTACTGGTTTGCTCGATTACAGGAAAAATATTACCTTTCCAATGCTAAGAAATCCATAGCAGCTCCTACTTCTAGAGGTGTGGTGAATATCCAGAACAACAAACCTCCCCTGGCCATAGAATTCAGAGCTAGAAATGTCCCTGACAGACCTAAGGAAAAAGGAAAATGTTGGTACTGTCCTGAGAATTGGACTTTTGGCCACAAATGCAATGGAGTTAAAAAACTAGTACATGCAATTGAATTACAAGGCCATTCTGATGATGAGGACAGAGAACCAGAAAAGGAAGAGGTTGAACCACAACTCCAAAATAGGGAGCACATTATGTCCATTTCTTCTTGTGCTGCCCTAGGCAAATCGGGTAATGAGACAATATCATTGTCTGTTATTATTGGGGGTATTCAGGCCATAGCATTAGTGGATTCTGGTAGCTCTAACACATTTTTGGACACAGAATTTGTCCTAAAACACAACCTAGCTACTAAAGCTACTACAGCTAGAACTATCACAGTAGCTGGAGGTGGCACACTGGTATCTGACTCTGTGGTTCCTTGCTGCAATTATACAATACAGAGGACCAAATTCACCAGTGAGTTCAAGGTGCTACCACTGAAAGGATATGACATGGTCCTAGGGGTCAGCCAGCTAAATATCTTTAATTCCACAACATTTGATTGGAATAATAGATCTCTGACCATCACCAAAGATAGCAGACAAATCACCTTCTATGATCACTTACTCTTGAAATAGTCCAACATTATATCAGCAAATAAATGCAATGAAATAATCAGAAAGGGCACTTCTGGGTACTTGATTCAACTCTTTTTGATACAGCCTGACAACATGGTGAAATCACAGCACAAACTTCTGATTCCTGCCGTTGCTCAACAATAGTTAAATTCCTTTGCTGACATTTTTGAACCACCATCTGGCCTACCCCCTATCAGGAGCTGAGATCACCAAATTCCACTCAAGGAAGGATCTTTCCCACCAAACATTCGACCTTACAGAATGCCACATAAACAGAAAGACATTGTGGAAGGTCTCATACAGGAAATGCTCAAAAACAAAGAGATCAGGGAAAGTAATAGTCCCTTCTCTTCTCCTGCCTTGGTGGTTACTAAGAAGGATAAGTCTTGGAGATTATGTAGTGACTTCAGACAGTTGAATGCCATCACTATAAAGAACAAGTACCCTATTCCAGTCATGGAGGACTTATTAGATGAACTAAATGGAGCTCAATTTTTCTCTAAACTGGATTTAAGATCTGGTTATCACCAAATCAGAATGAATGAGAAGGACATTAGTAAGACTGCATTCAGAACTCACACTGGTCATTATGAGTACTTGGTGATGCCCTTTGGACTCACCAATGCCCCTGCTACCTTTCAACAACTAATGAATTCAATCTTTGCTAAATATCTCAGAAAGTTTGTTTTAGTCTTCTTTGATGATATCCTTGTATACAGCAAATCTGAAGAGGAACATAGCAGACACCTAAGATTGGTGCTACAATTGTTAATGGCTCATCAGTTAAAGGCTAAACAGTCCAAGTGCATCTTCTTCACCCCTTCTGTGGAATACTTGGGTCACACAATCTCAGCTAATGGTGTAGCTACTGACCCAAGTAAAATACAAGATATCATTGCTTGGAAAACTCCTACAACAGTCACCCAACTCAGAGGTTTACTGGGTCTAACTGGGTACTACAGACGATTCATTCAGGGATATGCTGTCATTTGCAAACCTTTGCATGAAGCTTTGAAGAAAAACTCTTTTGGTTGGAATGAAGCCCAGGAAACAGCATTCAATGCACTCAAGAAAATCATGACTTCACCTCCAGTACTTGCTCTCCATAATTTCAATATTCCGTTTATCCTGGAAACTGATGCTTCTGGAATGGGGTTAGGGGCAGTACTTATGCAAGAAGGCAAACCCATGGCCATCTCTCAGTAAAAGTTTGGGCATTAAGGCAATCTCTCAGTCAATATATGAAAAAGAAGCCATGGCCATCCTAGAAGCCTTGAGAAAATGGAGACATTACCTTCTAGGTAACAAGTTGATTATTAAGACTGATCAAAAAAGTTTAAAGTATCTATCTAGTCAGAGGTTGTTAGAAGGAATCCAACACAACCTGATGCTAAAATTATTAGAGTTTGACTTCTCCATTGAATACAAAAAGGGGTCGGACAATGTGGTGGCTGATGCCTTATCAAGAAAAATGGAGCATTATACTGATAACAAGTGTATGGCTATCTCAGCTGTTGTTCCTAAGTGGATTGAGGATGTTGCTCTAACTTATGAGAATGACCCAAAGTGCATAGCCCTGCTGCAAGAATTGGCCATGAATGCCACAAGTCACCCAAATTTCACCCTGACTTCTGGCATTTTGAGATACAAAAACAGAATTGTGATTGGACAAAACACTAACCTGAAATCTGTGTTGTTTGATGCCTTTCACTCCTCTATATTTGGAGGGCATTCTGGCCAAAGAGTGACACTGCATAGACTTTAGCAACTGTTCTATTGGCCTAATATGAAACAATTCATCAACCAAAAGGTATTAGAATGCCCTGTTTGTCAAATCTCCAAGACTGAGCATGTCCACTACCCTGGGTTATTGGAGCCTTTAAAAATCCCAAAAATGAAATGGGTTGAAATCAGTATGGACTTCATTGAAGGCCTTCCTAAATCCAGAGGAAAGGATGTTATCTTGGTGGTGGTGGATAGATTGACAAAGTATGCTCATTTCCTTACCTTGTCACATCCATTTACAGTTCACCAGGTGAAGAATCTATTCATGGACACCATTCATAAATTGCATGGATTCCCCAAGGTGACAGTGACTGATAGGGATAGAATCTTTACCAGCAAGTTGTGGCAGGAAGTGTTCCAAGCTCTACAAGTAAAACTCAGTTTCAGTTCTGCTTACCACCCTGAATCTGATGGACGAACCGAAAGGGTTAACCAATGCTTAGAGCAGTACCTCAGGAGCATGGCCTTTAAGGAACCAAAAAAATGGGCAGACTGGATTCCAGCAGCTGAGTGGTGGTATAACTGTTCTTATCATACTGCTATCAAAACCACTCCCTTTGAGGCTCTGTATGGGTATCACCCACCTCAGATTGCTGAAATATCCATCCCTTGCAATATTTTAGAAGAAGCACAAGTAACATTAAAGGATCAAGAAGACATCATGAAGACTCTACAGTACAACTTGCTCCATGCACAAAACAAAATAAAAAATTTTGCTGATCTCAACAGAAATGAGAGAAGTTTTGACACAGGAGAAATGGTTTACCTCAAAATGCAGCCGTATCGAGAGACTGCTTTGGGCCTGAGAAATGCTCTAAAGCTGACATCAAAATACTATGGACCTTTTAAAGTTCTGGCTAAAGTGGGAAGAGTAGCTTATAAACTCCAGCTTCCAGAAGGAACTAAGCTCCATGATGTGTTCCATGTAAATCATCTTAAAAAGCACCTGGGCCCTGCGGCAGTTCCCAACCCAAACTTGCCCTTGCTCACTCCTGATGGTAAGATAAAAACTTACCCATTTTCTGTTCTTGAGCGCAGGTCGTTCAGCGGGCGCTTATGATGTCGCTGTAGTGCAATGGCTAGTGCACTGGGAAAATCTGTCCAAAGATGAAGCCACATGGGAAGATGCAAAAGTTTATTCAGGCAAGGTTTCCAAATTTCAAGCCTTGAAGTCTTGTCTCCAGCGGCCGGTAATGTCAGGATCCTCATCTACAGCCTCTG
Organism: Avena longiglumis; assembly: GCA_030063025.1. Taxonomy (NCBI): domain Eukaryota; kingdom Viridiplantae; phylum Streptophyta; class Magnoliopsida; order Poales; family Poaceae; genus Avena; species Avena longiglumis. The sequence goes on from CP125977.1 coordinate 483,479,562, forward strand.
GGAAGAGTGATGAAATCTACAGCTAGGATAAGCCTAGCCTGTCTGAGCGATTAGCTCCTCAATTAATTATTGTAATAAAGTACCATTAGCACTTAAGTGCTGGTTAATGTAATGACGTTAATTAACTTGTGGCTTCAGCGGTCATATAAGCTGGAGAGAGGGAGGTCGGGTGGCACGAGAAATAACAACCAAAAATTACTCTACTTGTTCGTTCCTTAGTTCTTGTCCTTCCGCTTCCTTTACCTTGCAATTTACCTTTCCTTAGCTACCTTAAATTTTGCAATTCCCTACTCCTTGTCAGTTTTTCCTATCGTTGTAGCTCGGACTCAGGTAGGATCCTGACAAACCCTAGCCGCCTCTTTTTTTCTAGCGTGACGGCCCGTCCCCAGCGTCAGAAAGGAGAGAGAAGTTGCGGAGAAACGAGCGAGGAAGCAGCGGTGAGAACCCGTGGGCCGATGTAGTGATGTACCCGGTTCGATGGTTTTTTGACTATATTTACTGTAGCTGAGCGTCTGAGCCGGTGCTCAACGCACAGATCTTCTCTGACACGTAAACTATAGAGTAATATCCTTATGTCAATGCTATATATTCTAAAGTTTTAAGGGTTAAACAACAAACCCAAGTGCTAAAAAGTGCTTGGAGGCTGGTTAACATGTCTGAGCCCTCGATTCTGGGCCGTGAGATCCGCACGATCAAACTTTGCGTTGCGTGTATGTTTCGACAGATTCTCATATGGGATCCATCTGGCACATGGCGACAAATCCCATCTCATAAAACAACCTCTCGCCCGACCCTACCTACACCGAATGGCCTGCGTCGCCCGCAACCGGCCTGGTCGCCGGCACGCCGCCTGTCGTGGCCCGGCCTCCCGTGCATCGCCGGAACGATCCCCCGCGCACCTCTCGCCACCGACTGGTTCGCCCATGCCCCACCCGATAACAGCTCGGTCTCCCACACGCCACCGGACAGGGTCCCGAGTGCGGGGCCGCTCCATGCCTCATGGTCGCTAGTTCAAAGCCCATCGCCGCTGCTAGGGACCGGCCACCGCTCGGCGAGATCCTGCGCTTCCCCGTCATCCCGTCCCATGGCAAATCCCCCTGACACGGAGAGCCCGGATGGTGCAGCCCCAAAGCGGAGGCTGCCGTCGTTGCTCTTTCAGATGGCTTGTGGTTGACATCGGCGCCATCCCACCCTTCTACCGTGTAAGAGCAACTCCAATAGCTTACCCATATATGGATAAGAGGGGCAATAACTGTTTTTATGGGTAAGATGAGAAAAAAACTAGCTTCAACAGCTTACCCATAAGTGGTCCCCTACTATTTGTTTTGGGTGAGTACCCATATTTTGCCACCTCCTACCCATATATGGGTAGATGGACACAAATTTTGGGTAAGATATACCTTCTACTTATATGTTGCCACATCAGCAAAAAGAGAGGCGGGAGGGCATCAACCGCTCACTGGGAAAATCACCCTCACACGCCCGACGAAGCCGCTGCCTCTCCGGTCGCCGACGACCGCCACGTGCGCCCCAACTCCGCACCCTCCTTCTCTTGCCACCCGCCGGCCTTCTCCTGCGCCTGCGCAGGCCTCAATTTGGCCGGGAGCAAGCTGCAGAGGACGCCCCTTCCGACTCACCGCCGGCGCCGATTCACCGTGGTGGGGCCCTATCAGGCCACGCGCAGCTTTGCCGCCACCCACCTCCTGCGAGCTTCGCCCCTTCCATCTCCTACGAGCAACGCGCGGCTCCGTCACCTCCGGACAACCGCCGGCTCCCGTCGACCGCCACGCGCCGCTCTGCCACCTCCCGACAACCGCCGGCCTCAATTCTGGCCAGCGTTCCCCGACGGTGATGCGGGCGAGGCATAGGCATGCGGCGACACAGGCAATGCTTCGGCAAGTAGTGGATCCAGCGAGGCCATGGTGTGGCGTGCGTGCAGTGCTCACCGACGGGGATGTACTTGATTGCTTTCTTATTGTACATGTAGGGTCCTTGGTGTAAAAAATATGGACCTAAGTGTAGTTTGTGAGTTTCTGAGTACCCAACTGTCTTTTTGGTAGTTAGAAAATGGGTAAGCTGTTGGAGTAAAAGAAAATTTAGGTAAGAAGGACCTTCTCTCTCCCTTACCTATATCACTTTGTTTACCCAAAATACGGGTAAGCTGTTGGAGTTGCTCTAAGATGGCTTCGGCACACGGCCAGTGCTAGGTGCAGCGAAGCTCTCGCGAAGGATGCACTCATCCAAGACAGACTCGATATGGAAACCATTTCGGGAGAGAAGAGACCTTATCTCTTCGCCCTTTTTTCAATTTAATCATCAAACTTTACTGATTCTACACATAAGTACATATGCTTAGTTAATGTTGTATTTTTCCCCTTCAGCCAACCACCCATTGCAGTTGGATTGTTACACTTAACATGTACACCCAAGGCCAAAGATCGACCACCATGCGAGCATGATGTCTCGCGCCCCTCTTCATATCGCCTAATCGCTATGTACCAGCTCTCACCCAAGCCTCTCGTGTTGCACATTGTGTCGAGGCACCGGGAGCATCCACATTGATCGAGGAGCTGTAGTTGTACCTCGCGACAGAGGATTGCGGAAAATTGTTTTTTCACGCAGGTGCTAGTTGTATTTTGTCAGTGGTATTGTTAGTTTTATGGATGAACTAAGTTGTATTTTGCACCCATTTGCTGCTGTTCCATGGCTTCGTTGATGGCGCCCAGCTTCTGGAACTCCACCACGAGGCAACAAGCACACACCCGATAGCCTCCAAGGACTCGGTGTAGCAGCTGCCGGAGCAGCTGTTTCTTGCTGTCATTCATTGATTTATTTTCAGTGTCTGTAACTTTGTTGCAAGCTTTTCGCTGTTGAGATTCTGCCTCAATTCAGTTGTGCACGCAGCAGTACAGCCAGTATCAGTTTTTCAGTGAGATGCAAAGTTAGTTTTTCCTTTATACAATATAAAACTAGATAATTTTTGCCACGAGGACAAATAATTGTTTTTCATACACGTGTTAAGTTGTTTTTTTCCATAGGTATTATTGGTTCTACAGATGAGCAAAATTGTATTTTGCACACAATAAATTATTTACCCACACATTTGCTAAATCGTATTTGTAGACAGATTTTTTTGCCCTACACATATGCTAAGTTGCATATCCACTATTGCTAAGTCGAGGTGGATTTGTGCCTCACGGAGGCGGCAACAGCTGCCACGAAGACAAAAAATTGTTTATTCACACGTGTTAAGTTGTATTTTTGCCAATAGTATTATTGGTACCACATATGAGCTAAGTTGTATTTTGCATGGTTTTCTTACACATTTGGTAAGTAGTGTTTGTAGACCGCAAATTGTTGTTTCACGCATGTGCCAAGTTGCATATTAATTGTTGTTAAGTGGAATACCCCTAGTACTAAGTTGTATACCCCATCTTGAAGTTGCTTATCTCTATACCAGAGTGACGAAAACTTATTTCAAGAAGTGACAACAACTATAGATGGATGAAATGCAACTCAGCGGGGGTTATGAATGAAACTGAAATAATACTAGCAATAAGCTGATTTTTTATTCCAAGTTGCATCTTTTTTCCAACTATGTTCTAGGTGGAACAAGAAAAGTTGTCTTATGGCGATGATAAGTTGCTTTTTTATTCCATGTAACTTATCATTTTAGACACTCTAGTTTAGTTGCACAAACAACTGATTTCAAGTTGCATCTATTTCCTGAATGAGTTGTAGCTGGAACAAACAAAGTTGAATGATGAAGATGACAAGTTGCATTTTATCCTATGTACCAAGTTGATGTTTTAGGCACACCCTACCCTAGTTGCACCAACTAATACTCTCTAGTTGCATCCATTTCCCAACTTAATTGTATAATTGTGTCATAAAAACTTAGTTGTAGTGGGAATAAGTAAAATTACATCATGAAGATGTTAAGTTGTTTTTTATGCCCTTAACATGAACACAAAGATGTTTCGGCTACAGCCCAATGGATGGTTGCAGCTGAAACACAACCAAGAAAAGTTCATATCATCACACACCATCATCGTGAACTGTCCTATTACCATGCCTAAGTTGCATATCACTAGTACTAAGTCAACTAGTATCAACGTGTGTGAAGTTGTGTTTTATTTTTGTATAGTTATACATCGTTATAGCTAAATTGTCCAATGTTTATTATGAAGTTGTAGTTTTATTGCTACTAAGTTGTCTATCTCAGAAACCAAGTTACCAACGATACGAAATAGTGAAAAGTTGTGTGTCTTATTTCTATGAAGTTGATGGTTGTTATTGTTAAGTGAGTATCTCAGAAACTAAGTTGGATACAAAATAAATGAAAATATAGTGTACAACTATTTATACAAAATCGCGTCGCCACAACACTATGTTGATTTACCAAAAAGGTTGTGCCTCGTGTCGGATCGGTGCATTGGCCACATCCACGTTGATCGAGGTGGAATTGTACCTTGCGATGGCGGCTGCCACAAAGACGACGAATTGTTTTCTCATGTGCTTAGTTGTATTTTTGTCAACGGTATAATTGGTTCCATATGAGCTAAGTTGTTTCTTGCACAATAAATTGCTTTTTCACACATTTCTAAGTCATGAGTACGTGCTAATTTCCATACCCATCATTGCTAAGTTTTATACCCCTAGTGCTAAGTTGCATATCCCATCTGTAAAGTTGGCTACCTCTACATCAGAGTGCAAGTTGTATATCTACGGTGCTAAGTTATATAGCCACCAATGCTAAGTTATATACATACCGCGCTAAGTTGCACACACATCATCGTTAATGTGTATACCCACTAGTGCTAAGTTGCATATCCACTATTTTTTCTAAGTTGTATATGAAACAGATAGAGTTGCTTATCGACTAGGCTTAAGTAAATTGTTTGCTTGGCCACCCCTCCATCTGAGCATTGCCGGTCTCAAAGTGACAACCTCTTAGGTTTGTTGCATCAAGCGTTGCACCTCATGTCATGCTCGCGGCATCAGCCACATCCACATTGATTGCGGTGGAGTTGTACCTTGTGGCGGGGCTGCCAAGAAGATAACAAGTTGTTTCTTCATAGATGTGTAAGTTGTATTTTGCTAGCGGTATTATTGGTTCCACATATGAGCTAAGTTGTATTTTAAATAAATTCTTCATAGAACCAAAATTACCTCGTTGGACACCGAAGTTGTCTCGTTGGGCACCGAAGTTTCCCCACGGGCACCAAATTTGGTTTGTTGGGTGACGAAGTTGCCTTGTCGGGTATCGGAGTTATCTCATCATAAATGAACTTGCCTCGTCAAAAATAAAGTTGCTCTGTCGGGCACCAAAGTTTCCTCGTCGGGTATAGAAGTTGTCTTGTTGGGCATAAAATTTGCTTCATCAGGCATCAAAGTTGTCTTGTCGAGTATCCATTGCTCTCAGTCGGGCACTAGTTGCATCGTCGGGCACCTAAGTTGGCTCGTCAGGAACCTAAGTTGCTCCGTCGGGCCTCAAAGATGTCTCGTCGAGCACCAAAGTTGCCTCGTCGGGCACCTAACTTGGTTTGTTGGGCACCAAAGTTTTTTCGTTGGGCATAAAAGTTGCCTCGCTAGGCATCAAAGTTGTCTTATCGAGCATCAACATTGCTATTGGTTGGGCACTAATTGCACCGTCGGGCACCTAAGTTGGCTCGTTGGGACCTAAGTTGCTCTGTCGGACACTAAAGTTGCCTTGTCGAGTATCAAAGTTGTCTCATCGAACACCAAATTTGGTTTGTTGGGCACCAAAATTTCCTCGTAGAACCGAAATTGTCTCGTGGAGCACCGAAGTTGGTTCGTCGGGCACCAAAGTTATCTTGCCACGCACCAAAGTTGGTTTTTAGGGCACCAAAATTGGTTTGCCCGGTACCAAAGTTACCTTGTCCGGTACCAAGTTGTCTCGTCGGAACCGAAGTTGCCTCAGCGGGCGTCAAAGTTATTTCGAAGGGCACCAAAGTTGCATCGTCTCACGTGTAAATTACTTCATTGAGCACCAAATTTAGTTTATGGGAAACAAAAGTTGGCCCGTCAGTCACAAAAAGTTTCTCGCATTGAAGTTGTCTCGTCGAACACCGAAATGAGCTCGGCGAGCACCAACATTGCTCAATCGGACATAAGTAGCTCGTCGGACACCAAAGTAAAGTTACTTTGTCGAGGATCGAAGTTTCTCTATCACGACAACAATATATAAATTAGCAACAACTAAAATCAACCTAGCAATTTTTTAGACAACTTTTAGACCTACCCGACACAACGTCAGACCTGCTGTAGACAACTGCCGCTAATATAAGGAAATAGTGGATGTTTCATTCTCCTATTCTTCACATCTACACAAACGGAGACAAACAAATCAATTAAAGTACATTCAGTATGTAGTAGTCCAATTGTACAAGAGATTCACACACACTCCAAACGTTGATCAGTCTACACGCATGACAATTTCAAACGTCCAATCCACACGAGCAAGAGTAGGCATCTAGGAGAACCTGCAGGCGCTGCAGCACACACACGCAGGTCACGACCGTCAGCAATGCACGACATAGCCTGCAGCCTAGGAGCAAGTCGGAGAAGAAGCTATAGATGAGTTGCAGGCTGAGGGACGTCGCGGACTTTGCACAGTGAAATATGGAGACCATCGGCGGCCCGCACCCGAGGTGGTGTCGGCGAAATCAACGGCAGTCGTGCCCGTGCCTGACAGGACCAGGGGAGGCCGGCGGTGCCCGTGCAGGAGGTGGTGCAGGGAAATGGTGCTGGCACGTCCTGCCCACCGGCAGCGCGCGGAACGACCGGGACAGAGACGACTGGTAGAGGCCATCCGCGGCGGTGCTTGGGTGGCGTGCAGAGGTAGGTGGAGGGTGTGCTCGTTGCATCGGGTTTTTTTTTTCGTGTGAGACAAGGATTAGTGCGCTGGGATTAAGAACGAGCGCCTGCGCTTGACATGTCCTTCTATTTTTAGGTGAGGGATTTCTTGGACTAACCAGCCCTCAAAGGCTGTCTAGCCGTGTCCAACAACAAAACAAAAGGCTAAGAATTTAGAGTTGTGCTACATAGTGGCGCCACATCTAGGTCTTATAGTGTGGTGCTATCAGACCTTCCTCAAGAAGTGGCTAAGGACGGAAAAAGTTTGAGGTCGAGCAAACTCTAAGGTGTTAAAAGAATTAATTCAAAATGTTATAATTTTCTGGATATATTAACTCTTTATGTGATCTTAAGAATAACCACTTAGAAGTATAATGTTTTTTTAAAAGGAACATATATTAATATCAAAGGATACCAATTACATTCAGCCTCTGCAACAACGCATTGTCCTAGCGGCCGTACAGATGCACACAACCAAACAAAGAAAAAAAAGAGTTACAAAAAAGAAAAGTCCCGCGACAGTTCCTCATTTATTGAAACAACAGTACTACCGCCGCCAAGACAGCATCAGAAGTCTATCTTCTCCAAAAATGACGTCTCCAAAAAGGGACCAGTACACAAACACCGTCATCGCTCTATCAAAGATCTAGGTTTTCACCCTGAAAAAAATCCACGCTCTCAAAACAATAATTTCAATAAAGTCATTGCCAGACACAACCAATTAAGGCCAGACCCTAGGTTTTCACCCTAAAAGATAGGACCATGAGCTTCTCCTGTACTGTCGCCCCCGCTTGCATACCACTGCTACAAGTCATGAGTCATCAAGCCAATTCTTCATCACCCACTACAAGAAATGTGTCGGCCTATGACCTTTTGGTAGTGACCGTGGACAAAATCGTCATAAATTTATGACGATTATGCATCACATGGTCATGGACTATTTGGGAGGGTTCAAGCCTAGAAAACTTATGACGATTTTGTAAAAAAAACGTCGTAATTTTATAAGGCAAAATCGTCATAGTGCTAGGCAGAACAAGATACAAGAGGAGGGCAATACCATCCATTGGATGTAAACAGGATGGACAACTGAGATGGTGTTCGGTGGGAACTTGCCGTGGATCGATGACCTGGCACACCATACGCGCGCAGACCCAGCGAAAGTTGGGCCCAACAGGCGTGATACAAACCCAAAACCACCAACCCCACCACTGTAAAAAAAATACCCACCGTCCTAGCCTCCGAGCACCGAACTCCCTCCTCCATGGTTCCTCTCCCCCCTCTCCGCCGCCGGCCAAGATCCTGGACAGTTTCGGCCACCCCCTGCCTTGGCGACAACATCCCCTGAATCCCCTCCTCCTTGCCTCTATTTTCCACCGCATGGAACCACCACACATTGCGTCCAAACGAAACCCTAGACCAAGCCTAGAGAGGAGTAGGAGGTTGGGATTCGACCTTTCCGTCCATGGCGGCGGCTCCATGCCGTCGGGTGGTGGTGGATTGTCATGATGACCGGCTGGCCCATCTCCGCCATCTAGGACGCTAGCCGTACCAGTGACTTCGAGGATGCGGATATCCTACCTGTGGACGCCAAGGCCGAGCCCGTCTACCCCAGATCCACGGCCCATGGTCACTCCCGCTTACTCCGCGAGAAAAGCACCACCTCCATCAGAAAAGCACGGCGACGAATGTATCTTGGACACAGGTGGTCGTCCGGGTCGGTTCTTCTTCAGCGTTGTCGTCGCCTTGTTTTCCTAGCAGATATGAATCACTCAGTATTTCTTTCTTGTTGAGTATAGTGTGCTGATGCTTAATTTCGTGTTCTCCTTAGGATAATCTTCACTGGCCACCAGTAGGGGCAGCAGATCAGGCGCACCCATGGCATGGCACTCGACATCGACCAGGATCTATCCAGGGTACAGGATCTTGTTGTCTTCCTTTCTAGAGCTACCAAGTTATATATCGTTACTGATTAGTCCAATCTTGTTTAGAACTTTTTCTTCTGAACTAAGATTAATGTTTGGAAGCTTGGAACTACCAGTTACTCCAAAACTCACAAACTGTTTACTTGGGATAATTTATGTTGCATCATAAGTCCAACTTTTATCTTGGCCATGCTCATTGCTTAGATGAATAAGTTTGTGATGGTGCATTTTTTTTAGGGGAGAAGCTACTAGGGGATCTTGGGGGTTTGTTTTCCAAGAAGTGGAAGCTGAAGAAGAATGGCAATATTAAGGGTCCTATGCTTACCAGAGGTAATTTCCAGTGTAATCTTAAACAAGACAGCAAGAACCATTATTTCTGACATGTGCAAATTGTAATCTTGTATCACCATTTCATGCTACTTGTAACTGAACGGGTGGAATGGTATGGATGCAGACGATTCCTTCATACCCATGGGAAACCATCTAGAGCAAAGTCAGGAATTGGGGCTGACAGACTGTCCATGTCGATCCAAATCACAGGAACTCCTATCTAAACCTACCTCAGGGCTCGAGAGAGTTGAGGTACATAGAATTGTCATGAACACCTGAAATTTCCTGTTCTACATTCATGTCTGGGAGTGATGTTATGTCAGCACTGTGTATTTTCTGATGATGGTCTAGTTCATCTTGTCAGGTGGAGAAGGCAAATCAGGACGACGCCCTATCTGATCTCAGCGACATACTGACGGAGCTGAAAGGCATTGCAATTGACATGGGATCTGAGATTGGCAGGTAAATGCTACACACTTCACTATTCTTTCTTACATATCACAACCTAATAGGCATTTTTACTAGCTTGCTAAGGTTATAAAAAGACATGTTAGTCTATAATCCATAACACTTTATACTAATAGTAACAAGTATATATTTTCACCCATTCTTTTTCACCAGTCGTCCTTCGAAATACTGTAACATCCAACAAAGCATCTCCAGATTCTAAAAATGGTCTACCATCTAACATTGTTGATGTTGTTGTCGATATATATATATGATGGAACATTTCTTTAGTCATAGTTTAGAAATTATTGTGTCGTGCTTCAAGTACTATTCTCATTAATATTCTTTATTATACTTCAACGTGATGCCTTCTTCTTAGGATCCCCTGCCTGCTTGATATTAAGAAATGATGGTATGCTTAATTTATAGTATACTGAAAGTAAATTTCGCGAGTACAATTGTGTTAACTCTGTGCTGTTTAAACTTCCAAGTTTTCTATTTTTGAATCGGGAGAGTACACTATACTCTCAATTTCCAGAATTTCTATTTACATGCCACATAGTTAGGGCTCTTTCATTCCTATTGTCACATGGTTTCCTATTGCAAAATATGGTCTGTGGTTCTAGATGCAGATTGTTTTGTTGCGGTGATAATCATATGCTTTTTAAAGACTTTATCTATGTTAATAATGATTTATTCCACATCTATGGCTACGCCCTGTTAACTTGAAACTGTTATGAATCTTGATTAATTTATTTAGGATTTTTAAAGTGAAGATTCCACTCATACTATAGATACATGATACTGTAGATACAGACATACTGCCAGACTGCCATGATGTACGAAGGAAGCTCGTGGATTACGAAACATGTGACAGAACTTGAAGTTCAGTTTTTTTAGTAGTATAAAAATTTATGCATGTACAATTTTGTTTTAGCTGGTCTATGTAATATTAGAAGATACTGCTTTCTTTGTAACTAACATCCGTAACCATTATTTTCTCTCTTTTACAACCTGATGATACACGGCGGAAGCTGAACAAGGGAGGTTGGAGGAGGATGTGGCTGACGACTTCTACTTTGTTCTTGGTGTCGTAAGTTTCTTGAACAGTTCTTTCTAACTTTTCAACTATGTTTTTGTGTATTTACAATGGAACACCGAGTGTGATATAAGAGAAAATAAACATCTCTTGCAACTAGATAACTTGGAAATCACTAGTTTAACATACGTCATAGACTCATGGTAGCAAGCTCAAAGTTCTTATATTCTTGTATTGTGACATGCTTGAGATTAGGGGGAAATGTTGTTCTTTTTGCTTTGAAGTCTAAGTTCAGAACTTCAGATAGCAGTTCTCATACATGTTGCCGTTGCGATAATGGGTTTGTTGCTGATGTGTAACACAATAACTTCTGATTCTTGCACCACCAGATGCCTGATGCAACCACGGAGGAAATCAAGAAAGCGTACTACGGTTGCATGAAAACGTGCCACCCTGACCTCAGTGGAGACGACCCTGATGTGACAAATTTCTGCATGTTCGTCAATGAGGTTTACACGGTAGGAGCCTTTAGTAAACTTTTGGACCAATTATAGATGCAAATATGCAATATTGTTCTGGAAGATTGGTAAACCAGTTTCAGTTCTGAATGTACTAGGATGTTTGCATGAATATTTTTTCCAGTGGAGTAGGAACATACAACTACTTGCATTGATATATTTATTGCTTCATTTACTTTGATTTTACAGATTATTTGACATTAGTATATACATATTATGCTGTATCCTGTAGAAATAAACAAGCTCCCTATTTGTAGCATGGACTGTATACCTTTATGGTTTGAAATTGATTTCATTCTTTGATGGAAAGGAAGATCACATGCTTTTTCCTAGGTTGTTAATTCATCTGGACATTAGCTCTTGCTTGTATGCCTGATACAAGCTTGAAAGTCTAATCAGTTTTAGATGTAGTTTGTTTGTCCTAGTATAGTTTCATCTACAAGAACTTGTTTCAGGCGTGCTATTTCTTTAATAAAGGCTTAACTTATAACCTTTATTTTTTTGGTTTACTAGGAACTGTCATCTTCATTTATCACCATGCGCCTCAGGGGCCTCCTTGACCTGATCCTCTTCGGCTAGATCTTCCTCGACAAGTACATGTAGTAAGATGCATGCACCAGTGGTTCTTAAGGTAATAGGATTGCGATGTTGCTGCTCTATTTTTCTCGTACTCCTTAATTTGTATGTTGATAGCTAGAGAAACTGAAGAAAGGCTAGGAAACAAAACGTTGAGAGTGAGAAAAGCTTATATGGCCCGTCTCCCTGTCCTTAGATTTGTCCCTTTCAAGTCTCATCGACTATATTTCTGGTTAGTTAGAGTAGTTTTGGGCTGTATTGTCAGTTTGTTACAAATTATTCCATCAGGTTTCTAAGGTTGTCTCCTTGCTGAGAAGTAAATACTCACTTTCAAATTCTTCCACACAAATCATGTCCTTTTTGGTTTTCTTCTTTATAGTGTTGTCAAATGAAGAGAGACCAGGAAACTGTATCTTTGTAGTGTTGTTAAATGACTTGACTGAAACTACTTATCATTTGTGTGAAACTACTTGATTGAAATTTTGGGTGATAGGGAGATTACTTCGTACACTAATGAGATGTAGGCATACTGTGTAGAGAACATATGTTCTTCCCGTGTCCTTATTTTTTCCTCGGTAAAAATAGTAGTTCCGAACAAGTGGGATTTCAGAATGTTTTTATCTAAAAAATAGTGGACCTTATTATTTCTCCTGTTAATCAAATTATTTGTTTTCTTTGAATGTGCAGATGTTTTTTATCATCCTGTCATTGCCAAGGAAGACCACACTGGAGGAACAAACCTTTGGTTAAGCATATTATATGTCCTGCCAAAACTGTTAGGCTAGTTCATATTTACTGCCGTGTGTGTGACATATATATGGTTGTGACTTGTATATCGCTGTGACATGTATATGGGTGTGATGTATATATGGCTATGATATATTTGATCTCATATTTACTGTCATCTTGAATGTTACATGTTATACAATTGGTTGTTTGTGAATCTTCTTTTTGTAATTTTTGGATCGAAATTTAGTGGGCATGCCATAGAAAGGCCATATGCCCAAAGAATAAGGAGCATAGGACAAAAAAGGAGATGAACTGGTATTGGGCTTTGCCCTTTTAGATGAAAGAACTGATCTGAAAATAATAAATGGGCTGAATATGACATATCAGAAAAGGACGAATGTTGAAAAATGAATGAATCTAAAAAGGCTAAAGCCCAAAAAATGGAACCTAAAAGGCTACGATGCACAAAATAAAAAGGCCTAATTAATGGGTTCGGCCCATATAAGCGACCATATTGGACCGGGCTGAATTTGCAATACAACGATATCATTTCGTCACAATTTTGCCACGTAGGATCGGCCACGTAGGATCTGACTTGGCGTGGCTAGATGGCCCGTGACGATATTAGATCGTCATAGAGGTTATGACGATTCAATATCGTCATAGACGCTTATGACGATTTTATCAAAATCGTCGTTATAGTTCATTTGCGAGCTCAGCTTTCGACGATCTTAAAATCGTCATAGAATCGTCATAAACGGACTACTATGACGATTCTGTGACGAAAACGGAGGGTCATATATAGCCAGATTTCTTGTAGTGACCATCCGGACTCGAACCACCATTGTCAGTCCTTAGATCTCAGCCTTCATGACATTCTCCGTCGGCACCATTGGACGAGAACATGCCCAATAATATTAACAACCAAAAGAGCTTTGAAGAGCTCCCTCTGAACCCAAACGGTCAGATTAAAAACATGGGTGCGCGTGACCAAATTCCACCCAATCCAGCAATCTCTCTGCATATGCGCACTGTGGAGTTCGCCGGTGGAGCCTTCCGGAATACGACGCTTCAACCAGATCGATGATGACATGCAACTGGCAGATCTTCACCTTGGCGACGAGTAGGAACCCTAGGACCACCACCATTTATTCATGCCGAGCATGTGGAGAAGACGATTGACCAGAAAGCCGTCACAGAACGTCACCGGCGTGCTCATATGCAACAAAAGCCTGGCCCAGATCTGAGGCCGAACTCGTGACCGCATCGGCGCTTCGTCCCGAGCCCCTCTCCCTCCACTTGATCTCTCAGGGAACCAACTGTCCGGTGATTAGCGCGGCGCCCCGAGTCCCTCCGCCTCGCCACGAGGACGGCGGATCTAGGAGGAACCCTAGACCCACGGCCACAACACTAACACCCGCAACCGCCGAGGGAGGGGAGTCCGACTGGAGCCGTCTCCTGGCCAAGAAGCGCCGTCCCAACCATCGCTGGGGCCTTCTTGGAAAAGCGCAGCCCCAGCAACCCCATCAAAGAAGACTGCCGCAGCCGCCACCCCTAGCACCTTAGGTACTAGGGGTTGTCGCCACCATGGCCGCCGCCGACGGCAGCGGAGGGAGGCGATCTGGAGGAGAGAGCTCGGCGGCGGCAGAATTTGGGGCCCCTCCGGCGGCACCTGGGGGTCGCCACAGGAGGGGTTACTCATGAGGGGGTTACAAATTATGCCTGGGGGGTTACCAGGGAGGGGTTAAAGGAAGTACAATGATAATAGCAACATATTTGAATAGAAGTATAACCAATGAATGTGCCGATACCAAAGGTTTAATGTCTCCCAGAAGTCTCCCGCAATGGCAAAGTTCTATCTTTTTAAAAATATTTCTTAGTTTCACCAAGATGAATACTTTTGAATATCCCTCACCCGATTTAGCACTCTGATATGCCAGAAATTTACATATGTATTTTGAAGTTTATTATGTTATTATTCATGATATTTTAAAATGTTTACTATATATAATTATTAGAGTGGATATTTTTGTCTACCGAGCATCAGTGCTCCCGCAATTTTAAAAAAATTGAAAATCATATCTATGAGTTTCAGAAAAATTGTAAAAATATCCCCATGTAGCCAATGATTTTTCCAACAAACGTACAAAATTCCAGTTTTAAATACTATGTATTTTGAACTGCACAAAAATAACAAAAGTGCATATTTGGCATGCATTTTTTAAATCCCACAACTTTATTAGGTTTTGTCATTTGTATGTAGCCCACAATACAAAGAATTTCGTGTTGAAATTTTCCGTGCTTGTGGTCTACAACATTGATTATGTATAGATTTTTTTTAGAAATTGTAAATATGATTTTTTTTTAAATGAAGATTGGAGCTCGGGAGCCCAAGACACTTTCCGGAATACTAATAGTTGGAAAAGTGCATATTTCCTTGTTTTACACTTGGTGTGTAATAATTGCATGAATATTTGACGAATCACAAAGCAGCTCCTCATGACACTGAAATTCATAATTTCTCAAAATTTGATGCACTAAGACCAGTTTTTAGAGATTGCCGAAAGTCTTCCAGAAGATGACATCAAATGGGAAAACTCAAAAATGAAAGAAGGGGCATGTTTCATAGCTTTCCTTTGCATATTTAAACGGACAAATTTGAGTTTGTATGTAACTGCAAATACCTTTTTACTAAGAGAGAAAGTAGCACAAAATCTACACATAGAAAAATACCTATATACATGTAGCCGTTTGCCAAAAATAAAGGTAGGGCGGACGTCCTGCCTAGCCCAAAGCCCAAAGAGGATCTCCGCCCCTTTCCCCAAGGTCATTATTCACGATCTTTCACCCTTGATCTCCAGAATAGAAAGTCGCCTTGCCACTATTTCCTCCATCGTCACCTTTGGAGTCGGGACGCATTGACAAAGCTCTAGGACCTGATAGTTTCAATGTTGTTTTCCTAAAAAGTGTCGACATATCTAGAAAATAATTATCGACTAAACTTCTAACTTCCCAGTAATTTAAGAGTAAATATAAATCATGAATCATTTGCAAAAAAATAAATATAAATCATGAATGCACACAATAAGCTACATACAAATAACAGATTCCTAATTCCTAGTCCATATTTGGTAGATCATCAGGACACATATGATAAGACACTATGGTAATGTAACTAATTACTCAGCCAATTCAACTTGCATTAGAAGTGAGTTCGAGAAAAGACGCTCAAAATGCAAACAAACGTACCATATTGTTCTTGAAGACCAAGGTTTGTGTGGAGAATAGTTTGCCTCACCAATCTATGTCCAAGCAACATGTGCACAATGAAAAATGTTACACGTCTTCTTGTCACAAAATTTGGCGGGGCGAAGTTTTTAGAGAAAGAAAAGGAAAATTGGATGATAAATTATAAACCAATTTTTTTTAAATCCTAAATTCTTAGAGAGATTTATTTTACCTTTTGTTTTCAAATTCAAATAAATTGGTCCCTCGTCTAACTTGAAGCAGTTTGACACATGAGGTGGAAACACGATTGAGAAAAATGAAGGGCAATAATTCAACTTGTTTTTTTGTGAAACCATGAAATAGTAAAAATCAGGAGAAGTTGAAAAGAAAATCTAAAAATTTACAAAAAAGTGCTCTGGAAGAACCAAATAAAATAATACTTAAGAATATCCTTGATTTAGTTTAAATATACTTGAAGAATTATAGTATTTATTTTTAGTTCATAAGTTTATGTTTCCTACAACTTTATATCCATTTGCTCAATTTTGTTTCGAGTTTATTATTATTTTGTTGCGAGGTTTACTATGTGTTTTAAACCACTCTCACGTCACCGTCTAACCTCATTGGGTTGGCGACTAACCATATTGACCGCCGAGAGTTAAGTTTGCCATGTTTTAGATTTCAGATATCAAAATTATATTCGACCAATAGTTGAGAGAAATTATTCTTGCATAATTTTTCATGCTTTATATGTAAAATCCACACATCATGAATTACGTGCTAATATGCACATCCTAGTGCATAGTTCAAACCTGTGCTTACACACCATATGATCCACAAAACAAATGTACTTTGACCATCAGGTGAGAAAAGATCCGAGAGGGACGATTTTATATTGTAAACAAATTCTATCCTAAACAGACTTCCACTAACCTGCTCTGCAATGTTGAGATCATAAATGTACAACAATTGTTGTGCCACTGAATGATCTTATCACACCAGGCACACACACAAAATCAGGGGAGGTAGATTAGGGAGCATCCATAGGCATGAAACTAGTGGCTAGTGGTGTCGGTCCACTGACACATATAACACTCAAAATGCTAGAGCAGTACAACACCCGCTCAACGTATGGAAGTGCTACATATGAAACAAGTGGTAGTCGACGTACCAGACTTGAAGACTGCCAATGAAGTGGACCAATTTGTGTTTCCAGCCATATCTCAACCACTACTTTGGGAAATTGACCGGTAACTTAGGACATAGCCACTAATAGATTGTTCTCCGATGCCTTCAATTCCCATGAAAAGGTTTTCTCGATCCCTGCAACACATTTCTCCTCTTCTTCTTCTTCTTCTTCTTCTTCTTCTTCTTCTTCTTCTTCTTCTTCACCACAAGGTGTTGTTCAGAAACTACTTGACTACATAATACTTGTTGGGTTGCTGATACGCATCAAGTAACTATGGGTTGTGACCTTGTTGCTTGTCGGCAATTCTTGTTGGACTAATGGACTCTAGCTGGAAAATAAACAGTGCAAGGCATTCTATTTCTTTAGAAAATGGTAGTTCTTACTAGCAAACTGGTTGATCATGGAGCTATCAAACGAAAGATGTGTATTTATACTACTACAACCTTTCCTGTGCTTTTATTGCTTTCCATTTCATCTACCAATTTTGTTGTTTTCAATGTCTATTTTTTCTCCCACATTTCTATATTGTTTTCTAAGAATGAGATTTATAACGTTCTTATGGCATCTATGGTACATTTACATGCTTGTCTCTCCGGTGCGACCCTAGTCTTTCATCACATTTTCTGCACAATGTTAGCCTTAGCGGTATCCAAACAATGCCAAATATCCTCTGAATGCTTACCACTGCGAAGGTGCCCTACCAACAAATGAGTAAAATAGGGACTACAAATTTTCTATTCATTAATCATGTGTTGTTCAATAGTAGAATATATTCACAGAAGTATAAAAAAATGAAATAGCAAATTAGAAATGTTAAATACTTGAATACATGAAAGGGACATCTAAATAAAGTTCTTATAGGATAGATATCTTCAACAACCATAAGAACTTATACATTATCGATCCAACATATTGAAATTTTTGCTCGCAAAAAAACATATTGAAATTTTGGATCATAGTCACGTGTTCAACTACCATGCATATTCATATTTTTAGCATCACCTCTAGTTAGCATACTCACTGCTATAGAAATAACATGATATTCTTCTAGTACTATGGTGAAGCATGATAGGATAGTTCAAACACACAAGATAAGTTAGTAACAAGAGACACTAGGAAACAAATTACTAGCTTAGTCCAAGGAGCTGCTATCTTGCCCTACAATTCGGGTATAATTTGTTTTGAAACAAACTTAGATATAATTTGAATGCACTGCAAACAGCGAATATAACCAAGCAGGGAAGAGGATTTTTAAGTACAGAAATGATGAGTCTCAATTAGAAAGAGCAAGGTCGACATCCACCAAGTGGTAGTATCCCAAGATACTTCCATTAGTTCGTCTCCAATCAACTTTAAGGGAATCCCAATTCCGAAGTCCAAACATCAATTTGTAAGAGACATACTTTAGCCGTGCTCCTTTACAAGATCCATTTCACAAGCCAAATCTTGAGATACATCGAGAGGGTGTAAGTTTTATGGTTTTGATACTTCAGATTATTATTTCAGTAATGTAACTTAATGTGAATCTCATGATCTGTTCGCACAAAAAGTAGTTGAATATGTGATCTCGCTTAAGTGCGTTGTTGAAAATAGTAAGATTTTATTGATTCAATCCAAGGGACTAGTTGATGTCTAATGGCTAACTAGCCACCACTATGACATGAAATAAGGTACTTCGATATTTAACATGCTCCAACTATTATGGAACATCCATTTCTTTCAATCCAATGGTCATCTGATCTATTACCCTATCTAAGGTTTGTCACCCATCCTTATGTGTTATTGATTTTGCATTTTTTTAGATAAAAGGAAACAATAAAATTGGAAATTATGTGTAAAAAACACAAGTAGTAACTATCAATTAATGATTTTAAATATAACAGTGCAATTCCTACCATACGAAGAGCATACAGGTATAAGTAAATGCTGTCCATTCTCAATTCACCCGTTAACTGTCAAGATTGGAAGTTTTTTCTGTTAACTATCAAGATTGAAAGTTATCACGACCTCCAAATAATGTGATAACAAGGATGATTTCATTTTTCCCATAATACATATTTTTGAAACTTCTTTCCCATTACATATATGTATAAGAAATTGTAGGGGTTCGTAGCATGGAAAACAAAAAATTTCTATCGCATACAAACAAACAATCTAAGATCTATCTACTAGATTGTAGCAACGATTCGATGGAATAACTTACCCTCGAAGATTCCAAAGTGTTTAACGAGAGCGAATTCTCGTGGGTGATGTAGTCGTACTCTTTCCAATCTCAAGATCGTGTAGACGATCCTTCCCACAAGGCGTTCGGCTCATGATCGGTCACACGTTCGGTACTCGGGAAGACCTTCCTCTCCCTTGTTCCAGCAAGCAGAGGTTGTAGCACTCTCCTCGCGATTCCGAAGACAACGGCGTGGTACCTAAGTAGAGGAAATCCCTGAGGCTTCGCCTTAAGCCGAGCCAGTATGGTGGAGTATGAGAGGGCTATTAGTGGTATAGAGATTAGACACACCAATTAGAAGGCTCTAAACCGCAGGCTAAAGCAATTAGAAGCTCTAAACCAAAACGGCTCTAAATCGGAGATTAGAGGATAGGAACTTGTGTGTCTAGAGGAGGAGGACCTGCCCCTCCTTTTATAGGTGGAGGGGCTGGCGCGCCAGGGGAGGGAGGGGAGTCCCTCCCCAACTCGGCCTAGGCTGGCCACCGGCTTGTAGGAGAGGGACTCCTCCTCCAAGTTGGTTTCAACCTCCTCTTGCTTGTTTCCCATAGTTTCCTGTTTCCCACAGTTTCCTGTTTTCCACAGTTTCCTGTTTTAGCCGTTTGACTTTCAAACTGGCAGTTTGACTTTTCAGTTTTGGAACAGCAAGAACACTTAGTACATGATGCAATCATTCAATTACACATTCATGTACCCTCCCCGAGTGCGGACAATCCGAACCTTCTAGAACATTCCCGATGAAAACACGGAATCATTCCCGAACTCAAACGGACTTTCCTTATATGAATCTTATTCTCCGGACCATTCCGGATCACCTCGTGATATCCGGATCCCATCCGAGACTCGAACAACATTCGGTCTCTTTCTCATAATACCATAACTACTCAAAACAACGTCAATCCTTAAGTGTGTCTCCCTACGGTTCGTGAATTATGCGGACATGATCGAGACACTTCTCCGAACAATAACCAATAGAGGAATCTGGAAATTCATATGGCTACATATTTCTACGATTACTTGCGATCGAATGAACCACTTACATACGATACCAATTTCCCTTTGTCTCACGATAGTTTACTTATCCGAGGTTATGATCGCTTGTATCTCCGCATACCTAGTTCAACCTCGTTACCGATAAGTACTCTTTTCTCGCTCCGTGATATGTGATCCCTTGTGACCCAGTCACATGCTTGCAAGCTAATTGGATGACATTCCACCGAGAGGGCCCAGAGTATATCTATCCGTCATATGGATGGACAAATCCCACTCTTGATCCATGTGTTTCAACCAATACTTTCCGAACACTCAATGCCACCTTTATAGCCACCCAGTTACGGTGTGGTGTTTGATGTCATCAAAGCATCCATTCGGTAAAGGTGATATGCATGATCTCATGGTCGAAGGAATTAGGTTACTATGTATCAGAAAGCATATAGCAATTGAACTATTGAAATGACTTGATCTTTATGCTATGCTTATCTATAGGAGTATGTCCACCATATCATTCTCCTAACGATATGATCTTGTTGTCGATAACATCTCAATGTTCATGATAGGGAAACCACAATCATTAATCAACCAACAAGCTAGTGAAGTATAGAGGCTATACTAGGGACTTCAAATTAAGTTTACAAATCACACAAGTATTAATGTTTCCTTGTTAATATCAAGTATAGCATGAATGTAAACATTTATCATAAACACAAAGATATAATAATAACTATATTTATTATTGCCTCTAGGGCATATCTCCAACATCTCCCACTTGCACTAGAGTCATCTAATCTAGATTACATGGTAATATACCGAACACCCATGGCAGTTTGGTGTTGGTCATGTTTTGCCCTCGGTAGAGGTTTAGTCAACGGATCCGCCACATTCAGATCTGTGTGTACTTTGCAAATCTTTATATCCCCATCCTGGATATGTTCTCGAATAGCGTGAAAACGCAGCTTGATATGCTTCAGCTTCTTGTGTGACCTTGGTTCTTGCGCATTGGCTATGGCTCTCATGTTATCACAAGAGATAGACATTGGGTCCAGCACTAGGAACCACACCCAGCTCAGTAATGAACTCTTTCATCCATATCGCTTCTTGTGAAGCCTCCGGGCGACCATGTATTCCGATTCAGTTGAAGATCTCGCCACAACGCTTTGCTTTGCACTCCTCCAGCTAACTGCTGCACCATTCAAAATAAATACGTATCCAGATTGTGATTTAGAATCATCCGGATCGGTGTTCCAACTAGCATCGGTGTAACCATTAACAACGAGCTGTTCATCACCTCCATAAGAAAGAACCATATCCTTAGTTCTTCTCAAGTACTTAAGGATTTTTTTGATCATCCAATGATCCACTCTGGATCACTTTGATATCGATAGTTAAACTAAAGATATGCAATGTCGGGTCTAGTACATAGCATGGCATACATTAGAGATCCTATCGCTGAGGCATAGGGAGTCTTACTCATCCTTTCTCTATCTTCTGCCGATGTCGGACTTTGAGTTTTACTCAAGGTCGTATTGGGCAACATGGTCAAGAACCCTTTCTTGCTTTCTTCCATTCCAAATCTCTTTAGAACTTTGTCCAAATATGTACTCTGTGAAAATGATATTTGGCGTTTTGATCTATCTCTATAAATCTTTATGCCTAATATGTAAGCTGCTTCGCCAAGATCCTTCATTGAAAAACTATTATTCAAATATTCCTTGACACTATTAAGAAGGTCTACATCATTCCCAATCAACAATATGTCATCCACATATAGTATTAAGAATGCTACAGAGCTCCCACTCACTTTCTTGTAAATACAAGCTTCTCCATAAGTTTGTATAAAACAAAAACTTTTGATCACCCTATCAAAACGTTGATTCCAACTTCTGGATGCTTGCTTCAATCCATAGATGGACCGTTGAAGTTTGCATACCTTGTTAGCATCTTTAGGATCGACAAAACCTTTGGGTTGCATCATATACAACTCTTCATCAATATCTCCATTGAGGAATGCTGTTTTGACATCCATCTGCCATATCTCATAATCATAATATGCAGCGATTGCTAACATAATCCTCACAGACTTTAGCTTCGCTACTGGTGAGAAAGTGTCATTGTAGTTAACTCCTTGAATTTGTCGAAACCCTTTTGCGACAAGTCGAGCTTTATAGACAGTAACATTACCATCAGCATCTGTTTTCTTCTTGAAAATCCATTTGTTCTCGACAGCCTTCCGGCCATCCGGTAAGTCCACCAAAGTCCATACTTTGTTTTCGTACATGGATCCAATCTCGGATTTCATGGCTTCTTGCCATTTATTGGAATCTGGGCTCATCATCGCTTCCTCATATGTCTCGGGGTCATCGGTGTTGGCCACCAACATGACACTCATAATGGGATCATACCAATCTGGAGTGGTACGAGTTCTCGTTGACCTCTGAGGCTCTGTAGCAACTTCAACCAAAGTTTCATGATCATCATCATTAGCTTCCTCTCTAATTGGTGCAGGCACCACAGGAACTTCTTCCGGTGCTGCGCTACTCGCAATTTCGAGAGAAGGTTCGACAACCTCGTCGAGTTCTACTTTCCTTCCAGTCACTTCTTTCGAGAGAAATTCCTTCTCTAGAAAGGATCCATTCTTGGCAACGAAGATTTTGCCTTCGGATCTATGATAGAAGGTATACCCAATAGTTTCCTTCGGGTATCCTATGAAGACGCATTTTCCGCTTTGGGTTCAAGCTTGTCCGGCTGTAACTTCTTTACATAGGCTTCGCATCCCCAAACTTTAAGGAACGACAATTTAGGTTTCTTCCCAAACCATAATTCATACGGTGTCGTTTCAACGGATTTAGACGGTGCCCTATTCAAAGTGAATGCGGCTGTTTCTAATGCATAACCCCAAAATGATAGCGGTAAATCTGTAAGTGACATCATAGAACGAACCATATCTAAGAGAGTTCGATTACGACGTTCGGACACACCATTACGCTGTGGTGTTCCCGGCGGTGTCAATTGTGAAAGTATTCGCATTTCTTCAAATGCTCGCCAAACTCGTAACTTAGATATTCACCTCCACGATCGTAACGCAGAAATTTAATCTTCTTGTTATGTTGATTCTCTACCTCACTTTGAAACTCCTTAAACTTCTCGAAAGTTTGGACTTATGTTTCATGAAATAGATATACCCATATCTACTCAAGTCATCCGTGAAGGTAAGAACATAAAGATAACCACTGCACGATGCTACACTCATTGGTCCACACACATCGGTATGTATGATTTCCAATAAGTCCGTAGCTCGCTCCATCATACCGTAAAATGGAGTCTTAGTCATTTTCCCATCGGACATGCTTCGCATCTTTCAAGTGATTCAAAATCAAGTGATTCAAGAAGTCCATCGAATGGAGTTTCTTCATACGCTTCACTCCAATGTGACCAAGGCAGCGATTGCCACATATAGGTCGAATTATCGCTGATTTCAAACGTTTAGCCTCAATGTTGTTGATATGTGTATTTCCACTATCGAGATTCAATAAGAATAGACCATCTATCAAAGGTGCATGTGCATAAAACATATTACTCGGATAAATCGAACAACCATTATTCTCGATTTAAACAAGTAACCGTCTCGCAATAAACAAGATCCCGATATAATGTTCATGCTCAACACGGGCACTAAATAACAATTATTTAAGTATAAAACTAATCTCGATGGTAGATGAAGGGGTAGCGTCGACCGCGATCACATCAACCTTTGATCCGTTTCCCGTGCATCGTCACCTCGTTCTTCGCTAGCTTCCGTTTATTCGCAACACCGTTTGAGTTACAAATATGAGCAACCGAACCGAGATCAAATACCTGCACTACTACGAGTACTAGTGAGATACACATCAATAACATGTATATCGATATACCTTTCTTCTTGATGTTGCCGTTCTTGAATCCAAGTACTTTGGGCAATTCCGCTTCGAGGACCTTCTCCCTTGCGTAAAAGCACTCGATTTCGTGCTTGGGTCCAGCCTTGGTTTTCTTCGCCGTGGTAACTTTCTTACCACCCTTCTTGAAGTGTCCCTTTGCTTAGACTTGCCTTTCTTGAATTTGGTGGTCTTATTGACCATCAACACTTGGTGCTCTTTCTTGATCTCCACTTCTCTGAGACTTTAACATAGCAACAGTTACAACTCTTTGTTCATGTTACGCATGTTGTAGTTCATCAAAAGTTCCTGTAACTTGGTGGTAGTGACTGGAGGACATGGTAAATCCCCAAAGCATTAGGAATCACTATACCCAAGCTTTGAAGTTTGTTTGCGTGCCCAGACATCTTAAGCACATGCTCACTGACGGAGCTGCCCTCTTCCATCTTGCGTTAAAGAACTTTTCAGAAGCCTCATAGCTTTCAATTGCCGCATGAGTCTCAAAAATCAATTTGAGATCCTCGACAATATCATATGGGTCTGACTCTTCAAACCTTTTACGAAGCTCGATTCTAAACCATACAAGATAGCACCTTGAACTATGGAGTACCGATTCTTAGAAGCGAGGTAAACATTCTTTACTTCATCGGGAGCATCACCGCAGTGGGTCACCCAAGCGGTGCATCCAGACATAGGTCAAATTACCAGCTGTGAGGACAATCCTCAAATTGCGGAACCAATCCATGAAGTTTCTTCCATTGTTTTCAACTTTTCTTTCTCTAGGAACGCATTAAAATTGATGGTAGGGCTGCCATTGATCTACAACATATTTGCAATAGTTTAGACTAAGTTTATGACAAATTGAGTTCAAATTAATTAATGAAATTAAACTAGGTGAACTCCCACTCAAAACAACATCCCTCACATTGTTTTAGTGATCACACAGACCAAATCCACTACATCAACACCGATCATCACGAGAGTTGATATAGTTTCAATAATGGCGATCGTCATGTTCATCATATCTACTATACGATTCATGCTTTACCTTTCGGTGATCCGTGTTCGAGACCATGTCGCATACATGCTAGGCTCGTCAAGATCAAACCTTAGTTTACGCATGAGCAAATCTGGCTTGCTCACGTTGTATACACTTGCGAATCTAACACCCGATCATCACGTGGTGCTTGAAACAACAAGCTTTAGCAACGGTGCTAACTAAGGGTGAACACTTTATGATTTGAAATTCATGTGCATGAGGGATCATCTTATAATGCTACCGTCTACTAAGCAATACAAGATGCATAAAGGATTAACATCACATGCAATTCATAATATGTGATATGATATGGCCTTTCTTCTATGTGCTTCTGATCTCCATCTTTAAGCACGAACATGATCTCCATCATCACCGGCATTGCATCAAGGTCAATGACGCTTCACCATGGTTGTCGCTCACCGCTTCAACTATTACAACTACTTTGAATAGACGCGGGTCTTAACATAAATTAAAGACAACCATATGGCTCCTGCGGTTGCCAACTTACAATAAGGAACATTGCATACATCAAATATAATCACAATCATGGCCATATCACATCACTGCTCACCCCTGCAAAACAAAGTTAGACGCCTCTACTTTCTTTGCATATTTTACGTGGTTTGGGGCTTTCAATAAGTGTCGTTCTAACTTACGAACAAGAACCACAACATTGATACTAGCATTGTTGATCACCCGTTGTAAATTGGATCTTAACTATGCTAGGAGAAACAGGCACCCGCAAAGCCACTTATGCAATACAAGTTGCATGTTAAGCGTGGAGCAAGTCTCATGAACGATGTCATGTAAGGTTAGCCCGGGCCGCTTCATCCCAACATACCACACGATTCAAAGTACACAAAAAGCAATCGACAATAAAAGCATCAACGCCCATAATGACCATTGTGTTCTACTCGTGCAACAGATCTACATATAGACACGGCTCTGATACCACTGTAGGGGTTCGTAGCATGGAAAACAAAAATTTTCTATTGCATACAAACAAACAAGCCAAGATCTATCTACTAGATTGTAGCAACGAGTCGATGGAATAACTTACCCTCGAAGATTCCAAAGTGTTTAACGAGAGCGGATTCTCGTGGGTGATGTAGTCGTACTCTTTCCCATCTCAAGATCGTGTAGACGATCCTTCCGGCGCTGCGTTCCGGCAGCGCTTCCATGATCGGTCTGCGTTGATTTTCGCGAAGACCTTCCTCTCCCTTGTTCCAGGTGAGCGGAGGTTGTAGCACTCTCCTCGCGATTCCGCAAAGACAACGTGGTCAGGAAGTAGAGGAAATCCCAGGCTTCGCCTTAAGCCGGAGAGAGTATGGTGGAGTATGAGAGAGGGCTATTAGTGGTCTAGAGATTAGACATACCAATTAAAAGGCTCTAAACCGCAGGCTAAAGCAATTAGAAGCTCTAAACCAAAACGGCTCTAAACCGGAGATTAGAGGATAGGAACTTGTGTGTCTAGAGGAGGAGGCCCTGCCCCTCCTTTTATAGGTGGAGGGGCTAGAGCTACAGGGGAGTGAGCGGGTTCCCTCCCCAACTCGGCCTAGGCTGGCCGCCGGCTTGTAGGAGAGGGACTCCTCCTCCAAGTTGGTTTCAACCTCCTCTTGCTTGTTTCCCATAGTTTCCTGTTTCCCACAGTTTCCTGTTTTCCACAGTTTCCTGTTTTAGCCGTTTGACTTTCAAACTGGCAGTTTGACTTTTCAGTTTTGGAACAGCAAGAACACTTAGTACATGATGCAATCATTCAATTACACATTCATGTACCCTCCCCCCCGGAGTGCCGGACAATCCGGAACCTTCTAGAACATTCCCGATGAAAACACCGGAATCATTCCCGAACTCCGAAACGGGACTTTCCTTATATGAATCTTATTCTCCGGACCATTCCGGATCACCTCGTGATATCCCGGATCCCATCCGAGACTCCGAACAACATTCGGTCTCTTTCTCATAATACCATAACTACTCAAAACAACGTCGAATCCTTAAGTGTGTCTCCCTACGGTTCGTGAATTATGCGGACATGATCGAGACACTTCTCCGAACAATAACCAATAGAGGAATCTGGAAATTCATATGGCTCCCACATATTTCTACGATTACTTTGCGATCGAATGAACCACTTACATACGATACCAATTTCCCTTTGTCTCACGATAGTTTACTTATCCGAGGTTATGATCGTCGGTATCTCTTCATACCTAGTTCAACCTCGTTACCGATAAGTACTCTTTTCTTGTTCTCGTGATATGTGATCCCTTGTGACCCAGTCACATGCTTGCAAGCTAATTGGATGACATTCCACCGAGAGGGCCCAGAGTATATCTATCCGTCATATGGATGGACAAATCCCACTCTTGATCCATGTATTTCAACCAATACTTTCCGAACACTCAATGCCACCTTTATAGACACCCAGTTACGGTGTGGTGTTTGATGTCATCAAAGCATCCATCCGGTAAAGGTGATATGCATGATCTCATGGTCGAAGGAATTAGGTTACTATGTATCAGAAAGCATATAGCAATTGAACTATTGAAATGACTTGATCTTTATGCTATGCTTATCTATAGGAGTATGTCCACCATATCATTCTCCTAACGATATGATCTTGTTGTCGATAACATCTCAATGTTCATGATAGGGAAACCACAATCATTAATCAACCAACAAGCTAGTGAAGTATAGAGGCTATACTAGGGACTTCAAATTAAGTTTACAAATCACACAAGTATTAATGTTTCCTTGTTAATACTATTATAGCATGAATGTAAACATTTATCATAAACACAAAGATATAATAATAACTATATTTATTATTGCCTCTAGGGCATATCTCCAACAGTAAGTATATCGAAGAACTGTATCATGGAAGAGGAGCCAAGAATATGGCGAGGAAGGGTATCGATTTGTTCCAATTGAAACCTGGCATAGGGGAGTTAATTTTTTTTATGCCTATGAGAACTTGAGTTTTATTTCCCGTATATAGAAATTAGTTCTGTATGTCATGAATTTTGGACGAAATAGTCATCATAGAGAATAATCCAAATAATTTCATCAAAAATATGACTATTCACTCTCTTTACAAAAATACAAGAATAATCTCTCTCTCATGTGATTCTTATGCATGCCCCAAACATTCATATTTTTGAATAATTTTTAGGTTACAATATCATCATGTTTCGTACAAATTTTAAATTTCCTCACTTGGTAGAACCCCAAAATGAAAATCACAATCCTAGGTACGGTCTGATTAAACGACATTATAATTTTTAGTAGACATTCATATAGATTTAGGTTCAAGTCAAACCAAACAACACAATATAGGGTTTTTGGAGAGACTTGTGTAATTTTATTTGTCCATGTATCTAGAAAGGAAATGACTGCAAATGGAAGAGTAAACTAAATTGTACTATTGATGTGTCTATGTAACTGACAAGGTTCCTATTAGTGGAAATTACAAAATTAATTTAGCATACTACCCGAAGTCGAAACTCGGAAACTAATAGAAACAATGGGTCGGTAAATATACATTCCACCCACCGATGGATGCACATATTCATCACCTTCATGTTTGGTTCCAAACAGAAGGAAATGAAAGACCAAAACTAAAAGGCATGCTCTCATTGCTTTGCAAAGGTGTTACCGAATTAGCATTCACAGTCACGCTTGGTCCTTTTTATCAGCTCCATATTTAATATTTGGCACATGAATGCTGTAATTAAGCAAGATATATGCTGGGTTGCATTGCACGTGAGCCGTATTGTTTGTGTTAGTTGGCAAGCATAAGGCAAGGGATCTCCATTTCCTCGCCAAAAGAAGAATGGGGATTTCTAGCATAGGGCAAAGTGGACATCATTGTTTCCATCAATCACATAGAGCCTTCCAGAAGCAAAATCACTGGCATACATCAGCTGATCTGATGCAGACATAGTGGAAATGGAAGTCATCGGGATTCTAGGAAAAACCATCTTCACAGGTTGGGTAGCAAAGAGCACATCATCGTCGCGATGTTGCAATACGACTTTCCCTACAGAAATTAGACTTGATCTGGAAACCAAGACAAAGATCTAGTCATGATGACCTACATGGACGGTAGAAAAAGCAGAACTTCGCGGCTCCTTCCACCCTTGCATGGTTCTACAACAAGTGGATGAGCTTTGTCTAGACAGAACAGCAGACAAAGGAGCGGCTGGTTTAGGTTTTTTATTCTCTCTTCTCCAACTAAGAAAAAATTCTACATGGCGGTTCTAAGGGTAGGATATCACCCCATTGTACATGTCCTTAGGTACTCTTACCTCTAATGCATTAGGTTTTTAAGTTCTCCACAATTCTCCACTCAAAGTAGAAAAAAATACTATAGAAGAAAAGGAAGATGCTAGGTGACACGTTGAAGAAATAGTCTCCAAGACCAGGAAGGATTTCGGTCAGCCTTTCTTTGCTAAGGTGGTTATCCTGGCTGCATGGCACACTTGGAAACAACGAAACACTACAGTTTTTGAGCATGTCATGCCCTCTTTTAGATCCTGGAAACATGCGTTCGTCCACGAAGTAACCTTGCATGTGCATAGGGTGAAGTCCAAGCACTCCTCGGCCTTGTCAAGATTAAGGTTCAAATCAAACCAAACACCATAATATAGGGTTTTTAGAGAGACTTGTGATATTTTATTTGTCCATGTATTTAGAAAAAGATAGGTATTAGACGCAAATGGAAGAGTAAACTAGTTGTATTATGGACGCGTCTTCTAGGTAGCACAACAAAATTGAGAAGTCTAGCCTATTACAATTACACCGCAAAATTCAGCATACTACGCCCAACACTGGAACTATGAAACTAACATAAACAATGGGTGGGGAAAATTCACATCCACTGGCCGATGCATGTAGCTTCAGCCTCATGTTTGGTTATAACAGAAGGAAATGATCAAAATTAAACGACATGTCCTCGTTGCTTTGCAAAGGTGTAAATACATTAAATTTTACAACCACCTTTAATTGTTTTCACTAACGTCTTTAATAGTTGGCACTTGAATGATGCAATGAAGCAAGACATATAGGATGGGTTGCATTGCACGTGAGGCATATTTGATTTTGTCAGTTGGCAAGCATAAGCTAAAAGACTCCCAGTTTGGCTATAAATTGGATACTATGAGTGTCCAAGCATAAATTTGAGCTTAAGAGGGCAAAGTGAACTACAGTATTTTCATCAAGCTCTTGCAGAAACAAGAAGCACGTCATACATTATTCTGATGCAGATTGAATAGAAATGGAAGTCATCAGAAATCCAGGCAGAACTATCTTAACGATCTAGGCTGCTACCACGCACATAGTGCGCTGCAAAGAACGCCTCATCGCCGCGACGTTGCATTACGACTTTCTCTGCAAAAAACACATGCGTTCTGGAAACCAAGAAAGAGGTTCAATCAAGGCAGCAGACACAGACAGTCTTCAGCCTCCACCTTCCTAGACCCCTGCTAATGGAGCATGTGCGCTGATAAAATTAAACCTCTGATCCCACTGCAGGCCCTAGATAGGATGGATGGAGTCCTATCTAGGCGACCCTTGCATGGACATGAAGTTGCATGCGCGGGCGCATCTATGCTAGATGGATCAAACATCTGCTCAACATACGAATGATCTATACGTGAAACGAGTAGTTGCCGGCGTCCCACAATTCAAGTTCGCAACTGCCTCGAGGTCTCTACCTTATCTTGTCCATGGCTCTAAATGGTTGATAGGTACTATAGAGTACAGCCAATGATAGATTTTTCTCTGGTGCCTTCAATTCCAGTGAGAA
Source organism: Avena longiglumis (assembly GCA_030063025.1). Classification (NCBI taxonomy): domain Eukaryota; kingdom Viridiplantae; phylum Streptophyta; class Magnoliopsida; order Poales; family Poaceae; genus Avena; species Avena longiglumis. The sequence goes on from CP125977.1 coordinate 483,510,392, forward strand.
GATTTTCTTGATTTGGAAGATTTTCTTGATTTTCTACATGCCGCTGGTCGCAAATACACTTGACTACACCATACTTTGTTGGCTTGATGATATGCATAAATTAAAGAACTAGTATCGATTACCGGTTATTCATGTTAGATTAATTAAATGTACTATGTAAAATCACATATCATGAATTAGGTGATAATTTGCACAACCTACTGCACAGTTAAAACCCGTGTTTACACACCATACAACAAATGCACTTTGACCATCACAGGAGAAAAGATCCGAGACAGCTGTTTATCTATTGTATAAACAAAGTCTATTCTGAACAAATTTTCAAACCTTCTTTGCATTGTTGAGATCACGAATATACAACAACTGTGGTTCCACTGGATGATCTTGCCACACCAGCCACCATTGGGGGAGCCAGATTCACGGAAAGGGATGTACAAAGTTCAAAATCACTATGTTTTTTTATGGGCGAGTTAAGACTAAGTGAACTAGAGTTAGGGCAGATCATGGGTGTACATTTGTACGCCCTTGTTTAGTTGTGGATCCGCTCATGCTGGCCACACACAAAATCAGGGGGAGATAGATTAGGGCGCGTTTATAGGCACCAAACTAGTAGCTAGTGGTGCCGGTCCACGGTTACATAGCCCTCAAATGCTAGAGCGGTATGATGCGCACTCATTAGGGGTGTAAAAGGATCGAACAGTGTCCTTCCCACATCCGTTTTAATATTTTCAAACATATCCAGAGAAAATATGGAGCGGATACGGATGTAATCGAATACAAATGCAGAGCATATGTTACTCGAGTACGAACACGGATCGGCTGTTTACTCAATTAGGAACGGATACAAATAACAAAATAATAGACTCGTGTATTATAGTCAGTCAACTGTATAATAATTTTAAGATAAATATATTGATATAATACACAATAGTTTCAAGTTCAATCACATAAAAAACCTTTGTTAATTTTTTGTTGGATAATTGCCATATTGGACTATAATTGCTAGAATAAGCTAACATAATTTGATTTGGATATGGATAAATCCATTTACATATCCATATTTGCTTCATAATTCGCAACCACATTCGTATTTATATTTGAAAAACAAATTTGGATATTTACCACATCCATATTTATGTTCTTCTAGATTCAGATATTACCATGACTATTTTTAATTTTCTGAATACGAATGTAGGGTAATTTAGATTATTCACCACCATTTCCCACCCATACACTGGATTTATGGAAGCGCTACATACGAAACAAGTGGTAGAAGGTGTGCCAGACTCGAAGATAGGCAGTGAAGCAGAGCGTTTTTGTGTTGCTAGCCATATCTTGGCCAATCTCTGAAAAATCGACCGCTAACCAAGTGGTAGTCGGTGTACCAGAATTGGACGGAGCCGCTGATAGATAGTTCTCTGATGCCTTCAGTTCCCATGAAAAGATTTTCTCAGTCCCTATAACACATTTCTGTTCTCTTCTTTGCCACAAGGTGATGTTCGCCAACTACTTAATTACATCATACTTGTTGGGTTGCTGATACACATAAAGAAACTATTGGTTGTGCCCTTGTCGCTTGTTGGCAATTCTTGTTGGACTAATGGACTCTAGCTGGAAAATAACCAGTGCAAGGCATTCTATTTCCTTAGAAAATGGAAGTTCTTACGTGCAAACTGGTTGATCATGGAGCTATCAAACGAAAGCTGTGTATTTATACTACTATTCCCTTTGTTGTGCTTTTATTGCTTTCCGTTTCATCCACCACTTTTGTTGTCTTCAATGTCTATTTTTCTCCCACATTTCTATATGATAAATACTATCTATCAGAGTCCGATTGCAAACAAATCGCTGGACCTTCCCGATACCGTCGATCTCGTCTCGAATCAACGAATCGTTTTGCATCAGATTTTGCCCATAATTACCCCATTGATTCCGCCTCATCTCCCACAAAACGGATCCTAAAAATTAGCCAGAAAATACCGCTGTCCCCATCCTTGCATCGTCTCGCCTTGCATCCCCGCAACTCTCCTCTCCCGGCGTTCACCTCGCTCTGATTCCGCCGCCAACCCTGCATTTGCTGCTCGCCTAAATCTTCTTCCTTTCTCCCACAACACCGCATCCAGCTTAAACCTCCTCCACGCCTTCTCTTGCGCTGGCGGGTATGGTGCTCCACCACGGGGATACCTCGCTAGAGAAGAACTGGCCGCCGGCCGGCCGAAGTAGGTGACGGAGGCGTCTCAGCCTAGACCTTAGGGCTTCGATCCGTCCGAAGGAGTCAGTCGTTGGGCTGCTTCAACCGCTGACGGAGCCATCTCGATCCCTCTGACGACAACATGATTCTGGAAGAGGGTAATAGCTGTTGATCTAGGTCTCATTGTGTTCCCCTTTACTGCATTTTCGGACATTAAATCCATGGATTCCCTTACTTATATATGTGGCCATATCTTGCATCTGCTAGTGTTCTTTGTATAGAGACATGATATCAATGTTTGGCTTCGATGCTCTTCTTGTTTTGCTGCTTTATGTGATCTGGTAGGCTACCATGTGAAATAAATTTTACTAGCTGGTCCATGTATATTTTTATATGCTTCCATGAGATGCTTGTTTTGCTATGTGGAGTTTATACCCATGCTTCGAGTATATCATGTTTCTCAAGAATTATGACCTGATGATGATGGAGTTGGATTGGGAGCAACCATTGTATATTGTACTTTACAAATTTTTCTGCTTCTACATAGCTTGTAGTATGTTGTGCACAAATAAACCGATGCTTCTATTGCTCCATGCTTCCTAGTTATTGTTCATATGTTTCGTAACTACTGAATTTTTGTTTCTACAAGCTGCATAAACATTATTTTGCTTCTACATAAGTTTCAACAATCTAATATTGCCACACGCTTTCGAGCTCTAGTTGCAGCACACATCTCCAACATGGTGAAGGATGCGAACCAGATTGTATGGTGAAGAGTCGTTTTGTGGTGGCTAATCATTGCTTTCAAATTACTGCGCTTTATGTAGATTGTATTTCTGCATATAACCATGCTTATCACTTTTATATTCTTGGTATTATCATTTTCAGCACCAATGTAATTTAAATATTGTTCTCGTGGTACTAGCTATGTTTCAAGCTTCATAGAGTCTATGTGGTATAGAGTACTAGTTTATGTTAAGATAGTATATATAACACTAATGCTTCCAAAGATGTATGTGTTTCTTTCTATAAGTTTTCATAAATAGAACTATGCTTCTACATTGTTTTCATAAATAGAACCATGCTTCTACAATTCTTCCGTTTGTTGTTTAAATTATCAGTAACATAGTATTTTTAACATTGCCTAATGCTTCCTATATTTTCTCATATATCTGCTCATGAATCAAGCCGACACTTTACAGATTACCTTTTGGCTATAAGGATGTTCACGATGAGCACGTTGAGATCGAGATTTTGCTGGTTGATGTCTCTTGTCTGAAGCACCACCGGTGGAGCGAGCAATTTCTTCATGTTGTCAGACGGTGTACCAACGGGGGTAGGAACTCCATGAGTAGGGAGGGTTACTAGCGGTGACATGAGGTTGCTATTCCAAGTCATCAACGAGCCTCTGATGGTCCTCATCAACGTGCATGTGTCATTCTATGAGAGATGGATTGCGGGCATCATGCTAGATGGCATACACCATATGATTGATTCCTACTCTACGTAGAAGCAAATTATGATACTACTTGAGGCAAAATCTATTTTATTTGGAAGAAAATTATGTCCTCTGTATATAGGAAGCAATGATGATAGAAGCAAATATTTCTTTCACTTAAGCAAATATTATTTCAAATGGAAGCAAATTATATGTTTTCTTACAACCCATGTTAATAGAAGCAATTGTTTGTTTGGAAACAAAAACTATTTACCATGTACACAAATTATATTATCTGTTGGAAGCAATCTTGATACAAACAAATATTTGTTGCATATTTTTTATGGTGTAATTAAAAGAATAGAATGTAACAACCTCCAATTTATTTATGAAGCAATTGAGCTGGCCAAGAGAAGCAAAATATTCTTGGTAGGAAACAAAGTTTCCTGGAAAAAAATTCTTGGCTAGAAATACTAGTTTGGTTTGCCATGATTATATCAAGGAATTAGCAAGAATATTTACGTGCTTCCAATGTTGAAAAAGCAATGCTTTCGTTGCTCAAAACTATGTTGTACTGAATGAAAAAGCACAATTGATTTCTTCTACTTTATTAGCTAGAAATAAGACGTAATTACCTGAAATTATCTCCTAAAGAAAGATTTTTTTTGATAGACCGGACATGCATCACGGAAGTAGTTTAAATAGAAGCATGCAAATATTTTCTTGAATCACGGAAAGAGGGAGGGAATATCAGTTACGAAAGCATGCAATCAATCCTCAATCAATGGAAACTAAAGCACAGGTCTATATAAAATCTTGCGGTTGGGATGCTTCCAATCCTACGATCATAAAGTGGTCCGACGGGAAGCAACAAATCGACAGCCGATTCATAGTGGTGCCTATTGTTTTCTAAAATGAGATTTATAATGTTCTTATGGCATTTAAGGGCTTGTCTCTCTGGTGCGACCTATCGCCAGTCTTTCATCACATTTATTTCACAATGTTAGCCTTTGTGAGGACAAGTAGTGGTATCCAAACAATGTCGAATGTCATCCGAATGCTTACAACTGCGAGGGTGCACTACCAAAAAATGAGTAAAACATGGGATTGGAAATTTTCTGTTCATTAATCATGCATTGTTCAATAGTAGAATATATTCACAAAAGTATAAATATGAAATAAGAAATTAGAAATGTTAAAAATACTTGAATGCATGACAGGGACATCTAAATAAAGTTATTTAGATGTCCCTCACACTCGGGTGTTCCAGATCATGGAGGACGACGACCTGGGCTCGCCGGAGATTCGCTAGCGTTTGCATATTGCTACTCGTGTTGTTGTCTCTCTGCGGGTGACCCACCTTTCCTATGGTCTGGGCACTTTCCTGGACTTTTGGCCAGCCAGAACAACCTATTTTTGTATGAAAACTTGACTAAAAACTGTATTTTTAATCTTTAAATTTATAGTTTCCTCAGATTTTAATATATTCTTGTGTCTGCTATTGATTGGTCCCAATGCTGGCCCTACAAAGATATTGGTCGTTCCCTACCTTTTGGCTACAGTTTGCGCGACAAATTTAGGCTCGCCCTGGCCAGGTTGGGCGCTCCCACGTCCTGTTTAGAGCATCTCTAGCAGATACCCGAAAAAACACGAACCGAAAAACTCGTTCTTAGGTCACGTTTGAGCTAGTTTTTGCTCGAAGAAGACGATGGCCAGAACACAAACCACAAATTCAAACCGTAAACACGAGATTTTTGAACATTCGCGGGAGATTTCAAAACACGAGCATAGTTCATACACACAATCATATGTACAAAACGCGAATTCAACCTAAATACTACGGGGATCTGCCGTCTCCGCCTCTACCCTAGCATGTACATAAAATCGGGCTCACCAGTGCTCAGGGAGCGGCGGCGATGTTTCCGGCAGCGGGCTTTACTCCTCGTCGGAGAAGTCGAAGGCCGACAACCCGGAACTGCTGTCGGAGACAAGGTCGATGATCTCCACCTCCTTCCCGCGCGATTAGCGGTCGACGGTGAGCCCCTGCTCGAGGAGGATGTCGTTGATGAGATCGTCGCACTGAGCTCGACGGGCCTCCGCCTCCATCTCGATGATGCTTCGGTGTTGGATGACCTCGACCCAGCGGTCGAAGGAGGCATCGTCGATGTCGTAGTCGGCCTCTGTGACGACGCGGCTCTCCGAGAGCTCCTCCTCCTTCACCGGCGGCGGCGGAGTCCTCGGTGCGCGTGAGGAGCTCCCCTGCCCCTCCTCCCGGCGGGCACGGATGCGGGCGTCGAACTCCGCCATCTCGCAGCGGAGGAGCGCGGTCGGCACCGGCGCGCCCCACCTCGTGTAGTGGAGGGCGGCGCGCTTGCGCGCCTTGTCCGAGTGCATGAACCGATGGCGCTCCTCCTCCTCCACATCGGTGAGGAGACGAAAGCGCGGCGACGGTCCCCTCGCCTCCGTGCTCCTCCTCCGCCGGTCCATCGCGTACTGGATCGGTCAGATCTGCTGTCGCCGGCGAGAAATTGCTCGCCGGTGCTCGGCGATTTGAGCGGTGGTGCGCGGCGGAGGCGTCGAGGGGGCGGTGGCAGAGAAAAGGTTCGAGACCTAGGAATCGAGCTCCGAAACCGGATTTTATGGGTCGAGGGGGTCCATTCCTAGGGGGGCCGAAATTTTTCTTGGGCCGGGCCATGTTTACGGTGTCTGTTCGGGCCAGATTTCGTTGCCCGGCCCGAAAAACCACCGGAATTTTCTAGGTTCGGCGTTTTTTCGTTGTGTGCTAGAGATGCTCTTGCATGGCTCTCTCTTACATCGTCGTCCCTTGCTTACCTGATTTGAATATATATCCTTATGCCAATGCTATCTATTCTAAAGTTTTAAGGGTTAAACAACATAACAAAAGGCTAAAAGTTTAGAGTTGTGCTACGTAGTGGTGCCACATCTAGGTCTTATAGTGTGGCGCTATCAGACCTTCCTCAAGAAGTGGCGAGGACGAGAAAAGTTTGAGGTCGAGCGACCTCTAAGGTATTAAAAGAATTAATTCAAAATGTCATAATTTTCTGGATATATTAACTCTTTATGTAATCTTCTCTCAGTTGAGACCGAGGTTATCGAACCAGTAGGAGGAAGAAAACGTCACACAGATGTTGCAAACAACGTGGATACCTGCACAACATAAACTCAAGACTTTGTCCCAACAAATCAGTGAGGTTGTCAAGCTCACCGGTTTACTGTAACAAAGGATTAAACGTATGGTGTGGAAGGTAATGGTTTGCAGCAAGTTAACAAGTAACAGTGAAGATGTATCAATGGTAAAGATTGGACCAGGGTTCATAGTTCATTAGAGGTGCTCTCCTTAGATAAACAACATGACATGAAGGGTAAACAAATTACAGCAGGACAATTGATAGGAACTAAGCAAACATAACAATGCAATTACTAGTCAGAAATATCCTATGAGATTCGATTGGGCAATACAACAAGATACATAGACCGCCATCCAATTGTATCTATGACTAGAAGTCCACCTTCAGGTTATTATCCGACCCCCCCTCCAGTATTAAGTTGCAAGCAACAAACAACTTCTTTAAGCAAAGTGTGTAAGGTAATCAGTCCACATGTTCCATGAACAATAGACCGTTGTTTTCTCCCTAGTAGCAACAACACATCTACAATCGAAGAGATTTTTGTCACTTCCCTTGGAAACTAGAGGCATGAACCCACTATCGAGCAAAAATACCCCCCTCTTGGAGTCACTAGCAACTACTTGGCCAAGATAGCTACTAACAATGGAGAGCATGCAAGATCACAAACAACACAGACATGATAGAATCATAAAGACAAAACCACTAATCAAACCAACATAATAGTCTCAATATCCATCGGATCCCCACAAACACAACATGCATGATTACAAATAGATTAGATCTTGATCATGAACGGAGCTCACAAGATCTATACATGAAAGCACAAGGAGGAGATACAACCATCTAGCTACTACATGGACCCATAGTCCAAGGTGGATCTACTAACGCATCATACCAGAGAGAAGGCCTCCGGGATGATCTCCCCTCCGGCAGGGTGCCGGGAAGAACTTCGAATCCCCCCGATCTAGGGACGATGGTGGTGGTGGCTATAGATAGTTTCGTGGAGATTTGATCGGGTGCTTAGGGTTTCTGCATCGGGGGCTTCTTATAGGCGAAGGGGGAGGCTGAGGCGGTGGCCAGGGGCCATACACCCTTCCTAGGCGTGGGGCAGAGCCCACCCGCGCCTAGGGGGGGTCTGGGCGCCGTGGCATGCTTCTCCATCTCCCCTCTGGACTTCTTGTTCCCCATGGAAAGTTATTGACTTTGACGTTTGTCCCGTCCAATTACGAGAATATTTCTTTACTAGCTTTTTTGGAACCAAAAATAGTAGAAAACAGGAAACTGGCACTGTGGCAACTTGTTAATAGGTTAGTACCACAAAACATGTAAAAAACACCTAAAAGTGTAGACAAACCAAAGCAAAGTAGATACTAAACAAGCATGGAACATAAAAAATTATAGATATGTTTCCGACGTATCAAGCATCCTGAAGCTTAACTCCTGCTCATCCTCGAGTAGGTAAGTGATAAAAATAATAATTTTTGAGGTGACATGCACCGTCACAATCAAGATCAAACCATTTGCAAGCACTGAAAGCTGGGATCAAAGAACTCTAAACATGTGCATGAAAGAGTTCTAACAATAGGACATAGTAACTACGAATGCAACATGAAAGGCTACAAACAAAGATCATGAATAACATGCATTGAAAAACATTTGTTTTTTTCACATACAGAAAACATAGCATAGTGGCAATCAGCTTGTCCCTCATAGAGTAGCAATATAGATGCATAGGACACCTTCAAAGTTCACAAGGGTGACTAGAACCAAATAGCACAAGAACAAGTAATATCATAATATGCATCAATCAATAAGCTTTGGGACACTGCACATAAAACTAAGAATAGCAACTATGCTCTCTTAATGGTGCCTAAAGGTAGAAAGTGGAGACTCAATAGTGGTGGAAGAAAGGCCTTTTTGTAAAGGAAGCATGGATTTCAAGTTTCAAAAAGAGCTTTCAAAAATTATGGTACTTGTTATCTTTTAGCCCTCATTGCCCCTATCATAAGAATCTTGAAGCGATTAAGGTTAAAGTGAACTAACTATGGAGTATATGCTTGACAAAGTATAAGTTGGCAATCTCAAGTCCCTTGAGTACGAGGGACACACCTCATGCTACTCAGCTTGAGTCACCTGTAAGTTCTTGTCATTGTAAGTACTTGCATATCATAGAGAACCGCCAACGGGGTACCCCTTGCACATGGTACAGGAGCTTTCCCATAACCAAAATGAGAAGGCAAGCAGACAATGAGCATCTCGGCAATCTTTTTATTTACTATATGCATAGCTTTTTATTGAGGATGCTTCATTGATAGCTCACTATGGTGATGCTGCAAGTTTCCACCATGATTAGGCATGGCTTAGGCTAGCAGCCCAGGCATTTCTCCAACACAGAATACAAACTCCATGGACTTACAAGTTCCCTCTTTATTTCATACCGGTGATATCCATAGACAAAAGAGCATGATATCAACTGAGTACAAAGTACAAGTGCAATGTTGAAAACATTCCCCGTGATAGCACGGTTCTGCTAATTCCAACATATAAGTGCAACCATATACAACATAGATGACACAATGGTTCAAGTTTATTAGGGGAAAAGAATATACAATGTGCCATCAAGTTTGTGAGGTCTTTAATCACTAAGTTTTCACATAACAAAATAGTTTTTAATTGGAAGATAGCTAAAAACAAGAATATACTTGGAATGGTGTAACACACCATGCATGGGAGTTTATAATGGACACTTTGGAATAACTTGGTTCCTTGGGAGTTGGAAGCATGAGTAGATCTTACTCATACAAGTGGATGCTAGCAAAAGACTGGGAGCAACCAAGTAAGAGAGCATAATGGCCATAATCATGCAGAGCAACAAAGCGTTACCAATCAAAGCATAGAGTGGTACTACAAGCCAAGGACTAAATGATCATACAGGCTAATGGTGACTTTGTGAGAGTCATAACATGGTGTGAGAATGTGCCAAGTCAACCTAAACAAAGCATCAAAGGATAATACCACAATACTATGCTTTTTGCATGCTAAAACAACGCATAATTTCTTCAAGGAACACTAAGCAATCCCAATTGTTTGGAACAAGACATGCTACAACAATAATCACTAAGCATAAGGTCAAAACAACACCTAGCATGTCATGCTAAAGTCTAAGTCACAGTCAATGCAAGCTCCTCTTGCACTTACAAGCAAGAACTTACTACTCCTTTCCAACACCAAGCAACTTATTTGCAAAACAACATAGCGAGAAAAGGGGTCCAAACTACTTTATTCAAGAAAACTAAACAAACTAAGCAAAGCAAACGAAAACTAAGATGCTCCAAGAACAACACAACTGTGCATGAAACAATAAAAACGAAGTGTCTAAACAGACCTGAGCTTTTTATTGATGAAGAAGGGGATGCCTTGGGAATCCCCAAGCTTTGATGCTTGTACCTATTGGATATTTCTTGGGGTGAAACCATGGTGGAATCCTTAAGCTTGAGCTTTTGTCCATTCTTCATCTCATTGCATCATTCTCTCTCTACACCTGAAATTTTTCCTTCATACAAAACTTCACACAATCTTCATTAGCAACATTAGTTTATTCAAAAGATATTATACCTCTGGCAAAGCTTTGGAACAACAAGGCTTTTAACTAAAAACACAAGCTACTATAGCAACTCCTTCAAAAATCTCAATTCCCCAAAAGAGAATTCAAAAAGGAATCAATAAGAAGCAAATGCAAATAATGGCAGAAATCTGTCAAAACAGACCAGTAGGTAGAAACCAATTTTTTTGAACATCTTCTGTTGCTCAAATAAAAAAGTGTTGAACTAACGAAATTTAGCTAACATACTGGGGGGATTTATTAGTAAATTTTGAGATTAATCCGAGTTACAGAGACTCCTCACGAATTTTTATGGTGGAGGACAGAAATCTGTTTCGGGACAGCAACTCCCCAAATCTTACTTCCCTCTCATAAGAGGTCATTCTTGGCACAAAAAACAAACAAATAGGATAAAGAGAGGTCATTACTAAAGTAATAACTTTAAAGACACAAGGAAACTCTTGGGTTATCTCCCAATAAGTACTTTTCTTTAACGCCTTTAAGTTAGGCTTGAAAATTTGAGAAGATGCTCACATAATAAATATGAGTTGAAGTAAAAGAGAGCATCAAGAAGCAAATTCAAAAAACATTTAAGTCTAAACCACTTCCTATGCATAGGAATCTTGTACACAAATAAATTCACAAAGAACAAAGTGACAAGCATAGGAAGATAAAACAAGAGTAGCTTCAAAACTTTTAGCACATAGAGAGGTGTTTCAGTACCATGAAAAATTCTACAACCATACTTTCCTATCTCATAATAATTTTGAGTAGCATCATTAATATACTCAACAATATAGCTATCACATAAAGCATGCTTTTCATGATCTACAAACACATAATTTCTATCAAGCTCAAAAATAGTGGGATAAAAACCTTCATAGGTTTTACCCAAAGTAGATATTTCAAAAGGATCCACAGGAACATAATATTCATCCTCCTTTGGTAAGCATGGGAGATAATCAAATAATGTAAGGGATAAAGAGTTACTCTCGTTAGAAGGTAGGAATGTGTAGATAATCCATTCTTCCTCCTTTTGTCCATCACTCTCCTCCTATTTTTCATCTAATGAGCTTCTAGTTTCAACAATTTCTTCTTCCATAGGATCTTGCAAGGCATTAGTCTTTCCCATATGTGGAAAGCATCTATTAAAATATTCAAGAATATAGCTATTCTCTTCCTTGTAATTATCAAAGCAGAATTTAAGTATCTCATAAACCTCGCATTCATAAGGTGCATCATCAGTATTTTCAAGCAAACTGGCAAGTTCAAATCCACCCTTGAAGGCAATAAATTCTTCAATTTGTTCCACATCATCAAAGTCATAATTTCCCTTAACATAAGAAGATATGGTAACATTATCACTATACTCACACTAAAAAGGAAAGTGTTTATACCTCCTACAGCAACAAGCTTTATCAAAGCAATAAGTAACATTATAAGTAGAGCACACGTCTCTAGCAATAGTATTCAACTTATCAATTTGTTCCCATAAGTGTTTCCCTTTTTGTGACAAACGGTGTTACTTGTAATAATACTTTTGTTCTTCCGTAAACCCACCTTGCCAATAAGAACTAGTTTCAAAGAAACCATCCATTGATAGAAATCATGACCAAGCAAGGCAAAGACAGACCAGCAACTAGAGCAGGAACTAAATTTTTTGCGTTCTTGAATAAAGGAAGCAAACCAAACTAGACTAATTTTTTTGGGTTTTATAGAAAGAGGCAAGCAAAACCAAGCAAAAGAAACAAAGCAAACTAAAAACAAAGTAAAGAGAAAGGAAGTGAAGGACTCCCCTAGTGAAGACGTCCTTAGCCTCCCCGGAAACGTCGCCGGAAAGACTTGATGGTGCTCGACGTGGCACTTAATTGGTAATCCCAAGCGCAGGGTGTGAAGAGCACATCAGCAAATTTTCCCTCAGTTGAGACCGAGGTTATCGAACCAGTAGGAGGAAGGAAACGTCACACAGGTGTTGTAAACAACGTGGAGACCTGGACAACATAAATTCAAGACTTTGTCCCAACGAATCAGTGAGGTTGTGAAGCTCACCAGTTTGCTGTAACAAAGGATTAAAAGTATGGTGTGGAAGGTAATGGTTTGCAGCAAGTTAACAAGTAACAGTGGAAGATGTATCAATGGTAAAGATTGGACCGGGGTCCAGAGTTCACTAGAGGTGCTCTCCTTAGATAAACAACATGGCATAAAGGGTAAACAAATTACAGCAGAGCAATTGACAGGAACTGAGCAAGGCATAACAATGCAATTACTAGTCAGAAAGATCCTATGAGATTCGATTGGGAAATACAACAAGATAATAGACCGCCGTCCAAATGCATCTATGACTAGAAGTCCACCTTCAAGTTATCATCTGAACCCCCTCCAGTATTAAGTTGCAAGCAACAGATAACTGCTTGAAGCAAAGTGTGTAAGGTAAACAGTCCACATGTTCCATGAACAAGAGACCGTTGTTTTCTCCATAGTAGCAACATCACATCTACAACCGAAGAGATTTATGTCACTTACCTTGGAAACTAGAGGCATGAACCCACTATCGAGCATATATACCCCCCTCTTGGAGTCACTAGCAACTACTTGGCAAAGATAGCTACTAACAACAGAGAGCATGCAAGATCACAAACAACATAGACATGATAGAATCATAAAGACAAAACCATTAATCAAACCAACATAATAATATCAATATCCATCGAATCCCCGCAAAAACAACATGCATGATTACAAATAGATTAGATCTTGATCATGAACGGAGATCACAAGATCTATACATGAAAGCACAAGGAGGAGATATAACCATCTAGCTACTACATGGACCCATAGTCCAAGGTGGAACTACTCATGCATCATACCGAAGAGAAGGCCTCCGGGATGATCTCCCCTCCGGCAGGGTGCCGGGAAGAATTTCAGATCCCCCCGATCTAGGGACGATGGTGGCGGCTGTTGGAGATATGCCCTAGAGGCAATAATAAATGTAGTTATTATTATATCTTTGTGTTTATGATAAATGTTTACATTCATTCTATAATAGTATTAACAAGGAAACATTAATACTTGTGTGATTTGTAAACTTAATTTGAAGTCCCTAGTATAGCCTCTATACTTCACTAGCTTGTTGGTTGATTAATGATTGTGGTTTCCCTATCATGAACATTGAGATGTTATCAACAACAAGATCATGTCGTTAGGAGAATGATATGGTGGACATACTCCTATAGATAAGCATAGCATAAAGATCAAGTCATTTCAATAGTTCAATTGCTATATGCTTTCTGATACATAGTAACCTAATTCCTTCGACCATGAGATCATGCATATCACCTTTACGGATGGATGCTTTGATGACATCAAACACCACACCGTATCGGGTGGCTATAAAGGTGGCATTGAGTGTTCGGAAAGTATTGGTTGAAACACATGGATCAAGAGTGGGATTTGTCCATCCATATGACGGATAAATATACTGGGCCCTCTCGGTGGAATGTCATCCAATTAGCTTGCAAGCATGTGACTGGGTCACAAGGGATCACATATCACGGAACAAGAAATGAGTACTTATCGGTACGAGGTTGAACTAGGTATGCGAGAGATACCGACGATCATAACCTCGGATAAGTAAACTATCGTGAGACAAAGGGAAATTGGTATCGTATGTAAGTGGTTCATTCGATCATAAAGTAATCGTAGAAATATGTAGGAGCCATATGAATTTCAGATTCCTCTATTGGTTATTGTTAGGAGAAGTGTCTCGATCATGTCGCATAATTCACGAACCGTAGGGAGACACATAAGGATTCGACGTTGTTTGAGTAGTTATGGTATTATGAGAAAGAGACCGAATGTTGTTGAGTCTCGGATGGGATTCGTGATATCACGAGGTGATCCGAATGGTCCGGAGAATAGGATTCATATAAGGAAAGTCCGTTTGAGTTCGGGAATGATTCCGTGTTTTCATCGGGAATGTTCTAGAAGGTTGGAATGTCAGCACTCTGGGGGATGTAGGGTTCGTAGCATGGAAAACAAAAAATTTCTATCGCATACAAACAAACAAGCCAAGATCTATCTACTATATTGTAGCAACGAGTCGATGGAATAACTTACCCTCGAAGATTCCAAAGCGGTTAACGAGAGCAGATTCTCCTGGGTGATGTAGTCGTACACTTCCGATCTCGAGATCGCGTAGACGATCCTTCCGGCACTGCGTTCCGGCAGCGCTTTCGTAGTCGATCACACGTTCGGTACTCGACGAAGACCTTCCTCTCCCTTGTTCCAGCAGGCAGCGGAGGTTGTAGCACTCTCCTCGCGATTCCGGCAGCACAACGGCGTGGTACCGGAAGTAGAGGGGAGATCCCGCAGGGCTTCGCCTTAAGCCGGTGCGAGTATGGTGGAGCTTATGAGAGAGGCTATTAGTGGTCTAGTAATTAGACACACCAATTAGAAGGCTCTAAACCAATTAGAAGGCTCTAAACCGCTGGCTAAAGCAATTAGAAGCTCTAAACCAATTAGAAGGCTCTAAACCGCTGGCTAAAGCAATTAGAAGCTCTAAACCAAAACGGCTCTAAACCGGAGATCTAGAGTAGAAAGTTATGTGTCTATGGGAGGAGCCCCCCTCCTTATATGGGAGGGGTTTCCTTGGCGCGCCAGGAGGGAGGAGTCCTCCCAACTCGGACAGGGCTTGGGCCCCTGGAGGAGTCCAACTCCTCCTCCGTTGGTTCCAACTCCTCTTGCTTGTTTCCCACAGTTTCTTGTTTTGGCGTTTGACTTTCAAACTGGACATTTGACTTTTCTTTTAGGATTCAATTTAATCCTTTATTTGGGACAGCAAGAACACTTAGTACATGATGCAATCATTCAATGAGCAATGACACATTCATGTACCTTCCTCCCCGAGTCTTGGGACAATCCGAACCTTCTAGAACATTCCCGATGAAAACACCGAAATCATTCCCGAACTCCGAAGCAGGACTTTCCTTATATGAATCTTATTCTCCGGACCATTCCGGATCACCTCGTGATATCCGGATCCCATCCGAGACTCGAACAACATTCGTTCTCTTTCTCATAATACCATAACTACTCAAACAACGTCAATCCTTAAGTGTGTCTCCCTACGGTTCGTGAATTATGCGGACATGATCGAGACACTTCTCCGAACAATAACCAATAGAGGAATCGAAATTCATATGGCTCACATATTTCTCGATTACTTTGCGATCGAATGAACCACTTACATACGATACCAATTTCCCTTTGTCTCACGATATTGTACTTACCCGAGGTTATGATCGTGGTATCTCTGCATACCTAGTTCAACCTCGTTCGATAAGTACTCTTTTCTCGTTCCGTGATATGTGATCCCTTGTGACCAAGTCACATGCTTGCAAGCTAATTGGATGACATTCCACCGAGGGCCCGAGTATATCTATCCGTCATGTGGATGGACAAATCCCACTCTTGATCCATGTGTTTCCAATATACTTTCAACACTCAATGCCACTTTTATAGCCACCCGATTACGGTGTGGTGTTTGATGTCATCAAAGCATCCATCCCAGGTGATATGCATGATCTCATGGTCGAAGGAATTAGGTTACTATGTATCGAAAGCATAGCAATTGAACTATTGAAATGACTTGATCTTTATGCTACGCTTATTTATAGGAGTATGTCCATCACATCATTCTCCTAATGATATGATCCTTGTTAATAACATCTCTATGTTCATGATCAGAAACCATGATCATATATTAACCAACAAGCTAGGTTAACAATAGGCTATACTAGGGACTCTTATTTTAGTTTACAAATCACACAAGTATTAATGTTTCCGGTTAATACAATTATAGCATGGTATGTAAACATTTATCATAAGTATGAAGATATGATAATAACTCACTTTATTATTGCCTCTTGGGCATATCTCCAACAGTCTCCCACTTGCACTAGAGTCAATAATCTAGTTTCAAACCTTTGTGTATATAACACCTATGGCTTTCCGGTGTTGTATGTACACTTTGCTAGTGGTCAACTGATCTCGGATCGACACTTCCGTGTCCGTGTGTAATTGCATGTCTTTGCGTCTCTACGCATCACTCATTCTCTAATGAGATGGCTTTGTATAAATTTGGTCTTTCGGTGTGACCTTTAGCTCTTTGGGGTTAAAACATGTTGATAATATTGTCGCACAATATATCTTCATAGTACTATCCCACTGTGAACTACACCTAGTTTGACACAAATGCCCTCTTTTGCTGCTAAAATAGCAGTTATATACTTGGCCTTTTGTTGTAGTATCTGTCACAATGTCTTAACTTTGGAACTCATCCAAATCCATTATGGAACTCACCTTCCATTATATTGTGCCACCCTTAGTTTAGATTGAGATAAACTTAATTTGTACTTTGTGACAAAACTAGTATCAATGTAGTACTTTTACAATGAACTAACCATCTATTTGTCACTTCTACAAATATTATACTCTTAGTTCTTCCAAAAGATCATAAGAATATCCTTACTATTGTCCAATGATCATCTTCCGAATAATTCTGGTATATGCTCATAATATTTAGAGCATAGTACATATCTGTATTTGTACATATCACAGTATGATTGATATAAATACTCTTTGTGATTTCATACATCAAGTATCAATCTATACTTGATTATTTGTTTCACTTTACCAAATGTCAATACACTTGAATATATCATCAACATTGAACTCATTCAATCCTTTACGTGTGACAAGAAACTTTCTTGTAGTTTCTATATTGAACTCATTCAATATCTTGTCTATGTACTTACGGCATAACCATATTAGCATCTATTGATGCTAAATATTTGGTTTTGCCTAAGTCTTTCATCGGGATGAAATTCTTAATATGTGTTAATAAAAGATACATTATTTCCAATCAACAATATGTCTTCCACATAATGTATTAGAAACATGTCTTAAGCGCTCCACTTAATTTCTTGCAAATGCAAGCATCTTCATTGTCTCTAATGAACTTTTAAACTCCTTTAACAGTTTCATCATAGTGAAGATTCCAACTCATGATGCTCACTTTAACCATTGAAGTTTGCATATGCTTTTAGCATCCTTTAAATTAACAAAACCCTATGGACCGTGTTATGCACATGTCCTAGGTAACGATTCTATTAGAAGAACTTGTTTTGTTTATTCAACTACCATATAACAAATTATATGTAGTGGTTGCTACATTAATCCGTCTAGACTAAATATCACTATGACAGATCAAATCTTGTCATAGTCAACCTTTGAACATTGTTGTGAACTCTTTCCCAACATGTCGACTATTTCATAGATGTAAAACATCCATGTCTATTTCTTTATAGATCCAGACACAACTGTAAGGTCTTACACCTTTCTCGAGGGTCCTTCAAGTTCAAAACTTGATTTTCTCGTGTATGGAACTATCACGGATTTTATGGCTTCAAGCCATTTTACGGAGTCAGGGCCCATCATCGCTTCTTTGCATGTAGTCGGTTCATTATTCTCAAATAATGATTCAACCCTCAAATCTTGGTATTTGATTGTTTACCCGACCTACTTGTTTCAATAGGAACTTGGATCTCCGTGACCATAACCTTTGAGGTACGTGAGCCATGAGCTTTGTTCTTGCCTCGAACACTTTTCGGTCTTTGCAACTCTGCACATATAGCTAAGGTTCTTTCAACCTTATCAAAGTTCTATTGTCCTCCCACTTAACTTTTCACGAAAAATTCCTTCTTAAAGAAACTTGACGTTCTAAGCGACAAACACTTTTGTCTCCGGTGTTTATGGAGAAATACTTAACAAAGACAGATTTATCCGACTTTGGTTGCAAACATCTTTCTTATGTATAACATACCAATGTTTAAGAAAGGACTACTTGGGTTTTATCCCAAACCATAACCTTATATGGTGTCATTTCAACGGATTATGATGAAGCTCTTTTCAGTGGAAAAACGGCAATCTCTAAAGCTTTTAATCTTTAAAATACAATGGCAATTTTATGAATTACACCTTTGATCTCACCATGTCAAACAAGGTTTAATTACATATCTCGAATGCTCCATACTCTTATGGTGTTTGGAAATGCAAATCCACGGGCGATTCCTTTAATCTTAGGTATTATGCTAAACTTGTAACTCAAATATCTTCCTTTATGATCTTATCATAAACTATTTATATTCTTGTTACAATGATTTTGCACTTCATCTTGAAAGTCCTTGAACTTTTCAAATGTTTCATACTTCATCCTTATTAAGTAAATATTCATATATTCACTTAAATTTTGGAGAAAGCATATGAAGTTGAAATCCATCGCTCTTGACTACACATAATGGACTTCGTACAACAATATGTACAAATTTCAATAAGCTAGTCTTTCGTTCCCTTTTGGCCTATGAACGAAGTTTTAATTATCTCTAGGAAAGTTTTACAAGCGTCATTTGATCAAAATCAAAAGACTCCAAAATTCCATACATATGGAGTTTCTTCATGTTTTCTTTCCAATATAATTTAAACGGCGATGTCACTTCCTAAGTGATCTTTCAATCAATTTGTCTTTCGACATTTTTAGCATTAGCTTTATGGATGTGATTTTTCCAACGAGATTTGTGAATCATCCATCTTTTATGGATTACGGCAATTATTTGAACAACCCTTTTGTTCTCATAACACCTGATAAAACAAATCTTGAAGGCAAGCTTTGATGTTTAACGAGCAACACAATAACCCTTTATTTTGTTCTCGATGAACATCATCACATATTCTTTTCTAGTTACTTAGGCCACTGTAGTTCATGAATTCTGTTGTTATGTATGACGATTCATACCAACAAATTCAGTATCAAATACTTAAGAACCACATTGTTTAATAAGCAAAGAATATAGCCATAACATGTATATCATCTATATACTTAAATTGAACAATTCTAATCTTTTCTTTTCTGCCATATACTTATGAGATTCTCTTTCAGTATTTCCTTTTCTGTTTGAAAGAATCTATCAACATCAACAGTGGAGTCATACATATGACACATATAGTCCAAAACGTGTATAGTTAAATACCAATGTCTTTGGACTTGCACTTTGAAGTAGATCACCATCATCAAATGTTTGGTGTTCTTTCAAATTCCTTTATTTAGTAATCTTCTTGGTGTAGTAAACATTTTACCTACATCAAATATTCACCCTTATTATGGATTAATCCATGATCAAGCTACTTTTAGCTTGTAACGGTGAATCGCAAGTATAATGTTGCTCTCCAAAATCTTTTGGAGGATTAGGACAACTAGTGTCTCCAACCTTTTTGCAAATTCTCATCAAATATGAGAACATGACTTTTGCCATATTATACTCTATCATGTTGCAACCAAAACTTTGTTTCAGATATCACAATATCTTCCACACATCATGGTTTCTGAAACAACTCTTTCAGATCCTAGATAACCTTGATATTAAGAGAATCCTTTGAATATCAAGAATCGTGGAGACAAACATGATACTTATATACTAACATTGGAATTGTTACTCTTGTTTTAATACCAATTATTAAACTTCATGGAGTAAGGAACTTCTTGAAAGTTTGCAATAGGACTTTTAAACTTTAAATTAACACTTCAAAACAATACGATACCAGTTCGTAAAGTAACTAACCAGAATTCTATAGCTCTATCATCTCAATTATAACTAAGCGCAAGGTGGTAAACGGATGCCAATGACTACAACAACTATGCAAATTCACTTTGATTTAGTTTATGATAAATTGAGTTCTAATTAATAATTAAATTAATCTAGGTGAACTCCTCAAAACAATATCCCTCACATTGTTTTAGTGATCACACGAACCAAATCCACCACATCAAAACCGATCATCACGAGAGTTGATATAGCTTCAATGGCGAACAATCGACATGTTCATCATATCTACTATATGACTCATGCTCTACCTTTCGGTAATCCGTGTTCACGAGGCCATGTATGTACATGCTAGGCTCGTCAAGATCAAACCTTAGTTTACGCATGAGCAAATGGCTTGCTCACGTTGTATACACTTGCGGAATCTAGCACCCGATCATCACGTGGTGTTTGAAACAACAAGCTTTAGCAACGGTGCTAACTAAGGGTGAACACTTTATGATTTGAAATTCATGTGCATGAGGATCATCTTATAATGCTACCGTCTACTAAGCAATACAAGATGCATAAAGGATTAACATCACATGCAATTCATAATATGTGATATGATATGGCCTTTTCTTCTTTGTGCTTCCGATCTCCATCTTCTAGCACGAACATGATCTCCATCATCACCGGCATTGCATCAAGGTCAATGACGCTACTACATGGTTGTCGTCCACCGGCTTCAACTATTACAACTACTTTGAATAGACACGCGGGTCTTAACATAAATTAAAGACAACCATATGGCTCCTGCCGGTTGTCGACTTACAATAAGGAACATTGCATACATCAAATACAATCACAATCATGGCCATATCACATCACTGCACACCCCTGCAAAACAAAGTTAGACGCCTCTACTTTCTTTGCATGTTTTACGTGGTTTGGGGCTTTCAATAAGTGTCGTTCTAACTTACGAACAAGAACCATAACATTGATACTAGTATTGTCAATCACCCGTTGTAAATTGGATCTTAACTATGCTAGGAGAAACATGCACCCGCAAAGCCACTTATGCAATACAAGTTACATGTCAAGCGTGGAGCAAGTCTCATGAACGATGTCATGTAAGGTTAGCGGGCGCTTCATCCCAACATACCGCAAGATGCAAAGTACACAAAAGCAATCTACAATAAAAGCATCAACGCCCACAATGACCATTGTGTTCTACTGTGAGATCTACATATAGACACGGCTCGATACCCTTTGTGGGGTTCGTAGCATGGAAAACAAAAATTTTCTATCGCATACAAACAAACAAGCCAAGATCTATCTACTAGATTGTAGCAACGAGTCGATAGAGGAACTCACCTCGAAGATTCCAAAGCGGTTAACGAGCAGATTCTCGTGGGTGATGTAGTCGTACTTCCGATCTCAAGATCGTGAGCGATCCTTCCGGGCGCGTTCGGCGCTCCGTAGTCGGTCACACGTTCGGTTCGACGAAGACCTTCCTCTCCCTTGTTCCAGCGGCGGAGGTTGTAGCACTCTCCTCGCGATTCGGCAGACAACTGGCGTGGTACCGAAGTAGAGGGAGATCATGAGCTTCGCCTTAAGCCGGTGCGAGTATGGTGGAGCTTATGAGAGAGGCTATTAGTGGTCTAGTAATTAGACACACCAATTAGAAGGCTCTAAACCAATTAGAAGGCTCTAAACCGCTGGCTAAAGCAATTAGAAGCTCTAAACCAATTAGAAGGCTCTAAACCGCTGGCTAAAGCAATTAGAAGCTCTAAACCAAAACGGCTCTAAACCGGAGATCTAGAGTAGAAAGTTATGTGTCTATGGGAGGAGCCCTGCCCCTCCTTATATGGGAGGGGTTTCCTTGGCGCGCCAGGGAGGGAGGGAGTCCCTCCCCAACTCGGACCAGGGCTTGGGCGCCGGCCTGGAGGAGTCCAACTCCTCCTCCAGGTTGGTTCCAACTCCTCTTGCTTGTTTCCCACAGTTTCTTGTTTTGGCAGTTTGACTTTCAAACTGGACATTTGACTTTTCTGTTTTAGGATTCAATTTAATCCTTTATTTGGGACAGCAAGAACACTTAGTACATGATGCAATCATTCAATGAGCAATGACACATTCATGTACCCTTCCCCAGTCTTGGGACAATCCGGAACCTTCTAGAACATTCCGATGAAAACACGAAATCATTCCCGAACTCAAAGCAGGACTTTCCTTATATGAATCTTATTCTCCGGACCATTCCGGATCACCTCGTGATATCCCGGATCCCATCCGAGACTCCGAACAACATTCGTTCTCTTTCTCATAATACCATAACTACTCAAACAACGTCGAATCCTTAAGTGTGTCTCCCTACGGTTCGTGAATTATGCGGACATGATCGAGACACTTCTCCGAACAATAACCAATAGAGGAATCTGGAAATTCATATGGCTCCACATATTTCTGATTACTTTGCGATCGAATGAACCACTTACATACGATACCAATTTCCCTTTGTCTCACGATATTGTACTTACGAGGTTATGATCGTCGGTATCTGCATACCTAGTTCAACCTCGTTCGATAAGTACTCTTTTCTCGTTCCCGTGATATGTGATCCCTTGTGACCAAGTCACATGCTTGCAAGCTAATTGGATGACATTCCACCGAGAGGGCCCAGAGTATATCTATCCGTCATGTGGATGGACAAATCCCACTCTTGATCCATGTGTTTCAACCAATACTTTCTGAACACTCAATGCCACTTTTATAGCCACCCAGTTACGGTGTGGTGTTTGATGTCATCAAAGCATCCATCCGGTAAAGGTGATATGCATGATCTCATGGTCGAAGGAATTAGGTTACTATGTATCAGAAAGCATATAGCAATTGAACTATTGAAATGACTTGATCTTTATGCTACGCTTATTTATAGGAGTATGTCCATCACATCATTCTCCTAATGATATGATCCTGTTGTTAATAACATCTCTATGTTCATGATCAGGAAACCATGATCATATATTAACCAACAAGCTAGTTTAACAAGAGGCTATACTAGGGACTCTTATTTTAGTTTACAAATCACACAAGTATTAATGTTTCCGGTTAATACAATTATAGCATGGTATGTAAACATTTATCATAAGTATGAAGATATGATAATAACTCACTTTATTATTGCCTCTTGGGCATATCTCCAACAGGGGAAGGGGTACATGAATGTGTCATTACATATTGGAATGATTGCATCATGTACTAAGTGTTCTCGCTGTTCCAAATAAAGGATTAAATTGAATCCTAAAACTGAAAAGTCAAATGGCCAGTTTGAAAGTCAAACGGCTAAAACAGGAAACTGAGGGAAACAAGCAAGAGGAGGTTGAAACCGACTTGGGGGAGGAGTCCCTCCTCTCCAAGCCGGCGCACCACCCAAGGCCGACTTGGGGAGGGACTCCTCCTTGGCGCCCTCCCACCTATAAAAGGAGGCGGGGCCTCCTCCTCTGACACACAAGTTCCTATCCTCTAATCTAAATCCTAGCCCTAGACTCCGGTTTAGAGCCGCTTTGGTTTAGAGCTTCTAATTGCACTAGCCTTGGATTAGAGCCTTCTAATGGTGTGTCTAAACCCTAGACCACTAATAGCTCTCTCTCATACTCCACCATACTGCCTCCGGCTTAAGGCGAAGCCTCATGATTTCCCTCTACTTGGTACCACGCCAGCCGGAATCGCGAGGAGAGTGCTACAACCTCCGCTCATGGAACAAGGAGAGGAAGGTCTTCGTCGAAAGTACAACGCAGTGACCGATCATGGAGCTGCCGAACGCAGCCTTGGAAGGATCGTCTACGCGATCTTGAGATCGGGAAGAGTACAACTACATCATCCACGAGAATCTGCTCTCGTTAAACACTTTGGAATCTTCAAGGGTAAGTTATTCCATCGACTCGTTGCTACAATCTAGTATATAGATCTTGGCTTGTTTGTTTGTATGCGATAGAAAATTTTGTTTTCCATGCTACGAATCCCTCAAAGGGTATCGAGCCGTGTCTATATGTAGATCTCACAGCAGTAGAACACAATGGTCATTGTGGGCGTTGATGCTTTTATTGTCGATTGCTTGTGTACTTTGCATCTTGCGGTATGTTGGGATGAAGCGGCCCGGGATAACCTTACATGACATCGTTCATGAGACTTGCTCCACGCTTGACATGCAACTTGTATTGCATAAGTGGCTTTGCGGGTGCCTATTTCTCCTAGCATAGTTAAGATCCAATTTACAATGGGTGATCAACAATGCTAGTATCAATGTTGTGGTTCTTGTTCGTAAGTTAGAACGACACTTATTGAAAGCCCCAAACCACGTAAAATATGCAAAGGAAGTAGAGGCGTCTAACTTTGTTTTGCAGGGGTGTGCAGTGATGTGATATGGCCATGATTGTGATTATATTTGATGTATGCAATGTTCCTTATTGTAAGTTGGCAACCGGCTGGAGCCATATGGTTGTCTTTAATTTATGTTAAGACCCGCGTGTCTATTCAAAGTAGTTGTAATAGTTGAAGCCGGTGGACGACAACCATGGAGAAGCGTCATTGACCTTGATGGAATGCCGGTGATGATGGAGATCATGTTCGTGCTTGAAGATGGAGATCGGAAGCACAAAGAAGAAAGGCCATATCATATCACATATTATTGAATTGCATGTGATGTTAATCCTTTATGCATCTTGTATTTCTTAGTAGACTACGGTAGCATTATAAGATGATCCCTCATGCACATGAATTTCAAGTCATAATGTGTTCACCCTTAGTTAGCACCGTTGCTAAAGCTTGTTGTTTCGAAGCACCACGTGATGATCGGGTGTGTTAGATTCTGCAAGTGTATACAACGTGAGCAAGCCAGATTTGCTCATGTGGAAACTAAGGTTTGATCTTGACGAGCCTAGCATGTACAGACATGGTCTCGGAACACGGATCACCGAAAGGTAAAGCATGAATCATATAGTAGATATGATGAACATGACGATTGTTCGCCATTGAAACTATATCAACTCTCGTGATGATCGGTGTTGATGTAGTAGATTTGGTTCGTGTGATCACTAAAACAATGTGAGGGATGTTGTTTTGAGTGGGAGTTCACCTAGTTTAATTTCATTAATTAATCGGAACTCAATTTGTCATAAACTTAGTCTAAACTATTGCAAATATGTTGTAGATCAATGGCAGCCCCTACCATCAATTTTAATGCGTTCCTAGAGAAAGAAAAGTTGAAAAACAATGGAAGCAACCCATGGATTGGTTCCGAATTTGAGGATTGTCCTCACGGTGGTAATTTGACCTATGTCTTTGGATGCACATTGGGTGACCCACAGCTGATGCTCCCGATGAAGTAAAGAATGTTTACCTCGGAAGAATCGGTACTCTATAGTTCAGTGTGCTATCTTGTATGTTTTGGAATCTGAGCTTCATAAAAGTTTTGAAGAGTCAGACCCATATGATATTGTCGAGGATCTCAAATTGATTTTTGAGACTCATGCGGCAATTGAAAGCTATGAGGCTTCTGAAAAGTTCTTTAACAGCAAGATGGAAGAAGGCAGCTCCGTCAGTGAGCATGTGCTTAAGATGTCTGGGCATGCAAACAAACTTCAAAGCTTGGGTATAGTGATTCCTAATGCTTTGGGGATTTACCGTGTCCTCCAATCACTACCACCAAGTTACAAGAACTTTGTGATGAACTACAACATGCAGAACATGAACAAGACGTTACTGAACTCTTTGCCATGTTGAAATCTCTGAAGTGGAGATAAAGAAAGAGCACCAAGTGTTGTTGGTCAATAAGACCACCAAATTCAAGAAAGGCAAGTCTAAGCGGAAGGACACTTCAAGAAGGGTGGTAAGAAAGTTGCCACGCGAAGAAGACCAAAGCTGGGCCCAACGATCTTGAGTGCTTTTACTGCAAGGGAGAAGGTCACTGGAAGCGGAATTTCCCAAAGTACTTGGCGGATCTGAAGAACGGCAACATCAAGAAGAAAGGTATATCTGATATACATGTTATTGATGTGTATCTCACTAGTACTTGTAGTAGTGCCTGGGTATTTGATACTGGTTCGGTTGCTCATATTTGTAACTCGAAACAGGTGCTGCAGAATAAACGGAAGCTAGCGAAGAACGAGGTGACGATGCGCGTGGGAAACAGATCAAAGGTTGATGTGATCGCGGTCGGCACGCTACCCCTTCATCTACCATCGGGATTAGTTTTATACTTAAATAATTGTTATTTAGTGCCTGTGTTGAGCATGAACATTATATCGGGATCTTGTTTATTGCGAGACGGTTACTTGTTTAAGTCAGAGAATAATGGTTGTTCGATTTATATGAGTAATATGTTTTATGCACATGCACCTTTGATAGATGGTCTATTCTTATTGAATCTCGATAGTGGAAATACACATATCAACAACATTGAGGCTAAACGTTTGAAATCAAGCGATAATTCGACCTATATGTGGCACTGTCGTCTTGGTCACATTGGAGTGAAGCGTATGAAGAAACTCCATTCTGATGGACTTCTTGAATCACTTGATTTTGAATCACTTGAAAGATGCGAAGCATGTCTGATGGGAAAATGACTAAGACTCCATTTTCTGGTATGATGGAGCGAGCTACGGACTTATTGGAAATCATACATACCGATGTGTGGTCCAATGAGTGTAGCATCATGCCATGGTTATCGTTATGTTCTTACCTTCACGGATGACTTGAGTAGATATGGGTATATCTATTTCATGAAACATAAATCCAAAACTTTCGAGAAGTTTAAGGAGTTTCAAAGTGAGGTAGAGAATCAACGTAACAAGAAGATTAAATTTCTACGTTCTGATCATGGAGGTGAATATCTAAGTTACGAGTTTGGCGAGCATTTGAAGAAATGCGGAATACTTTCACAGTTGACACCGCCGGGAACACCACAGCGTAATGGTGTGTCCGAACGTCGTAATCGAACTATCTTAGATATGGTTCGTTCTATGATGTCACTTACAGATTTACCGCTATCATTTTGGGGTTATGCATTAGAAACAGCCGCATTCACTTTAAATAGGGCACCGTCTAAATCCGTTGAAACGACACCGTATGAATTATGGTTTGGGAAGAAACCTAGATTGTCGTTCCTTAAAGTTTGGGGATGTGAAGCCTATGTAAAGAAGTTACAGCCGGACAAGCTTGAACCCAAAGCGGAAAAATGCGTCTTCATAGGATACCCGAAGGAAACTATTGGGTATACCTTCTATCATAGATCCGAAGGCAAAATCTTCGTTGCCAAGAATGGATCCTTTCTAGAGAAGGAATTTCTCTCGAAAGAAGTGACTGGAAGGAAAGTAGAACTCGACGAGGTTGTCGAACCTTCTCGAAATTGCAGTAGCGCAGACCGGAAGAAGTTCCTGTGGTGCCGCAATAAGAGAGAGGAAGCTAATGATGGTGATCATGAAACTTCGGTTGAAGTTACTACAGAGCCTCGGAGGTCAACGAGAACTCGTACCACTCCAGATTGGTATGATCCCGTTATGAGTGTCATGTTGGTGGACAACACCGATGACCCCGAGACATATGAGGAAGCGATGATGAGCCCAGATTCCAATAAATGGCAAGAAGCCATGAAATCTGAGATTGGATCCATGTACGAAAACCAAGTATGGACTTTGGTGGACTTACCGGATGGCCGAAAGGTTGTCGAGAACAAATGGATTTTCAAGAAGAAAACATATGCTGATGGTAATGTTACTGTCTATAAAGCTCGACTTGTCGCAAAAGGGTTTCGACAAATTTAAGGAGTTGACTACGATGAGACTTTCTCACCAGTAGCGAAGCTAAATTCTGTGAGGATTATGTTAGCAATCGCTGCATATTATGATTATGAGATATGGCAGATGGATGTCAAAACAGCATTCCTCAATGGAGATATTGATGAAGAGTTGTATATGATGCAACCCAAAGGTTTTGTCGATCCTAAAGATGCTAACAAGGTATGCAAACTGCAACGGTCCATCTATGGATTGAAGCAAGCATCCTGAAGTTGGAATCAACGTTTTGATAAGGTGATCAAAAGTTTTGGTTTTATACAAACTTATGGAGAAGCTTGTATTTACAAGAAAGTGAGTGGGAGCTTTGTAGCATTCTTAATACTATATGTGGATGACATATTGTTGATTGGGAATGATGTAGACCTTCTTAATAGTGTCAAGGAATATTTGAATAATAGTTTTTCAATGAAGGATCTTGGCGAAGCTTACATATTAGGCATAAAGATTTATAGAGATAGATCAAACGCCAAATATCATTGTCACAGAGTACATATTTGGACAAAGTTCTAAAGAGGTTTGGAATGGAAGAAAGCAAGAAAGGGTTCTTGCCCATGTTGCTATACGACCTTGAGTAAAACTCAAAGTCCGACATCGCGTAAGATAGAGAAAGGATGAGTAAGACCCTATGCCTCAGCCATAGGATCTCTAATGTATGCCATGCTATGTACTAGACCGACATTGCATATCGTTAGTTTAACTAGCAGATATCAAAGTGATCCAGGAGTGGATCATTGGACAGCGGTCAAAAACATCCTTAAGTACTTGAGGAGAACTAAGGATATGGTTCTTTCTTATGGAGGTGATGAACAACTCGTTGTAAATGGTTACACCGATGCTAGTTGGAACACCGATCCGGATGATTCTAAATCACAATCTGGATACGTATTTATTTTGAATGGTGCAGCAGTTAGCTGGAGGAGTGCAAAGCAAAGCGTTGTGGCAAGATCTTCAACTGAATCGGAATACATGGTCGCTTTGAGGCTTCACAAGAAGCGATATGGATGAAAGAGTTCATTACAGAGCTGGTGTGGTTCCTAGTCTTTGGACCCAATGTCTATCTATGTGATAACATGGGCGCCATAGCCAATGCGCAAGAACCAAGGTCACACAAGAAGTCAAGCACATCAAGCTGCATTTTCACGCTATTCGAGAACATATCCGGGATGGGGATATAAAGATTTGCAAAGTACACACAGATCTGAATGTGGCGGATCCGTTGACTAAACCTCTCCGAGGGCAAACATGACCAACACCAAACTGCCATGGGTGTTCGGTATATTACCATGTAATCTAGATTAGATGACTCTAGTGCAAGTGGCGGTCGTTGGAGATATGCCCTAGAGGCAATAATAAATGTAGTTATTATTATATCTTTGTGTTTATGATAAATTTTTACATTCATGCTATAATAGTATTAACAAGGAAACATTAATACTTGTGTTATTTGTAAACTTAATTTGAAGTCCCTAGTATAGCCTCTATACTTCACTAGCTTGTTGGTTGATTAATGATTGTGGTTTCCCTATCATGAACATTGAGATGTTATCAACAACAAGATCATGTCGTTAGGAGAATGATATGGTGGACATACTCCTATAGATAAGCATAGCATAAAGATCAAGTCATTTCAATAGTTCAATTGCTATATGCTTTCTGATACATAGTAACCTAATTCCTTCGACCATGAGATCATGCATATCACCTTTACCGGATGGATGCTTTGATGACATCAAACACCACACCGTGAATCGGGTGGCTATAAAGGTGGCATCGAGTGTTCGGAAAGTATTGGTTGAAACACATGGATCAAGAGGGATTTGTCCATCCATATGACGGATAGATATACTCTGGGCCCTCTCGGTGGAATGTCATCCAATTAGCTTGCAAGCATGTGAGTGGGTCACAAGGGATCACATATCACGGAACGAGAAAAGAGTACTTATCGAACGAGGTTGAACTAGGTATGCAGAGATACCGACGATCATAACCTCGGATAAGTAAACTATCGTGAGACAAAGGGAAATTGGTATCGTATGTAAGTGGTTCATTCGATCGCAAAGTAATCGAGAAATATGGGAGCCATATGAGTTTCCGATTCCTCTATTGGTTATTGTTAGGAGAAGTGTCTCGATCATGTCCGCATAATTCACGAACCGTAGGGAGACACACTTAAGGATTGACGTTGTTTGAGTAGTTATGGTATTATGAGAAAGAGACCGAATGTTGTTCGAGTCTCGGATGGTATCCGGATATCACGAGGTGATCCGGAATGGTCCGGAGAATAAGATTCATATAAGGAAAGTCCGTTTCGAGTTCGGGAATGATTCCGTGTTTTCATCGGAATGTTCTAGAAGGTTTCAATGTCCGGCACTCCGGGGAAGGGTACATGAATGTGTCATTACATATTGGAATGATTGCATCATGTACTAAGTGTTCGCTGTTCCAAATAAAGGATTAAATTGAATCCTAAAACTGAAAAGTCAAATGGCCAGTTTGAAAGTCAAACGGCTAAAACAGGAAACTGAGGGAAACAAGCAAGAGGAGGTTGAAACCGACTTGGGGGAGGAGTCCCTCCTCTCCAAGCCGGCACGCCACCCAAGGCCGACTTGGGGAGGGACTCCCTCCCCTTGGCCGCCCCTCCCACCTATAAAAGGAGGGGCAGGGCCTCCTCGTCTAGACACACAAGTTCCTATCCTCTAATCTAAATCCTAGCCCTAGACTCCGGTTTAGAGCCGCTTTGGTTTAGAGCTTCTAATTGCACTAGCCTTCGGATTAGAGCCTTCTAATTGGTGTGTCTAAAACCTAGACCACTAATAGCTCTCTCTCATACTCCACCATACTCGCTCCGGCTTAAGGCGAAGCCTCATGATCTCCCTACTTCCGTACCACGCCGTTGTCTTTGCGGAATCGCGAGGAGAGTGCTACAACCTCCGCCTTCTTTGGAACAAGGGAGAGGAAGGTCTTCGTCCGAGTACCGAACGTGACCGATCATGAAGCGCCTTGAACGCAGCGCCGGAAGGATCGTCTACACGATCTTGAGATCGGGAAGAGTACGACTACATCACCCACGAGAATCCGCTCTCGTTAAAAACTTTGGAATCTTCGAGGGTAAGTTATTCCATCGACTCGTTGCTACAATCTAGTAGATAGATCTTGGCTTGTTTGTTTGTATGCGATAGAAAATTTTGTTTTCCATGCTACGAATCCCTACAGCGGCGGCTACAGACGGTTTCATGGAGATTTGATCGGGTGCTTAGGGTTTCTGCATCGGGGGCTTCTTATAGGCGAAGGGGAGGCCGAGGTGGTGGCCAGGGGCCCTACACCCTGCCTAGGAGCGGGGCAGGGCCCACCCACGCCTAGGGGGGTCTGGGCGCCCTGACATGCTTCTCCGTCTCCCCTCTGGACTTTTTGTTCCCCAGGGAAAGCTATTGACTTTGACGTTTTTCCCGTCCAATTCCGAGAATATTTCTTTACTAGCTTTTTTAGAACCAAAAACAGTAGAAAATAGGGAACTAACACTATGGCAACTTGTTAATAGGTTAGTACCAAAACATGTAAAAAGCACCTCAAAGTGTAGACAAAACAAAGCAAAGTAGATACTAAACTAGCATGGAACATCAAAAATTATAGATACGTTTCCGAAGTATCACTGGCTCACAAGGGATCACATATCACGGGAAAGAGAAAAGAATACTTATTGGTAACGAGGTTGAACTATGTATGCAGAGATACCAACAATCAGACCTCGGAAAAGTAAACTATCGCGGGGAAAAGGGAAATTGGTATCGTATGTAAGTGGTTCATTAGATCGCAAAGTAATCGTAGAAATATGTGGGAGCCATATGAATTTCCAGATTCCTCTATTGGTTATTGATCGGAGAATTGTCTCGGTCATGTCTGCATAATTCACGAACCGTAGGGAGACACACTTAAGGATTCGATGTTGTTTAGTAGATATGGAATGTAAGTGGGGAGACCAGATGTTGTTCGGAGTAACGGATGGGATCCGGGATGTCACAAGGAGATCCGGAATGGTCCGAAGAATATGATTCATATAAGGAAAGTCCAATTCCGGAGTTCGGGAATGATTCCGGTGTTTTCACTGGAATGATCTAGAAGGGTCTAGAAGGTTCACCGGACCGGAAGGGGAAGGGTGCATGAATGTGGCATGACTAAGTGGAATGATTGCGTCATGTCCTAAGCCACTTGGTTGGGCATTTGAAAGAAAGAAATTAAACTCCAAATTGAAATCAAAAGGCAAGTTTGAAAATTCAAACTGGGACAATGTATCCTAGTGGAGGAAGCAAAGAATCCTTCTCTCCCTCCACCACAAGCCAAGTAGGAGAAGGAGTTGGGGAAGGATTCAAACTCCCCTCTCCCAAGCTTCCCTCCCTCTCATAAATAGAGGGGAGGGGTTGCCCCAAGGGACACACAACACCAGCGCCTCCCCACACAGCCGCCGCCGCCGACTCCACCTCATCCTCTCCGGCTTCTAAACCCTAGATCGCCGGGGAAACCCTAATACTCCACCATAACCCGTTTCGGCTTAGGCAAAGCCCTGCGGGATCTTCCCTCTACTTCTGACACCGCGCCGTTTGTGCTGTCGGAATCGCGAGGAGAGAACTATAATCTCCGCTGCCTTTCTAGAACAAGGGGGAGGATGATCTTCATCGAGTACCGAACGTGTGACCAACTGCGGAAAAGCTGCCGAAATGCAGCGCCGGAAGGATCGTATACGCGATCTTGAGATCGGCAAGTGTACGACTACATCACCCACGAGAATCTTCTCTCATTATCCGCTTTGGAATCTTCGAGGGTGAGTACTCTAATCGACTCGTTGCTACAATTTAGTAGATGGATCTTGGCTTGTTTTGTTCATGCGGTTGAATTTTTTTGTTTTCCATGCTACGAACCCCTAAAGTGGTATCAGAGCCGTGTCTATATGTAGATCTGTTGCACGCGTAGAACACAATGGTCATTGTAGGCGTTGATGCTTTTTTATTGATTGCTTCTTGTGTACTTTGCATCTTGTGGGATGGTGGGATGAAGCGTTCCGGGCTAACCTTACATGACATCGTTCATGAGACTTGCTCCACACTTGACATGCAACTTGTATTGCATAAGTGGATTTGTGGGTGCCTGTTTCTCCCAACATAGTGAAGATTCAATTTACAACGGGTGATTGACAATACTAGTATCAATGTTGTGGTTCTTGTTCGTAAGTTAGAACGACACATCTTGAAAGCCCCAAACCACGTAAAACATGCAAAGAAAATTAGAGGCATCTAACTTTGTTTTGCAGGGGTGTGATGTGATGTGATATGGCCATGATTGTGATTATATATGATGTATGCAATGTTCCTTATTGTAAGTCGATAACTGGTAGGAGCCTTATGATTGTCTTTTAATTTCATTAAGACCTGCGTGTCTATTATTCAAAGTAGTTGTTATAGTTGATACTGGTGGACGATAACCATGGAGCGGTTTCATTGTCCTTGACGCCACACCGGTGATGATAGAGATCATGTTCGTGGTTGAAGATGGAGATTCGAAGCACAAAAAGAAAGGCCATATCATATCACATATATTTTGAATTGCATGTGATGTTAATCCTTTTATGCATCTTGTATTTCTTAGTTCGTGACGGTAGCATTATAAGATGATCCCTCTCACAAAATATCAAGTTATAATGTGTTCATCCTTAGTAGGCACTGTTGCCAAAGCTCGTTGTTTCGAAGCACCATGTGATGATCAGGTGTGTTAGATTCTGCGAGTCTTACAATGGGAGCAAGCCAGATTTGCTCATGAGAAAGCTAAGGTTTGATCTTGACGAGCCTAGCATATACAGGCATGGTCTCGAAACACGGATCACCAAAAGGTAAAGATGAGTCATTTAGTAGATATGATGAACATGTTGAATGTTCGCCATTGAAGCTACATCATCTCTCGTGATGATCGGTTTTGATGTGGTGGATTTGGTTCGTGTGATCACTAAAACAATGTGAGGGATATTGTTTTGAGTGGGAGTTCACCTAGATTAATTTAACTATTAATTAGAACTCAATTTGTCATAAACTTAGTCTAAACTATTGCAAATATGTTGTAGATCAATGGCGGCCCCTACCATAAATTTTATTGTGTTCCTAGAGAAAGAAAAGTTGACAAATAATGGAAGAAATTTCGCAAATTGGTTCTGGAACTTAAGGATTGTCCTCAATGCTGGTAATTTGACATATGTGTTGGATGCATCGCAGGGTGACCCACCTGCAGTTGATGCTACCGATGAGGTGAAGAATGTTTTCCTCACTCGAAAGAATCAGTACTCCACAGTTCAGTGTGTCATCTTGTATGGTTTGGAATCAGAGCTTCAGAAAAGTTTTGAGAACTTTGATCCACATGATATTGTCCGTGAACTCAAAATGATAGTTGAGGCTCATGCGGAAGTTAAGAGTTATGAGGCTTCTGAAAAGTTCTTTAACTGCAAGATGGAAGAGCGCAGCTCCATCAGTGAGCATTTGCTTAAGATGTCTGGGAACGCAAGTAAGCTCCAAAGCTTGGGTATAGTGATTACTAATGCTTTGGGGATTCACCGTGTACTCCAATCACTACCACCAAGTTACAAGAACTTTGTGATAAACTACAATATGCAAAACATGGACAAGTTGTTGCCCGAACTCTTCTCCATGTTAAAATCTGCCGAAGTGGAGATCAAGAAAGAGCACCAAGTGTTGATGGTCAAGACCACCAAATTCAAGATGCAAGGAAGTCTAAGAAAAAGGGAAACTTCAAGAAGGGCGGTAAGAAATTTACCACGCCAGCGAAGAAGACCAAGGCTAGGCCTAAGCCTGATACTAAGTGCTTTTACTGCAAGGGAGAAGGTCACTGGAAGCAGAATTGCCCTAAGTACTTGGCGGATTTGAAGAACGACAACATCAAGAAGAAAGATATATCCTATATACATGTTATTGATGTGTATCTCACTAGTAGTCGTAGTAGTGCCTGGGTATTTGATACTGGTTCGGTTGCTCATATTTGTAACTTGAAACAGGTGCTGCAGAATAGATGGAAACTAGCGAAGAATGAGGTGACGATGCGCGTTGGAAATGGATCATAGGTTGATGTGATCGTGGTCGGCACGCTACCTCTTCATCTACCATCGGGATTAGTTTTATACTTAAATAATTGTTATTTGGTGCCTGCATTGAGCATGAACATTATATCTAAATCGTGTTTATTGTGAGACGGTTACTTGTTTAAGTCTGAGAATAATGGTTGTTAGATTTATATGAGTAATATGTTTTATGCACATGCACCTTTGATAGATGGCCTATTCTTGTCGAAACTTGATTGTAGTAATACACATATTAATAACATTGAAGCTAAACGTTTGAAATTGTGCGATAACTCGACCTATATGTGGCACTATCGTCTTGGTCATATTGGAGTGAAGCGTATGAAGAAACTCCATTCCGATGGACTTCTTGAATCACTTGAAAGATGTGAAGCATGCCTGATGGGTAAATTGACTAAGATTCCATTTTCTGGTATGACGGAGTGAGCTACAGACTTATTGGAAATCATACATACCGATGTGTGTGTCCCAATGAGTGTAGCATCGCCCGGTGGTTACCGTTATGTTCTTAATTCCACGGATGATTTGAGTAGATATGGGTATATCTATTTCATGAAACATAAGTCCAAAACTTTCGAGAAGTTTAAGAAATTTCAAAGTGAAGTAGAGAATCAACGTAACAAGAAGATTAAATTTCTATAATCTTATCGTGGAGGTGAATATCTAAGTTACAAGTTTGGCAAGAATTTGAAGAAATGCAAAATACTTTCACAATTGACACCATCGGGAACACCACAACATAATGGTGTGTTCGAACGTCGTAATCGAACTCTCTTAGATATGGTTCGTTCTATGATGTCACTTACAGATTTAACATTATTATTTTGGGGTTATGCATTAGAAACAACCGCTTTCACTTTAAATAGGGCACCATCTAAATCCGTGGAAATGACACCGTATGAATTATGGTTTGGGAAGAAGCCTAAATTTGTCGTTCCTTCAATTTTGGGGTTGCGAAGCTTATATAAAAAAGTTATAGCCCGACAAGCTTGAACCCAAAGCGGAAAAATGCGTCTTCATAGGATACCCGAAGGAAAGTATTGGGTATACCTTCTATCATAGATCTGAGGGCAAAATCTTTGTTGCCAAGAATGGATCCTTTCTAGAGAAGGAATTTCTCTCGAAAGAAGTGACTGGAAGGAATGTAGAACTGGACGAGGTTGTCGAACCTTCTCTCGGATTTGAGAGTAGCGCAGCACCGGAAGTAGTTCCTGTGGCGCCTACACCAATAAGAGAGGAAGCTAATGATGTTGATCATGAAACTTCGGTTGAAGTTACTACGAAACCTCGCAGGTCAACGGGAACTCGTACCACTCCATATTGGTATGATCCCGTTATGAGTGTCATGTTGGTGGACAACACCGACGACCTTGCGACATATGAGGAAGCGATGACTATATGTGGATGACATATTGTTGATTGGGAATGATGTAGACCTTATTAATAGTGTCAAGGATTATTTGAATAATATATTTTCAATGAAAGATCTTGGCGAAGCAGCTTACGTATTAGGCATAAAGATTTATAGAGATAGATCGAGACGCCTAATATCATTGTCACAGAGTACATATTTGGACAAAGTTCTAAAGAAGTTTGAAATGGAAGATATAAAAAAAGGGTTCTTGCCCATGTTGCCCAATACGACCTTGAGTAAAACTCAAAGTCCTGCTATGGCAGAAGATAGAAAAAGGATGAGTAAGACTCCCTATGCCTCAGCCATAGGATCTATAATGTACGCCATGCTATGTACTAGACTCGACATTGCATATGCTGTTAGTCTAACTAGCAGATATCAAAGTGATCCAGGAGTGGATGATTGGATAGTGGTCAAAAACATACCTAAGTACTTGAGAAGAACTAAGGATATGGTTCTTTCTTATGGAGGTGATGAACAACTCGTTGTTAATGGTTACACCGATGCTCATTGGAACACCGATCCGGATGATTCTAAATCTCAATCTGGATACGTATTTACTTTGAATGGTGTAGCAGTAAGCTGGAAGAGTGCAAAGCAAAGAGTTGTGGCGAGATCTTCAACTGAATCGGAATACATATCTGCTTCAGAGGCTTCACAAGAGGCAATATGGATGAAGGAGTTCATTACAGAGCTCGGTGTGGTTCCCAGTGCGCTGGACCCAATGTCTATCTACTGGGAAAACATGGGCACCATAGCCAATGCGCAAGAACCAAGGACACACAAGAAGCTGAAGCATATCAAGCTGTGTTTTCACGCTATTCGAGAGCATGTCCAAGATGGTGACATAAAGATTTGAAAAGTACACATAGATCTGAATGTGGCGGATCCGTTGACTAAACCTCTCCCGAGGGCAAAACATGATCAGCACCAAACCGCCATGGGTGTACGGTATATTACCATGTATTCTAGATTAGTTGACTCTAGTGCAAGTGGGAGACTGTTGGAGATATGCCCTAGAGGCAATAATAAGTAGTTATTATTATATCTTTGTGTTTATAATAAATGTTTACATTCATGCTAAAATAGTATTAACTGGAAACATTAATACTTGTGTGATTTGTAAACTAAATTAGAGTCCCTAATAAAGCCTATTTATAATACTAGCTTGTTGGTTAATAGATGATCATGGTTTCTAGGTCATGAACATTGAGATGTTGTTAACAACAAGATCATATCATTAGGAGAATGGTATGATGGACATACTCCTATAGATAAGTGTAGCATAAAGATCAAGTCATTTCAATAGTTCGTTTGCTATAAGCTTTCTGATACATAGTAACTTAATTCTTTCGACCATGAGATCATGCTAATCACCATCACCTGAAGGATGCTTTGATCACATCAAACACCACACCATAACTGGGTGGCTATACAGGTGGCATTGAGTGTTCGGAAAGTATGTGTTGAGGCACATGGATCAAGAGTGGGATTTGTCCATCCATATGACAGATAGATATATATTTTGGGCCCTCTCGGTAGAATTTCACCCAATTAGCTTGCAAGCATGTGACTGGCTGTCACATCCCAAAATTCTCCTAATTTTGGAATGTGAAATAAATAAATAAGTTTGATTGATTGTTTGAATATGTTGAAAATTCTCAAAGAGAAGAAACTTTTTGAATAGAAAATCCTCTCAACCTTGAATTCAAAATCTTATATTCTTTTGTTATGACCTAAGTAACCATATAGGCAAAAGGGCATGGATTGATTATGGATTGTAGAATTGGTGTGCAAGATTTAAAAAATGATAATCATGAAGCATTCATAAGCACTTCATTACATCCATGCAAAGTTCTCACAAACTAAATCCAAATCCTGATATCTAAATCCTATAGTTGATTCGCCCAAATGTTCCTAAGGGTAATTAAATTGACTTTATAAAACCCATTGTTGTTAAGGCATAAATTATTGATAATTATATCCTAAAGAGATCCAATTAATACTACAAAATTTTAGAAACAAAATTGAGCTCATTTGGAGCTAGTATGAAAAAGTTATGGAATAAATACAAACAAATAAAGATATAAATAAAATGGAATATACAAGGATTTATAAATCCACTACTTCCAAACTAGTAAAAAATTACAAATTTGATCCTATAATGATCTATTCGATTTTAGAAAAATTTAGAAACAAGAATCATGTCATTTGGAGTTCGTCTACAAAAGATATGAGGGAAACAAGTAAATAGAAAAAAACCTAAACGGGCCGGCCCACTCGGAACGACCGGAGCAGCTACACGCGCGCATGTATGTGCGCAGGTTTGCTTTAAAAGGCGTGCAAAACGAGTTTTGTCAACCTATCTCTATTCAAACTGCTATAACTTTTTATCTACAACTCCGAATCAACTTCCGTTTGTTTCTACTTGTTCCCTACTCCAATACCTATCTCTACAACATCCTAAATCTCCATATAAACTCGTGGAGCCACAACTGTACGAGTTTCTCTCCTTGAAATCCCGAATCTACATATGCCCGAATCTTATTTCGCTTTTTAACCCATCTAGACTTCATTGTTTGCCTTCGGTCAAAAAACGAAAGTTGTAGAACGCTTCGAAATCTTTCAATCCCGACAAACCTCACCTCTTTTCATCCACCACAGCCGGAGAATTTCACATCGCAATATTTCAGATCTTACGGTGTAAATCCAAGATGTACTCGCGCTCGTTTCTTCAAATCCAAATTCCTTTGGTGAGAAGGTAGGAATAATGATTCCCCACAACTTTCGTGTTCTAAGTTTTTCAATTTGACCTACGGATTTGTCTCTCTAACACAGATATGTTTCTTGTCTATTCTAAGCCAAAATCGGGTCAATCTCTTCTTCTAGCCACCGGATCCTATCCAGACGGTCGAGATCCAATCAAACCGGTGAGTGCCATGTCGTTATTCCGGTCACCTTCCTCATCAACACCACGTTATCGTCAGTTCAGCATCTTGTCTCATTCAGCATGCAAAGTCAACCTGTCCAGTCAGCGAAATATTCCCTGAAATATTCCGTTCGAATTTAAAATTGCACATTATAGATCTAACTTGTAAAATTCATTAGAAATTCATACCACATCCAAAAATTGTGTATGATATATCAAATTGAAGATAATTTTACGTAGAATCATCTTATCAGAATAGGTCCAACTTATACTGTACGTGGTTACTGCAGTAATTTAATTAGTTTTAATGGTCTTTTAGGTCAATAAATTCATAGAAAATTATATGTAACTCATAAAAATATGAACAATATATCAAATTGAAGCTAATGTAATGTACATTAATAATATCTGGTTGGATATAGCCTTTGCCCATTATTTAACCCGTAGCATTTTAATTAGTGTTAATGGATTTATAAATCATTAAATTCATAGTAAATTAATTGCTTGTCACAAAATAATAAATGATATACCGATGGAAAGCTGGTTCCATGTAGATCATCAATATGAAATTAGTTCAGCCTTTGACTGTAAGGTTTTGCCGTGAAAATTTAAATGGTTTAATGGCTTATTTAGAGTAATAAATTCATAAGAAAATAAATACTATTCAGAAAATTACAAATAATATGTCCCTGAAATCACAATTCCGTGGAGATTACAGATATAATTTTAGTTTTATTTTTAGACAACAGAAACTATATGAATCATTTAAAACCCATTAAACACTATTTAAATCATACAAAAAGATCTGTAACTCCGATTAGGGTGAATCCAAGTGCTAAGGTTTTGTGTTGACAATATCTATATAGAGAAACTACATGACAAATTATTTGGTACTGTTAAAACAGAAACTCATACAGAAATATTTAAACCCATTGAAATAGTGTTTTAATCATAGGAAAATATCTATAACTCCTTTTTAGGTGATTCAAATTGCCACTGTCTCTAAATTGAATTACCTCTATCCAGTAGCATCTAGTTCACAATTTAACACGACATACACATATTTAGTTAAATTAAAGTGTTATACACCATATTAAATCGATACAACTTTAGTAATAAAAGCTTTAGTGCATTAAATGACTTTCCACATGCATCATGTAATCTAACTATGTTCAGAACACTAAATGCAACCATTATGACTCATTAAATTGTCATGCATGCATTTGTTGCATTTGTTTGATCTCTATGTGCTATTGTTTATGATTGTATATAATTGTTTGCTCGATAGATTGCGAGGAGTGCAACGTGTGTGATTGCAAGTATTGTGGTTATGAAAAGAGCAACCATTATATCTATGAGAATTGTGAGGATTATCTAATCGACTACATCTACAACAAAAGGCAAGTGGTGCTAACTTGGTCATGAATGCCCTATTGTTTTCCTATGCATTGTAGATTCTTTTGTAGAATTGCATATGTAGGAATTGATGTGTATATGCTATGCTATATCCCATATTATTCCCTAGTATTCCTTGTTTATGAGCCATCGTATTGGTAGATTGCTTAGCTATGCTATTTAGACGAGGAATGAAATCACATCATGAAAAGTTACATGTTTTGAAAGGCTCATGTTTTTCTAAATGACAAACCAATATGTTTTAATGAACCACCTGGGCGGAATGGCATTGATTGGGTCATCGAGTGTGGATTTATGGTGGGGAATGCCGCCCAGGACACTGAGAAAGAATTGGTTTCTTTGTTTGGTAGCTTTCATGTGCAACCATGTGCCAATAATGAAATGGGCGGTTGGTTGAACTCAGTAGGTTGTGGTAACTCTAACCCACGTATCCAGAGATGTAGATAGTGTAGGTTGGACCGGTGCGTGTCGGGTTTGGGGAGCTACTTCCCGAACGATTCCTTCTTGGACTTCTCCCTATCATCACCCAATATGAGAGTGGTGGTACGAGCTGGGCTGGCCAAGTCAGATGGGTAAAGTGTACTAACCCCTGTAGGGTGTATAAACTAAGTGCTTAGCCATGTCCCCGGTTATGGACAATTTAAGTGACCTGATACTGATGCTATGATATTTCTCACTCATCCTTATTTCTCAATTACTTAAAACTTGTTGGGTGAACATAATTGGGTAGGAGCACCTGGGAGTGAACTAGAGTGTCCTATTTATTGTATTGGAAAACTACTTTGTTACAAATTATAGGATAAAATTATTGCTTTATGCAAATGAGCCTGAACTCCACTTGGCCAAATAAGCATGTAGTTGATAGATCTGTTGTTAACCACTTTAGCCTACTTGCCATATATTCAATGTATTGACCATTCGTGGCTGCAACGTTTCATGTTGCAGGTTATATCATATCTGAGTGATCGTTCATAGGTCGCGAGACTCCACTCAACAATTGTTCGCCTGTGGCACATTTGAAGGATGGAGATCTACCTTGTATTCGTTTTCCGCTGTGTACTTGAATGAATAATGTAAAATATGGATCATATTCGTTGTATTTATGATGCACAGTTATATTTTGTATCATTTTGTACTGTGTGTGCCAGTGAACCGATCCAGGGATTGACACTATACACATGAACTCAGCCTTATCAGGCGAGGGTGTTACACTGGCTCACAAGGGATCACATATCACGGGAACGAGAAAAGAATACTTATAGGTAACGAGGTTGAACTAGGTATGTAGAGATACCGAAGATCAGACCTCGGATAAGTAAACTATCAAGAGACAAAGGGAAATTGGTATCGTATGTAAGTGGTTCATTCGATCGCAAAGTAATCGTAGAAATATGTGGGAGCCATATGAATTTCCAGATTCCTCTATTGGTTATTGATCAGAGAAGTGTCTCGGTCATGTCTGCATAATTCGCGGACCGTAGGGAGACACACTTAAGGATTCGATGTTGTTTAATAGATATGGAATGTAAGCAGGAAGACTGTGTTGTTCGGAGTATCGGATGGGATCCAGGGTGTCACAAGGAGATCTAGAATGGTCCAGAGAATAAGATTCATATGAGGTCGTTTGGTATCCATCATTTGGGCATGGAATCCTGGAATTCATTTTGCAATTCCATTCCTATGCTGTTTGGTTGACACGGAATTGGGTTGTCATTTCATTTGGCAAATCCATTGAAATATCCTCATGTGTAAACCTGATTCCTATCTTAGACCTGTAATTTCCAAATTCCGGTGGTAGCCAAACATGTGGATGTTTTTGGAATCACAATATAAATGAAATCAATCTATGTATTCATTTAATTTCTACTAAATGAAATGAATACCTGGATGCCAAACGAAAGGAAAGTCAAATTCTGGAGTTCGGAAATGATTCCAGTGTTTTCACCGAAATGATCTAGAAGGGTTTAGAAGGTTCACCGGACCAGAAGGGGAAGGGTGCATGAATGTGTCATGACTAAGTGGAATGATTACGTCATGTCCTAAGTCACTTGGTTGGGCATTTGAAAGAAAGAAATTAAACTCCAAATTGAAACTCAAAAGGCAAGTTTGAAAAGTCAAACTGGGACAATGTATCCTGGTGGAGGAAGGAAAGAATCCTTCTCTCCGTCCACCACAAGCCAAGTAGGAGAAGGAGTTGGGAAGAATTCAAACTCCCCTCTCCCAAGGTGCCCTCCCTCTCATAAATAGAGGGAAGGGGGTGCCCCAAGGGACACACAACACCAGCGCCTCCCCACACTGCCGCCGCCTGTTCGTCGCCACCGTCCTAGCCGCCACCGACTCCACCTCCTCCTCTCCGGCTTCTAAACCCTAGATCGCCGGGGAAACCCTAATACTCCACCATAACCTGCTCCGACTTAGGTAAAGACCTGCGGGATCTTCCCACTACTATCGACACCAAGCCGTCGTGCTGCCGGAATCGCGAGGAGAGAACTACAACCTCCGCTGCCTACTGGAACAAGGGAGAGGAAGATCTTTATCAAGTACCGAACGTGTGACCGACTGCGGAAGCGCTACCGGAACGCAGCGCCGGAAGGATCGCCTACGCGATCTTGAGATCGGCAAGTGTACGACTACATCACCCACGAGAATCTGCTCTCGTTAACCACTTTGGAATTTTCGAGGGTGAGTACTCTAATCGACTCGTTGCTACAATCTAGTAGATATATCTTGGCTTGTTTGTGTTCATGTGGTAGAATTTTTTTTCCATGCTACGAACCCTACAATAGTTTCAATGTCGTTTTCCTAAAAAAGGTCGGCATATCTAGAAAATAATTATCGACTAAAATTCTAACTTCTCGAGTAGTTTAAGAGTAAAT
This sequence comes from Avena longiglumis, assembly GCA_030063025.1. NCBI lineage: Eukaryota > Viridiplantae > Streptophyta > Magnoliopsida > Poales > Poaceae > Avena > Avena longiglumis. The sequence goes on from CP125977.1 coordinate 483,554,029, forward strand.
ATAAATCATGAATGCGCACAATAAGCTACATACAAATAATAGATTCCTAATTCCTAGTCCATATTTGGTAGATCATCGGAACACATATGATAAGACACTATGGTAATGTAACTAATTACTCAGCCAATCAACTTGCATTAGAAGTGAGTTCGAGAAAAGCAGCTCAAAATGCAAACAAACGGACCATATTGTTCTTGAAGACCCAGGTTTGTGTGGAGAATAGTTTGCCTCACAAATCTATGTATGAGAAACATGTACACAAATGAAAAATGTTACACATCTTCTTGGTACAAAATTTGGCGTGGCGAAGTTTTTAGAGAAAGAAAGGGAAAATTGGATGATAAATTATAAACCAATTTTTTAAAAATCCTAAATTCTTAGAGAGATTTATTTTACCTTTTTTTCAAATTCAAACAAATTGGTTCCTCGTCTAACTTGAAGCAGTTTGACACATGACGTGGAAACACGATCAAGAAAAATGAAGGGCAATAATTCAACTTGTTTTTTTGTGAAACCATGAAATAGTAAAACTTAGGAGAAGTTGAAAAGAAAATCTAAAAATTTAGAAAAAAATGCTCTGGAAGAACCAAATAAAATAATACTTTAGAATATCCTTGATTTAGTTTAAATATACTTGAAGAATTATAGTATTTAATTTTGGTTCATAAGTTTCTATTTCCTACAATTATTACTTTATATCCATTTGCTCAATTTTGTTTCGAGTTTATTATTATTTTGTTGCAACGTTTACTATGTGTGCTAAACCACTCTCACGTCACCGTCAAACCCCATTGGGTTGGTGCGTAACCACATTGACCAAATTGATAGCCGAGAGTTAAGTTTGCCATGTTTTAGATTTCAGAGATCAAAATTATATTCGACCAATAGTCAAGAGACATTATTCTTGTATAATTTTGCATGCTTTATATGTAAAAGCCACACATCATGAATTACGTGATAATATGCACATCCTACTGCATAGTTAAAACCCGTGCTTACACACCATATGATCCACAAAACAAATGTACATTGACCATCAGGTGAGAAAAGATCCGAGAGAACCGATTTTATATTGTAAACAAACTCTATCATAAACAAACTTTCACTAACCTGCTTCTCAATGTTGATATCACGAATGTACAACAATTGTCGTGCCACTGAATGATCTTATCACACCAGGCATACACAAAAATCAGGGGAGGTAGATTAGGGAGCATCCATAGGCACGAAACCAGTGGCTAGTAGTGCCGGTCCACTGACACATATAACACTTAAAATGCTAGAGTGGTAGAACACCCGCTCAATGTATGGAAGTGCTACATATGAAACAAGTGGTAGTCGGCGTACCAGACTTGAAGACTGCTAATGAAGTGTACCAATTTGTGCTTCCAGCCATATCTCAACCACTACTTTGGGAAATCGACCGGTAACTTAGAACATAGCCACTAATAGGTTGTTCTCTGATGCCTTCAATTCCCATGAAAAGGTTTTCTCGATCCCTACAATGGATTTCTCTTCTTCTTCTTCTTCTTCTTCTTCACCACAAGGTGTTGTTCAAAAATTACTTGACTACATAATACTTGTTGGGTTGCTGATACGCATAAAGAAACTATGGGTTGTGGCCTTGCCGCTTGTTGACAATTCTTGTTGGACTAATGGACTCTAGATGGAAAATAAAGAGTGCAAGGCATTCTATTTCTTTAGAAAATGGTAGTTCTCATGAGCAATCTGGTTGATCGTGGAGCTATCAAACGAAAGTTGTTTATTTATACTACTATACCCTTTCATGTGCTTTTATTGCTTTCTGTTTCATCTACCACTTTTGTTGTTTTCAATGTCTATTTTTGCTCCCACATTTCTATATTATTTTCTAAAACTGAGATTTATAACGTTGTTATGGAATCTATGGTACATTTACGGGCTTGTCTCTCCAGTGATACCCTAGTCTTTCATCACATTTTATACACAATGTTAGCCTTAGTGGTATCCAAACAATACCAAATATCCTCTGAATGCTTACCATTGCGAAGCTCCCCTACCAACAAATGAGTAAAACAGGGACTAGAAATTTTCTCTTCATTAATCATGTGTTGTTCAATAGTAGAATATATTCACAGAAGTATAAAAAAATGAAATAGAAAATTAGAAATGTTAAATACTTGAATACATGACAGGGACATCTAAATAAAGTTATTATAGGATAGATATCTTCAACGACCATAAGAACTTACACATTATCGATCCAACATATTGAAATTTTTGCTCACAAAAAAAAACATATCGAAATTTTGGATCATAGTCACGTGTTCAACTACCATGCATATTCATACTTTTAGCATCACCTCTAGTTAGCATACTCAGTGTTATAGAAATAACATGATATTCTTCTAGTACGATGGTGTAACATCCCAGCATTAGAGCCTAGAAATAAGCTGAACCTAGATGTGTGCATTGCATTCATGCATAGAAAATCCGAATAATTTTCGCGCGTTTAAACAACACTTGTCAAAGTGATTGAAACTTCTCTTAGCTTGACGGAATTGAAGTAGATCATCAAGTTGACTGCGATAAGTTTCAATATGACCTTTGCTAAAACCTTATTTGGTTAAACATGATTTGGTCTAAGGGTAGACCAGATATAATAAAATGTCACTCATAATACATTGCTTAAATGATTCATATATGATCCTTAAGGGATCATATCATACTATCCATCATACCAACCTATGAATACTAAGTTAAGATTACCACTAGAATACTAAATAAATGCAATGATTAATGCTGACCTATCTTATTTTTATCTATTCCTACTATGAGTATCATAGTAATACCTAACCTTAAACTCTTAAATGAGTTGGAGTTGGAAAGAGACTAAGTCAGGATCATCCACCATATATCTTTCTTTCCATGTCAATCTTTATGGAACCTATCTTAATATCTGTTGTTCATCAATTTTAAGTAATCAACCATTGATTCACAAATTCTTTAACTATCAATCTTTGATATGCTATCTCTTGATCTTATCATAACATCTACTTAAATCTTTTAAAGAGGGCATAGTCCATAAATAACCTTAATCCAATATGAGATACTAAGAAGATAATTTCAAGATAATGGAAAAAGTAGGAGAGATGAAGCCTTGTTTAGCCTACTGGAAACCTAAGCCATTATGATCAAAGGATTTTAGGGTCATACTTTTGTCACCAAGATTGAGTATGCTTATATCCTGTATAAGAGGCATTGGTGGGTAGAACATGATTAAATCCTAGTCTAGATAACTATCCTAGATAGCCATGACAAGTCACACTAACATAATGTGAGGTTGGAGTATGGGATACTGGAGTTAAGTAGAAACAAGATAGTATGATCAAGATAATGCTAGAGTAACATTGGATTAGAGAAGTAGTAGTTTCCCCTTGGGAAATACTCACACTTGAGGTGAGGTAAAGCTTGATATATACACCTACTGGAGTAATGTGGGTAATGGATGATGAAGGAAGATTAGGAAAGCTTCTGCGTCAAGCTCATTAGAATTATAAATGGAATTAGATGAATAAAAGGTGGATAAAACTATCCTTATGAAATAAAATTCATCACGTTAAGCACATGATGATGGATATGAAGAAGTAATATATCTAGGAAAGGAATTCCTTAATAAGAAGTCTAGAGTTATGAATTATGGAAGATAATAATTCTAGGTAAATAATCAACTCTAAATCTTAAAACCAAGTATAATATCCATTTCATATTAAGAATTTTCCATCTTATAACTATATCACTTGATAGGAACATTTCATAAAACAAATCCCATAAGCACATCTCTGTTTATTCCAATTATCATAAATATCTGTGCTTAGGAGTATCTTTATCAATTCTTTTCCATAAAACATTCTAAATATAACTCTCTAGTACTAAAGGTGATGCAATCAAATATCACAAACAGAAGACAATATGTTTAGTTAACAATTCTTTACTCATAACCATAAAGGAATCTAAATATATTAAAAACCCTAAACCCTAGGGTAAATATTCATAATTCAAAACCTTAAATTTCTTTATTTGTCATAATAGAATATATACATTGCCATTTTCCAAATTAATGGGAGTAGTAATAACCATATCAATGTCTTATATATTTCATGCATCAAATAATGGTATAGGATCATTACACATATAAAAGTTTCTATTCAAAATAGGAGCCAACTAAAGTTAAGTTGATAAGCAAATAAGAATATGTCATTTAAGAAATTCATAACTAAAGGAGGAAAATAAAATAATAAGAAGAGATTTTACAAAATATTAAAAGGGGTTCATATATTAAGAAAATAAAAGGAATATAGCAAGATTATATATAATAAAAGTTCACAAATAATACTAACTATATTTTAGTATTTTTGCAAATATCCAGCAAATAAATCATACAAAGAAAGGTTCCAAAATATAACTCAAATTCAAATCTGAATAAGAAAACATAAAATAGAAAAAGGATAAAGCAAAGAAAAACACAACCTGGCCGTGGCCCAACACCCCTACACCTATTTGACGCCTGCATTTAACAACCCGAGAACCAGCCTAGTTCTTTTCTCGTGGATGACAAGTGGGTCGAGAGAGAGGACATGAGTTGAGCCAAAAGAATAGCCAGGGGTTATCCACAAAACAGCCATCATCGTCAGCGTCACGCACACAGATATCTCGCTAGCGGAGCTCGCCGCTGCCCGATGCTGCCATCGTCGTCGTTGCGCCAAGATCAACGCCGTCGTTGCCAGGAGGAAATAAGAAGGCCACCGCGACGCCCTGCCTCAATCCCTATCTCCAATTCCTCCCTATCCTCTTAGATGCGAACAGGACCGAAACCCTATCTCACCAGAGCCATCCCTCACCGTCGAATCACATCGCCCCACACCATTCTGAGCAGCCATGGAGGAGCGCCTTCCTCTGTAGATCCTCGGGGTAGAATGTTACATCAAGGGGAGCACCGGAGCGGATGAATTTTGCCGTTCTTCTTCGCAGCAGTTCGTCGGAATCCTCATCAGGGAGCTCGTTTCCGACTGTGCCTGTCCTCGTCGACCACTCTATCATCATTAGGGTGAGTTCCTGAACCTTCTAGCATCCTTGAATCGTCTGATCTCGCTGTAAATCACCATTTCACTGTAAGCCACCGTCGGCCACCGTCGGAGCTCGTCGAAGCTGAGGCTCCGATGACCATTTCCAAGCGGCATCGCCACTCTTAGGTTCAGTAGGTTGCGCTGATTCGAATTAGGTCTATTTCGCTTGCTGGGGTGCAGTAGATCGTCGCCGGCGACCAACCTCTGGCGGTGGTGGTGGCGCTGACGCCATCGTTACGTCATGATCGAACCACGTCAGCTGGTTTGACTGGTCTTTGTCCCGCGTGGCAAGTGACGTGGCCCAGGGCCCACGTGTCATCGACTAAGAGTAGAGAGAAGGTCAGTAACAAATGTATTTCTTTCACCTGAGAGATGATGTGGACACTGGCCCACCAGTCAGTGACTGGGGCTAGCTCTAGGTGTGGTGCAAAAAGTATTTTCCATTAATAAATAAATAAAATGTTATGATTCAATTAATAATATTCCAGAAATCTAATAAATGATTAAATCTTGTTTAATTAATAACTTTTGAATTATAATTCAGAAAAATATGTATAATATATGAAAATTTTCATAAAAATAAAATCTACAACTTAAACTTGTTATCAAATATTATTATGATGATGATTTAAATAAATTTTATTTAATAAATATTTAATAAGTAATAAAACTTTGATAATTCATTTTCTTATAATGATAAATATTAATAATATAAATAAAATACCAAAAATCTTAAAAAAATAAGAATTCTAATTTAAAACTATAATCAAGTATTATTAGTTCACTTAATTAAATATTTATTATTAATTAAGTATTTATAAAGTAATAAAAAATATAAAAGTCATATCCTATTATTTATAAATCACAAATATAAATGTGTTATACCAAAAAGAACACAAAAATAATATCTACATGTTAAAAATCTAATATTCTACTTTGATGGTAGTATAACCTAATTTATTGATTCGACACTAGGGGAGCCAAAGAATACTTGCAAGCCTTAACAACTGAGTTGTCAATTCAGCTACACCTGGAAATAGTTCTTGCTCACAGAAGTTTATCAGTAGCAACAATTTTATAGTAGCAATAGCAAAGTAACAGCAGCAGTAACACAAGAGAAATAGTAACAATAGTAGCAAACAGTAGGATATCAGCGCAGGAGGCATAGGGATGGATGAACGGGCGTTGCATGGACAAGTCTAAACATGTAACTTCAAGATCTAGGGCAATTATAGATAAATAAGAATAAGTATCCAAGTACTAAACAATCATAGGCATGTGCTCCATATATAGTCATGCGTGCTCGCAATGAGAACTTGCACAACATCTTTTGTCCTTCCAGCCCGTTACAGCAGGGCCTCAAGGGAACTACTGGCAATTAAGGTGCTCCTTTTAATAGAGCACCGGAGCAAAGCATTAACACTCCATGAACACGTGTGATCCTCACATCATAGTCATCCCCTCCGGTTATCCCAATTTTTGTCACATCGGGGCCTTTGGATCCGGACAATGATATGTGTACACAACTTGCAGATAAGATCACAAACAATACTATCATAATGATTCAATAATAAGTTCAGATCTGAGATAATGGCACTCAGGCCCTAGTGACAAGCATTAAGTACAACAAGTTGCAACAAAGTCAAATAGCACTAATAGAGATACTGGGCACCATGACCTAACAATCTTATTCGACTACATGATAGAACTCATCCAATCCCTACTGATACGTCGGAAACGTATCTATAATTTTTTATGCTCCATGCTTGTTTAGTATCTACTTTGATTTGCTTTGTCTTTACTTTGAGGTGTTTTCATATATTTTCTGGAACCTATTAACAAGTTGCCACAGTGCCAGTTGCATGTTTTCTTCTGTTTTTGGTTCCAGAAAGGCAAAAAATCAGTATTCTCGGAATTGGACAGGACAAAAGCCAAAGTCAATATTTTACCGTGTGGGACACGAATCCAGAAGACGAGACGGAGACGCGAACCAGGGTGGCCAAAACCCCCTAGGCGCGGCCAGGAGTGGGCCCGTGCCTAGGCAGGGTGTGCCCTCCTTGGTCGCCTCCCGGCCTCGCCTCTTCGCCTATAAAAATCCCCCGATGCAGAAACCCTAAGTACCCAATCAAAACTCCACGAAACCTTCTGTAGCCGCCGCCACCATCGTCCGTAGATCGGGGGATCTGAAGTTCTTCCTGGCACCCTGCCGGAGGGGAGATCATCCCGGAGGCCTTCTCTCCGGTATGATGCGTGAGTGGTTCCACCTTGGACTATGAGTCCATGTAGTAGCTAGATGGTTGTATCTCCTCCTAGTGCTTTCATGTATAGATCTTGTGAGCTCCGTTCATGATCAAGATCTAATCTATTTGTAGTCATGCATGTTATGTTTGCGGGGATCCGATGGAAATTGAGATTATTATGTTGGTTTGATTAATGGTTTTGCCTTTATGATTCTATCATGTCTGTGTTGTTTGTGATCTTGCATGCTCTCCGTTGTTAGTAGTTATCTTGGCCAAGTAGTTGCTAGTGACTCCAGGAGGGGGTATTTATGCTCGATAGTGGGTTCATGCCTCTAGTTTCCAAGAGAAGTGACAATAATCTCTTCGGTTGTAGATGTGCTGTTGCTACTAGGGAGAAAACAAAGGTCTCATGTTCATGGAACATGTGGACTGTTTACCTTACACACTTTGCTTAAAGCAGTTGTCTGTTGCTTGCAACTTAATACCGGAGGGGGTTCGTATGATAACCTAAAGGCGGACTTCTAGTCATAGATGCAGTTGGATGGCGGTCTATGTATCTTGTTTTATTGCCCAATCGAATCTCATAGGATCTTTTTGTAGGGGTTCGTAGCATGGAAAACAAAAAAATTCTACCGCATGAACACACAATCAAGATCTAATCTATGATCAAGCTAAGATCTATCTACTAGATCAGTGCAACAAGTTGATAGAGTACTAACCCTCGAAGATCCAAAGCGGTTAATGAGAGCAGATTCTCGTAGGTGATGTAGTCGTTCACTTGCCGATCTCAAGATCGCGTAGACGATCCTTCCGTAGCGTTCCAAGGCGCTCCATGATCGGTCACACGTACGGTACTCGATGAAGACCTTCCTCTCCCTTGTTCCAGCAGGCAGCGGAGGATGTTGTTCTCTCCTCGCGATTCCGGTAGCACGATGGCGTGGTGTCGGAAGTAGAGGGGAGATCCCGTAGGGCTTCTCCTATGCCGAAGCGGGTATGGTGGAGTAGAGGGATCCACGATGATCTAGGGTTTAGAGTCCGAGGTTTAGAGGTAGCTAGCAACTAGGGTTTATCTAGTTGGTAGAGGTTTAGAGGAGATCTAGATTGGCCGCAACTAGAGAGGGGGGCGGTGGCCAACCTACGGTTTTTTGTGTGTACAAGGGGGGGCGCCCTTCCCCTCCTTTTATAGGTGGGGAGGCGCCAAGGGGGAGGGAGTCCTCCCCCAACTCCACTTCATGTGGCCGGCCCAAGGGAGAGGGAGGATTCCTTCCCTAGGTAAGAATCCTTCTCTCCCTCCACTTGGAAATATTGTCCCAGTTTGACTTTTTCAAACTGCCCTTTTGAATTTTAAATTAGAGTTTGATTTCTCTCTTCCAAGTGTCCAGCCAAGTGACCTAGGACATGATGCAACCATTCCACTTTGTCATGACACATCCATGTACCCTTCCCCTTCCGGATCGGCGAACCTTCTAGACCCTTCTAGAACATTCCGGTGAAAACACCGGAACCATTTCCGTACTCCGGAATTGGACTTTACTTATATGAATCTTATTCTATGGACCATTCCGGATATCCCTGATCCCATCCGAGACTCCGAACAACATTCGGTCTCTTTACTCACTTTCTATATCTACTAAACAACATCGAATCCTTAAGTGTGTCTCCGTACGGTTCGTGAATTATGCAAACATGACCGAGACTCTTCTCCGAACAATAACCAATAGAGGAATCTAGAAATCCATATGGCTCCCAAATATTTCTACAATTACTTCATGATCGAATTAACCATTTACATAGGATACCAATTTCCCTTTGTCTCATGATATTTTACTTATCCGAGGTTTGATCGTCGGTATCTCTTTTCTTGTTACCGATAAGTACTCTTTTCTTGTTCCCGTGATATGTGATCCCTTGTGTGCCAGTCACATGCTTGCAAGCTAATCAGATGACATTCCACCGAGTGGGCCCAGAGTATATCTATCCGTCATATGGATGGACAAATCCCACTCTTGATCCATGTGCCTCAACACACTTTCTGAACACTCAATGCCACCTTTATAGCCACCCAGTTACGGTGTGGTGTTAAATGTCATCAAAGCATCCATCCGGTGATGGTGATTAGCATGATCTCATGGTCAAAGGAATTAGGTTACTATGTATCAGAAAGCTTATAGCAAACGAACTATTGAAATGACTTGATCTTTATGCTACGTTTATCTATAGGAGTATATCCATCACATCATTCTCCTAATGATATGATCTTGTTGTTAATAACATCTCAATGTTTGTGATCAGGAAACCATGATCATATATTAACCAACAAGCTAGTTTAACAAGAGGCTTTACTAGGGACTCTTTTTTATGTTTACAAATCACACAAGTATTAGTGTTTCCGGTTAATACAATTATAGCATGGTATGTAAACATTTATCATAAGCATGAAGATATGATAATAACCTCTTTATTATTGCCTCTTGGGCATATCTCAAACAGTCTCCCACTTGCACTAGAGTCAATAATCTAGTTTCAAACCATTGTGCATTCAACACCTATGGCTTTCCGGTGTTGTATTTACACGATTGCTAGTGGTCAACTAATCTCCGGATCTGACACTTTCAGGTCCGTGTGTAATGTAGGGTTCGCAGCGTAGAAAACAAAAAAATTCCTACGATGGGAACAACTATGTACCAAGATCTATCTACTAGATACAAACAACGGGCGGATGTACATCCGTAGAGAACATACCCTTGAATACCGACAAAGCTTAACGAGTCCAAACTCGTGGTTGATGTAGACGATCTCTTGCCGATCTCAAGATCGAGAGGAAGTCCTAGCGCCGCAAAACAGCAGCGCATCCGTGCTCGCACACACATTCGAGTCACCGAGCAACCTCCGCCTCCTCGCTCCAGCGATGCAGCGGAAGCACAACTCTTTCTTGCCGAATAGCCACCGGGAACATGTATCTCTCTAGTCCGAGACCATGGGGAATAAATTCTAGAGGGGGAGAGAGATCCTTCACGAGGAGGTGTGAGTGAGAGAGAGGGAGGGGGCTCCTTTTATAGGGAGAGGGGGGAACCCAAGGGGCCATGCGCCCAGCCATGGGGCTTCCCCCACCTCTTCCACATTCATGTGGGTGGACACTCCACTCACTCAAATGCCTTTCAATTCCCTCCACTAAAAAACCAACTCAAATTCCCATTAAATTTCCACCAAATTTAATGCAAAATCTCATTAAATAAAACTCCTTTTATTTATTCAGAATTTTGTCAATTAACTTAATGACAAACATTCACATATAACCCCTTGCTAGTATTTCATTTCACATGCAGAAACACTTTCTGCAATTTCACCCGAAAACCCATTTCGGTATCTAGTGAAATAAATTCCCGTGCTTGTTATTCTTTTCGGCATGAAACTTTTGCTCCAAATGGATGTCAGTGTCTCTTAATAGTGTCACCCTACGGTTCATGAATAATGCGGACATGATCGAGACCCCTCTCAGATCAATAATCAGAAGCGGGATCTGGAGACCCATACTGACTCCCACACATTCAACGATGACTTTCTTGTGATCGTCGGAACCTTTTACGCTAGTATCTTAATCCCTTTGTTTCATGATATATTACATGTCCGAGATTCGATCATCGGTATCTCCATACCTAGTTTGATCTCATTCTTGACATGCACTCTTTTCTCGTTCGTGATATAACATTCTAGTGATCAAATCACTTGCTTGCAAGCTAATCAATGTGATATCACCGAGAGGGCCCGAGCATATCTATCCGTCATCGGGATGAAAAATTCCTCTCGATCCATGGGCCTCAACATAACACTTTAGTAGTTCTGAACCCATCTTTATAATCACCCTGTTACGGTGTGACGTTTGATGTTATCAAGAAACTCTTCCGGTGTTAGTGATTGACATGATCTCATGGTCTAAGGATTAGGATCACTTCGTAAGTTGTTATAGCAATATAAACTCAATGACTTTGATCGTAATTCTATACTTCAGATGATTGTTCATCACACAATTACACTAATGTTGTGATCTCGTTATTAACAACATCCAATGTCCATGATCAGGAAACCTTTGATCATCTTGTTAATCAACGAGCTAGTTTATAAGAGAGGCATAACTAAGAACTTCCTTTTTGTTTATTAAACACACATGCATTAACGTTTCCTTATTAATACAATTATAGCATGTAAAATAAACATTTATCATAAATAAGGAATACGATAATAACCACTTTATTATTGCCTCTCGGACATATTCCCTTCATGTAATTGCATGTCTTTGCGTCTCTACACATTACTCATTCTCTAATGAGATGGCTTTGTATAAATTTGGTCCTTTGGTGAGACCTTTAGTTCCTTGGGGTTAAAACATGTTGATAATATTGTCGTACAATATATCTTCATAGTACTATCCCGCTATGAACCACACCTAGTTTGATAACAAACTACCTGACACAAATGCTCTCTTTTGATGCTATAATAGCAGTCATATACTTAGCTTTTTGTTGTAGTATCTGTCACAATGTCTTAACTTTGGAACTCATCCAAATCCATTATGGAACTTACTTTCCATTATATTGTGCCACCCTTAGTTTATATTGAGATAAACTTAATTTGTACTTTGTGACAAAACTAGTATCAATGCAGTACTTTTACAATGAACTAATCATCTATTTGTCACATCTACAAAATAATATATTCTTAGTTCTTCATAAGAATATCCTTACTATCCTCCAATGATCATCTTATGAATCATTCTGGTATATGCTCATAACATTTAGAGCATAAGACTTATCTGGATTTGTACATATCACAGTATGATTGATATAAATACTCTTTGTGATTTCATACATCAAGTATCAATCTATACTTGAATATTTGTTTCACTTACCAAGTGTCGATACACTTGAATTTTTATTTAATCCTTTCTGTGTGGCAAGAACCTTTCTTGTCATTTCCATACTGAACTCATTCAATATCTCATCTATGTACATTTGGCACAACCATATTAGCGTCTCAATCTATCTATATAGATATTGATGGCAAATATTCGGGTTTTGCCTAAGTCTTTCATCGAGATGAAATTCTTAACATGTGATAATAAAAGATACATCATTTCCAATCAACAATATGTCTTCCACATAATGTATTATAAATATGTCTTAGTGATCCCACTTAATTTGTTGCAAATGCAAGCATCTTTATCGTCTCCGATGAAATTAAACTCTTTTAACAGTTTCATCATAGTGAAGATTCCAACTCCGTGATGCTTACTTCAACCATTGAAGTTTGCATATGCTTTTAGCATCCTTTGAATTAACAAAACCCTTTGGACCGTGTTATGCACACGTCCTAGGTAAAAATTATATCAGAAGAACTTGTTTTGTTTATTCAACTACCACATACAAAAATTATATGTAGTGGTTGCTATATTAATCCGTCTAGACTAAATATCGCTATGAAAGATCAACCTTGTCATATTCAACCTCTGAACATTGTTGTGAATTCTTTCCCAACAAGTAGACTACTTCATAGATGTGAAACATAAATGTCTATTTCTTTATAGATCCAAACACGATTGTAAGGTTTTACACCTTTCTAGAGGGTCTTTCAAGTTCAAAGCTTGATTTCTCGTGTATGGAACTATCACGGATTTTATGGCTCCAAGCCATTTTACGGAGTTAGGGCCCATCATCGCTTCTTTGCATGTAGTCGGTTCATTATTTTGTCAAATAATGATTCAACCGTCAAATCTTGGTATTTGATTGTTTATCCGACCTACTTGGTTCAATAGGAACTTAGACTTCCGTGACCACAACCTTTGAGGCACGTGAGCCATGAGCATTGTTGTTGCCTCCGGAACATTTTTTGGCGCTGCGCAACTTTGCAGATATAGCTAAGGTTCTTTTAACCTTATCAAAGTTCTATTGCCCTCCCACTTAACTTTTCACGGAAAATTCCTTTCTCAAAGAAACTTGACGTTCTTAAGCAACAAACACTTTTGTCTTCGATGTTATGGAGGAATACTTAACGGCTATTCAAAATAACATACAAAGAAATATTCATCCGACTTTGGTTGTAAACATCTTCTTTATGCATAGCATACCAATGTTTAAGAAAGGACAACTTGGGTTTTATCCCAAACCATAACTTTATATGGTGTCATTTCAATGGATCATGATGGAGCTCTTTTCAGTGAAAAAGCGGTAGTCTCTAAAGCTTTTGATCTTTAAAATTTAATGGTAGTTTTATGAATTACACCTTTGATCTTACCATGTCAAACAAGGTTTCATTGCATATCTCGATTATTCCATACTCATATGGTGTTTCGAGAAACGCAAATCCATGGAACAATTCATCAAATCTTAGGTGTTATGCTAAACTTGTAACTCAAATATCTCCCTTTATGATCCTATCATAAATTATTTATTTTCTTGTTACATTGATTTTGCACTTCATCTTGAAAGTCTTCGAACTTTTCAAATGTTTCACACTTCATCCTCATTAAGTAAATATTCATATATTCACTCAAATTTTCGGAGAAAGCATATGAAGTTGAAATCCGTCGCTCTTGACTACACATAATGGGACTTATACATCTATATGTACAAGTTCCAATAAGCTATTCATTCGTTCACTTTTGACCTATGAACGGAGTTTTAATTATCTCTAGCAAAGTTTCGCAAGCATGATTTGATCAAAAATCAAAAGACTCCAAAATTCCATCCACATGGAATTTCGTCATGCTTTCTTTCCAATATAATTTAAACGGCGATGTCACTTCCTAAGTGATCTTTCAATCAATTTGTCTTTCGATATTTTTAGCACTAGTTTTATGGATGTGATTTCTTCAAGGAGATTTATAAATCATCCATCTTTTATGGATTACGACAATTATTTGAACAACCCTTTTGTTCTCATAATACCTGATCGAAATAACAATTATTGAAAACAAATCTTGAAGGTAAGTTTTGATTTCAACGAGCAACACAACAACCCTTTATTTGTTCTCGATGAGCATCATCACATATTCTTTTGCTAGTTACTTTATGCCATTGTAGTTCATGAATTGTGTTGTTTTGTATGACGATTCACACCAACAAATTCAGTATCCAATACTCAAGAACTACATTGTTTAACAAGCAAAGAATACAACCATAACATGTATATCCTCTATATATCTAAGCCGAACAATTCTAGTTTTTTCTCTTCTGCCAAATATTTCTTAGATTTCTCTTTCAGTATTTATTTATCCTTTCAAAAGAATCTATCAACATCAAAAGTGGCACCATACTTATGACACATAGTACAAAACATGTATAGTTAAATACCAATGTCTTTGGACTTGCACTTTGAAGTAGATCACCATCATCAAATGTTTGGTGTTCTTTCAAATTCCATTTTTAGTAATCTTTTAGTGTAGTAAAAATTTTAGCTACATCAAATATTCATCCTTATCATGGAACTATTCATTATCAAGCTACTTTAGCTTATAACGGTAAATTACGAGTATAATGTTGCTCTCTAAAACCTTTTGGAGGATTAGGACGACCATCATCTCCAACCTTTTGCAAACTGTCATCAAATATGAGAACATGACTTTTGCCATATTATACTTTATCATGTTATAACCAAAACTTTGCTTTAGGTATCACAATATCTTTCACACATGATGGTTTTTGAAACAATTCTTTCAGATCCCAGATAACCTTGATATTAAAACAATCTTTTGAATATCAAGAATCATGGAGACTAACATGATACTTATATACTAATACTGGAATTGTTACTCTTGATTTAATACCAAATATTAAACTTCATGGAGTAACCGAAACTTACTAAAAGTTTGCAATAGGACTTTTTAAACTTCAGATTAACACTTTAAAACAATACGATACCAGTTCATAAAGTAACTAACCAGAATTCTATAGTTCTATTATCTCAATATAACTAAGAGCAAGGTGGTAAATAGATGCCAATGACTACAACAACTATGCAAATTCACTTTGATTTAATTTATGATAAATAGTGTTCAACTTTTAATCAGATTGATGTTGAACTCCCACTCAAAACAATATCCATCACATTGTTTTAGTGATCACACGAACCAAATTCACTACACCAAGTCCGATCATCACGTGACATGATATAGTTTCAAAGGCGAACAATCATCATGTTCATCATATCATCTATATGAATCATGCTTTACCTTTTGGTATTCCGTGTTCCGAGACCATGTCTATACATGCTAGGCTCGTCAAGATCAAACCTTAGCTTCCGCATGAGAAAATCTGGCTTGCTCCCATTGTATACACTCGCAGAATCTAACACACCCGATCATCACGTGGTGCTTCGAAACAACGAGCTTTGGCAATGGTGCCTACTAAGGACGAACACTCAATAACTTGATATTTTGTGAGAGGGATCATCTTATAATGCTACCATCGCGAACTAAGCAATACAAGATGCATAAAAGTATTAACATCACATGCAATTCAAAATATGTGATATCATATGGCCTTTCTTATTGTGATTCCGATCTCCATCTTCAAGCACGAACATTATCTCCATCATCACCGGCGTGGCGTCAAGGTCAATGGCGTCGCTCCATGGTTGTCGTCCACCAGCATCAACTATTACAACTACTTTGAATAATAGACATGCATGTCTAGATGAAATTAAAACACAACCATATGGCTCCTGCCGGTTGCCGACTTACAATAAGGAACATTGCATAAATCATATATAATCACAATCATGGCCATATCACATCACATCACACCCCTGCAAAACAAAGTTAGACGCCTCTAATTTTCTTTGCATGTTTTACGTGGTTTGGGGCTTTAATTAAGTGTGTTCTAACTTATGAACAAGAACCACAATGTTGATACTAGTATTGTCAATCACCCATTGTAAATTGAATCTTCACTATGTTGGGAGAAACAGGCACCCGCAAAGCCACTTATGCAATACTAGTTGCATGTCAAGCATGGAGCAAGTCTCATGAACGATGTCATGTAAGGTTAGCCCGGGCCGCTTCATCCCACCATCCCGCAAGATGCAACGTACACAAGAAGCAATCGACAACAAAAGCATCAACGCCCACAATGACCATTGTGTTCTACTCGTGCAACAGATCTACATATAGACACGACTCTGATACCACTGTAGGGGTTCGTAGCATGGAAAACAAAAATTTCTACCGCATGAACACACAATCAAGATCTAATCTATGATCAAGCCAAGATCTATCTACTAGATCGGTGCAAAAAGTTGATAGAGTACTAACCCTCGAAGATCCAAAGCGGTTAACGAGAGCAGATTCTCGTGGGTGATGTAGTTGTTCACTTTCCGATCTCAATATCGCATAGACGATCCTTCCGGCGCCGCGTTCCGGCAGCGCTCCCGCAGTCGGTCACACGTACGGTACTCGATGAAGACCTTCCTCTCCCTTGTTCCAGTAGGCAGCAGAGGTTGTAGTTCACTCCTCGCGATTCCGGCAGCACGATGGCGTGGTGTCGGAAGTAGAGGGGAGATCCCGCAGGGCTTCGCCTAAGACGAAGCGGTTATGGTGGAGTGGAGGGAGCCCTGACGATCTAGGGTTTAGAGGCCGAGGTTTAGAGGTAACTAGCAACTAGGGTTTAGCTAGTTGGTAGAGGTTTAGAGGAGATCTAGATTGGCCGCAACTAGAGAGAGGGCGGCGGCCAACCTAGGGTTTCTTGTGTGTACAAGGGGGCGCCCTACACCTCCTTTTATAGGTGGGGAGGCGCCAAGGGGGAGGGAGTCCTCCCCCAACTCCACTTCATGTGGCCGGCCCAAGGGAGAGGGAGGATTCCTTCCCTAGGTAAGAATCCACTTGGAAATATTGTCCCAGTTTGACTTTTCAAACTGCCCTTTTGACTTTTAAATTAGAGTTTGATTTCTCTCTTCCAAGTGTCCAGCCAAGTGACTTAGGACATGATGCAACCATTCCACTTTTTCATGACACATCCATGTACCCTTCCCCTTCCGGATCGGCGAACCTTCTAGACCCTTCTAGAACATTCCGGTGAAAACACCGGAACCATTCTCGAACTCCGGAATTGAACTTTCCTTATATGAATATTATTCTCCGGACCATTCCGGATCTCATCGTGATATCCCTGATCCCATCCGAGACTCCGAACAACATTTGGTATCTTTACTCACTTTCCATATCTACTAAACAACATCGAATCCTTAAGTGTGTCTCCCTACGGTTCGTGAATTATGCAGACATGATCGAGACTCTTCTCCGATCAATAACCAATAGAGGAATCTAGAAATTCATATGGCTCCCACATATTTCTATGATTACTTCATGATCGAATGAACCATTTACATACGATACCAATTTCCCTTTGTCTCATGATATTTTACTTATCCGAGGTTTGATCGTCGGTATCTCTCCATACCTAGTTCAACCTTGTTACCGATAAGTACTCTTTTCTCATTCCCGTGATATGTGATCCCTTGTTAGCCAGTCACATGCTTGCAAGCTAATCGGATGACATTCCACCGAGAGGGCCCAGAGTATATCTATCCGTCATATGGATGAAAAAATCCCACTCTTGATCCATGTGCCTCAACACATACTTTTTGAACACTCAATGCCACCTTTATAGCCACCCAGTTACGGTGTGGTATTTGATGTCATCAAAGCATCCATCCGGTGATGGTGATTAGCATGATCTCATGGTCGAATGAATTAGGTTACTATGTATCAGAAAGCTTATATCAAACGAACTATTGAAATGACTTGATCTTTATGCTATGCTTATCTATAGGAGTATGTCCATCACATCATTCTCCTAATGATATGATCTTGTTGTTAATAACATCTCAATGTTCATGATCAGGAAAACATGATCATATATTAACCAACAAGCTAGTTTAACAAGAGGCTTTACTAGGGACTCTTTTTTATGTTTACAAATCACACAAGTATTAATGTTTCCGGTTAATACAATTATAGCATTGTATGTAAACATTTATCATAAGCATGAAGATATGATAATAACCTCTTTATTATTGCCTCTTGGGCATATCTCCAACACTTTCTAACTAGTATTTCATTGTTATGCCTTGCTCAGTTCCTGTCAATTGCCCTACTATAATTTGTTTACCCTTCATGCCTTGTTGTTTATCTAAGGAGAGAACCTCTAGTGAACTATGGACCCCGATACAATCTTTACCATTGATACATCTTCCACTTTTACTGTTTACTTGCTGCAAACCACCATTTCCTTCCACACCATACATTTAATCCTTTGTTACAGCAAACCGGTGAGCTTGACAACCTCACGGATTCGTTGGGCAAAGTCTTGAGTTTGTGTTGTGCAGGTTTCCACGTTGCTTGCAACACCTTTGAGACGTTTCCTTCCTCCTACTGGTTCGATAACCTCGATTTCTTACTGAGGGAAAACTTGCTGTTATGCTCATCACACCTTCCTCTTGGGGTTCCAATGAAGTGTCCCACATTAACACTGGGTGCACACATCTGCAACATCCCAAAAATCGTGATTTATAAAGTTTTCATATCATGCATGCATTCATAGACATTTGGATCATTTTTTCAATTAAGATTTCAAAACAGAAGTAAATCTGATGCCTATTATTCTATGTAGGAAAGGCAATGATTTACTTTTCACTCTCTGCTATGAGAACACTTGATTTAATCAGAATAGGTTTGGTTATGATTTTTGTTTGTTGTTTCCAAAGTTTGGTCAAAAATTTCAAAACAAAATATAAATTCAAACCATTCATATGCCCATTAAGGAATATATAACTAAGGCATGTTTTTCTGTTAAATTCAAGGGGGCAAAGTACTTTGAATGAAACATCAATGTTTTATACCCAAATATATACATGTTCCACTTTAAAAAAATCCAGAAAGGATTTGAATTCAAAACTCATTTGAAATCATTAGAAAAATATTCCTGGAAAATAATTTAGAAAAAGAAAAAGGGAAAGGAATAAAGAAAAGGCCAGTGCCACCAAACATGCCTAGCACCGAAAACAGCCCACGAGCCCACCCAGGAACCTCCCCCTCTCCTCTCTGTTTCTCAATCTGGCCTCGCACACCCACTCGCTGACACCCCAGACCCACTGCCACGTCAACTCATCTTCAATACCACGCCGGAGGACCTGCTCCTCTCTGCCGTTTCGTCCCCGAATCAAATCCGATTGATTGCGCTTGATTTCCGGCATAATTGCCCCGCTCCTCGCTACTTAAAACCCCTCTGCCCCCTCTCCATTTACCCCCAAACCCCAAGCCCTGAGCGCCACCAGGCTGCAATAATTCCTCGCTGCAACCTCGCTGCTCCGACGAACTGCAGCGCCGATTCTGGCCAACCCCAACCACCCCTCTGCTCCTGGTTCACACGAGCACACTCCACTTCACCTTGCGCACCTCCCAGTACCACTAGCTTGCCCGCGCGTTCCCTAGAGCGTCGGCAATGTAATCGACTGAGCGCCACCGTCTTCGGCTTCAACTCCGACGACCTCCCGTGGTAATTTCCGACCGCCCCACTCCTCCTCGTTGACACTCGCGTGACCAGCATCGTCTTGCACATCTGACACACTGCTTATCTTGCCTTGGCATCATCTGTACCCTCGCCAACAATGACGAACAGAAGCGCCCGTCGCCAGAAGGAACTCCGGCGAGCAATCTACGCCAACCTCGTGCGCCCCTGTCCCTGCAGAGACCACCTCGAGCATCAGCGACACCACGCGAACTCGGTGAGTTGCTCCACTACCTTCCTCGCTTCCTGTATCGCTGGCAGCATCACCGCCCGAGCGCGCCGCCGCCAGCCACCGTCGTAGCGCCCCTCGTTTTTGGTCAGTTAGTTCTGGGCCGTTAGATCTAGATCCAACACATATGATAGATGACTTAAGTGAAGCGGTACGATTAGATCAGGGCCGTGCGCAGTCAGTTAAATCCAATGGCCCTCATCGATCGATCCATGCGAATTGGTATCAGCGAATCAAAACATGACGCGTGGCTTGTAGTTTGATTTAAAAACAGAATCATTTCTATTAGATGTTCAAACTTGCAAAATTCGTAACTTTTGATCCACACGTTAAAATTTTGCAAATTTTATATCAATGGAATTAGGAAAAAGAATTCTATCCAACCATGTACTTTGTTTAATAAATTTCTTCTGTAAAATTAGTTGTTTTTGCAGAGACATTTGTAGGATTATTTTGTGTATTAAAATTAATTGGAAAATGTTTTAAAAACCAAATAAAGTTTATTTGATGTATAAATGTTTAGTTTATTGATCAGTACTGTTTTACTTGTCTTGTTGGGTTTAGAAAAATAATCACATGTCATTTGCATGCATTCATATATTTTTGCTTGTTTATTTTGATATGTGAAATTGGTGCTATCATTTTATGTGTAGATTTTGGTGCTAGTGGTGATTGTGACTGTGAAAATTGTTGTTACTCCCCCAACTACCAAGGCAAGTGGGGCTTCATACTTTTGTCCCAATATTTTGACTTTGCATTAGAAATATTTTGTATAGGACTTGCATGATAATTTTTACTAAGTATCTATATGCTA
The DNA here is from genome assembly GCA_030063025.1 of Avena longiglumis. Classification (NCBI taxonomy): domain Eukaryota; kingdom Viridiplantae; phylum Streptophyta; class Magnoliopsida; order Poales; family Poaceae; genus Avena; species Avena longiglumis. The sequence goes on from CP125977.1 coordinate 483,574,974, forward strand.
TGCTTGGGAAATCCTAGTAGTTGTAGAATTGTTAGAATTTCCTCTAAGTGAAGATACTTGCTATTACCATGATTAGCCTAGCTAGTAGCAACCAAGGGTGGAATATATTCATGCTATGGAAACATATTGCTAACTCTTTGACTTATGTTTTTGCTTAATAAAACAACTAAGTGAATGAAACACCTGGGTGGAATGGTAATTGCTTGGTGGTTTTTGGTTGAGTGGTTACCAGGGCCCATTTTACAATGGTCTACCCTGTGTATCTCACTTGTGGAATGCCACCCAGGAACAAAGCGATTTGAGATGCCAAATGTTAAGAAGCTTCTAGTGCAGCCAATTGGCATTATGGGCTTTGCCTGGATCATATAGGTTGCAATAACTTAGCCAAATGGACAGTTGGTGGTAGGGGAATGATAGGTTTGGAGCGCGTCCATTTTGGCCTAAGGGAAGGCTTCTGAAAGATCTTGTCTTGATGAAAACCAAGTCTTGTGGGGAAAGTGCACCACCTCTGTAGAAGGAAGAAACTAAGTACTTAGCCGTGTCCCCGGAAAAGGACAATTTGAGCATCCAGACATGGAAGCTATCAAGAATCTCCTCATCCCAATTTCTAATTTAAAATTTATGGTTGAAAAAGGGTGAAGGTTCACCAATGTCTATTGGTGGTTCCTTGGGAGTTTTTGCCAAACAAAAACTTAGTGTTTTCAACTGATAGGTAAAACCTATTTTGAGCAAAGCAAGCCTAAGCTACACTTAGCCAAATTCATGTAGAAGCTAGATACTATTTTTCTACTAAGGTATCACTTGCCAATACTATTCCAATGTATTGACCCACTGTGGCTGTAACTTGTGATGTTGCAGGTTACTCTGATGAAGATTAGGGTTATGAGTCTACACTCAACATGCTTGCCTATGGCACATGAAGATGAAGACTTTTATTTTTATTGTTAAGTTAAACTCTTGTACTAGCCTATGGCTATGGAGTTGTAAAATATTATGTTATCTCTGGAATGATGATGTAATAACGACCTTTGTTTCTGTGTACTTCATCTTAAACTATGGATGCTAGCATTTGATCCAGGGACTAGCATTGCAATCATAGGGACCTTTACCTTTATAAAGGTGGGGTCTTACAGCATCACCTACCATCCCCATAGTCCACAGAGGAGGATTACTCACTCATGGATGAGGGAAACATGGATGGTTGATGGAGAGGCATTGGTGATGACGATGGCGATGATCCTCTCCAAATTCCCCGTCCCGGCAGGGTGCCAGAAAGGAGTTTCTGGTTCCGAATCACGGTTTCTGGTGGGGGCGACGCAGCGGAACTCTTTCTAGAAAAACGTCAAACCCCCTTGAGTTTTTAGGTCAGAAGGCAACTTATAGGCGAAGAGGGAGGTAGGGGTGCCTGGGGTGGCCACACCCCCTCCAGGCGTGGCCAAGACTGGCCCGCGCGGCTGGGGGGTGTGGCCCCCCCAGGGCCCCACTCTGCCTCGTCTTCTCGCTCTATGAGTCTTCTAGTGAAATAGGATTTTTGGCATATTTTCCGGGATTTTTCCTGATAGTTGATTTTCTGCACAAAAACTAGACACCAAGGTAATTCTGCTGAAAACATCATCAGTCCGTGTTAGTTGTATCCAAATCACACAAGTTTAGAGGAGAAACAATAGAAAAAGTGTTCGGGAAAGTAGATACGTTTTGGAAATATCAAGAGCTCATACTCGGTACAGGTGGAGGCTAGCAAAAGACTAGGAGCGACCAACTAAGAGAGCAATGATACGTCCAAAACGTATCTACTTTCTCGAACACTTTGCTATTGTTTCTTCTCTAAACTTGTGTGATTTGGATACAACTAACACGGACTGACGCTGTTTTCAGCAGAATTACCTTGATGTCTTGTTTTTGTGCAGAAAATGAACTATCAAGAAAAATCCCGAAAAATATGCCAAAAACTATTTCTCACCAGAAGATCCACGGAGCCGCGCCTGGGGGAGGTCTGGCCACCCCAGGCAGCTCCTCGGCCTCCCTCCACGCCTATAAGTTGCCTTCTAACCTAAAAACTCAGGGGGGGTCGATAGTTTTCCAGAAAGAGTTCCGCTCCACCGCCACCACCACCAGAAACCAAGTTTCGGATCTACAAACTCCATTCTGGCACCCTGCCGGGACAGGGAATTTGGAGAGGATCATCGCCATCGTCATCACCAACGCATCTCCATCAACCACCGATTTTTCCCTCATCCATGAGTGAGTAATCCCCCGCTGTAGGCTTGGGGATGGTAGGGATTGTACGAGTTCTATCATGTAATCGAATAAGATTGTTAGGGCATAGTGCCTAGTATCTCTATTAGTTCTATTTGACTTTGTTGCAACTTGTTGTGCTTAATCACTAGGGCCCGAGTGCCATGATCTCAGATATGAACTTATTATTGAATCATTACGATAGTATTGTTTATGATCTTATCTGCAAGTTGTGTACACATATCATTGTCCGGATCCAAAGGCCCCAAAGTGACAAGAATTGGGACAACCAGAGGGGGTGGTTGTGGTGTGAGGATCACATGTGTTCACGGAGTGTTAATGCTTTTCTCTGGTGCTCTATTAAAAGGAGCACCTTAATTGCCAGTAGTTCCCTAGAGGCCCCGCTGCCACGGGCTGGCTAGACAGAAGATGTTGTGCAAGTTCTCATTGCGAGCACGTATGACTATATTTGAAGAACATGCCTAGGATTGATTAGTACTTGGATGCTTGTTATTATTTATCTGCAATGCCCTAAATCTTGAAGTTACATGTTTAGACTCGTCCATGCAATGCACGTCCATCCATCCCTATGCCTACCGCACTCGAATCCTACTGTTACTGTTACTGTTACTATTGCTACTGTTCACTGTTTCTGTTGTTGTTGTTGCTTTGCTATTGCAACTGATAAACTTCTGTGAGCAAGAAGGATTTCCAGGTGCAGCTGAAATGACAACTCAGTTGTTAAGGCTTGCAAGTATTCTTTGGCTCCCCTTGTGTCGAATAAATAAATTGGGTAATACTACTCGCTAAGACTGTTGCGATACCCTATACTTGTGGTTCATCGATCAAGACTATTTTCTGGCGCCGTTGCCGGGGAGCATAGATTTATTTGTAAGTTCACTTGGATCTATTATTGTTCACTGCTACTCCTTTCATCATGGGGAAGTCTCGTGATGGAAAGTTCCCTATTTTACCATCCACTACAAGAATAGGTACAGTCCTAAACACCTCTGCTGCTCTTGATTCACCGTCTGTTATAAGTAAGCTTGTCACACCACCAACACATACTCATGCTACACACACTTCTACTACTGCTAAGTCTGAAACTGCTTTTGATGCTCATGATGTTACTTCTACTGTGCTTGATGCGAGTGGTTCATTAGGTACTTTTCTAGATGCTACTATTGGTAGTCTAGGAAATACCGAAACTCCTAGTGAATACACCGTTACACCTATTAGCTCACCTGAGTCTAGTGAGAGTTATGATATTAATGATGGTTACATTGAGCTCACTGATGATTTTGTTGAAGAGTGCCGAAACACATACGGTACTAGTGCTATGAAGAGTCTCCTTGCTAGACGTAGTATTATGCCTAAGTTGTCCTCTGATCCTAAGTTTGCCACCTCTCCCATAGATATGAAAGATGAAGATTATGATTTCTCTCTTGATTTGTCTTATTTAGATATTGTTGAGAAAGAACCTTTTTGTGGTACTGAAAATGAGAGTGTTGTGGCTCATATGAATGAGATTTCTACTATGAGTGCTTTGTTCTCTGATGATTTTAAGATGCGCAAGTACTTTGTTGCTAAGATCTTCCCTTTTTCACTAAAAGGAGAAGCTAGGGCTTGGTTTAATAGATTACCTCATGGTTCCATTGATAGCCCTGATTGCTTCTTTCTTCCATAAATATTTTCCTCCTAGTGCTAGACATGCTGCTTTGCAGAGATTTTTTGATTTTAAATAGGGAGAAGAAGAGAAATTGTCTGAGTCATGGAAAAGATTCCGTGCCTTGATTCATGCACATCCTGGATGTCCATTACCTAAAAATGAGCTTCTTGATCTTTATTATAATGGACTAACTGATGATTATAGGACCTACCTAGATAGCTTTGCTGATTGTGCTTTCAGGAAAAGGACTCCTACAGATGCAGAAGAATTAATGACCAAGATAAGCAAGAATTATGATGATTGGACTTCAACTGAGCTGAATACACCTGAGCCTATTACTCCTGAACCAGTTGTTCCTGAACCAGTTCCAACAACAAATATGAGGTGAGTTATTGCATTAAATGATGAAGTGATGAAGGAAGCTAAGAAGTGTCTAAAGGAGAAAGGTATTAAAGCTGAAGATGTGAAGAATCTACCTCCTATAGAAAAATTATGTAAGCCAATTCCCCACTCATCTACTATTGAGGTACACTCTCTCCAACACTTTGATGAAGGTGATATTCCTTATGGTAAGCCTCATGATCAATGCTTAGAGTAACTTGACATTTTTATTGTTAAACAAGGACACTTTAATAAACAAGTTTGGAATCATTTATTGGAAAACTCTAGATCCATCCATGAGTTGAAAGATATTGTGGAAAGAACTTCTAATGATATTAAAATGCTTTGTAAACATTTTCAAATGGTTCAAACCCAACTTGATCAACTTGCTAAGGTGCAAAAGGATATGCTAGTTAATGCCTCAGGAAATAAACATGCTTATGGAATTAGAACTAGGGGTGGCGCAGCTACTCAAGATCCCTTATATCCTGAAGGACACCTTAAAAGAATAGAGAGGGATTCTCAACATGGTGAGGATAGTGGTAGTCCTCGTAAGAGGAAGAAAAAGAAACATAAGATAGTTGAGGAACCACTTGAACCTGTTGTAGATCCTAATAGTATATCTATCTCTGATGCTGAAACTAAGAGTGGTAATGATAAAAATGAATCTCCTGATAAGGAGGAAGGTGAAGAAGAACCTGAGAAGCACACTAAGAACACTAGGTACACCAAGGAAGATTTTATTGCTAATAAACATGGTAAAGAGAGAGAACCTTGTGTGCAGAAACCTATGCCTTTTCCAGGTAAGAAACACAAGTCAAAGGAGGAAGAACACTACAACAAGTTTTGTGAGTGGATCAAACCTTTATTCTTGCAAATTCCTTTAACTGATGCTATTAAGTTGCCTCCTTATTCAAAGTATATGATGGATATTGTCTCTAATAAAAGGAAGATTCCTAATGAGGAGATTTCTACTCTACTTGCTAATTATTCCTTCAATGGTAAGGTTCCAAAGAAACTTGGTGATCCAGGTATACCAACTATTCCTTGCTCCATTAAAAATAATTAAGTTAGAACTGCTTTATGTGATTTGGGAGCTGGAGTTAGTGTTATGCCGTTTTCTCTCTACAAGAGACTCCAGCTAGAAAAGTTGATACCGACTGATATTTCTTTGCAAATGGCTGATAAGTCAACTACTATTCCTGTTGGTATATGTGAGGATGTTCCTGTTCAAGTAGCTCATAATTGCATGGTTCTAACTGATTATGTTGTGCTTGAAATGCCTGAAGATGATAATATGTCTATTATTCTTGGGAGACCTTTTCTTAATATTGGAGGTGCTGTCATCAATTGCAATCAAGGAAAATTAACATTCAATATTAATGACAAAGAGCACACTGTCTATTTCCCCAAGAAGGTTATTAAGAGATATTGCCTGAATTCTATTGAAAATATTGAAGGCATCAAGGTAATAAATTGATTGTCCCATTCCATAAGAAAATTTTGAAACTATTATGATTGGGACAATTGCTATCAAGTATGAGGTAACATAATCATCTTGTGGAATATAAAGTTTTGTTTCATATAAGATTGTTTTGGTAACAAGACTTGATCAACCTTGTTAACAAAAGGATTTGAATGAACAAATAATGTTTCCATTGTGGTTATACTTGCTTTCTTTTTCCTTTATCCTTCCTAGTCTTTGCTTTAGCTCTAGTTTTGCTAGTTGTTTGCTTGTTTGAGTTTCTTAGAGCTCCTGTAGTTTGGATTTTGGTTTGATTTTGCTTCTTCTGAAAAAACTGTTTCTGTGAGAAAATCAATTTGCATACCCTGAAAATTTGCCAAAAATAAAGTTTCCGAAAAATCCCAGAAAATTCAAAATAAATTTTTCCTCGAAAAAAGGGGCAGAGAGGTAGCAGAGGTGACCCAGGGGGCCACCCCAGGCCACCACACCTATGGTAGGCGCGGGCCCACCACTAGTGGCGCCTAGGGGGAGTCTAGCCCACCTGGGCCCCTCCAGGCTGCCTCCTCAAAGCCACCTTCTTTATCTCTCCCGAAAAACACCGGAAAACTTGCTCAAGCTCGAGTTCTTGCTGTTCTTGCTCGTGATTTTCGATCTCCTTGTTTAGCCCATCTCAAGTGCTGATTTTTGGAGGGTTTGCTCCTTGGTATGTGCCTCCTCCACTTGTCCAATTAGATTTGTGATTGGTAGATTGTATCTTGAGTATTTTGCTACTATAGGTGAGAAGTTGATTGAGCTTGCATGCTTGTTCTTTGCTTAGAAACTTTGTTTTGATGCATGTGTAGTCCTCTAGCAAGCTCCTATAGTAGTTTCTCATCATTTATCAACTAAGAAATCACTTGGTTTGATGGTTGTTTGAAAATTTCAGAATAGGGAAGTCATGGACCACCACACCTTTGCTGACATTTTTGAGAGTGATGCACCTAGAAGGGCAAGGCTTACAAGGTCATCCACCAGTTCTAGACCCTCATACATTGAGGATCTCATCACTCCACGGTTTGGTGACGAGGGAGATGAAGGGGATGCGCACCCCTCCACCTTTCCTTGTCAAACTTTCTTGCGATCTGCTGGGATTCTTAATGAATTCATGGCTTTGATTGAGAGGTATGGTCTAACAAGTTTCATGCAGGATGAGAGCACACAATATGCTTTGCTTACTAAAACATTTGTGGAGAGTTTCTCCTTTACTAATAGTTTGTTCAAGCCTACTGTGTCTTTTAAAATCTATGGCAGGGCTCATTCTATGACTTTGAAGCAATTTTGCAAAGCCTTGGGACTAGGTACAACTGGATCATCAAAGAAGATTATAGCTCTACCTGCTGATCTGTTAGAGATTTATCGAGGAATAACCAATGATGATGACCACAGAGCTAAATGAGGGAATATAAAGAACATCCAACTTCCAACCATCAGGTATTTTGCCTACTCTGTTACCACCAGTGTTCTTGGTAGGGAGAACACTAGTAATATCTCCAACTCTCAATTGGCCTTTTTAGCTGTTGCGCTCTACGGTGAGGATAAGTATAATCTTGGTTCCCTCATTGCTCGTCGTCTAGCTGCTAAGGGACCCATTTATGGGGGAATTATTGCTACTCATATTGTTGCTTCCTTGGACATTGTTGTTGATCCACATGATACAGTTTTGGCTCCTCTGAGTCTTGATATTGCTGCCATGAAGGCGCACCACTTTGTCACCACTAGCTCTACTCTTGAGAACTTGGTTTATAGAATGTTGTTTACTGACGAGGAAGAGAGAGATCCCTCTATCCCAAACCACTTTGTTCAGTATTTCTCAAGGACCTTGGTCACGCACGAAGGCGGATATGGATGACAAGCTGCGTTCTCTCAACTTCCACGGGCACTATCAGGGGGAAACACCCTCATATGACCCTGCGTATTACACAGGTGAGGCCTTGAGCACGTACCAGGACGAGGGAGCTTTCTCGACATACTACGGAGACGCATCTGCTTGGACACCATGGGATTGAGCCCCACTTAGGACAAAAGCCTAAGCTTGGGGGGAATATACCAACGTCACACTCATCTATATATCATGTTCGGTCGATTCTTTGTATATCCATTGTTTGGCTTTCTTTTTGGTTCTTTGTTGCTTCTTTCTAAAAACCCAAAAATACCAAAAATATTTTCGTTGTTTCTCTTGGTTTGTTTCTTTGCTTTGGTTTGCCTTGAAAGAAAAATCCACAAAAGATTTTGCTTTGTTTGGTTTGCTTTGTTTTTGTTTGGTTTTTCTTTGTTTGCTTGTTTCAAAAAAATTCGAAAACACCAAAAATATTTGTTGTTCTTCTTTGGTTTTGTGAGTTCTTTGCAGGGTTCAGCCATCCTCAGTGGTTTGTGGTTTCATGTTAATTATTCAAGTCACACAAGTGAAGGGCAATAATGAAGATTAATATAACTCGAGGTGTGGTAAGAGGCTGGTAATGAACTCTATTTGTTTCATCTTTGTACATATACTCATCATTGTGAGCATGCTTAGCCTGTTTGTGTAAGATGTATGTCATTATGGATGCTTAGTAGTTCTTGCTTGCCTATGATTAGCTCCAGCTTGATAATAGTTTGTAGCATGTCATATGAATGTTTGCTTGCATTGTTTTATTCATACTTTGGTATGATATTGTGGTATCCTCCTCTGACTGTTCATGTGAATCGACTTGGCACATGCTCACGCATGCATATGACTAATCAATAGTCAGTAATCCTCGATGATTTATTTTGCCTCAGAGTTCTTGTATCACTTTCATGCCATAGTTAGTCATGTTTTGTTGCAAGCATGATTATGACAGCTATTGCTCTCTCGTTTGTCGCTCCCTCTCTATTGCTAGCCTTCACTTGCATTGAGTAGGTGCTCTACCTGTGCTTCCAACTCCCTAAAACCAATATTGCCAGTTGTGTGCACCATACCTACCTATTAGCATTGTCGTGGGAATGGTCACGGCAGATGCTGCAATTGGCAGCGAGTAGTATAACAAGGGGCAAGGGCGGCCAGCCATCTGCGGTGCGAGATGAGGGCAAAGACACAGGGTTTTACCAGTTCGGCCCCAGAGGTAAAGACCTACTCTGCTAGATTGTATTATGGAGGTGTTTACAATGGGCGAGCTCGGCTAGGCGGCGAGTCGCTTGGGTGTATGAGGAACGTGTCTCTACTCACCCTATAGGGAGGTTTATATAGGCTCACCTCCCTAGGGTTTACATATCTCAACCGATTCGTTAAAGCTTCAATAGCCGTTTAACCTTACCCCGGGCCTATCTACTACTTTGGGCCTTGACTTCCATCGCTCGGCTCTGGTTGGGCTTGATCCACTCGCCGTTCTGCAGCCCACTCGCGGGTCTTGGGCGTCGGAACGTCTGTGGGTATACTCCGGTAGGCATATCCCCATCAGTAGTCCTCGAGGCCGTCGTCGATTGGGCGTGGTGGCTGGCAATGGAGTATCTGACTTAGTAGGCACCAGTCGAATCGTCGGCGGGCTCTGTATAAAGGAGACAACCAATGATCCAGTCGCAGCTTTGGCGAGTCGGTCGTGGCTCTGTCTTAGTGATTGGGTCGGCGAGCCGAGTGGCCGTAGTTGGACCGTCAGGCGTGGTCAAACTAGCCGTTGGGGCAATCCAACGGTAACTTTCGGCGTAATCACCGCGTGGTAACGGCTCCCTGATTTGGCAGGTAACTCCCGCTATATAAGAGGAATGGCAGGAAATCGTAGAGCCAACTCCTCACCACTTCTTCCGAGTGTGCGCATTTTCCTTCCTTCGCTCCGCGATTCAGTCGACCCGAAATCCTCCGATCTCCAACCAATCTCTCGGCCATGGCCCTTTCCACCGAGCCGTGGGGTAGATCCAAGTGCATAAGGGCACAGCTGGCCTCCTTCGAGGAGGCCGGGATCTCTTGAGCTGTTGGCGTATCCCCGCAGCCGGAGAAACGACCCCAAACCCGCGAGAGAGGGAATTCGTCTGTTTCACCAGTCATCTCGAGCGGGGGCTAGGGTTTCCTACATCCCTATTCTTCCGGCGCTTCTGCGCCTACTACGGGATCCAGCCTTCAGATCTGGGTCCCCACAGCATCGAGCAGCTCGCCATCTTTGTGGCGTTCTGCGAATGCTACTTGGGCTGCCGGCCCTACTTCCCCTTATGGCAAGATCTGTTCCACGGACGGATCAGCCGCGAGGAGGCAGGCGGCCCAATGCTAGCCGCGGGCGGCTTGACGCTTCAGCTCAAGTACAAAGCTTCTTTCTTTGATCTGATGCTACCCGCCAAAGCAGCGAGCGACTGGAAGAAGTCGTGGTTCTACGTGGCCGAGGCGACCCCGGAGGGCGAGGTGGCGATCCCGCGGTACTCCGCTAGTCGTTCCGAGCCGCGCAATCTCCAAGTCGGCAAACTCCCCGACGACCAGCGGATGGTTGTTGACGAGATGCTCCAGACCATCCGCGGTCTGAAAAAGAAGGGCCTTCAAACGATAAACTTGTACAATTGCTGGCTCGGGCGGCGGCTCGTTCCACTCGCCCAGCGCGACCACTACATGTACCAGTACACGGGCCGGGGGGACTCGACGAAGGCCTGCCTCGACGAGTGGAAGCTGGAGGATTATCTCCCAGCGTTGAAGAAGATTACCCAGGCGGTGTACCTGGATGCGCAGGCTGGGGTCGCCCCCTACACCGCGAAGCGTCCGGCTCCAACGGTAATTTCTTTACCTTGCTCGCAGTCGCAGTAAATGCAGTCGCGGTAATTCTGATTCCGTTTTGTATTCGTTGCAGCTATTCCAAGTAGTGGAAGGGTGGCTCCCACCTTCGGATGATGAGAGCTCGGGCCCATCCGCCCAGGACATAGGCGAATCGCCGCCTACCAAGGGCAACGAGGACGACGAGGACGAGTCCGAAGAGGAGGTCGCTCCGCTGGCCCGAAAGACCGCAGGCAACGGCAGCGCGAGATCGAGGCAAGCAGAAGCCTCGAACATCATGACGATGACGACGAGCTCCCAGAGACCACCTCGCGCCGCCAAGCCACCCCGTCAAAGAAGAAGAGGAAGGAAAGGGAGGCGAGCCCCCCCCCCCCACCGAAAATGAAGACGAGGCCGTCGAAGACGGCCTCGCCGTCGCACTCGGCGAGCAGCTCGGGCAGCTCCCAGCCCGACGACGGCGCCACCAAGACAACCGTCTGGGCAGCGACCGTGGAAGTGCCGCTGGCTTCAATGCCTCCGCCATTCGCCCCAGTCTCTGGGCTGGGGGAGGCTCCGGCTGCGGCGGCTTCGCCTCGCAAGGAGGCTCCGGCTGCGGCGGCTTCGCCTCGCAAGGAGGCTCCGGCTGAGGATGTCCCAGAGGCGCCAGCTGCGGCCTCAACAACGAAGAAGCCGTCCGTGTCTTGGGCACGCGACGTCCTGGAGTTGGGGCTCACTCGCCGTCTGGGCCCTGAGCTGGAAAAACCGGCCGGCCTCCGTACAGGACTGCGTTTCATCCCAGTCGCCAAGTGAGTTCGCTCACCTTTCCTTATTTTTCATAACTATTTCGATTGTTTTGTTGATTCGACTAATGCGCAGGACCGGGGTGAAGAAGATGGGCCACCCGACCGTGGCCAAGGTGCCCTCCGTCGCTAGCGAGGAAGATCCTTCCCGCAAGAGGAAGGCGGACGAGGTCGTCGCCTCGGCGGATGGCAGTAAGAAGGCCAAGGGCGACGACACCATCACTATCTCTGACGATACAGCGGTCGCACCAGCCGGGCCCGTGATGGAGGCAACCGCGTCTACGAAGGAGGGTGCTTCCTTGCCTGGAACGGCGGAGGCGACCTCTCTCGGAGCGGGTGCCTCTATCGCTACCTTCCCGCGCTTCGTGACCAAGGCGACCACGGCGAGTGGGCCTGCGCCCTTGAGCCACGCTCCTGGGACCGCCGACGCTGAAGTCGACCAATGTCGCGGGCACACGCCAGCACTTCTCGCGTCCGTGGACGCGGTACAACTCCACGACATGCTTGGCGCGGCCATCCAGGTACATCCAGTCCCCGAGGATCAGGTCGGTGCTTTGCAGCGGCCTGATTCTTATAATTTCGCATCTTTTTGTTTGTCGCACCCATTCCCCGAGTGCGCGCGCGCTAAATTTTAGCGGGTGGGCATTTAGGAATTTTTTGATCGCCGGTCCCCGAGTGCGCACTCGCTGAATATCAACGGGTGGGCACTTAGGAATTTTTTGATCGCCAGTCCCCGAGTGCACACTCGCTGAATTTCAGCGGGTGGGCACTTAGGAATTTTTTTTTGATCGCCAGTCCCCGAGTGCGCACTCGCTGAATTTCAGCGGGTGGGCACTTAGGAATTTTTTGATCGCCAGTCCCCGAGTGCGCACTCGCTGAATTTCAGCGGGTGGACACTTAGGAATTTTTTGATCGCCAGTCCCCGAGTGCGCACTCGCTGAATTTCAGGGTGATGTGCAGGGTCTGCAGCTTGAGTCAGCGGACCAATTGGCCGCGAAACAGCGCGTGGAGAGGGAGTTGGCCATCGTCCAGGAGGCGAACAAAGGTCTTTAGGATGTTGCTGCGAAGGCAGAGGAAGCTCACCAGGGGCTTGTCCCCGCTGGTGAGTTGGTGGTGGCGCCATCTTCTCTGGGTGCCGCTGAACAGCGGATCGCCGACCTCGAGCGCGAACTGCGGGAGGCGAGAGAAGAAGCGAGCTCGGCGGACGGGCGAGCTAAGGCCGCCATTGCGGCCGCCGAGGAGGATCGCAAGGTGTCGGAAGTCCTTATTACTGGGCTTCAGGACGACCACACGTCGCTTCAGTGCTTCATCACGGGACTCGCCCGCCCGTTGCTTGGTGAGTGCATCTTACCTTTCTAATAGTTGTGGTTTTTGTGGTGTCCGTCGTGCTTATCATTGTCTTCTACTTGTAGGTCGCATCATTGATAGCGAAGAAGAGGCGAGCTCGCTCGACGCGAGGCAATGCGTAAGCATGCTCGTCGATTCGGCGACGTTGTCGGCGACGTGCATCCGTGCCTACCTCCAAGAAATATCGCCCACGGAGGTGATTCGCAGCGACCTCATTGAGGTGTGGAAGTATTTGGAGAAGGCGCCCGCGGTCGTTGAGTTCATGACGCGGTCGGCGTTTCGGCGTGGAGCGTCGACGGCACTGAGCCTTGGACTCGCCCACTTCCCCGAAGATTTCGACGTTGACGATGTGACGAGTGGGTATCCATCGTCGCTGGCGGTGGAGCTGTCGAGGTCCTCAAGTTGCAAACGTGCCGCCACATACCGGGCGATGTCGGGCAATGGGCGACCTCTGCCGTATCAGAGGCGGTTGTCGCGCCAGCGACCCCGAGCCCGAATTGTGACTTCAAGGTCGAGCAGCCTTTTCGCGGCGATGGCGGGTGAACTGACGACGTATCCATCAAACCCGTACCGGCGTTCATCCGCATCGCCGGGATCTTTGGCGGTCATCGAAGCCTGCAGAGTAGGGTAGTTTGCCTTGTGGCCTTAGCAGTAGTTCTGCCACGCGGGCATATTTTGTAACATGAAACAATGCAACATGCGGTTGAATGAGACGTCGTGTCTATTTTGATATTTGTTTGTGTGCTTTTGATTGATTTTGGACGAGTCCCCGAGCGCGTCCGCCCTTTTGTGGGGTTTACCTCGTATATGATGTGTGTGTTGTTATCATGTGGTTTGTTGATTTGGTCGACTTCGAGCTCGGAGAGCCATGAAGCGACTCCCTTGAGTGCTCTATACTTTACCGTTTTCCCTTGCGCGAACGAGGTCGGGTGGCCGAGTCCCCGAGCGTGGTACTTGGTTGTTCGAGGCGCGACTCAAGGGTGGTTGAGGATTTAGCGTTGGTGTGGGCGTCGCTCTGCCTGGCCCGTTGGGTCGATCGCGTGGAGTCTGGGCATGCTCTCTTACTTGGCGTTTTCCCTGGCCGCTCGCGACGAACTGGTCTTCAGTCCCCGAGCGTGGTACTTAGCCGTTCGAGTCGCTATGCCGAGGATGCGGAGGACCAAGGTCGCTGTGAGAAACGAGGGAAGTTGTCTTGGCTCGTTGAACCAGTCGAGCAAGGCGACTCCAGTGGGGCTCCAGGTTGGCGTTTTTCATGGACGATGCAAGACCTGAAGTGATCCAGTGCTCTTACACCGCACTACTTAGCCGTGCCGATCGCTGTACCAAAGGTTGACTTCTGCTTTTAGCATAATGCTGTTTTTACGAGTGCGAGTGGCACAAGAGAGTAGGCACAATTTGCGGTAACCATTTCTTTTTATTTCATAGCGACTGGAGAGTACATGTGTGGGGTTCTATGAGTAGAACTTCCGGAGGAGGTTTACATTCCATGGTCGCTTGACGTCGAGTTCGTCGTCCCCGCGGACGTCGATGAGGTAGTAGGCGTCGTTGCGTCTGGCGATAGCGAATGGGCCTTCCCACGGAGGGGAGAGCTTGTGCATGCCCTTCTTGTCCTGGATGAGGCGTAACACCAGGTCGCCTTCCTGTAAGGTGCGAGCTTTCACCCGCCGACTGTGGTAGCGGCGGAGTCCTTGCTGGTAGATAGCGGTGCGTGAACGAGCGAGGTCGCGTGCTTCGTCGAGTTGGCCGATCCCGTCTTGGCGGGCAAGCTCGTTTGCAGCCTCCGTGTAGTTGATGACCCGCGGCAAGTCGTGTTCGAGGTCGGTGGGCATGACTGCCTTGGCGCCGTAGACCATGAAGAAGGGAGTGAATCCCGTCGATCTGTTGACTGAGGTGCGGATCCCCCATATGACGGAGGGCAACTCCTCGACCCAGCACCCGGCGGTGCGCTCGAGTGGTACTTGGAGTCGCGGCTTCAGGCCGTGTAGGATGCTTTGGTTGGCCCGTTCCGCCTGGCCGTTGGACTCCGGGTGGGCGACTGACGCGAGGTCGAGCCGGATATGGTGCTCTTGCAGAATCGGCCATGGCTCCTTGGCGAAGTTGGTGCCGTTGTCCGTGATGATGCTGTTGGGGAACCCGTGGCGATATATGAGCTCGCGTAAGAATTTAGTGGCGGTCTTCCGTCGCATTTCGGACTGGCTTGGCCTCCACCGCCGTGAATTTGTCGACAGCGACTAGCAGGTGGGTGCAGCCGAGGGGCCTTCTTGAAGGGCCTACCATGTCCATGCCCCCACAGCGAATGGCCGGTGATGGGGATTGTTTTGGCGCCGAGCTCGATGCGTGCGTCGATTGGCGTACCGGCACCGGCGCATCGCTGGACGATGTCGACGGCGTCGGTGTGTGCGATGGGCCAGAGAAGCCGTGTCGCATAGCCTTGGCGACCAGGGGAGCAAGCGGCGTGGTGGCGCGATCACCGAGTGAATGTCGTGGAGGATTTTTCGTCCTTCACCTGGTTGGACGCAGCGTTGGAACACGCCGGTGACGCTGCGCTTGTGGAGCTCGTCGTCGATGATAGTGTAGGACTTGCATCGACGGGCGATCATTCGAGCGTCTGTCTCGTCTGCTGGCAGGGTGCCGGCTTCCAGGTAGGCGATGTAGGGCTTGGTCCAGTCGTCTGGCTCGTTGACGACTGTGACCAAGGCTGTCTCTGGTTGTAGTGGGACCCCAATGTCGATCTCCCTCGGGGGAGAGACTGATGGCTTGTTAATCGTGTCGAGGAAAACGCCGGCGGGAGGCGCGAGTCGAGCCGACCCGATGCGGGAGAGTGCGTCGGCTTCCTCATTCTTTCGCCTATCGATCCACTCGACAGAGTAGCCGGTGAAGTGGCCGCCCAACTTTTCCACCGCTTCGCGGTACGCCGCCATGGTAGGGGAGACGGCGTCGCAGGTGCCGGCGACTTGCCCCGCGACAAGGTCGGAATCTCCGTAGCAGCGGAGGCGATTGACGTTCATCTCCTTGGCGGCTCGCATGCCGTGGAGTAGGGCCTCGTATTCAGCCATGTTGTTGGTGCAGGGCGTGAAGTCGAGGCGAGGATGTAGCGGAGCTTGTCGCCTTTGGTGAAGTCAACACTATCCTGCGCTGCGTCCGCGTTCTTGGAACCGTCAAGTGCAGGCTCGATGAATGAGGTACGGCTTCTCTGCTGGGCCTCCTCGGTCGGCGATGAAGTCTGCGGTGCTCGTGACTTGATCGCCTTCGTGGCTCGTATTTGATGTTGTGGACGCCGATCTCGGCGGCCCTTGGCGACCCGCCCGGTCGCCTCGCGATTCGGATGATGTCTTGCGGTGGTCGAGAGCGACCGTGATCGGGTGCTCTGAAGTAGTCGGCGGCGCCACGAGCCCCAAGACCGCGTATACTAGCTTTTGGTACTGTGGGTACCGCTGGCGCGACTCGGTGAGGACCTCGCTGATGTAGTACACCGGCCGCTGAACCGGGCGCTCCTTTCCTTCCTCTGGTCGCTCGACGACCATTACGGCGCTGACGACGCGCTCGGATGCCGCGACGTAAACCAGCATGGGTTCTTTGTCGGCGGCGGCAGCAAGTAGTGGTGCAGCGAGTAGCACCTTTTTGAGGTCGCGGAGCGCGTCGTCCGCCTCCTTGTCCCACTGGAAGGTGGGGTTCTTCTTGTCAGCGGTATAGGGCATCGCCTTTTCGCCCGAGGGGATGAAGCGATCGAGAGCCGCTACTCGCCCGGCCTTCGGGCGTCAGCGCAGTTTCGGGTTTGCCGAGCCGGGCGATCGTGTCGATCTTTGTGGGGTTCGCCTCGATCCCTCGTTTGGAGACGACGTACCCCAGTAGTTGTCCGGCGGGTACACCGAAGGTGCACTTGCCTGGGTTGATCTTTATCTTGTATCTTCGCAGGTTGGCGAAAGTTTCCGCCAGGTCGGGGAGTAGGTCGCCTTGGCGAGCGGACTTCACGACCACGTCGTCGATGTTGACGTGGATGTTGCGGCCAATTTGGCTCGCGAGGCATTCTTGCATGCACCGCTGGTAGGTCGCCCCGGCGTTCTTGAGGCCAAAGGTCATGGCGGTGTAGCAGAAGGCTCCGAATGGCGTGATGAACGCCGTCTTCTCCTCATCTTCGACAGCCATTTTGATCTGGTTGTACCCAGAGTAGGCATCGAGGAAACATAGCGACTTCGAGCCCGCGGTTGAATCGATTATCTGGTCGATCCGTGGGAGGACGAACTGCTCCTTTGGGCAGGCGTTGTTCAGGTTTGTGTAGTCGATACACATTCTCCAGGTCCCGTTTTTCTTCTCGACCAGGACTGGGTTTGCCAGCCACTTGGAGTACTTGATTGGCCGGATGAATCCGACAGCGAGTAGACGCTGCACTTCCTCGGTGATTGCTCGACGGCGTTCTTCATTGAAGGGCCGCAGCGACTTCTTGACAGGTCGCACTTTGGGTTGGCGTTTAGCTTGTGCTCAGCGAGCTCCCTAGGGACACCGGGCATGTCAGAGGGTTTCCATGCAAAGATGTCCCTGTTCTCACGGAGGAACTCGATGAGCGCGCCTTCCTACGCTGGGATCATCCCCGTCCCGATCGTCACCGTCTGGCTGGATTCGCCTGGTATCAGCTCGACGGTGCGCGTGTGCGTCGTGGCCTCAAAGTTTGAGGTGCCTGCGCCCTCTGAGTTGGCGTTGTCGGGGTTGCCGTTGATGGTGATGACGCCGCACGGCCCGGGGAGCTTCATCGCGTTGTACGCGTAGTGGGGCGATGCCATGAATTTAGCGAACGCCTGGCGCCCCAGGACGCAGTGGTAGGGGCTGTCGAAGGGCACCAGCTCGAAGACGATCCGCTCGGTGCGGAAGTTTGCCGGTGTGCCGAAGGTGACTGGCAGCGTGACCTTGCCGATTGGGTACGCCTTCCGACCGGGGACGATGCCGTGGAATGTGGTGTGGGTCGTCTCGATCGCCATTGCGGGAGCCGCTGAAGGTGTCGAGGTAGAGGATGTTGATGGAGCTGCCACCGCCCATCGCGTGTCTTGGGGAGCCGATCGCCAACCTTGGGCTTGACCACCAAGGCGACTTCCCGGATACTCGATGCGGCGAGTGGTCTTGGCGGCTCGGTGATGGGCTGCTCCGACCAGTTCGAGGCGGGGGCGTCTATTTGGGCCACCGCGTTGGCGCGGGCGATGACCTTCTTCTCGCGCTTCGTGTTGAAGCCTGTGAAGGTGTGGAGCGAGCCGGCTACTTTGCCGAATTTTCCGCCGTTTGGCGGGTCGTTGTCGGGGTCCTCCTGCGCTCGCCGTGCCTTCTCGATTTCCCTGAGGGTGTGGCAGTCGGCGGTGGTGTGCGTTGTGGGCTTTCCTTCCCTGCTATGGAACGCACATGGTTGGTTAAGGAGGGCCGCGGGGTCGAACCTTGGCTTGTTCTTGTAGTTGCCGCCATCGCGGCGTTGCCCTCCGTCGCGGCGGAAGCTTTTGGGCTCGCGCTGCGCGTGCCCGGCGTTGGCGACGAAGTCGACTCGCCCGTCACTGCGGCGTTTGCCAGTGAGGCGAGTGCCGCTGTAGCGTAGGTCGGTTCGGCGTCCGTCGTTACGCCGTCTTGGCGTTGACCTCTGACTCGTCGGTTTCCTGGTTTGGATCTTCCTCGGCGTACCGTTTGGCGATCTCGAGGAGGTCGGGGATGTTGTCGAGTGTGCGGGAGTGTCACTTGAGCTTGGCGACTAGGGGCTCGTAGCGGCACGAGGTCTTGAAGCAATGGATCGCGGTGTCCGGGTGGATGCCAACCGCGTTGTACCAAAGCTCTTGTCACCGTTGGACCCAGTTGCGGGTCGACTCGCGGGATCCCTGGACGCACCGTTCCAGGTCCTCAATAGTGGTGGCGCGAGTGTAGGAGCACTCGAAGTGCCTGACGAAGGCGTCGCGCATTTCCTCCCAGGAGTCGATACTGTCCTGGGGAAGAGTGTTGATCCACTGCCTGCACGTCCCCTCCATCATCAGGGGGAGGTAACGGGCGGCGAGCAGGTCAGTGTGACCCGCGATCCCCATCGCCATGAGGTATGTGTCGATCCATACGGCGGGGTCGTATGAGGAGTCGTACTTTTCTATTTCTTTTGGCGCCTTGAAGTTTGGCGGATACTTCTCGCCTTGGATCATTGGTCCGAAGCACTTTGGCCCGAGTCGGCTGAGCGACCCCATGGGCTCGCCATCGCGGCGATTGGTTAGGGTATGTCGCAGGTCGTCGGGCTGGCGTGCGCGCCAGCTTTGGTTGTTGATGATGTGGGTGCGGGCGTCGATGGGTTGCCTGTTGGCGGCGACAAGGTTGGTTGCCGGCCTGGGGTCGTTGGTGGAGAGTGCCGCGTTAGCAGGTCGGTATTGGAGCTGCGGTGGCTCTGGTGGTGGGTAGTTGAGGGTGTTTGCCGCTGGCGCTGAGGCCGCTACGCTTCGAGGAACGCGAGTATACCGTCCTTGATCGGCGCCCGCTCTACCTGCTCGGCGGCCTTCGCAAGGTGGCCTTGACGTATTCGATCTGCAGGGCGCCGTTGCCGGTCGCCGTGATGCTATCGACTGCTGCTCGGCCTGCCACGAGGTTGTCCATCGGGGTGGAGAACAGTGGAAGGCCGGTTGCGTCTCGCTCTCGTGAGGAGACTACTATCATGGCTGGTCCACGGGGTGCGGTTGGGTGGAGGTGGGGCACCCATTGCCATTGATCCTGGCGGGGTCCGGGCGCTCCCTCCTGGCGGCGCGTTCTCACAGATCGCTGGCGCCACGCTGGCGGGTTGTTTCGTCGTCGAAGTTCAGGGCGCCTGAGCGGTGGGGTTCGGCGTCTGATCCGCTGGTGGTAGCGATAATTCTGCGCCGTCACACCTTTCGAGGCGAAATTTTCGCTCGGCTTGCTCCTTGCGTACCGCCTCTGCCGGTTCGGTGAGTTCCTCGACCTCCGTGGCCGTGGCGTTAGGAGGGATCGGGGTGGAGAATGGATCCTCTGGCGGGTCGGTGCCGGTCGCCATGTAGGTCGCGGCGTAGCGACCGGTTTCGTCGCGGAGATCGGCGGAGTTCTCCGACCCGGAGTCGAATTCGAAGATCCCGAGGATGGAGGGGTCCTCGAAATCTCCCGCGTTGGAGACCTGGGCGATGGAGCCCGCGGATGAGGCCGCGGTGATGGATCCGGCGAGTGACGCCGGGGTCGCCGAGTCGGCGTCGTCGGTGAGGGCCGCATCCTCTGCGGCCGCTGAATTCCCGGCCACGTTGCTGTGGGCCGAGTTGTACTCGGAGGCGAGGCGGTGGATTGTGCGGATCTGGCTCTCGGAGAGCCAATCGCGTGGCGGCGACTCGCGGATGCGAGCCAAGTCCTCCGAGTCGATGACGTCGGTGAGGCCAACGAAGAGGCTGATCGTGCCGATAGGCAGGATCACGCTGTGCGTGACGGGTCGCGCCGCCGGGACATAGCTGCTCGGCAAGACCTGGAGCATCTCGCCGATCGCTATCATGCGGCCGGTGGCGACCGTCTCGTTGATGGGCAGATTGGATCTCGCCGCAGAACACCGGCCAGACCGGCCAGGCCCCACGGTGGGCGCCACTGTCGTTTGCTACTTCAGTGCATATTCTATATGCCGTGTTTTCTTCCAAAATAAAATGTTTGTCTGTTTTGAAAAAGTTAGTTAGTAAAGCTATCATGAACTTGACGGCACACTTTATTCCTTGCGCTTAATAATTCTGAACCATTGTGACTATTCCATGAAAGTTATATTCTTGCTAATTATATACTGGGAGTCAGCAGAACCATGCTGCCACGGGGAACGCTTTCAACACGTTTTGGATATCTCATCCAGTTGACTCCTTGCTCTTTTGTTTATGGATGTCGACGATGTGAAATAAAAGGGGAAGCTATTAGTTCATGGAGTTTATACATTGTGTTAGAGAAACGCCTGGGCCGATAGCCTAAGCCATGCCTAATCATGGTGGAAACTTGCAGCATCACTATAATGAGCATCTATGAAGCATCCTCAATAAAAAGCTATGCATATGGTAAATAAAAAGATTGCTGAGATGCTCATTGTCTGCTTGCCTTGTCATTTTGTTTATGGGAAGGCTCTTGTACCATGTGAAAGGGGTACCCCGTTGGTGGTTCTCGATGATATGCATGTATTTACAATGAAAAGAACTTTCAGGTGACCAAAGTTGAGTAGCATGCGGAGTGACCCTCGTACTTAAGGGACTTGGGATTTCCAGTCTATGGTCCGTCAAGCATATGATTCAGAGTAGACCACACTTTCACCTTAACCACATGAAGATGCCTATGATAGGGGCAATGAGAGCTCAAAGCTAATGTGTACCTTCCTTTCAGCATTAGGAAGCCTTTCAAACCTTCACAAAACCATTTTCACAACCTTGTTGAGTCACCACTTATTCTATGAGCACCTTCTTGAGAGCATAGTTGTCATTCTTGTGTTTGTTCCAAAACTTGGTTAATTATGTCATGACTTTGATGCTTGTATCTCTAATATCTTTATTTCTAGTCTTCATGTGAACTTCAGAGGTGCCTTGGCATTTATATTTTACTCTTCAAACAAAGGAAAGCGAGATACCACTCTATCATACCATATTATGAGCATTGAAATGTTGCTTATGTTTATGTTTCATGCTACTTATTATTATTGAGTTGGTTTCTCTTCATAGATTGCAATGACTATTGAGTAGACTTAGTTGCATACTCCTTATTATGAATTGTATAAGCATCTACTCCTGTTCTGAGAATATTTACATCATATGAAGCAAAGTGTTCGTGAAAGATCTTTTATCGCACTCAATTTTCAAATGAATTGCTTGAGGACAAGCAATAAGCTAAGCTTGGGGGAGTTTATATGTCCAAATCGTATCTACTTTCTCGAACACTTTGCTATTGTTTCTTCTCTAAACTTGTGTGATTTGGATACAACTAAAGCAATTGTATTTTTTTCAGAATTACCTTGGTGTCTTGTTTTTGTGCAGAAAATGAACTATCAAGAAAAATCCCAGAAAATATGCCAAAAACTATTTCTCACTAGAAGATCCACGGAGCCAGATGGGGAGACAGAGAGGAGGCCTAGGGGGCCCAGACCCTGTGCACGGCCCACTGGCCCGCTACTGGGAGGTCTCACCACCCAGCGACTCCTCGGCATCCCTCCGCGCCTATAAGTTTCCTTCTCACCTAAAAACTAAGGGGGGGTCGATAGTTTTCCAGAAAGAGTTAGGCTCCACCGCCGCCACGAGAAACCAAGATTCGGATCCAGAAACTCCGTTCTGGCACCCTGCCGGGACGAGGAATTTGGAGAGGATCATCGCCATCATCATCACCAATGCATCTCCATCAACCACCGATGTTTCCCTCATCCATGAGTGAGTAATCACCCGCTGTAGGATTGGGGATGGTAGGGATTGGATGAGTTCTATCATGTAATCGAATAAGATTGTTAGGGCATAGTGCCTAGTATATCTATTAGTGCTATTTGACTTTGTTGCAACTTGTTGTGCTTAATGCTTGTCACTAGGGCCCGAGTGCCATGATCTCAGATCTGAACTTATTATTGAATCATTATGATAGTATTATTTATGATCTTATCTGCAAGTTGTGTACACATATCATTATCCGGATCCGAAGGCCCCAAAGTGACAATAATTGGGACAACCGGAGGGGATGGCTGTGGTGTGAGGATCAGATGTTTTCATGGAGGGTTAATGCTTTGCTCTGGTGCTCTATTGAAAGGATCACCTCAATTGCCAGTAGTTCCCTAGAGGCCCCGCTGCCACGGGTTGGCTGGACAGAAGATGTTGTGCAAGTTCTCATTGCGAGCACGTATGAATATATTTGGAGCACATGCCTATGATTGTTTAGTACTTGGATGCTTGTTATTATTTATCTGCAATGCCCTAAATCTTGAAGTTACATGTTTAGACTCGTCCATGCAACGCCTGTCCATCCATCCCTATGCCTACCACACTCTAATTCTACTATTACCGTTACTGTTACTATTGCTACTATTCACTGTTGTTGTTGTTGTTGTTGCTATTGCTTTGCTGTTGCTACTGATAAACTTCTGTGAGCAAGAACTATTTCCATGTTGTCAACACCCGGATTTTTAATCCCAGATGCCTGTTATGCAATACATCGCAATCCCATGATTACCATTTTTGCGAGACATAACAGATTTGGATACCACAGTACATCATCCTTTACAAACCATACATAAGGTCTTACACAAATAAGAATCTCATGATCCAGTTCTTAATACAACTCAAGTAGCGGAAATACGTAATAATAACGGTAGAGTAGGCGAAGCTCCATCTTCGGGGTCACAGGAAATGCTGACGATGGGAGATGATCCTAGTTGTCGTAACCTTCCTAAAGTCTTTCATCCTGGTACTCCTCTTCATAGTCTGGCCACAGGAATAGCCAGGGACAAAGCCATGAGTACTCTTTAAGTACTCGCAAACTAATACTAACAAGTGAAGGGGGGTTTTTGTAGTAGGACACTAAGCTCTAGGGTTGTTTTGCAAAAAGCCAGATTTACCTCTACTAAGTTCAGAAGCATGAAAAGCTAGTGGAAATTTTATAACACCTAAGTGGGAACTTGTATTTCATATCACAACTATATTGTGGTTAAGTCAAAATCTCAATTCATTTCACAAGTCATTTTGAAAACATCTGACGGGGGAACAGTATGGCCACTCCAACTGTCCATAACCGCGGACGCGGCTATTCGAATAGTTTGACACTCTGCATAGATTGTACACTTTCACCACAAGGTTCGATACATCCGTCAGGAACAAATCCTGAATTCACCATACTCAGTATGCAGATAATAAATCCTAACCTTTCCATTACACGCCCTAGTATAGGCACCTCTCATGTGAGTTTGGCCTCCCAACCATGACCAACTGTCATCTTGGGTACTGCACAGGTGGACAATCTTCGCAAGGTAGCCTCAGCTCAGACCTTGGCCGTGAGGGAATCCATACTAAGGTATATAAGTTTCCAGTCAAGCCCTACCCAAATTTCGGGTATTGTGGTTGTATGGTAAAATTGGAATGGTATCGCATCCAAACAACCATCAATTTTATAAAAGGCTAAGGCTCATGCCTTAACATTTTCATCATCCAAATCGTCTGGTGTTCGGAAACACATGTCAAAACATCTCAATAGAATGACTCCTCATTCTAAGGTTTTCATAACCATTTTCCACCAAGTATTCCCATCTAAAGTTGGTCAAGTTTTATGCTTAGCACTAGCATCTACAAGTGGGGGTGAGTACCAATGAGGGGTGGTAAACAAGTGGAGTTTAACTAAGTTCAATCTCATGCCTTAGGGTGACATCAAGATTATCTAGCTTAGGCCAAATTTAATGCTCTTTATGCAACCTTCAGTTATCTTCCTAGAATCTACAAGTCACTTAAGTAGACTCGAAGTAATAGCTTTGATAGAGAAATAAAGTAGAAAGCTTGGAATTAAAACTAGGATTGGGTATCATCAAATATGTCTAACCAAGCATGCTTAGTGCATTGCCTAGGTTATCTAGCTTTCATAATTGCAAGTGTTAACTTGGTCAATCAACTAGTAGTATTAGGCTTGCCTTGTGCAGAGTAGTGGTTGAAGTTCTCCTCGGCTTCTTCGTAGTATCCTCCTTCCTCCTCGTATCCTTGGTCGGTACTAGCGTCTATGAATAAATACGAGGTACACAATCACCAAACAATACTTATCTACTTTCAATCATCGCACAAAAGGGTTCTATAGATGATCTAGCATCGTCACTAACATTCAAGATTAAAGCATTTGCATTTTTTTTAGAAAAGTAATTTCTACTCATTGAAAAACTACTTAAGATTTAATATTCTCCCAACCAAACATGGGATCATGTTGACACATGTCATAACCACATATTTCAGTGCATGAGAATGTGATTTAAAGTGGTGTCACAATTTAATAAGGTTTAACCTTTTATTTCAAATAAAATAAGTGACTAGAAATACCTATGTGGCATTCTTTTATTACTTAAACATTATTTCTGTAAGTAAACCTATATGTTTTTATATATTCTGAAAGGTATGATCAAATGTGATTTTTGAGAGTTGGAATCAACTCAAAAGCTATTATGGTTGAAATTTGAAAAATGTTTGAATGCATAAAAGCTTCTGACTTGTTATTTTTACCAGGGTTGATCTACAGATCCAAATGATTTGAATCCAACGGGCTTGGATTAAGCCTTTCAACACCTTTCTAAAAAAATTGGTTTCATGCAATTTGGTTCACTGAATCAAGATGGGTTGATTTTTGAAACTAGGTAGATCGAACTAAGTTTGAATGAAAATAGAAAAATCTAAATTCAAACGAGTGGGTTGCGCGGGAGATGTTAATGGGCCGGCGAAGGTCACTCCATGTGAGCTCAACCGATAGGGGGTCTCTTGGTCGGTGGCTCATAAACGCATAAGCGATGCACGGGCAATGTGGTGCGTTGGATTAGAATGAAGATCGACGGCTGAGGGTCGTCGTCGACGATGAACAAGTCATCAGCGACCTTGAACCCTAGCGGCTCGGTGGGGGTGCATAGGGGGCATACCGGAGCTCGAGTGGCGACGGCGAGGCGGGCAAACGACGAAGTCGACAACGGCAAACTCAGGGATGGTCACGGCTGCTCCGGGGGTGGTCGAAATCAATGGCTCCCTTCTTCTCCAGAGGCGGCCTGCTCCGGCGCAATTCCGGTGAGCTGCTGCTCCTCGTGCTCCGGCTAAGGGGTGGAATGATCAGTGAGATGAGGGGAGTGAGATGGTGTGAAGAAATCGAGCGCGGGTCGTCTCCTTTTATAGGCTCGACGGCGAGACCGAGAGGGATGGGCAGGCGACGGTGGCGACACGGCTACGGGCGGCTAGAGGCATGGACGAGGTTGGCGATCAACGGGTGGTCTCCTGGCGATGCTCTAGATATTAAATGTGCGTGTAGGGGCGGTGGCAAATGGTCGGGAACACGCGGTGCTCTACGAGGCAGAGGCGGCGAAATCCGCGGTGAGCAGTGGCTACGGGGTGCGGGCGGTGAAACGAGCATGTCTGGTGGTCTCCTGGGACGGTGGGGTGCATGCTGGCGGGCGGCGAGGGCTCGAGGTGGTCGGGTTGTGTGGGAACAGCGTGTGCTCTGTGGTGCGCATCGGCATGGTCGACAGTGGCGCGGGCGCGGCGTTCCTGGCGGTTCTGGTCGTTGTCTTCGAGCTAGGGCTGGTCGAGAGGGGGCGGTGAGGTATGGGATGCACACTAGACAAGGTTGGCACGGCTAGTTCTTCTCCTAGCTTGCTGTCCACACTAGGGTGACATGGGTGCTCTCAGCCTTCTCACCATTGATGACAATGGCCAGCTTACAGTGGTGCTAGAGGTTAGTTAAGGTTGCTAGATTATCTACTAAGGATAGTTGTAACCAGAGAGGGAACAAGGTTGGCCCAAAACACTGCTCAACATAGTGTTTTGGTTTTTGTTGATTTGAATCTGCAACCTGTTTGATGAAATGGCCGCATGAACTTAAGTTTTGAATTTTGAAAAGATTTTTGGTGGGTGTGCTAGTCATGTGTTGAGGGTTCTGTGGATGCTTGGGTTTTGAAATTTGAGCTTGTTTGAGTGGTTTTTGAAATAGTGGGATCTTCCCATATGAAATAGATTCAATTTTAAACTGTCATTTAAACTAAGCATTTGAATGTTTTTGGATGATCACAAAGTGGTCCTTGGTACCTTATTATGAGTACTATCAAGGGGTGCAAAGATCCATACATGTTTCTGTTAAGTTCTGAAAGTTAGAGATAGCCAAAGTAGGCATGGGAGTTAATTTGGCCAAAGTGACCATTCACCTAATTTGTTTATTTTGACTTGTTTGTCTTTGGGAAAAGTTTGGGGATTGTTTAGATGATGTTTATTTCACCTAAGAATCATTTTACAAGCAAAGAAACACATAACCATGGCAATTCAAAAGAATCCAAATTTTAATACACACACATATGGATGCTTTCATATTTTTAATTAGAAAAGTTTTTGCTAACCCTAAATTTGATGATTAGAGTTTGATGATCCAAGTTTAGTAACTTTGGGATGTTACAAACCTTCCCCCCTTAAACAAAATCTCGTCCCGAGATTTGAAAAAGGACGAAAATATTACATAGGATTTGAAGAGATCGGGAAACTCCGTCCTGATATGATCTTCGCGCTCCCAGGTAGCTTCTTCTTCTATGTGGTTGCTCCAGTGAATCTTGAGAAACTTGATGCTTCGGGTTCTGGTAGTTCTGAAGGCTTCTTCCAAAATATGGATGGGTACTTCGGGATAGGTCAGGTCATCGTTGATTTCTATGGTCCGGTGATCAATATTCTTGAAAACTTCCGTCTTCTCCGGAACTATGAGGAACTTGCGAAGTAATGAGATATGGAACACATTGTGCACGGCTGACATCTCTTCTGGTAGTTCCAATTGATACGGCACTTCTCCTCGATGGTACAGAATCTTGAAGGGGCCGATATATCTGGGGCTAACTTTCCTTTTAGTTGGAAACACTTCATTCCCTTTAATGGCGACACTTTCAGATACACAAAATCTCCTATGTTGAAGGCGAGGTCTCGACGTCTCTTGTCGGTGTAACTCTTCTGCCTTGACTAGGCTGTCTTGAGGTGCTCACGAATCTTGTGAACCTTCTCTTCTGCTTCTCGTAGGATGCCGGGTCCGAAAATCCGACTCTCTCCTACTTCCGACCAGTTCAAAGGGGTGCGACACTTCCTTCCATACATGAATTAAAATGGGGCCATTTGCAAACTAGCTTGATAACTGATGTTGTATGAAAATTTTGCAAACGGCAGACAATCTTCACATTTTTATCCATACTCTAACACACATGCTCTCAACATATCTTCGAGTATTTGATTTACTCGCTCCGTTTGTCCATCGGTCTGAGGGTGATAAGCTGTGCTGAAATCTAGTCGGGTTCCTAAACCTTCTTGGACTTTCTTCCAGAATCTCGAGGTAAACTGAGTTCCTCGATCTGATACGATGTTCTTGGGGACTCCATGCAAACTGACGATTCTAGCGATGTATAACTCCGCTAGATTCGAACTCTGATATGTGGTCTTGACTGGTAAGAAATGGGCGACTTTGGACAATTTGTCCACTATGACCCAGATAGAGTCATTTCCCCTACTAGAAGTAGGTAATCCGATGATAAAGTCCATTCCAACGGAATCCCATTTCCATTCTAGAATCTGTAGAGGTTGCAACAATCCAGCGGGTCTTTGATGTCCCGCCTTGACTCTCTGACATATATCACACTTGGCGATATAGCTTCCGATTTCTCTCTTCATCTTATGCCACCAAAATTGCTCTTTCAAATCTTGATACATCTTCGTTCCTCCGGGATGGATAGAATAAAGAGTATCATGAGCTTCCTTCAGAATCACTGCTTTCAACTCAGAATCTGCTGGTACACAAAGGCGTCCTTTGTACCACAGAACTCCTTCTTCGTCCTCGGTGAATCCGGGTACCTTGCCTGTACCGATACGACGCTTTACTCCGTTGATACTAGCATTCTTTATGCGCCTCTTTGATCTAGCTGATCAAAGTGGGTTGAAGTTCTATGCTAGCCAAAAATCCTTCACTCACTAATTCCATTCGGAAATCTTCCATCTCTTTGTGCAAGCTTGGTTGCTCCTTCAAAATCATGGAGTTCAAGCGGCACGACAATCTGCTAAGGGCATCTGCTACCATGTTGGCTTTACCAGGGTGATAGTGAATGTCCAGATCGTAATCCTTCATTATCTCAATCCACCTTCTCTGTCTCATATTTAGCTCCTTCTGAGTGAATATATACTTCAGGCTCTTGTGATCCGAATAAATCTCACAACGGTTTCCCATCAGGTAGTGCCTCCATGTCTTCAGGGCTAGAACTACGGCTGCGAGTTCGAGGTCATGGGTTGGGTAATTTTTCTCATGTTGTTTCAGTTGTCGAGATAGATAAGATATAACTTTGCCTTCTTGCATTAGCACACATCCGAGACCGATCTTGGATGCATCACAATACATGTCAAAGGTCTTCGTGATATCCGGCATGATTAAGATTGGGGCTGAAATCAATCTCCTCTTGAATTCTTGAAAACTCGCTTCACATTTTCTGTCCATTCAAACTTCTTATCCTTCTTCAGCAATTGGGTCATGGGTCTGGCGATACTCGAGAATCCTTCTACGAACTTGCGGTAATATCCCGCCAATCCGAGAAATGCACGAACTTGGGTTTGAGTGGTTGGGGCTTGCCAATCTTCGACATCTTTCACCTTTGCAGGGTCAACGGAAATTCCTCCGGGTGATACAATGTGGCCGAGGAATCCTACCTCCTGTAACCACAATTCACATTTGCTAAACTTGGCATACAACTGATGCTCTCTAAGGGTTCCAAGAATGGTCCTTAGGTGTAGCTCATGTTCTTCCTCTGATTTGGAATAAATTAGAATGCCATCGATGAAAACAACGACAATCTTATCCAGGAAGTCCATAAAAATCTTATTCATGAGATTCATGAAATAAGCGGGGGGGGCATTGGTTAATCCAAAAGACATGACATTATACTCGTATAATCCATATCTGGTGGTAAAGGCAGTTTTTGGAATATCCTCTGCGCGAATCTTGAGTTGATGATAGCCTGTTCTAAGATCAATCTTAGAAAACACTTTGGCACCGGTCAATTGATCAAACAGATCTTCTATCTTGGGCAATGGGTACTTGTTCTTGATAGTGACATCATTCAACTTTCGATAATCCGTACACAAACGGTTACCTCCATCCTTCTTGTCCACGAACAAAACAGGTGATCTCCATGGTGACGCACTTGGTTGAATCAATCCAATTTCCAACATGGCATCTAGTTGCTTCTTCAGTTCTGCTAGTTCAGACGGGTTCATACTATATGGTCTCTGGGCTATGGGTCCTGTTCCGGGGATTAGTTCGATGATAAACTTGATATCCCGGTCTGGGGGCATTGTAAGGTTCCCAACCTTTAATAAGGTAGATATCCCAGTGTTTACAATGCTAGTCCCTGGATCAATAGCTACCATCCAAAGTTAAGATGTAATATCAAGAAACAAAGGTCATAATACAACTTTATAACCAGGAATAACATAATTTTATTACATCTTACATAGCTCAGTTGGCTATTACATTACATTGCAGCAGAATATCTATAAGCATTTGGTCCTTCATCTTCAAAGTGCCACAGGCAGACATGTTGGTTGTAGAATTTGTAATCCTAATCATTTAACTTCACTAATATCAAACAAACCTGCAACATAACAAGTTACAGCCACAAGGGTCAATACATTTGAATTGTATTGGCAAGTGATACTATGGTAGTATAGTGGAGTCTATCATCTATATGCATTTGGCTAAGTGGAGCTTAGGCTTTCTTTCCTCAAAATAGATTTCCCTTATCATTTGAAAACACTAAGTTTTTGCTTTGACGAAATATCTTTCCCAAGGCATCTCCCAATCAAAGATTGAAGATCCTTAACCCTTGTTCAACCACAAGTTTTTAACTTAGAAATTTGGATGATGAGATTCTTGATAGCTTCCATGTCTTGATGCTCAAATTGTCCTTTACTAGGGACATGGCTAAGTACTTAGATTTTACACTCTGCAGAGGTGGTGCACTTTCCCCACAAGACTTGGTTTCCCAAGACAAGATCTTTCAGAAGCCTTTCCTTAGACCAAATGGACGTGTTCCAACCTATCATTCCCACTACCACCAAATGTCCAAATGGCTAAGTTCTAGCAACCTATGTGATCCAGGCAGGGCCCATAATGCCAAGTGGTTGCACTTGAAGCTTCTCAACATTTGACATCTCAAATCTCTTTGTTCCTGGGTGGCAATCCACAAGTGTGATACACAAGGTAAACCATAGCCATGCGCCCTGTGTAACCACTCAACCAAAAACCACCAAGCAATTACCATTCCACCCAGGTGATTCATTAACTTAGTTGTTTTATTAAACAAAAACACAAGTCCTCAGACTTAGAAATTTTTCCATAGTATGAATGTATATTCCACCCTTGTTTTCTATTAGCTAAGCTAATCTTGATAGTAGTAGGAATCTTAACTTAGGAAAATTTTTACTAAGGTTTCATCTACTAGGTTTTCCCATAGCATGGTTTATACTTAGCAAAAATTCCATGCAAGTTTTACTTAGAAAAATCACTAATGCATAGTGAAAGTAATGGGACAAAAGTATGAAGCATCACTTGCCTTTTCGGTAGAGGGTATAAGTTCACTCCTTGATCTTTGCAATGTTCACACACTTCAAGTCACTACAATTCAATCAATCAATCAATATTTTAATCTACCATTCAAGCAAAACATCACATAAAATCATAGAATCAAGATAATGCATGCAAGCATGCCAAGATTTGTGTTATTTGGAAAAGTGGTTCCTAATGGAACATAAACATTTTGAAAACACCTATTGGTCATTTTGTAAAGTGGCAAAGTCATTTGCAAAAGGTTTCACTTCATAAACCATTTTCAAAACAAGGTATCATTTTATGTGGTGTAGAAATGTTTTTACTAAGGCATTAATATATAGGGCTCACAAAATATGTTTTCAAACCACAAAACTTTGTGTTTAGGGCCAGAGAGTTTAAAACAAAACATTTCCCAAAAGTTTTCTTCCAAAACCATTTTTAATAAATAAACTAAATTTTTATTTGTCTAGAAATGGTTTTAAATCAAAGAATCATTCTTTTGTTTCACCAAATACATTTTTGAAACCACAAAGTGATTCCTATGGTCAGTAGGTTCAAAACACACCATTTGCAAAAGATTTTATCCCCAAAATCATTTTAGAACAATTTTCATAATCTAAACAAGTATACACAAGTTTCTGCAAAAACAAGAAATTTAACAGAAACTTTTTACTAAACAAATGGCATGGTTGGCTAGGGCTTGTTCCACTGATTCCATTTATATAAAATTTGCAATTTTTGGACGTGTGGAACTAAAGTTATGCAATTTACAAAATTGGAAATCTAATAGATCAAATTCTGTTTAAATCAAACAGACTAGGACACGCGTCCTATTCTGATTCGTCCATACCGTTTCGTCCGGATCAGCTACTCTGGCGTGTTGGATCTAAAGTAAATCGTGTGGCTCAGAAGCAAATATACCCCTTCGCCTAAGTTTCTTTCCTATCCACTAGATCGAGATCGGACGGCTATCCTCTGCTTGTCACTGGCGGCGCAAGGTCAACGGCGAGCGGTGGCGCGGTCAGATGGTGGCGGTGCTGGTGAAGCAGGAAGCGAGAGAGGATGGGATGATGCTCACCGTGTTCGCAATGTTGTGGGGAAGCTCAAGGAGGTTGTCGTTGCTGAAGGGGCGCACGGAGGTGAGGGTAATGGCTCGCCGGAGTTGCTCCTGGCGTCGGGTTCGCTCGGGCGTCGTTGGAGGCGGGGCTACGGTTCACGAGGAGACAAACGGGAAGAACAGTTAAATGCGCAAGGTCAAGGTGAAGATGCGTGCGTGAAGGAGAAGGAGAGGCGCGGTCGGAAACTACCTGTGGAGCTCGTCGGAGTTGGAGAGGACGGCGGCGTCGTTCAGTCGAAGACGAAGTCGACGCTGCAGAGAATGCGCGAGCGAGGGAAAGGCACTGGCAGGTGCAGGAGATGATGGCGAGCAAGCTAGTGTGCTCTGGAAGCAGTGGGGCTGGCGGTGGTGGCCGGAATTTGAACGTGAGCTCGCCAGACACAGTGGGGTTCGGGCTTGCGATTCGAGCAGCCTGGTGGCGATGAGGAGTTGGCGTTTGAGGGGAAAGGTAGAGGAGACTGAGGCGATTAAGAGAGCGTGATCGCGGGGGATTTTAATTCGCAGAATAACTCGTATTGATTCGAATTAAGACGCGGAAGAAATAGTCAGAGGCGAGTTCATCGCGGGGTGAAGACGACGATGACCTGGCTGTGGGGCCCGGCGTCAGTGAGAAAAGGAGAGGGAGAGCGGGGTCCATCTGTCATTGACTCGGTGGGTTTAATCGCGAGTAAAAACAGTTTGCTGCGGGTGGGGTGGGGATTGGGCTTGCTGGGCCTTATTGGGCTGGTTGGGTTGGGCCGTCCTTGCTCTATTTGTTTTCTGTTCTGAATCTATTTCCTTTTTCCAATTCAATTTCTGTTTTGAAATTCAAATCACAATTCAAACAACCAAATCAAATAAACTTCCACTAAACTTTATATTGAGTTTAGCTCTGTTTATCAACACAAATCAAAGTCCAAAAAAAATAATATTTTTTAATCTTTTTAGGATCCATTTATTAATTAAATAAAATGGACCTTAGTTATTAAATCAAATAGGGTTTGATTTATTTATTTTTAAAACTCTATTTGAAATCTAAAATAGTACCAAAACCATTCAGTAGGTTTTATTTGAAAATAATAAACACTTGGAAACTTATTTAAAATAATTTAATAAGTTTTTGATGTTTAATTAAAATGGTAAAACCTTTATTTTTAATAAAATTGGATATTAAATCCTTATTATTTTATTTAAATAAACCTTTACTATTTTTATCAAAACAAAATGTTTTATTTCAAAAGCTTGGCCAAGGTTTAATTTGGCTCTATAAAATAATCCTAATTTATATTTATGCCCTTTTCATTTGAAAACCAAATCTTTTATTAAAAGATCCAAAAATAGTAATTTTAAATATTTTTAAGTTTATTGGTTATTTATCTTTTTAAATCCCTTTAGGATTTTATTTGATCCAAATAGGTTTTGAAAGTTTCCAATTGGATTCAAAAAAAATTCTTCTCACCCTGAAAATCATCAAAGTTTTATTTTATTCATTTATTTTTCACATTACAAGATTTGGAAAATCTTGTGACAGGCATACCGGACAAAACATCTGGAAATACATCGGGGTATTCATAGACTATCCGGACTTGGTCAATGGTAGGTTGGGCAATACTCTTGTTGCACTTGAATTGACGAGGTAAGGTTTCAGTTACATGCTCGACTGATATTCCGGCTGTACTGGTCATGGTTATGGATTCCTTGGCACAGTCAATTAATCCTTTATGTTTGGACATCCAATCCATTCCTAGTACTACTTCCAAACCTTTAGTTCCGAGTACTATCAGATTAGCATAAAAATCTATGCCATAGATTCCGATGGGGACGGCTTTGCAAATTTGCCTAGCTTTGGTGGTTGAACCGAGGATTTGAACAATCATAACATGCTTCAGTTTGGTTGGTTGAATCTTACTAGTGCATGCAAATTCTTCGGTGACAAATGAGTGCGATGCACCAGAATCAAATAACACTCTAGCAAGTACTAAATTAATAGAAAACATACCCAGCACGACGTCTGGCGCTTCCTGAGCTTCTTCAGCATGCATGAGAAAAAGACGGCCGTTGCGGTTGAGTGAATTCCCTGGGGCAAACCTTCTTTCGGGCTGAACACGACGCTGTTGCTGAGCTGGGGCATTTGCATTGGGGGTTGCGGCATTCTTCTTGGGGAACTCATTGGAGTAGTGACCCTTATTTCCACAGTCATAACAAGTCAATTGCGACTTGTCCTTTGCTGCAACAGGCACATCATTGCTTCCAGTCCTCGGGGCAGTATTGGTGTTGGCGGCAACATTGTTGTTGTTGAACTTGGGTGGTGCACGGTTGAAATTGTTAGAGTTGCCGGGGTTGTTGTGATTTCCTCCGGGCCTCGGGTTTCTACGGTTGGGATAGGTCGGACGGTTCATCGGGGGTCGGTTGGTTCTCGGGGCAAATCCTGGAGATGGGTTAGGGCGATACTTTGGGGTCTGATGAGTTCCTGGCTGATGCATCATGCGACGCTTGCGGTTCTAATTGGCTTGGTTGATCTTTCCTTCCATCTGGATGGCAGAGTCGACAAGAGCTTCAATATCAGCAAAGGGGATATTGACCAACACCGTCTGCATCTCATCATGCAGACCATTCAAGAATCTCTCTTTCTTCTTGGCTTCAGTGTCGATCTCATCCGGGGCATACCTAGCTAATGACAAGAATTTGTCACGGTATTCCACTATGGTCATCCTTCCTTGCTTCAGTTCTCTGAACTCATATCTCATTCTCTTGATCAAACCCGGTGGCACATGGGTTCTGCTGAACTTGACCTTGAATTCCTCCCAGGTCATCATCTGTCGTCCGGTCATTGCACGAACGCTGTTCCCCCATGCTCTTGCATCTCCTGCTAGATAGTGAGTGGCGAACAGAACTTTCTCGTTGGCTTCCACTACTGCGACTTCCAGTTTGTTTTCCATGGTTTACAGCCAATCATCCGCGTCTAAGGGCTCTTCTGACTTAGTGAAAACATGTGGGTTAGTGTTCTGGAAATTCTTGAGCTTAGATCCATGGTTTTCCTGATTTACTTGGCCTTGATTGTTGTGGGCTAGATGACATATCTGCTGAAGGGTGGCTAGGTTGGCTTGACGTTCGTCTCTTTCAGCTTCGCGGTCCGAAACCAACATTTGCAGGATCTGCAACATCGGGTCCGGGGATGAACCACTTCCTCCGCATGGCATCTGAAGTTTGAGATAGATCATGAGAAAAGAGGGAAATTTCTAAGGTTCAGGGATTTTGAAAAGTTTTTAAAGTTTGACTCAGATTTTCTAGCAACTTGCTTTTCATTCATTCATTCATAGCACACGATACAAACACACACCACAAAACAAGAAAAACAGATGGTTTTAAGAACCATTCTGGAAACTATGATACAGTGGGGCCGAATACAACTCACTATGCTAGTTCTCAGGTGCTACTACTCCTCAGAGTTGGTGTAGTCGGCATCCTCATTCTCATCGATGAAGGCAAAATCATGCTCACCACTGAAGAATTCCATGGCCTGATCCTCTAGAAAATCATCATCATCGCTGAGATAGGAGTAGGGGTCTCCACGAAGATCCTCTCCGGCATTCTCTCTTTCCTCCAACTGCATGTCTCTCTCGTGGATGGTCTCCTCCAAATCCGAGATACGGTGGCAAAGATGGGCAATGATGCGCTCCTTC
Organism: Avena longiglumis; assembly: GCA_030063025.1. Classification (NCBI taxonomy): domain Eukaryota; kingdom Viridiplantae; phylum Streptophyta; class Magnoliopsida; order Poales; family Poaceae; genus Avena; species Avena longiglumis. The sequence continues at coordinate 483,610,649 of CP125977.1, forward strand.
TTGTTGAGCTGACGACGGAGAGACTTGCGATCCTTCGCTAGCATGGCGATGGTCCGATCCTTCGTCTTGATGATGGCGGACTTGTGGTTGGAGTAGTAACGGCAATTGTCCAATTCCTGCTGACGATCGTACATCATGAAGCTAAGATGGTCCAACTGAGTCTTCAACTCGTGGTGGCATGGGGCTTCTAGTGGCTGTCCCATAGCATCACGCCTTGGACAAAACTCAAAGCGGGTACCCTTTATCTGGTTGATACTCTGCCCACACAGACGGGCAAGATCTTCCTGCATGGCCCTGGAAAGTCCATCGAGCCAGTTGTTCTCTCTTAAGGTGAACTGAATTCCCTCAGCAATGGGGGGTTCAATATTTCCTCGGAGACTTGCAACAATTAGCCACTGCAGATATTCTCCTCCTTGATCATCGAGTTGAGCTCCGAAGAACTCGGGGTGCGGACGCTCTAGAAGTTCCGAAAGCTGGTCCAAATCCCGCTCAAAGATGAGGTCTCCTCCATTCCCCAACTGATAAAACTTGTTGTACTTCACGTCCATCTAAAAGAACATAGGATGAGTATGTTAGTAGAGTGATCAAGTGTGTCAAATTTTATGTATTTTGCAAGTGTTTTTGAGGAACATGAATTTTCATGAAAGAATAAAAGTGATAAGAATGGGAATAAGTTTTTGTAAATATTTGCTTCCTTTGGTTTTGAAACTAAGTTTTTGATTCGAACGTACAGTCTAACTAGGGTCTCCTATGGTCAGGATGTCTCTGATACCAACTTGTCAACACCCGGATTTTTAATCCCAAATGCCTGTTATGCCATACATCGCAATCCCAGGATTACCTTTTTGCGAGACATAACAGATTTGGATACCACAGTACATCATCCTTTGCAAACCATACATAAGGTCTTACACAAATAATAATCTCATGATCCAGTTCTTAATACAACTCAAGCAGCGGAAATACGTAATAATAACGGTAGCGTAGGAGAAGCTCCACCTTCGGGGTCACAGGCAATGCTGACGATGGGAGATGATCCTAGTTGTCGTAACCTTCCTGAAGTCCTTCATCCTGGTACTCCTCTTCATAGTCTGGCCACGGGAATAGCCAGACACAAAGCCATGAGTACTCTTTAAGTACTCGCAAACTAATACTAACAAGTGAAGGGGATTTTTGTAGTAGGACACTAAGCTCTAGGGTTGTTTTGCAAAAAGCCAGATTTACCTCTACTAAGTTCAGAAGCAAGAAAATCTAGTTGAAATTTTATAACACCTAAGTGGGAAATTGTATTTCTGTTATCACCGTATTTTGGCCAAAGACGGAGATGGGCCGTGATCAAGATGGGCTTGAAAGATACATATATTCAACGTGTTGTTGGATCGGCCTAGTGCGTGGGTTTGGGCTAAATTGCCCGTGTATCTTGTATCATAGTAGGTTTCGTGTTTGTTTAGGTTCCGTTTATGTTTAGGTAGAGATAGAGTTGTAGAGTTATTCCAAAAAGTAGAGAGTCTCCGGACTATAAATATGTACCTAGGGTTATTGAAAGAAGAGGACAACCACGTTCACAACAAACACAATCTCGGCGCGCCATACCCTTGTTTCTAGGGTTTCTTTCGGTAGTGCCATCTTGCCTAGATCGCATCTTGCGATCTAGGCGATATCTACTTATCGTTACCGGTTTTACTCGTCTTGAGCGTTGTTGATGGCGAGTAATACCATTATCATAGATTGTTTGAGGCTAGCATCGGTGCTTTTCATTACTATTGTCGGGTTATGCTACCTCTAGCTATCTCGCTACCCTTGCACCTTTTCCCAAAGTGCAAGGGTAGCACCTGCTGATCTTTATTTAGTCGATTCGATCTGTTATAGTTGTGCCTTGTTCGCCAAGGTTTAGTTTAATATCTACGTAATCAGGCCTTACAAACGGGTTGAACGATCCGAGAATGCATAAGGACATGGCTTATTCGTTCTAGAGAAGATGTTCCGTAATTGGCTTTACGTTGGTTATTAGGCCTCCTCTAGGGTTAATATTCTTCATCTTTTGTACGTACAGGCTCAATCACGCGTAGGGCGTTCGATTACGTGGTGAAAACATTTAGACTATCGTAGATCGATTTAACTTGTAGTGATCAAGCAAAACCCCATGTTATCATGAATCTAACGCAGAACCATGGGGCAATCGGCTTTAGGAGCCGATTCTGGAAACACAGGAGCCGATTACGGCTCGAATTTTACGATACTTGTTTACCATGCAGAAATCAATCGGAGCAATCCTTCACCTTCGACCAGGTATAGGTCAGGTGGCACGCCTCGAACCAAGCCGGGGCGTGTCGAGCTTTTGCGGCCGTCGCCGAGGACCAGGGCACCAGCGATCCTGGAGCCTCCGGCTCTTCGTGTTGCTCGTCGCTGCTCGCCGCTGGGTTTTGGCAGGCAACACATTCTGGCACGCCCGGTGGGACATTCAACAACATCTACATCAACATCCGACGCGGCAATGGAGAATGGTCACTTACGACGATCTGCCTGACGAGCACAAGGCCAAGTACGACGAGATCAAGGCCCTCTTCGAGGAAGACCTCATCAGTTCTTTTGAGAGGACCCGTACGCATGGCATCAGGTGGAAAGGGTTCTCCCCCGAGGGCGCTCTCAATGAGGTGGATCTGTCTCTTCCTTCGGAGGAACGCACCAGGGCTCTACGACAGGAAGTCAACTACATGGTGGCTCATTCTCTGCACCGCCATTCTGAGAGCCTGGTGAACGCTTTCGAGCGGGTCGCGGTGCGCGTAGTTCAGGAGATCATGAAGCATCAGTACTCTCCATCAGGGCCTACTTTAGGGACTCACCAGGGAGAAAGACCGCTCCAGACCAGGCCACAGCTCCCGTTCACACTTGCCGCTCCGTAGCCGCCAGAGCAGCGGCTTACGTCGTCTACAAGGCTGGGCGACCCAGCGATTGCCAATTCCTGTTTGAGCCACCTAAGGAGATCCCACACGGATATATATGCGCCTCGTGCGGATGCAACAACGACACGCACCAACAGATTGCAACCGCAGGAGTTGCTGCGGCGGAGTTCTTGGGCAGGATCTTGAGGCGGCGTGTGCGAGCAAGAATGGCGGGATGGACTCGACAAACAGGCGTGGCTAGCCAAGTATGCCACGAACAAGTCATGAGAATCTACCCTACTCAAACGATTGGAGCAAATCGGTACCATCCTGAGGACCGGTTAAACCGTCAAGAGAAGGACAATCGGCTATTCAAAGCCGTACCCCAACGAGTTTGATCTAATTCCGCTGCCACCCAAATATAAGCTCCCTGAGTTCTCAAGGTTCAGCGGGTCAGAAGGGTCGAGCTCGATCGAGCACATAAGCCGATACCTGGCACAACTAGGTATGATTTGGCGTCGGATCGGATCTGCGTAAGATTTTTGCGCAATCTCTGACAGGACCAGCCTTTGGGTGGTACACCTCACTACCACCTGATTCAATTCATACCTGGAAGCAACTGGAAGCAGTTCCACATCCAGTACCATTCAGAGGCTACTGAGGCTGGCATTGCAGACCTGGCGCAGTGCGGCGAGCGAGAAATCAGTGGCCGAGTACATCCAGGCGCTTGTCAAGAACCGATGTTACTCGGCTCGTTTAACTGAGAAGGAAGCAGTCGAGCTGGCAGTGTTGGGTCTCTCAGCACCCATCAAGGATCTGGCTTTCCAGGTAGAGTACAACTCATTGGCGCACATGGCCCAGAAACTGACGATGTATGAACAGCGCCACCCTGAGTTGTACCAAGACAAATTCAAACGTCCGATAGGCCTGGTCGATGCAGAAGAAGAAGATCCTACGCAGGACCAGGAGGTGGCCGTAGCTGAATGGGCTCGGGGGGCAGATCCTGTGGCCTGCAAATGGGTGAAACAGCAAGGGCCTGCGAAAGGGTTCGACTTCGATGTGAGCAAAGCGGAGCAGATATTTGATTTGCTGCTGAAGGAGAAGCAACTGAGGTTACCCGAAGGCCACAAAATCCCTACGGCTCAGGAAATGAACGGGAGGCCGTACTGCAAATGGCATCACTCGTTCACCCATACCACCAATGAGTGCAAAGAGCTTCGCCGCCAAATCCAAATGGCGATAGAACAAGGCCGTCTGATCCTTGGGCAGTTCGCCATGAAAGTGGACACAAACCCATTTCCCGGCGTCAACATGGTAGAACTCGATTAAACCATGGCGTAAGCTGGATTTCGTTGGCGTTAATATGGCGGTCAGGTACCACCATGACACGTACAAGCAGGAAGGCGGTCGCTCTCGGGGCAAAGAAAGAGAGGGGGCTAGTCCACGCGACCGGCCCAGCCACAATGACAGGCGGTACTTAACAGAGGAACAAGTGAGGAGAGTGCGATATCAGAAGCCACATTCCACGCATCTCCTTAACAAGTATGAGCGCCAGTACGACCAACGTCGCCGGCACGACAGAGACGACGAAAGGTATGAGCACCTTGCTAGGGGACCGTCGGAAGAGAAGGAAGGCGCAGACAGGCATTGGGATTGTCCTTTCTTCAAGTATTGCTGGGGCGCGGGAATGAGCCGATTGCCTACAGTCGACAACTGCCCGGAATGCAATCAGCAGAAGGAGGACACGAGGCCAGTGTCAGTATTCAAACGTCTAGGGCCTCTTCCGCCCCAGAGCCGTCACAAGGAGTCCGCCGGCGGAGACCTCGAGAAGCCAAAGGATGACAAATACGAAGACAGGTATCACCGTCCGAGGTGGTGTCCCGACGGACTCAGACACACCCAGAAGCGTAGAGTGCAGCGGCTGCGTAACTTAGAAGAAGCTGAAGCGCAGTATCTCCACGCTTTGAAGAAAGCACGGCCTGATCTGGCCGTCAAAGTGAGGCAGACTTTGGAAACAGAAGACCGCCCGACAAGGAAAGAGTGGCGCCCCAAACCGGTAAAAGCCGATGCAAAGACATCGGCTGGCACAAACATGGTGTTTGTACTCCCGTCAGAATTCTGCGCGCCAAGAACCGACGAGCTACCAGTGGCACAGTTTGACTGCGGTCCATGGCCGGTTATCTTTGAGAAGCCACGTGAGAAGGGTTACAAACATTTGAAAGCCCTGTACCTGCGAGGTTACATCAATGGGCAACCTGTCAGCAAGATGTTGGTGGACACCGGGGCGGCAGTCAATATCATGCCCTACTCCATGCTACGACGTTTGGGACGCTCCACTGCAGATCTGATCAAAACCAACGTCACGTTAAGCGACTTCAACGGTCAGTCTTCGGGAACGCAAGGCGTACTGAACGTGGACCTGACAGTGGGCAGGAAAACCGTACCCACGTCATTCTTCGTCGTGGACAGCAAGAGCACTTACACTGTCTTGCTAGGAAGGGATTGGATTCACGCTAATTGCTGCATCCCGTCCACAATGCATCAGTGCCTGATCCAGTGGGATGGAGACGAAGTGGAGGTCATCCACGCAGATGATTCTATCGAGATCTCCATAGCTGGCATGAACGTCTGGGAAGCAGAAGACCAAGAGCCGATCTCTGGAATCAATCTAGACGGCTGCGAGCGTATTGAAGCTACAAAAAACGGGGTGAGGCTGGTCTTATCCACTGGCCTTACAGAGTAGAAAAGCCCACGATCATCCGTGGTATGGCCGATCCCTGCGATCGGCCACAAAAAATAGAAAGCAGCGATCATACGACAAGCAGCTCATGTAGTCGTAGCAGAGAGATGCTCTGCCACTGTAAAGTAATAAGGTGTAAACCGTCCTTGACTAATGCAAGCAAAAAGGAGGCCGATTCAAGCAATCGGCCCAAATTATTTTTGTTGCCCTCACCTACCGTTTGCCCTGTGTTTAGCATCGATTTGACAGGTGACGGAAAGCTAGGGTATGGGTTTACATCCGCTGATGAGCTAGAAGAGATCGACATTGGTCCTGGGGATAAGCCACGACCAACATTTATCAGCAGAAAGTTAGATCCGAGTCTGCGGGGCCCGATGATAGCCCTGTTAAAACAATATCCAGACTGCTTCGCCTGGGACTACACAGAGATGCCTGGGTTGGACAGGAGCATCATCGAGCATCGACTCCCGCTCAAAAAAGTTTCGGCTTTGACAGCGAGCACGACAAATGAAGGCGAAATTCGGAAGAAGTCAAGAAAGAGGTCGAGAAAATGTTGATGACCAAGTGATCGGGCCATGCGGTATCTTTGAGTGGATTTCTAGTATCGCACTGTAGAGAAGAAGGATGGCCGATGGCGTGTTGCTATAGATTTTCGAGATCTCAGAGCTACCCCAAAGGATGAGTATCCGATGCGTGGCGTAAACATTAATCAATGCAGCGGTGGTCATAAGATTTTGAGCTTCATGGACGGCAATGCCGGTTACAACCAGATCTTCATGGCTCCAGAAGACATACACAAGACTGCATTCAGAGTCCCAGGGTCCGTGGGGTTGTTTGAATATGTAGTCATGACGTTTGGACTGAAAAATGCCGGCGCCACGTACCAAAGGGCCATGAATTATATTTTTCATGATCTGATCGGCAAACTGGTTGAAATCTACATCGATGACATGGTGGTCAAGTCTTCGGTATACGGACACTTGGACGATCTGCAGCGTCTGGACCGAACAAGAAAATTCGCCTACGGATGAATCCAAAGAAGTGTGCTTTCGGGGTGACGGTCAGTTCTTGGGTTTTGGTCCATGAACGCGAATTGAGATCGGCTGAAAAGTCGAGGCGGTCACGGACAATGAAGCCACCCCCACGAAAGAAGCTGCAGTCCCTTGTCGGCAAGATCAACTTCCGTCCATTTATTCATCTCCAATCTGTCGGGAAGGATTGAGCCGTTCATGGGACTAGTAAAATCAAATCGACGAGGAATTCCGTTGGGGCGAACAACAACGAGCCTTTGACGAGATCAAAGAATATCGACAAAGCCGCCAAGATAATTCCACCTCACCGACAGCCGTTCTACATTTACTTGTCGATGAGTCGACACGCCCATCGCCTCGGTAGTGGTGCAAGTTTATGATGGGTTGGAGCGAGTCGTCTTTTACATAAGCGTGAGGATGCTTTGGGCCTTGAGACAAGGTACCGATATCGATAAGTTGTGCTCTGCCTTTTTCACCTGCACCAAGTTGCGCCACATTTTGCTATCGCAGAGATCATCATCATATACCGTCGCGTCATAAAGCACATCTTTGTCGGCTCCTATGTTAAAAAGGCCGAGGCAAATGGATGTTTGCATTGTCGAGTTTGACATCCGTATCAACCGAAAGCGATTAAGGACAAAGGCTGATCTTATCTGAAAGGATCAACACTAACATAGCCGCACCGTCCATAAGAGCGTGGGCTATGTTTTTTGGATCGGTTTGTGACGATGGCTGCGGCATCGGCATTTTACTCGTGTCGCCCGGGGCAACATTTTCCTTCTCCATCATTGTCTACCTCGCACCAACAATGTAGCCGAGCACGAGGCGATATGCAAGGATGGAGTTACTCCTCGGCCGGGAAGCAGTGGAAATTTTTGGAGACTCCAAGTTGGTGATTTCCCAGCTCACGGAGGACTACAAGTGCGAGAGCGAGTCCCTCTTCCCATTATGGCTGCACTGCCGCGAGCTGATGACGCAATTCCGGTACGTAAACTTCACTTGGATCCCACGAGCGCAGAATACCGAGGCGAACGATCTTGCGCAGATGGCTTCAGGATACAAGGATGTGGTAGAAGGAGCCGACGTTGATGCAGTTCACGAAGCGGACGATCGAGAGCCGATATCTTCAATTACTTGAAAGATTCGGCTCGGGGGGCACCTAAACGGATAAGGTACAAAGCCATGAAGTACGTGCTTATTGGGGATGACATGTTTTACAGGACTCTGGAAGGACTATTGCTCAAATGCCTGGGGACAGCCGAGGCCAATCAGCTCCTACACGAGGTACGAAGGCGCTGTGGAACTCACCAATCGACTCATAAGATGAAATGGTTGATCGGCGATCGTGGTTTTATTGGCCCACCATGCTTGAGGACTGTTTCAACTACTACAAAGGGTGTCAAGCATGTCAGAAATTTGGAAAAATCCAGATGGTACCCGCGTCAGCAATGAACCCCATCATCAAGCCTTGGCCATTCCGAGGTTGGGGCATGGACATGATCGGCAAGATCAATCCTCCATCAAGCAAAGGCCACATGTGGATTCTGGCTATCACTGACTACTTCACTAAATGGGTGGAGGCTGTCCCGATGAAGTCAGTAAACTCGAAGGATGTTATCAATTTTGTGAAAGAACATGTCATCCATAGATTCGGGATTCCCCAAACTATCACGACCGATGGAGGTTCGGTCTTTATTTCTCAAGAGTTTAGGAAATTCTGCGAGGACATGGGGATCAAGCTGATTAGATCATCTCCATACTATGCTCAAGCAAATGGGCAAGCTGAAGCGTCCAACCAGAGCCTCATCAAGCTGATCAAGAGGAAAGTCGATGAGCACCCAAGGCGTTGGCACGAGGTTTTGTCAGAGGCGTTATGGGCTTATCGCATGTCATGTCATGGAGCAATAAAAACCTCACCATACCATCTAGTATATGGACAAGAAGCCGTCCTGCCCTGGGAAATTACGGCTAGATCGAGACGCATCACTTTTCAGGACGATCTAACAACTGAAGAATACGCGACCCTGATGAGTGACAATGTGGAGGATTTAACCGAGCTCAGGCTATGGTCACTGGAGAAAATCAAAGAGAACAAGGCCAAAGTAGCTCGTGCATACAACAAGAAAGTGAAGCCAAAGGAGTTCCACGTTGGTGATCTGGTATGGGAAGCTGTGTTTCCCTTGGGGACTAAGGATGCAACATATGGTAAATGGTCTCCAAATTGGCACGGTCCGTACAGGGTCGACCAAGTTTTAAGAGGAAACGCATACATGCTCGAGCAGTTGGATGGCGTAAAGTTCCCAGTGGCGGTCAACGGTCAACATCTCAAGAAATATTTCCCAAGCATGTGGGATGTTGGACATTAGAACTTGAAGGGCCGATACATGAAATCGGCTAAGTAAAGGAACGTGAGACAATGGACGGTAAAAATATGGGGGCCGATGCTGAAAATCGGCCGAATGAAAAAAAAAACAAAATGTGTATAGCCGATGCACGGTCATCGACTCTAGAGGTTCACACATGTTACAAACATGTGCCAGTTCATGCATACAAGCTACTGAAAAAATGCTTCGAAGGCGTGGAGGGCGTCAGCACGGACACGATCCACCTCGGCGATCTCAGCTTTGTCATCTTCATCTTTGCTTGTCACTAGTCGTTTGTGCAGGGCACGGTTTTCGATGGGCAATTGGAGGTTTGGGTCGCCCGTTTTGAGAAAGGTTGCAGGTCATCATTTTGAAACCAAGAAGTGGCCGTTTTAATGTGCCTAAAGATGCGACCAAAGTTTGACCCTGTCAACGTTTTTTGGGAGAAGCCGATGGGTAGTCATCGGCTCTTTGCGATTTGACTTGTTCAACTGTATGCGTGCAGAGCCGATGCAGTGTCATCGACTTCTCGGACATCGACCTATCGTGGCTATCGGCAAGATCAGGGGCGAACAAGGCGATCTTCGGGAAATAGATTTTCATTCATTCAAAAGATGATTGTTTACAAAGGACGATTGATTACAAAAGGGAGCCTACTACTACTATCGCTACATGGTTCCTAGTCTAAAGGCGAGATAGATCGTCCGCTGCCGCCGCCGTCCTCTTCACATCTTGCTTTCTGCGGCATCATCTTCGGCTGCTTCTGAAGAAACCAGCGGGACCTCTTCGTCCTCCTCGTCATCTTGATGTCTTCACTTTGGACCCCAGTGAAGCGCTCGTCAGCGGATACTGGTCGGAGGAGGTGTCCTCCTCGATTCCTCCTCCTCGTCGGGGACTCGACGCCGCCCTGACCAGCGTCGTTGCTTTACCTCCGGTTCCCGTCAACGAGGAATCTGAGGCTCTCTTCACCGTCGATCGAGGGACGTCCCTCGACCAGACGGCGAAATCGATCCTTCGTCCCACCATCGTGGGGCAGTATCTTATATCTGGCATGGTAGGTGCTCGCGTCGGCTCTCGCTAATCGAGTTGGGCGTGGGAAGACGCCACGAGGAAGCAGAGGAGGCCATGGCAAGAAAGAGGGTTTTTTCGAAGGAAGAGGGTTTTCGCAACTGGAGGAAGATGGGGATTGTGAACTGTTCGGCGAATTTAAATAAGGGAATAGTGGAGAGACGGTTCAATGCCATAGCGGTTCCCAGTTACCACTGCAAAATCGTCAAATCATGCAATCGCGAGGAGTTGAGAAGACAGGCATCATGATGAAGGGGTAGCGTGGCGGTTACGTACGCCACGCGCATTCGCCGACAGCCCGATAAAAAAAGGAGGAGAAGAAGAAAAAAATTACGTAGTGGTTTTGGAATTATCATTGCCAAAACCGGGGGCATGTGTTATCACCGTATTTTGGCCAAAGACGGAGATGGGCCGTGATCAAGATGGGCTTGAAAGATACATATATTCAACGTGTTGTTGGATCGGCCTAGTCGTGGGTTTGGGCTAAATTGCCCGTGTATCTTGTATCATAGTAGGTTTCGTGTTTGTTTAGGTTCCGTTTATGTTTAGGTAGAGATAGAGTTGTAGAGTTATTCCAAAAGTAGAGAGTCTCGGACTATAAATATGTACCTAGGGTTATTGAAAGAAGAGGACAACCACGTTCACAACAAACACAATCTCGGGCATCGCCACCCCTTGTTTCTAGGGTTTCTTTCGGGTAAGTGCCATCTTGCCTAGATCGCATCTTGCGATCTAGGCGATATCTATCGTTACACGGTTTTACTCGTCTTGAAGCGTTGTTGATGGCGAGTAATACCATTATCATAGATTGTTTGAGGCTAGCATCGGTGCTTTTTCATTACTATTGTCGGTTATGCTACCTCTAGCTATCTCGCTACCCTTGCACCTTTTCCCAAAGTGCAAGGGTAGCACCTGCTTGATCTTTATTTAGTCGATTCGATCTGTTATAGTTGTGCCTTGTTCGCCAAGGTTTAGTTTAATATCTATGTAATCAGGCCTTACAAAGCGGGTTGAACGATCCAAGTAATGCATAAGGACGTGGCTTATTCGTTCTAGAGAAGATGTTCCGTAATTGGCTTTACGTTGGTTATTAGGCCTCCTCTAGGGTTAATATTCTTCATCTTTGTATGCGTGCAGGCTCAATCACGCGTGGGGACGTTCGATTCGTGGTGAAAACATTAGACTATCGTGATCGATTTAACTTGTAGTGATCAAGCAAAACCCCATGTTATCATGAATCTAACGCAGAACCATGGGGCAATCGGCTTTAGGAGCCGATTTACAGGGAAACCTGGGAGCCGATTACGGCTCGAATTTTACGTATACTTGTTTACCATGCAGGAAATCAATCGGAGCAATCCTTCACCTTCCTGACCAGGTATAGGTCAGGTGGCACGCCCTCGAACCAAGCCGGGCGTGTGCGGAGCTTTTGGCCGTCGCCGAGGGACCAGGCCCACTGCGATCTGGAGCCTCCCGGCTCTCCGTGTTGCTCGTCGCTGCTCGCCGGTGGGTTTTGGCAGGCAACAATTTCATATCACAACTCTCTTATGGTCAAGTCAAAATCTCAATTCATTTCACAAGTCATTTTGAAAACATCTGACGGGGGAACAGTATGGCCACTCCAACTGTCCATAACCGCGGACGGGGCTATTTGAATAGTTTGACACTCTGCAGAGATTGTACACTTTCACCACAACATTCGATACATCCGTCAGGAACAAATCCTGAATTCACCATACTCAGTATGCGTATAATCAATCCTAACCTTTCCATTACACGCACCTCTCCTGTGAGTTTGGCCTCCGAACCATGACCAACTGTCATCTTGGGTACTGCATAGGTGGACAATCTTCACAAGATAGCCTTAGCTCAGACCTTGTCCGTGAGGGAACCCATACTAAGGTATATAAGTTTCCAGTCAAGCCCTACCCAAATTTCGGGTATTGTGGTTGTACGGTAAAATTGGAATGGTATCGCATCCAGACAACCATCAGTTTTATAAAGGGCTAAGGCTCATGCCATAACATTTTCATCATCCAAATCGTCTGGTGTTCGGAAACACATGTCAAAACATCTCAGTAGAATGACTCCTCATTCTAAGGTTTTCATAACCATTTTCCACCAAGTATTCCCATCTAAAGTTGGTCAAGTTTTATGCTTAGCACTAGCATCTACAAGTGGGGGTGAGTACTAATGAGGGGTGGTAAACAAGTGGAGTTTAACTAAGTTCAATCTCATTCCTTAGGGTGACATCAAGATTATCTAGCTTAGGCCAAATTTAATGCTCTTTATGCAACCTTCAATTATCTTCCTAGAATCTACAAGTCACTTAAGTAGACTCTAAGTAATAGCTTTGATAAAGAAATAAAGTAGAAAACTTGCAAGTAAAAATAGGATTGGGTATCATCAAATATGTCTAACTAAGCATGATTAGTGCATTCCCTAGGTTATCTAGCTTTCATAATTGCAAGTGTTAACTTGCTCAGTCAACTAGTAGTATTAGGCTTGCCTTGTGCAGAGCAGTGGTTGAAGTTCTCCTCGGGCTACTTCTTCGTAGTATCCTCCTTCCTCCTCGTATCCTTGGTCAGTACTAGCGTCTATGAATAAATACGAGGTACACAATCACTAAACAATACTTATCTACTTTAATCATCACACAAAAGGGTTCTATAGATGATCTAGCATCATCACTAGCATTCAAGATTAAAGCATTTGCATTTTTTTAGAAAAGTAATTTCTACTCATTGAAAAACTACTTAAGATTTAATATCCTCCCAACCAAACATGGGATCATGTTGACACATGTCATCACCATATATTTCAGTGCATGAGAATGTGATTTAAAGTGGTGTCACAATTTAATAAGGTTTAACCATTTATTTTAAATAAAATAAGTGACTAGAAATGCCTATGTGGCATTCTTTTATTACTTGAACATTATTTCTGTAAGTAAACCCATATGTTTTTATATATTCTAAAAGGTATGATCAAATGTGATTTTTGAGAGTTGGAATCAACTCAAAAGCTATTATGGTTAAATTTGAAAAATGTTTGAATGCATAAAAGCTTCTGACTTGTTATTTTACCAGGGTTGATCTACAGATCCAAATGATTTGAATCCAACGGGCTTGGATTAAGCCTTTCAACACCTTTCTAACAAAATTGGTTTCATGCAATTTGGTTCACTCAATCGAGCTGGGTTGATTTTTGAAACTAGGTACAGAACTGAGTTTGAATGAAAATAGAAAAATCTAAATTCAAACGAGTGGGCTGCGCGGGAGATGTTAATGGGCCGGCCCAGTGTCACTCCGCAGCACGGGGATCAACTGAAAAGGGGGTTCTACTGGTCAGTGTCTCATAAAACGCAAAGCGGTATGGGGCGATGTGGTGCGTTGGATTAGAATGAAGATCGACGGCTGAGGGTCGTCGTTGATGACGAACAAGTCACCTAGCGGCTCGGTGGGGGTTCATAGGGGGCATACCGGGGCTCCAGTGGCAACGGTGAGGAGGTCAAACGATGAAGTCGACGACGGCAAACTCAGGGATGGTCGCGGCAGCTCCGGGGGTGGTCGAAATCAATGGCTCCCTTCTTCTCCAGAGGCGGCCTGCTCCGGCGCAATTCCGGCGAGCTGCAGATCCTCGTGCTCCGGCTAAGGGGTGGAATGATCAGTGAGATGAGGGGAATGAGATGGTGTGAAGAAATCGAGAGGGGGTCGTCTCCTTTTATAGGCTCGACGGCGAGACCGAGAGGGATGGGCAGGCGACGGTGGCGAAACGGCTATGGGCGGCTAGAGGCATGGACGAGGTTGGCGATCGACGGGTGGTCTCCTGGCGATGCTCTATAGCTTAAATGCGCGTGTAGGGGCGGTGGCAAATGGTCGGGAACGCGCGGTGCTCTGCGAGGCAGAGGCGGCGAACTCCGCGGTGAGCAGTGGCTACGGGGTACGGGCGGTGAAACGAGCATGTTTGGTTCTCTCCTGGGACGGTGGGGTGCATGCTGGCGGGCGGCGAGGGCTCGAGGTGGTCGGGTTGCGTGGGAATGGCGCATGCTCTACGGTGTGCGTCGGCATGGTCGACAGTGGCGCGGACACGGCGTTCCTGGCGGTTCTGGTTGTTGTCTTCGAGCTAGGGCTGGTCGAGAGGGGGCGGTGAGGTATGGGATGCACACTAGACAAGGTTGGCACGGCTAGTTCTTCTCCTAGCTTGTTGTCCACACTGGGGTGACATGGGTGCTCTCAGCCTGCTCACCATTGATAACAATGGCCAGCTTACAGTGGTGCTAGAGGTTAGTTAAGGTTGCTAGATGATCTACTAAGGATAGTTGTAACCAGAGAGGGAACAAGGTTGGCCCAAAACACTGCTCAACATAGTGTTTTTGATTTTGTTGATTTGAATCTGCAACCTGTTTGATGAAATGGCCGCATGAACTTAAGTTTTGAATTTTGAAAAGATTTTTGGTGGGTGTGCTAGGCATGTGTTGAGGGTTCTGTGGATGCTTGGGCTTTGAAATTTGAGCTTGTTTGAGTGGTTTTTGAAATAGTGGGATCTTCCCATATGAGATAGATTCAATTTTAAACTGTCATTTAAACTAAGTATTTTGATTGTTTTTGGATGATCACAAAGTGGTCCTTGGTACCTTATTATGAGTACTATCAAGGGGTGCAAAGATCCATACATGTTTATGTTAAGTTCTGAAAGTTAGAGATAGCCAAAGTAGGCATGGGAGTTAATTTGGCCAAAGTGACCATTCACCTAATTTGTTTATTTTGACTTGTTTGTCTTTGGGAAAAGTTTGGGGATTGTTTAGATGATGTTTATTTCACCTAAGAATCATTTTACAAGCAAAGAAAGACATAACCATGGCAATTCAAAAGAATCCAAATTTTAATACACACACATATGGATGTTTTCATATTTTTAATTAGAAAAGTTTTTGTTAACCCTAAATTTGATGATTAGAGTTTGGTGATCCAATTTTAGTATTTTTTGGATGTTACACAAGTGCAGCTGAACGACTCAGTTGTTAAGGCTTGCAAGTATTCTTTGGCTCCCCTTGTGTCGAATCAATAAATGGGTAATACTACCCGCGAAGACTGTTGCGATCCCCTATACTTGTGGGTCATCAAGCAATAATGGCCATAATCATGCAGAGCGACAAAACATTATTAATTAAAGCATAAAGCGATATCACAAGTCAAAAACTAAATGATCATAGAGGCTAAGGTGATTGGTTCATAGTCTTAACATGGTGTAAGCATGGCTAGTCAACCGGAGAATACCATAATATTATGCTTTTGTATGCGAAAACAACGCATGATTCTTTCAAGGCACATTAAGCAATCTCAATTGTTTGAAACAAGTCATGCTACAACAATATTCACTAAGCATATGGTCAAAGCAACATCTAACATGACATGATAAAGTCTAAGTCACAGTCAAAACAAGCTTCCTTTTGTACCAATATAAGCATGAAACATTCTACTCTTTTCCAACACCAATTGACTTATTTGAAACAACTCACAAAGATAATAATTAATAAAGACCAGTGAGCTTGTCTTACAAATCTACAAAAAAGAACTAAAAAGGTTCTAAGCACAAAGCAGAAGAAAACTAAAGATAAACGTAGTGCTAGCAAAAGTGAACACTCGCGGAATAATAAGAGTGAAAGCTAGAGCGTTCTAGGCAATGAAGAACAAGGTGTGACTTCTCCAAAATAGATGTGTTGGGGTCCGACCAACCTATTACATCAAAAAAATAAAAAAACAATGACGCTCCAAGAACAACATATAGTGCATGAAGCAAAAATAAAGTCTCTTAAAAGAAGACCTGAGATTTTTGTTGATGAAGATGGGGATGCCTTGGGCATCCCCAAGCTTTGACACTTGTACCTCTTGAATATTTCTTGGGGTGACACGGGTGGCATCCCCAAGCTTGAGATTTTGTCCATACTTCATCTTATCACATCATTCTCCACTACTAGGAAAACGGCTATAGGTAATCAGCACATCCGTGGCTCACATGGTTGAAGTGCCCCACGGCTAAAACAGGCGTGGCTCACCTGTGGGCAGTGCCCTACTAGTAACTAGAACAACCGTGGCGCACATGACTATAGTGCGCCACAGATGTGTGTGGGCCAGGGCCCTGTTGGCCGCACGCCAAACATCTGTAGCGCACTACAGTCATGTGCGCCACGGTTGTTAGTGTCATCTGTGGCGCACATGGGGGGGTGCGCTACGCCTAAGCGCACGCCCCCCTCTGCTGTGAAACGGCCACAAACATCTGTGGCGCACTCGGCCTAGTGCGCCACAGGGAGTAGGATCATCCGTGGCGCACATGGCATGGTGTGCCACATCTGTTTGTACTCCCTGTGGCGCACTAGGGCCGTGTGCGCCACGGGTGTGTCGATTTTTTTAGGACAGCACTTTATGTGCACATGTGTGACCACACATCCACCACCCCACACTTCACTTTCCCCTTCTTCTTCCTCCTTAGATCTAGTCGGGATCTTCTCCTTCCCACCTCAATTTCTCCACCCATTCACCATTTTTAGCATGTAAAAATTGCTTTGGATGTTACATAAGTAATAGAGGAGGTCTCCGGTCTCTCATCTCCTTCTCTGGTCGACGCGCGCACCTCTCATTTCCATCTTTTCTCGCGATCGGTCTCTCATATCGGTAAGTTGTCCATGTAAGGATGTGTTCATGTGTATATGGATGATGTGCTCATATGTATGTAGATGATCGATGCTCATGATGTGTGTATGTGGAGAGGATGGTCATATGTGTGTGTATATGGAGAGTATTGATGATGCTCATGCATGTGCGTATGGAGAGGATAATGATATGTTCATGTGTGTATGGATCGGTCTCGATCTCTCTCTTGTGTTTGTATGTGAACAAGTTGCCATTTGTTTGGCCAAAATGTTGATTCATTTCCATTTTGGCAAGACTTTGGCATTTCGCAAAGGTCCTAATTTTATGATAGGTCATGCCGAAATTTTCTATCGACCATTGCATGCATGCATTCATTATGTGGTTCTAATAGACTTCAAAATTGTACCGTGTACACCGTGCAGGCAAAAATGGTCCGCATATTGAGCGAAGGCATTGTGGCTAGATTTTTGAAATGTGCGACGGCCGACATGATACGAAATAACAAGACAGATATAAGATGTCCGTGCAGAAGATGCAAACTCAACTGGGTGATCGACCCAGATTCTGGGAATCTGCAGCGCACTGCTCGCCATGGTTTCATGGATGGATACACTCGTTGGATAAGCGATGGCGTAGATGATGGAGACGGTGAAGGTGGCCAACATGGCGATGATCATCATCACGGCGAGCAGGCGAGATGATGAAGAGTCTCCGGAGATGGTGAAGGTGCGGAAGCGACCGGGATGATGATGATCTAGATGCGGAGGAGCGCATTTACGATGGAACAACGTCGGATGGGTGCGGGACCCTTATGTGCAAGAGCTTCTCAAGCGCATTTAGTAACGCCAGCTGCCGCTAGAGAGAAAGCCAAGCTTGCGCAACTTGAGAAAGACGCGGTTACTCCATTGTATGAAGGATGCAGGCCCGATGATACCCGGTTGAATGTAACGCTCAAGGCTATGGAGATGAAGGCAAAGCACAAATTGAGCGACGCAAGCTTCGAGATATGATGGCATTCTGGCACGATCGTCTCCCGGAGGGGAACACATGTCCAACTAGTATCGAGGATGCCAAGAAAATCGTCTGTCCTCTCGATCTACCGCACGTTAGATATCACGTATGCATCAACTATTGCATCATTTATCGGGGCGAGGACGCGGAGAAAACCACATGTCTGGTGTGCGGCGTGAGTCGATATAAGAAAGGGAAGAAAGCACCTCGAAAAGTGGTATGTTACTTTCCTATCACTCCTCGTCTGCAGCGCTATTTTGCGGACCCTAAGGAAGCGAAGCTCATGCGATGGCATGCGGAAAGGAAGAAGCCAGGAGATGATGATGACCCCGAAAAGGATGAGCTGGCGCACCTTCGGATGCTAGCGATTGGAAAGAATTGGACCTCGAATTCCCGAATTCGGTGGAGATTCGAGGAACATCAGGCTTGGTGCGAGCACCGATGGACTCAATCCGTTCGGTAGCAGCGACGCACACTTGGCCCGTGTTTGTATGGATGTACAACCTACCTCCATGGTTGTGCATGAAGAAGAAGTACATACAAATGAGTATGCTAATTCAAGGGCGAAACAACCTGTACCGACATCAATCGTATCTCGGGCTATTGAAAGAGGAGCTAGCCACGTTATGGGAATCTGGAGCCAATACTTACGACGCCGTCGCACAAGATTATTTCACTATGAGAGCGTTGGTCACTACGGTGCAAGATTATCCAGTTTGCGGGTATATCTCGGGCAGGTTATCCAAGGATTCTGCATGCGTTAGGTGCATGGATAACACAAGCTATCTCCAACTAGAGAAAGATCCAGGTCATCGAAAACCGTTTTCATGGCGCACCGGAGGTGGCTCGGCAAGAATGATCCATGGAGAAAGCGTGTAGACCTGTTCGATGGCAAATCGAGACCCGAGGAATCCCGGGCGTAGCAGCGAAGAAGTGGAAGAGTTCTGAAAAGCTGGAAAGATTGTCCTAAGCCGGAAAGAAGCGAAAGAGGCAAGAACAAGA
The DNA here is from genome assembly GCA_030063025.1 of Avena longiglumis. Lineage (NCBI taxonomy): Eukaryota > Viridiplantae > Streptophyta > Magnoliopsida > Poales > Poaceae > Avena > Avena longiglumis. Next base: position 483,629,399 of record CP125977.1, read on the forward strand.
CAAGCCACGATGAAGGTATGGAAAACAAGGTCTGTTTTAAGGAGTTGCCATCTTGGAAGTTTCTCCATACGCCTCATAGCCTCGACATCATGCATATCACGAAAAACGTGTGCGAGTCTGGTCACCACCATAATCAACATGCCGAGATAGGGACGAAGATGGTCCAAAGCAAGGCACGACTGATATGCTTGGGTATCCGGAAGGAGCTTCACGGAGGGCGCCTACTCGATGATCGGAAGATGACGATGATCATGAGTCGGAGACGACACAAGGTCGTCGGAAGGGTAAAAGTTCAAGAATAACGAATATTACTGCCCTCCTTGCTTCACTCTAAGCCGTGATGAGATCAAACAGTTTTCAAGTGCCTTCTAGGAGTCAAATTTCCTTACGCTCGCGGGCAAGATAAGCGGATACCTAGACGCGAGGAAGCAGAGGTTCGATGGCATGAAGTCTCACGACCGCCGCCGCTAATGACGCAGTACTTCCGGTCGCACTAAGAGGGATAATGGACGAGCACGTCCGTGAAAGCGTTATTTGGCCTATGCAAGTTTTTCGACGTCATCTCTAGGAAGTCGATTGGCTTGAATCAGCTCGGAAGGCTACGAAGGAGATCGTGGTGATACTATGTGAGCTTGAGGTCTACTTCCCACCGCATTCTTCGACATTATGGTGCATCTGCTGGTCCATGTCGTGGAGGACATCGTCAACTCGGGCCGATGTTCCTCCGCGGCATGATGGCGTTCGAAAGGATGAACGGACACATCAAAGGATACGTTCGCAACAGTCCCGTCCGGATGGAAGCATAGCCAAGGGCTTTCGGCGAAGAGTGCATCTCTTCTCGCGAATTATCTAGACATCGAGAACCCTGGGTCTTCCGTCAGCAGACACCTTGGCAAGCTCGACGGATCTGGTCACCGAGAGGGTCGCATCGCATGCGACTTCGATTTTCGACGCTGGACTTTGATCGTGCAAACCTCGTCGCGCTACATTTAGAACTGGTCGATCCTTGGGTATGAAGCACAAAAGGTTAATCGAGAAGAAATGATGGCAAGGCATACAGAGGACGCAGGGAGAAATAATCAAAGAGCACAACCCAGATTTCACGCGTTGGTTTAGGCAAACGCTCCTTGATAATCCCCCGCGCTCGCATTCTTCTGACACGGAAAAGATCATGTTCACCTTGTCGCAGGGACCGATGCAAAACCTGGTGACCTATCAGGCGTATGATATCAACGGCTACACATTCTACACGGAGGAAAAGGACAACAAGTGTGATTATCAGAACTCAGGCGTAACGTCGGAATTCTACACCGATGACAACGTGAAGGAAAGATTCTACGGAAGAATCGAGGAGATCTGGGAGCTCGACTACTCTGGAGAAAAGGTGCCGATGTTCCGTGTCAGATGGGCAAAGAGCGTCGAAAGAGAAGACCGGTATTTCACAACCATGCTTATACCCGAAGCAGCCAAATCCAAGGCCGCCGGTGGAAACGTGGCCGCGAAAAATGAACCGTGGGTACTGGCTACCAAAGTGGACCAATGTTTTTTCATTACCGACCCGACAAAGCCTAGCCGTGTTTTCGTGAGGAGAGGAAAAAGAAACATCATCGGAATGGATGGAGTCGCCAACGAGCAAGACTTCGACCAGTACGGCGATCCAAAGATTGAAGATGACGACGACTACGATGCAGCAACATACATCACAAGAAGAAAAAGGACAACCCTACCCAAAAAAGGTAGCCCGTTCGAAAGAAGAAACATTAAAGTGCCGGGGCTAAATTATTCAACGGCGACAAAGAAGGGAAAAAATATTGTAAAACGCTAGCTCAAAAAATATTGTAAACGCGTGGTCGAAAAAGATTGTAATATTCATGGACAAAGTATTATGAAATTTAGTTATACTTTGAATCATATTTGTAACACTTTTATGACATATATCACTACTTTTGGGCATTTTTGGAATATTTAAAAGTATTTTAAAAACAAAACAAAACTTGTATGGCATAAATCACCACTTTTGGACATTTTTTGGAACATTTAAAAGTATTTTTAAAATAAAAATAAAAAAGTGGAGCACCAGGATTCGAACCTGGGTGCTCATAGTTTAGAATAGAGCTAAGGGGTAGAACAAGTGGGCTATGACAGTACTAGTGCTATGAAGGGTGGCCGCCTCTTATCAGTAGTCCAACACACATAGGCGTGGCACTTGGCCAGGTGCGCCACGCCTGTGTGTTGGACGCTAGTCAACCGCGCCGCTCCATCTCACAGACACCACACGCACTGCTGCATCCACAATCTGCTCTCGAGGCCGCACCGCCACCGCCGCCGCCACACCGCCACTGGCCACAAGGCTCTCGAGGAGGAGGAGGCCCCGCCACTGCTGCACTCTCGAGGAGGAGGAGGCCCGCGCTTGTGGAGGAGGAGGCCGCTGCCGATCCGTGGAGGAGGAGGAGGCCCGCCGCTTGTGGAGGAGGAGGATCGCGCCGCCGCCCGTCGTCCGCCCGTCAGAGGTAGCCCCTCCCTCTCTCCCTCCCCTGTCTCTCCCTCTCTCCCTCTCTGCTTCAAGATTCAATTAGCAGTAAAAGACCTGAAATAATTCTGTTTTTATGCAAGTTTTATTCAGTTAGCAGTAAACTAGAATTGGAAATATATAAGCAATACTCTATGAGCATTTGCTGCAATGATCTTAGAGAGAAAAAAATTGGCTCCTAAATGAATTTTTTAGGAAAGTGACTAATGTATTTGGCTTATGGTGACTTTCATAAGATGGATTAATGATAGACAGATGATTTTTATAGATGTTATACTGTTTATTCCTGGAATTAGATGATTTTTATAAGGAGGAGGAGGAGGCCCTGGAACTCCTGGAACTATAGCTCCTCCTCCTGGTTATTCCTCTATCATATAAATATGGTAGGTGTTTATAGATGTGTTTGTTTCTCTCTTATCAGGCTCAACATTTGTGTTATACTGTGATGAATCGAGAAAGGCTAGGAAATAAAATACAAATAGAAAGCCACAACAATGTATTGAGTGGAAAGAGTTGGTCTAAAAATAATGTAAAAGAGCAAGAACATTGCACACAGCATGTGCTCTCTACCCAAAAAGTGATATAGCATCCTATACTGCAGAATTCTACTTTAGCTACCCATAGAAAGACTGTACCAGTGGAGAAGTATCTGGAGATAGAGTAGGCAGGGGCAGCAGCCCTAGCTCCACTGCTTGAAATCTTGAGGGCATTGGCAGCTGAGCTTGCCCACAGCCTCAGAGCCATTGCAGCTGGATTAGTTGTTGCAACCTTGCAACCCAAGCAACAAAGTGTATATGCGTTCTTCTTTGCCCTCTCCTTGAAGGGGATAGTAGCTCAATGGTAGTAGTGGTGGGAGGATAGGGAAATGGGAATTGTTTGGCTCAGGAAGAGAGGGGGAAATTAGAGGGGGTGTGCAGGGATAGGATTTGTATGGCTGCTGGGTGCTCATAGCCTCATCCTTGGTTAGAGCACAGCCATTAATCCTTGGTTAGAGCATAGCCTTAGAAAATGGTCCCTAAGTTTGTACTACTAACAGTAAACCGTGAGTGTAGACTAGTAAAAGCCTGACTGTGAAGCCATGGTAATAATAATACTAGGACTTAATCCTGATACATGTTAATGTAAGGAGAGATTGGTGAATTTTAATCTACCGTGTCCTTTGCGTGTGGCATTACATTATTGTTTGTTACTGGTGTATCCTTCGCTGTACACATACCCATCTAACAGAGAGGAATCGCCTCTGGGTAATGCAAAATATTTATGCTTGGGTTTTAGTTGTTGTCAATTGCTGTCAATTGCTGCTGTCATGACAAAATGAAGTAGTAAAAGAAAACACAATGTCAATTTCTTTGTCAGTTAATGTAAACATGTATGCTTGGGTTTTAGTTGTCATCAATTTCTTGGGTTTTATTTGCTGCTATCAATTATTTATTTGTAGTAAAATGGAACTTTGATGTCATTGTGCTTGTGCTTGTATATGAAGCACTTTATTATGTGTGTATGCAGGTTCTTGTATGAAATGAGTCCCGATTTTTGCCGGAATGTTGATTAACTTCCGTTTTGGCAGAAATCGGGCAATCCTAGTTTAAGAAAATTAGCAAAGGTCATGCCGGATTTTTCCGTGCATTTAACCAATTATTTGTTTTTTATTAGTGCAAAGATGTGTGACAACGACGAGGCTGGATGTTCTAAGCGCATCAGCGCTGAAGGAGAACTCAGACCTCCCAATAAACAATTGACATTCTGGGAGGCGGCCCAGCGGCTAGAAGACGATGAAGAATACCATCCCCAGGAGAGCGAGGATGATGAGATGGAAGACGCGGAGGAAGAAGCCGAAGGAACGACGGACGATGAAACCACTGATGGCGGCGAGGGCACAGGGAGTGGTAGCAACCCTCCTAAGAAGAAGAAGAAGAATCCGAAGGACCGGCGCCCGAACACAGTCGGCACGGTCAGGGAGGAAATTACCTAAGTGAGCCCATCAGGGGTTCCTTTGGAGCCCGCCCTTGTCGTCAAAGGGTACGGTGGGCAAGTGGCGGCGATCACCCGGACAACCATCTCGATCAACACCGAGAATCTCTGGCATAAAGATAATGGCCACTTGCGCACACTCCTCTTCGAGAAGTCGCATGATACAGGTTCCCCGCTAAGTATCGTAACACAAATTATCATGGGAACAAAGTAAACAAATCCGCCCTCACAAAGATGAGCACCGCCTGCCAGCCGGAGAACCCGGATAAAGAAGAAGATCTATAAAGAAGGCAAAAGTCTCGAGGAGATCCGGAAGATTGACCGCAGATCACGAAGATCGGTTCGGGAGTTCAAGGAGAGGTGTGAATCCGAAGAGCCCGCCAATAGTAATCGGGAAAGGTGCGCAGCGATGAATATAGGTCATCACCATCTCGGATCTGGTGGATCTGAGAACGCGGAGGCCAAATGGAATAAGGAGGATGAAGAGTATAGATCCAAGGGATAGAAAACCCTTTGCTAAATTCGAACCGGCAGGTTCGAAACTTCATTAGGGCCGTTACCATGTGGACCCAAAACCAAACAACTCACCGCGGATCTGCGGTGAAGGAATTCGAGGAAATTGTGGTAAGTATAATCTAATTACGCGGATCAACACGATTGCAATCTAATCGATGATCTAAATGATTCACCGTTACTTCTTCTGCAGGAGGAGGAAATTGTTGCTAGTCATGGATCCTGTGGTTCCTCATCCTGTGGGTCGACGGCGCCACCGGTGGGATAACCCTTTTAACAGGCGATGAATCGGGCCAAGAAAATAGAGTCGATTCTGAAGAAGTCGTTGCCGTCGGTCTGCCGCCTCGGGGAAGAACTGGGTGGATCATTTGGTCCACCGCCGAGGACGCATGTGGCGTCGGGAAGGAGCGAGGAGGAAAACCAGAGGTTCAAGAACTTAAGGCACAAGTGGCGCGGATCCCGCAGATCGTCAAGACAACTGGCAATCACCCTCACGTCCTTCCCGCCTACCTTGGTGGAGTCAATAAGCGAGTGCGGGTGGTCGAGTAGGGCCGTGCCCGATTCAAGCATGGTCGCAGCCACTCGAACAACGCGGCGATGAATCAGCGAACTACGTGTTGACTCCGCCCGCTTCGCTGGGCGCCGCAAGTGTTGGTGACTTCGCCATCACCGCGGCGCGGAGTACATGTTGGTGCCCCGCCATCGCCACGGCGGCACCGGAGCTCAAGCACCCGTCGGTAGGGAGAATACACCGGCCAACCGCCATCAAGCAGCCCTTCCGTCTCTTGCACGCCCGTCGCCGTATGCGGTGCGTCGACATTAGCCGATCTCGACGCCATCACGGTAAACAAGTTGCTTTAATTACCGCCTTTCATGCCATCTATTACTCTTATGGCATCTCGCTCTGACGACGCCATACATGTTTTCCGCAGACGGATGTTCCTTGCACTCTCTTATGCTACGTGAACAACGAGCTGAGGGATGTTGCCAAGGGTACCATCGTTCAACCCTTGCAGCGCACGTTCCACTCAAAGCCGATGCCAGATAGCGTGCACAGGGTTAAAATTAGTCGGGTGCTAAGGGGCTGCGATGACCTGGAACCTCCCATTCACCCCCAGGAGCGGATGAATAAGAGCCGTATGTCCTCAGAAGTTGCTTCGGCTTATTCTTGCTATGGCCAAAGAGCATGATCCGTTTGGGGACGGCGGGGGCCATCACGCCACAGACAACAGCACCTCCTGTCGTGCCAGCGACAAGCGGTGCCAAGGCCCCCTTACCGCCCACGCCGTCACCTCCACGCGGTGGGTCGGATGATCATGTTGATGATATGCACATGGCGCAGGATCCGGCCGAGGACGACGAAGACTGGAATGATCACTTCTTCAGCACTCAGTTTGGCAACGAAGAAGACCTAGCTGGTGGCCCCACGGAGAAAGCCACTATCACCAAGCGTCTGTTTGGTTCTCAGGAGACGCCTCCAGCTTGCGCCTTTACAGAGCCAGCTGATACAACCAACCGGCCCTTTATTCTAAGCCCTGACACACTACATAGGGCGGCCGGTGCTCAGATGTGGTGCCTGCCCGCTCTCCAAAAGAAAAAAAGGGCAGGAAAAGAAAATCTAGCAGCTCGAGCCAGCCGGTGGCGTCAACAACTGCGAATCCGATCAGGTTTCGGGACGGGCCACCAAGACCCGAGGGAATTATGTGGAGGATTCATGTGGCGGGTGAGCCCATGCTACCTAAGAATTTGTGGAAGCTCGCCAGTTCGGAACTGCAGAGTGTGCATGACGGCATGCTGACGATAGAGAGACGCCTTCTATCGAAGAAAGATCCCTCGCACCCGGTATTCGTGGTTAAGGTGCCACCAGGCTTGGGCTTCGTCGACAATGCCCCTGCGGATCTGTTCTTCCTGCGGTTCGACGACATCTTCAATATGTTCCACCTATACCCGCTGCACTATACCATGGTCCGTCTGTTTTCTCTCAGCCTGGCCATGCAGATCATTAGAGAGAACACACCGGGCATCGCTATAGTGGACCCCTACTACATGCGTGGCTGCTTGTTCCCCAACGACGCGTATCGTGGCCTCGTACATAAAAAGAATCCTCGTGGAGAACAAGACAAAGGAATACATTCTCGTGCCTTACTTTCCCGAGTAAGTCGTTATTCACTCGCCACCGTCGATTGGCTTTATTAGATCATCATCATTCTTTTTCCAACACATTCCATTTGAATTTTTTGCGCAGAGATGAACACTGCACGCTCATCTCCTTATCACCGAAGCATTCCCACGCCACGTATTTCGACTCGGAGAGTCTAGAAAAGAAGAAAAACTATGACAAGATCAAGGAAGTTATGGATGATGCTCTCACTGGCTTTGCCTCGACGGAAGGCAACACCTTCGTGCGTACGAAGGTCAAGTTCGGCAGGCACGTCTTCAACCACGTAACGGAGTTCCCCTGCGTGAAGCAGCCGGAAAACAGTAAGAAGGAAGCCTACCACGCACTCCATCACATGAGGGCGTTCATACTTGACCAGCAAAATTCTACGCTGCCAGATCATCTCAAACAGTGGGCCGAAGCAAAGGCCAAGATCAATGATTCGGATATTAGACAAGAGATGTATCGCATCCAACAGCAGTTTGGGGCAATCATCTTTCGTGATGTCATGACTTCGGGGGGATCTTCTACGGAGGAAATATCCCGAATAACCGTGACATAGAAGATCTCCTAGAGATGCAGGGCGACTATAGGAAGTTCATGACGAGACAGGGCGTCCTCCCGTTCCCTAAGCCGAGCCAGAAGGCTTGATGTTGGCCTAGTTGTAGTTACAAACTATAGATGACCTTTGTGTGTGTGTGGACGACAAGTGAACTTATTTTGCTTATTATTATATATCAATCAATGCTTGGTTTTTTTGCTTACTCTTTGGTCCTTTGCTCATTTTGGTCCTTCTTTTTTTCCTTACTCTTTTTTCGAGAATAATGCCGATGATTGAAATGTCGTGGCACACTATATATGTGAATGTGCTATGATGGGATTGTACGCCTTGTGCTATGCACAAGTCCAGGTGTTGTGCATCCTACTTGGCGTACGGTTCCATCGTAGCATATTCCTGTGTCCAACGACCTATGTATATATATGAGGCATGCTTTTTGAGTTACTTTGGTCTTTTTAGAGAATAATGCCGATGATTGAAATGTCGTGGAACACTATATGTGAATGTGCTGCGATGGGATTGTTCGCCTTGTGCTATGCACAGTCCGTGTTGTGCATCCTACTTGGCGAGCAGTTCCATCATAGCATATTCTGTGTCGAACAACCTAGTTATATATGAGGCATGCTTTTAAGTTTGGTCTTTTGATTTAGGAGTACTTTCTATAAGTGTATCTTCATATGCGACTTTAATTATATATGTTTTTTCAATAATCGGTTAATTATTATTATCAACTTATAGATGACGTGGTACGTGGTACAAGGACGGGTTCCGAGTCTACGATGATTGGGAAGACTGCCGGAGACAGTGCACGTTTCAGCGGCAATAGCTACAAAGGGTACAACACTATGGCGGAAGCTAGATACACGCGCTATCTAGCGGGAGTTAGGACAAGGAACCGGATGAAGACCTACACCTTCGTCGCGGCGGTGATCATGCTTATCTTCTTTGGTTATTTATCCCGCGTTTGTGTCTAGCTAGCTAGTTTAGATGTCTAGGCGAGCTTACGAGCTCTAACTTGTTCGATCGACACATGTATTCGCATGTCACCAACTACTACTTTGTAACATGATCGAAACAATGTAATTAACTTAGACTATGTATTCATGTATGAGACTTATCTATATGTATTTGTTTCAATCTTGTTTTTCATATTGAGTATTTATATATATAATTGTATATCTTGTATCTGTGTGTGTATATCTGCTGTAATATTGTATATAATTTGTATTGCATATAATCTGGCTCGGAAATTAAAAAAAAACAAAAAATACATCTGTGGCGCACATGGTCTACCTTCTGTGGCGCACTACACCTAAAGCGCACTATGGAAGTTTAGTGGCGCACTACGTAGTGCGCCACAGAAGATCCTGTGGGCGCACCATCCCAAACTCGTGGCGCACTGAGGTGCCACGCTCGCCTATCTCTACACAACCGTGGCGCACTAGGCAGTGTGCCACGGCTGAGAGATAGCCGTAGCGCAAGGCCCGTGGCGCACTGCTAGTGCGCCACGGATGGGCATGTCGGGTGCGCCACTAACAGCCTGTTTCCTAGTAGTGCTCTCCCTACACTTGAAAACTTCCTTCATACATAACTTCACACAATCTTCATTAGCAATGTTAGTGTATTCAAGATAATAGGCCTTTGGGTTCAGTTTCCACTCAAGTAAGTCATACATTAAAATATAAGCTATTGTAGCAACTCCTTTTAAAATCTCAAGTAATCAAAGAGAACTAAAAAACAAACCGATTAAGAGGCAAATGCAAATAATGGCAGAAATCTGTCAATACAGAACAACAGGCAAAGACCGATTTCTTCGAAAATCTTCTGTTGCTCAAATAGAAAAGTGCAAAACTAACGAAAGTTGGGTGACTAACA